>OZ017804.1:20358631-21558631 GCA_963969395.1 Pseudoscleropodium purum | reverse complement strand
AGGAATAAAATTCGGAATTCAATTTTTGAAATGATTCAAATGAACAAGATATTGATTATAAAATATTTTTTTGTTTGAGTTTTCAAAATGAATTCACGAAACAATTGTAGACTTTTGAACTTAGGTATATGGTATTGTTTTTGGTTTGTACTTTGTAGAGTATAATACTTCAATTTTAATCCTAAATAAATGAAAAAACTCCACATGAATGAAATGTTTCTATGTATTGTACAAAGATTTCTACCAATTACTATGATAATTAAATACATTGTTACATTTCATAAAATATTCTACATAGAAATAAAAAATCATTTCAGTTTTCAATCATGATAAATGATGTCTTCTACTCTTTTTGTTATATGTTCATTTTGTATAACATGTACATTGTACAATCTTTGAGAATAGGGTAGTTCATTTTTGGCTCTCATTGAAATAGAAAATATATTTGGATTTGGATTTTGAAATCATTATGTATTCTACGGTCTTGCAAGAATGCATCTTGCTCCTTCCTTTGAATCCTTTTGATATTTTCTTTATTTTCCTTTGTTTTCTGTCTCGTAGGGCTCTTATTCTCTTGTTCTCTTCATTTGACCAGCCTATTTGGCTTGACTCTTAGTTTTAGTTTTTTTAATGCAATGGTTTATGCATATGTTATAAAAAATATATATTATTTATTTAAAATTAATATATTGATGAACAAACGCATGAAGGCATTGAATGCTTTCACATTTAAAGTTATAAATCTATTATAAATCACTCTTGCAAATTTGAATGATTGAATCGGAATTTGAAAATGTAATTACAAGAGCTTTCAATTCAATCAATTGCATAAATCATAAATATTGAAATGCAACTCGTATGAGTTTAGCATCTATGATGATTAATTCATGCCATCCACATGCAATTTTCCAATTTAATAAAATGTAATTGTGTACTTCAAT
The DNA here is from genome assembly GCA_963969395.1 of Pseudoscleropodium purum. Lineage (NCBI taxonomy): Eukaryota > Viridiplantae > Streptophyta > Bryopsida > Hypnales > Brachytheciaceae > Pseudoscleropodium > Pseudoscleropodium purum. The sequence goes on along the minus strand of OZ017804.1, from coordinate 21,557,690 downwards.
TTCTTTCTTTTCAATTCTCCAAGTAACATTCACTTCATATCTTTCTCTATTTGTTTATCTATTTTTTGGGAACAAATGGAGAAACCATCTTTGTCTATATTTGCACATGCACTCTTATTTGATTGATGAAGAATAGATCTATGAAATATATAATCATTGATTTGTTCATGTTGATTTATCTAATATATTTTATGTATGTATATATATTTATATATATATATATCATTAAAGGAGTATGAAAGACAAGATTGACAGATTGTGTTCGAATGTTGTTGATTTTGAAATGATTTAGTACTATATCATTTATAAGAATATTATAATAGTGTTATGTTATAATATTCCTAAAACAATTGCAACAAATATTAAAATACATGCTAAGTTAGGTTTGTTAGCCTATCAATTGTTCATTAATAGATATAATTGAGTAGCCCCCTTGAATGAAACACTCAATATCTAATATCTTAGAATCCAAATGGTAGATTTGTCTAAAATTTTTTTCACATGCTTTCCAACTAATTTACAACAAGATCCTACGGTTACATATGCCCAAAAGTATTTTTCTTCTAAGACTTGGTATTTGCACTACTAATGGCAGTTTTGAAGTGTTTTTAGTGAAAAGAACTTTAGAGGTTAAACATCTATACCATTAAATTTTGAAAAAAAAACAATTTGTTTCACTGGGGATAACTATAAATCCATGCTCTTTTTCGATACCCAAAACACACTTGCAAGGACTTGGACATTTAGCGGTTTACTAAGTAATTAGACGTCAACTAATTCAATTTAATAGTAAAATTTTTATTCAACTACCTTCTTACAATTGCTTTATACACAATGCAATGTGAATATTTGGGCACATATATTAAACGTCGTAATTCTTTCATGAATTTTTGCACATTTTAGCTCATATCTTTGTACAAAAATATCATTTACCAAGAATTCATAAATTTGGTCATAAAGGAGGCTACTTTTTTTAATTTCAAATTTTACATTGGATGAATGAAAAATTCGTTGGACTATATAGTGCCATAAAGACCTTTGTTTATCGTGTAAAATATGGACGTCGGAGCACCTCAGGGTCAAACCGCCTCGTCCGCCCTCGTAACCATCAGCTCCATCCGCCATCCGCCCTCGTACTCGTCAGCCCCATCCGTCGTCCGCCCCGTCCGCCTCGATACGCATCCGCCCGGTTACGGCCGTCTGATCAACACGCAGACTGATGTGGTCCGCATGATCTGGACGTCCGCCTATATATACGGGGAGGCGGACGGCTCATTTCGAACAGTCGTTCTCTTTTGTAGTGGGCGGACCAGTGCCTTAGAAGCTCTGCGCGCCCCCTCCGCTTTGAGTGAACGATTGTTGTGAGATTGTTACAAATTTTCACAAAGTTCACGCTTGTAAAATTTTAATTAATTAATTAAATCAAAATTTTGGTTCTTAAGCTTTCTAATTGTTTCATTTTCTTTGCTTCGGCTTCATCATGCCAAAAGATAGAACACCCAAAAAAAGTAGTCGAAAAGGAAGACCCCAATTATTCGATTGGGATGCTTGGGCCGATCCAGTGTGCGTGGATGAACCGGGATGGGAAGAGGAACCAATAAGAGTGTGGGATTGCTCAATGTACAAGAAGTATGTGAAAATGACTCACATTCAAAAACTTTGGCGACGTGAACATATAGAGCACCAAGCGCCACGTTGGGAAGGACAAATGTCTATGTGCCAAAGTGAGCACTTCAAACAACGATACACACAAGTGCATCGAGTTCTTGGCATTAAAAGCGCCAAACCAAATATAATGAATTATAATGTTATGGCAATGGTTTGGGCAAAGATTGTACTCCACAAGGACGTGGACCGGCGTACCGCTACAGGTCCCAATGTGGAGAACTATACGCGCACGGATGCCATTATAGATACACAGTGGAGGGGGGCAAGCGATTGCATGCCAGAGTGGTCCAATCGAGGTTATCTACAACAACCTTCAATTATTTTACGAGATGCTGAAGATGCGTGGATAGATGACGATGATATGCAAGCGCCTATCACATTTGGAGTTAGGCACGAGCGGGTAGAAGAACGAGAACCAATTGAATTCGAACAACAAATGCAAGAGGCAACACGCAGAAGCCTTCAAGATCGTGGACGGCAAGATAGGCATGGTAGGTCCTACGGACATGAACATGGAACTCGAGAATCTGAACAAAGAAGACGTGGTTCATACTCTGGTTACAATCCTCAAAATAAATATGAAGATGGAACAGGGAGCTATGGATCCACGCATTATGGTGGTTCAAGTACAATTGATTCTGATTATGGCACTCCCCATGAAATTGGCTCTCAAGGTGGAGCAGGTAGCTATGGCAACACGCACTATGGTAGGTCTATTGAATCTAGTTCATATTATACGACGCCCACTCAAGTGGGCTCCGAAGGTAGTGGAGGAAGCCATGTAACCCCGCAGTATAGTTGCTCTCTTCACGGAAGTGCCCAATAGTATCCGGGATCAACTAGAAATGATTCATACGGGCATCATGGGACCTCTTATTAAAGGGCTTCAAATGAAAGAAGATCAGAGCCTACTACTCCGGTTCCTCCTCCTACTTTGGGAGGTTCAAACTATGGACAAAGAGGTGCACCGAGTGGATATCACGAAAACTACGGAATTGGTCCGTTCACTGGAGTACAAAGAAGAGACAGAGGTCAATAATTTGAGTGCGATTCAGATTCCGAATAAAAAAACATGCAAGTATATAATGAACATGTATTTGCTCAATTTTCTCATTTTTACTCTCACGACAAGTATAGAGCACTAGATTGGTAGAAGTAGTACAAAATTTTAAATGAATAGAATAATTTTGAACAACAATTTTGTTCACTTTTTCAAAAAGTGTTGTGTAATAGTGTACACCAAGTATGTATGTAGGCAAGCATATTGTTGAAGACATCATTGTATTATTTTATAATAACGTTGATGTATAAGGCTATAAGCGACTTTGATAAATAATAAAAATATGAAGAAGAAATGTAACTTTGTAAGAGCCATATTATGTTTATTTTTGAATTTAGCATTTGAGGTTAAATATGTACTAGCATGGTGTGTATTTTGAAATTATTGTTGTGTGTTTATTACATTTAGAAACTCATAAATGGTATAAATGTATTTCTAATTAATTTATAAAAGATTGAATGATTTGAATATTTGAAATTTTTTTATTTTTCATTCAAGGATTGCTAAAAACTAAAATGATTTCTTATTGGTATGAAGAAATGCCCAAATTAGACAATTAGTGGTTCTTCTTTAGATTCTATTTTCAAATATGGAAGTTCACTGAAATGGTTTATTTATAGTTCTTTAATTGACAAGTACATTGATGGAATGCACCGAAAAAAAAAACATTATTAAATACAAGAGTTAATCTTTCTCTCTATCTTTTCCATTTTTATTTAAAATTGCAAGTACACCATTTATAAAAGATCTAGGGTCACAATAGGGCAGGGTTGACACGACGTCCGGACGCGGACGCTGTGTCCGCAGACATTCGCGGTCCCGGCGGACACCCCGTCCATTTTGACGGCCCTATTTCCCCCGACCGCCCTACCCAAACTGCCCCGCGGTCACTCCCTTAATCTTTAAACAATTAAATGTTAAATGAAGTGCAATGGTTCGCGATTTGTCATTAAAACAATGTCTCTTATAAGTTGAAAGATTATAAAGTTTGACCATGAGTCCATAATAGTCTTGAAACTATGAAAAAATTCCAATTTATTTTCAGAAGACAAACTAAAAAAGTTTGTGACTTCAAATATATATATATACTATTTAAAAAATCAAGATCAACACAAATACAAACATAATCAATATGAGCAAAATGTATTCAATTTAATATAGAATACCATACATTGTGCACATTTGGCTAATTGCACATATAATTTTTTTTCATTCCAACTCTATATTTCTAAACTAATTTTTAATGCCTATATAACTTATTCAACTACAACTTTTGCACTACCAATCTAATATAAATGGCGGAAATGTTCATCTTGCATCGGCCAATGATATGTATTAGAAAATTGCGTAATCACATGGGCCAAACTAGTATTTTTATCGTCAGTCTTCGAAGAAATGCGCTTTAAGTAAGCATGAAACACTTTTGCAAAGTTATGAAAGGCAAATTGTATCGCACTAGGTGTTTTAAGTAGCACGTTGAAATACGCCTCTAACATGTTGTTTCCATTCATCCGCCGAGCAATTTTTCGAATGGCATACTCTTTTAACTTACGTAAATACATCGGAATGACTTTCACATCTGCACCTGTTTTATGCAAATATGCAATACGTGAATCCACCCACCATCTCCTCTGCAAAGTCTGTTTCATCTCATTTGCTGATGTGAATGTGTACAAAGACTTCATTGGCTGAGAAGCTAAGGTAGTATGCCCCAATCGCAAACTCCAATGTACACACGCGACTCATCCTCTGAAAAATGTAACAAGATGTTGTCCGGAGAAAGATCATTGTGCAAATGTCTAGCAAGATGCACTGCATACATTATATGCATAAACGCCCAAGTCAACTCCGTGCGCTTCTTCCGATATCGCCCTAAACAGTGAACTTTTACAACCTCCTCTTCGATTGGATTTGTATACATCAAACGGATTTGAATGTTGTGTGGATAGTCCTTATTCATATTCAACATTTGTCAAAGAGTTCCACCATTCCACCAATACGCATAACCTTCACACGTCATTCCGTGCACTGCAGCAAATCGTATCACACCCACGTGTGGAATTCGAACAACCATTGATTCGTTTTGCTGTAACACTATTTTTATTTAGACTCTCACCATATGTATAGATGAGACCTTAAGAATGACATAGTTTATTTTGAGAATTAATTCTTTACTGCATTAAAATATGTGCAGAACAATACAACAACTTAGGAGGGTACTCTCTATTATTTTGAAGGTTGCATTGCAGTCTCAAGTCCCTCAAATGTTTTCAAATGAGAACAATGACTAGCTATAGATGAAAGACGTTATTTGTAACCCTCTGAAGTACAATGTTCAATGTTGTCCCTCAAAGACTAGAAAACAACATACCAAATGCTATGAAGAATCAAGAAGCAACTAGAAACAACCAAAAAACAATGTAACAAATGCTATGAGGAACAAGTAAAGAAGCAATTGGAAAACAACTAATACAGTGTTAAGAAATACTATAGACCAATACATGTTTACATATTGATTTGTAATAGACTCCAATATATTTTCAAAATAATACACCATTAGATTCTAATACATTGAGCTTGACATCTAGAAATAATATGTGGTGACAACCAATGAAAACTCAACAACTTTAGTCACTATCCTTTTATGCAATGTCATTGATTGATCTATGAAAAAATAAAAAAGTTGTGCACACCATTGAAAAAACCATGTCTCTAATTGGTGAATGGGAAATTGCAAAGGTGTATAATCAATAGCTGTAGTAAGTAAAAATTATTGTATTAGACATCCATATCACTATATAGTTGGATGAAACACCATACCATCAAATGGATGATTAATCCAAAAAGGATTAGAATGTCTAGAATATTGACTTGTCTCTTAATATGTACAACTAGAAATTGTAGCAATTGTTTTTGTCCAAAACGACAAAAAATGTAGTCATTTGCATAGTCATTAAAATTGATTTTTCTTCTATTGAGAGAAGAATCTTGAAAACATAAACCAAAAAAATGTTTGAAAATTAACATAAGAATCTCTTACCATTTTGATGGATTACAAAAAATTTATGCATGATACTATTCCCATTCAATCATCACTTAAAATTTAAACAATTAGTCTTTAAGAGACTGAGAGCAAATTAAATCTTGAGTAGTATTTTCCTTTTAAGTGATTGGTATTGCATTTTCATATATGTTTTAATATAGCCCACTATCCATTTTTATAGGCCTTTTTGGTTATTTTGGGCCTCTTAAAAATTTAAACAAGTAGTATTGATTTAGCCAATAGTTTATCCCTAAGATGATATCTTGGCATATTGCACTAGTTTACATATTAATCATTTATGGTGATAGACAAAGCAATTTTGAGGTTCTATTAGGTCCCTATGTTATAGAAATTGAAGCTTAAATATTTATTATATGTCTATGTATTAGATAAAGCAACCTAAAGAGCCTAAATTATATACAAAATAAGTTTGCCTAATCTTCTAAAGACAATTGATTCATTTCTTACAAAAACAAATCCAAATATAGGTTCTAGAGATGAAGCAATTATAACAACCAATTGATGATGAAGAGCTCAATTTGGAAATCCACTTATATGAATGAAAACAAATCTTGGTAATCTACCTAGGGACAAAATTGATAGATTTATTATATATTTTTTAAATAATGCCTCCAAAAAAAATGTAATTGAGGCTACTTTTTTAAACTAATTAGAAAAGAGCTAAAAATTGGAACTTGAGGCTTCATACCATGTTCTAAGTCCTATGCAGTCTAAAATGCTTACATGACAATATTTTGTGGGAATTTGGATGTCAAAAAACTACAACTTAAAGGCCAAATTGAATATAGCAGAAATAAAGACCTTACTCGAGTTATAAGTCCCAACTATTGTTTTGAATATAAAATGAGAAAAAAAATTTGTATATGGGAGGCAATCCATTTTTGACCAACGTCCCATTTTGCCAATGTAGGCTATTCTCTTTTTGTGCAGAAGACATGAGCAGTGATTAATTATAGCGTAGTTCTTTATATAGTTATGGTACATTATGATTTGCTAGCAAGACTTTCAATATAGCAACCAATCCTTCGTTGGAAAGAGAAAGGTCTATATTACTAGTGTAGGAAAAAGCCCAACTTCCACCAAAAATTTACAATAATTCTATGTTGCTAAAAAAATCTAGATAATTATGCAAACCTTCTGTTGCATATTTCTATGTATGTAAAAACTTATTGTGTGAAGAAACCCACCTTGCAAATATCCAAAATTGATTAAGTGATTAGAAATGGGTTGCCTCCTTTAAAACATTTTTGTAGGTTGAAATTCTATCCCATTATTCAATGCAAATTTGATACTAATAGTGCTCCCAAATAAATTTTGACATTTTGACTCATATTTTCAATACACATTTATGGCATTCTGAAATAGAATATCAATTGAAATTTTAAGATATGTTGCATACTTCTTACAATATTATTCATTGATTGTAGAACTTGTAGTCCACATGTCACATATTCAAAGTTGATAGCATATAGAAGTAGACCCATTTCTAATCAACCCCACATTCTCATGATATAGACTATTCTTTTTCAAAATTAGCAAGAGATGAGCAATGATTAATTATGGTACAATTTCTAATGCAATTGTGGTGCATTACTATTGGCTGTAAGACTCACAATATTGCAACTAGCCTTTGGTTGATTTTGCAATTAGACTATGGTTAGAAATTAAAAGGTCTATATTACCATTATATGTCAAAGAAAATCTTCTACTAAAAATTTCATAGTAATTATGTTTTGTGTAACAAAACTCTAGGAAAAATAGGAAATCCTTCCGAACTCTATTTTTGTACATTGGAAAAATTATGAATTCATAAAAACCACACTCCAAATTTGCATAATTGCTTAAGTGGTTTGAAATGGGTTGGTTACCCTAGTGGAAAAAACACAAATAGGAATGAACAACTAGTAATTGTTTTAAGACTACACAAACTCTTTTTGGTCAAGAAAAATACAATTTAAAGGTCACTTTGATTTACATTGCATCTCAAGTCCCAACTCTTCAAGCCCCAATTCAAGACCAAATTCCAACTTCTTTGGGTTTGTTATAGAAGGTGAATAAAAAATATCAAATGTGATTGGAACTTGGAATTTCATAGTATCCTCAAAGGCCAAAGTCCTAAAATTTTGAAGTCCCAACTTGTCTCATGGATAATGTTATATACTAATTATACACATAATTTTGGATATTATACACATAGTTATTACAAATTATGTGTATATTATTATGTGTGTTATTTTTTATACACATAATTTTGGATACATGAAACAAGTTGGGACTTTGGTTTGGTTGAAGTCCCTAGTTTTACATTTGCTATTTTTTAATACACCTTCTACAACAAACCCAAGGAAAGTGGGCTTTTGTTTGGACCTAAGGCTTGAATAGTTGAGACTTGGAACTTGGGATGTAAGGGAGTTGATTCTTTCTTGACCACTTAAGGAGTTACACATATCAAGAGTACATATTTCCTAAATGTGGAAATTTCATCATGTACAACAATAGAGTTTAGAAGGATTCCATAATTTTGGGGGGATTTTAGTTTTGAAAACATAATTTTTGTGAAGATTTTAGTTGAAGATTTTGTTCGTCCTATATAGGAGATATAGACTTCCCTATTTTTGACTAAGGATTGGTTGCAATATTAAGAGTCTTAGAGCCAATCATAATGGGCTACAACTGTAGCGAGAATTGTACCATAATCAATCACTGCTCATCTCTAGCTAAGCAAAATTAGACTACCCTATATCACCCAAATCAAGGGGTGATTGGGAAGAGGTCGGCTCCCATAGTGTAAAACGGCCTTTGGATTGTGTCATTTTCCGATCCAACAATGGTTGCATGATTTTAAAACAATGACTAGTGCTTTTTTTCTTTTTCTTTTTCTTTTTTTCACTATGCTATCAAGTTTGCATATGTAACACGTTGACTGCAAGTCCTCCGATCCATCGATACGAACTTCTATATTGTGACAAGAGTGCCAGTCTCATTTTTGAATGTCATTTGTTAGTTCGACAGCGGTGGGTCATGATGGAAGAGGTTTTGAGTGTTCTGCACGGGCAGTCCGGGACTGGTCTGAGGTGAGTTTGAAGCCCACGCAAGTGCGGAACTGCGGATTCCTGGTTGTTTGTGTCAGTAGTGTCTCACTTGCCTTCCCCTCCGACAATCTGGAGATAGTAGTGTCAGTCTCACGCTGGCTGATTCAGACTGTTCACACTTCAGAACAGAAGGCTCCCACATGTAGCGCTCAGCAATCTTCATTTATGGGAAACCAACGGCATATGAGCTACAGTAGTAGTGCTATCATGGAGCCTACTTTCCGACGGTGGGGTTTCCGATGCTGGAAGGCGAGGGTGTTGCCGAAGCTGTAGTTTCGGTATTTGGTCCCAAAACTAAACCCTAAATCTGCCGCTGGTGCTCGTGAGTTTCCTTTCCACCATAGCCAGTTCAGTTAGTTGGAAGAGATTCAGTTAGAAGGATTTTCGATTTCAATATTGAACCAGGTAGCAGAAAGGATATTCTAAAACCCTATTTATCATTTCCATTTTAAACAGTTAAGTAAAAGTTTCTGCAACGAGGAGGCTCTGTTCCTCCGATTGCGGTTTCTTCTGATTGAGCCTGCGGTCAATCTTCGCGAGCCTGCGGTCGATCTTCGGGGAAGGAGCGAGGTGTGCAGTAGAGAGTGGAGTGCGGCAGCGGATCGGAGTGCTCGGGGAAGGTAGGGGAACGAGCTTCTCCGGCGAGCCTGCGGCCAATCTTCGGGGAAGGACCCCTTTCCTTGATGTCGATTTGAATTTTGAAAAGAAAATGGAAACCGTTGATCAGAGCCGGTTATCAGAGTCGTTCATTTGCTGAGAGAGCTTGGGGTTACCAGAGCTGCCACAAAGCTAGGGTTACCTCGCCAGATCAACGTCTGAGTGCTTCGCCGCATAGACTTAGGGTTATAGACGCTCATCGTCCTATATGTGTTGGAGTGGGGCTGTCGAAGGTTATTCAACACGTTCCAGCCGAAGCATTCAGGTAATAGTATGGCAAATTTTGATTGTTGATTTTAGCTTCGTTGCATTTCTTCATTTTGGGGTAAGGCTAATCAAGGATGTCATCACTGCTTAGCAATTCTTAGCAAGCTTGATGCTGCTGCGTGGTAGCGAATTCTGTGAATGTTGAGAATTAGGGTTTGGAAATTGGCTGCAGGGGTTGTGAGGTTTTATCTGATTAGATTTTGAATTTAGAGAGGAATTGCGGCAGAGATGAGGTTGAGTTTTTCATTGCAAGCATTTGTAGCAAGATTGATTCTGCCAGTTGGTCAGAAACTATGTGAATGCTGAGGTACCTCTTCCTGGTGATCGCGTGGTTCGCCGAATGGTGAATAGCTTCCTTCAATGGTCGCATCTTTTAATTTTTTGTTTCCTCATACTGTCTAATTGTCACTCTCCAATTATTCAAGTTTCTTGTAAAGATTTTCTAGTTCTTGGCATCCTGTTGGATCCTATTAGTTCTTATGGTTTCTTAGAATGGAAATTACATGGAATGGAATATACCCCTTTTAATGTGAGTTTTACATTCACTAAAAATTACATGCGTACCCCTTCTGTAATTTATGTTTGTTTTTCTTGAAATGTGACAGTTGTATCACTATCCCCTCTATCCCCTCAAAAGAGGCAGTAACTGCCTGGTATAACACTTCATTGAGGGAGAGCGGAGGAGGGCAAGATGGGAGAACGGAAGGTTTTGAACAAGTATTATCCGCCGGACTTTGATCCGGCGAAGATACCTAGGCGGAAGCAGCCTAAGAATTTGCAGATTAAGGTGCGCATGATGCTTCCCATGAGCATCCGGTGCAATACATGCGGGAATTATATCTACAAGGGGACCAAGTTCAATTCCCGCAAGGAGGACGTCGAAGGGGAGGTCAGTGCAAAGCCCTTGCTGTACCTATGCGTGCCTGTAAAGGGATGGGTCTCATAATGTGAAAGACCAATGAGGCTGACCTGATTTGTGAGGCAGTAACGATCTCTTGGTTCAGTCATCCATTCGAGCGCATATTAGGGCAATTGCGATAGTGGTGTGTGGAATTTTGATGAATCGTAGTTGTGGAGATTATGGCGCATTTTCCTAACAAGGCCTCTTGTCTTTTTGTTCCAGACATACTTGGGAATCCAAATCTTTCGGTTTTACTTCAAGTGCAGCAAGTGCTCAGCCGAACTGACTATGAAGACCGACCCGCAAAATAGTGACTACACCATGGAAGCTGGGGCGTCTCGTAATTATGAGCCTTGGCGAGCCACAGATGAGGTTTGTTCTGGAGTTGTATCATCTTTGTGTGTCGCTGCCAATATGTGAACGTCTCAGTGCAGTTTTCTGTATTCTTTGCGATCATCATCTGTAACTCGGGTGGCATATTGTCCTTATTATTTGGTGGTTGGTTCAGGCGACAGACGAGGCAGTGAAGAAAAGAGAGACAGAGGAGCTGGGTGACGCAATGAAGGCACTGGAGAATCGGACCTTGGATTCTAAGCAGGAGATGGACATTATGGCCGCATTAGACGAAATGAAATCTATGCGGGTATGCTCTTTGGCCTTTTTTCTTCGTTATCTGTATAACCTCTTGAAACATGAGATGGTCGCTGAATTACTTTCTGTACGTGTTCAAGATTTTGTGTTTTCAAATGCAGCGTGTAATTCCAAACGCAGGAAGTTCCTTGATATGCAAGCAGCTTCACATCTGAATCCGCTTACAGGATCAGCTTGAATCGTGTCTTTGTGTATGTGCTGTTTTCGGAATTTGTGCATGTCACTTACATTCTGTTCTTCTCTTGGTACAGTCCCGGCATGCAAATGTTGGTGTGGAGGACATGATGGCAGCTCTTCGTCGCACAGCCGCTGAGAGGGTACTTTTACCATTCCATTAAATTCGTTTTGTGAGCGTCACATGTCAGCATGCAGATAGTTCCCCATGATTTTGTTGCGCATTATTTACTGTTTTTTTGAGTTGTTCGAGAGGATGTGCAAGCACGATCATTTTTTCTTTGCTCTGCATGTCATTTGTCTATTATATGTTCTAAAACCTTTTGCTTCACTTCGATTCTTTTACTTGTAGTTGATATTGTTTCTGACCTGCATGGTCTGTACTTCGTCCTTATTTTTGCATTGCATTCAGAGCAGTCCTATTCTGACTTTCACATTTCAGGAGAAGGAAATGGAGGAGCAAGATGAAGCAATATTAAAATCAGTTGTATTTCAGGTATTTGCTGCGACCGGTTGTACCGAGAGTGCTCTTTTATGGATTGCCGGTAGTCTTGTTTTATGTTCTTGTCCTGGCTGAGCTTCGATTATTACGTTTGAAGTGCTTGTGCCGTATGTTCGTTGAATTTCGTGGAGTTGATTGGACATATTGTTATATGTGAAGTTATTGTTACCCTGCTTGCTCCGTTTATCACCTAGTTTTCTTGCTCACACCGAGCTTACCCTTGACAGAATTCTAGCAAATTCGTGCGACGTATTGACGATGGTGATCTGGAAGAGTATTATTCGGACGAGGAAAGCCCACCTGGTCCTTCCGAGACACCAGAGGGTGGAGATGTTCCGAAGGTATTCTTTTGACCATTATCCAATACTGTCCTTTTTCATTTTGAAGATATCTTTAGTGCTTGAAGGTACGAGGGCCGTGTGAACTTTTCGGCTTGTGCAACCCTTCCACGTATTGTTATGCCATGTTTTAACGAGAAGTGTTTACTTTCTTTGTCTCTTCCAGAGAAGAAAGATTGAAGCAGAGGTACCTGTCAGCAGTGGTGCAGGGCAAGTACAAGCGGCTGAAGTCCTTGCCAACGGGATGCGAGAACAAGAAGCTAAAGGTAAGGTTATTCTTCTGAAAGGTTGTTTGAGCATCTCTGGTATTTTGTTGCAGTGGCAGCTCAGTATTGTACACTCGCATCATGATCACTGAATAAGGCATCTTTTTTCTTATGCGTAATTTGTTTTAGAGTTTTGTGATGACTTTATTTTTTTGGATGGATTCTTTATCACAATTGAGCAAAGAATCAATGTTCGTATGTGTCAATAGCATAGTAGCCGATAGTTCCTGCGTTTGTGACCTTGCAAGATGTCTTAACTCTTGTTGGTTGGTTCATCTGCAGGTAGCAGTAGTAGTACGAAGGCCCCATCCTTCGCGGTGAGAATGAAACCAGTGGCATTCAACATCAAGCCAAAAAAAGTCTCTGTCTTAACATCAACAAATCAGGTGCCCAAAGATGCGTTTGGTGATCTAGGTACAGCTTTACGAAGGGTGAAACCAGGTTTACGAAGGGCCAACCCAGTGTTGAGAGAGGAGGATTCTATTCTAGACAGTATCCCAAGCATCACAGAGATGCCTGGTGATCGAGCTACAGCTTCACCAGATTTTTTCTCAAAGATCAAAGAGGATGATCCACAATCCAGTAGTGTTGTGACTTCCCTTGGTTTGGCATATGGTAGTGATGATTCTGAATAGCATTTTCATCTTCAAGTGGTCTGTTACATAGGATTTGACTTATTCTGTATCGGAGTTGCTGTTTTCCAGTAATGGATTCAGAATCTTGGATTTATATCTGGGAAGGCATTGATCTCTTTATTGTTGGCATCCATATTGGATATGTCAAATTGTCGTTTATTCGATCAGTTTAGGGTTTACGGTGTTGAAAAATCAACATTGAAGACTATAGTTTTGTTCGGAAACCATGGCAGAATTTCGAAAACTGCAAGACTCGTTGCCGAAAACTCTGTTAAGAACAAATTCGACACTTGCTGGCAGAATCTACATAATCCTGTGTCTGCCCACTGGAGGAGCTGACATGTTTTAACCTACATCCATCTTTGTCAACCCCATGTTTTGACGCGGGCTGATGCTTGATTTCTCGTCTTCTCCAGCCTTTTCTGCAATTGAGGATCTTTTTTCTCAACTGATTCAGTTGCATCTTTCTTCTGCTTAGGAAATTCTTGCAAATTAGCGAGAAAATATGCAAGCTGAATCAACGTCAAAGTCTCAAATGATATGACTGCATATGAAGTACATTGCATTAGTTCGTGATGTTGTTTGCCTGCCCATCATTGCTAAATGGCCCAGTGGTCGAAAAGGTATCCATACGGACAATTAGAGGTCAAGTAATACCGGCCGGTATGTATAACACGCTACTACTAGTAGAGCACCATTGCTTGCAGTAAGAAGCCGGTACCGAAACAGTGTTCAGGCGTCAGCAAGTTTACAAGTTGCAACAATCATGACATGGTCTCCTTGTAGATTCATTCCCTTCATCTAATCTGTCATCGATGTAAGCTTTGAAACGACTCTATTTCCTCAGAAGCCTTGTCAGTGGTCTCTGTTTGCGAATCATCTTCATCCTCGGCGAGCTCTTCCTCCCCCCAGAGATTTTCATCACCTTCGACTGTTTCAATAAACTGCAAAAGAGAAATCATCTAACAAGCACACGTGATAAAAATATGGTCTGATAGTACGTCCCGATGCATGCACTTACATTTCATTGCCTAACTCACGTCACACAAGTGAGGAAGCTCCTGTGATTGCAACATAGTAAACTCAACAAATCACAGACAGGAAGCGAATAAAAACGACGGTTAATCAATGGAAACCAATACCTCTTATGTACTGTCCAGTACTGTCGCGCGCTTCCTTGCAGCCAGGCCAGCAGATGTGGCTGGAACTTCTTACGGGAAGTAATCGATGCTGAATTGGGAATTAATGCTGAATTAGGAATTGAGCTCTTTCCCAAATTTGCAGATGATTTGCAGCTAGGGCGTTGCCCCTGACTTCGATTCTCACTGTGCCCGGCGGTTTGGGTTTCATCTGACCGATTCGCACCTGCATTACTCTCAGTGTGGGGTTCTACCCTTCCTCCAGCAGAGATCCATTGTGAGAACGACCTCGAGCAGCAGGAGGCCGCTGGTAGTGGCTGCCACGGTTGGAGGGACTTCTTCGGAGTCCCTTGTGGAGGACCCGACGCCTTCCACGAGCTCTAGTGCGGAGGTCTGTGCGGGCACATTGTGTTGGTTTTGAATTTTGCCGTAGAATTCTTTCTGGGGTTGTGGTGGCTCTGTGAGCGAGGTATGGATTGTGCGGTGGATGTTTGAATTCTGATGTGTAGTTGATTTTGCATCGGTGCCCAGGATAGGGAGCAAGCCAGGGCAAATCGACGGAGAAAGGGCTTTGAGGAGTACGAAACAGTAAGCAGCTCGAGCTTGGTGAATTCTTGTGGATTTCTCTGGAGATTAGGTCATCAACAGATTTGTTGTATCAATTTTGAACTAGTGGATGTGAATGGCGGGTTTGTTGAATTGTGGCAGCTGAAGAAGGAACTGTCGTCTACAACCATCGGGGTAGCAGCGGCTGTTGATGCGTACATCTTCCTCACTCTTTCTCCACAGGTTCTCCATCTACTCTCAATTTCCTGCCTTCAAATAGTGGAGGGCAGGTGAAATCTTCTATCGGTTTTTGGAAGCTCTACTGACGTGCGCATTCAATGAAACTCCGTTGATTGCGAGCATTTTTGTGGATTCCGTGCGGAAATTCTCAACGTCTTGTGTTCGCTTTATGTCTCAGACTGCTATTAGCTACACCATTGGAGCATTGGGAAGGTGAGTTCCAAGTCTTCTTAGTAATTTTGGGAACTGTTATCACTTTTTTGAATTTTAGTTTGTCCTCTTCTCTCCATTTTAGCATGTCATGGGCACTCGCTCTTGGAATCTTCGTTCTGCACCAAGAACGGGAAATTTCTTCGCTTTAACGTATGGCGATGATGCACGTGCAGCTACTTGTACTTGCAATTACTCTACCGTCATGCTGACTCGGTTTCAGAAGAGAATACTGCAGAAGTCTTTCAGAAAAGGAGGAAGAAGACGTAAGCTGACTAAACCCACTTCTAGGTTCGTTGTGGATTGCACTGATTTTGGAGGTGAAGGCAATGGTTCCAGATGCATCAAATTTGCTCCCCAGGAGTTCTGCGTACTGATGGGCGTGGACACTTGGTGCAGAATCGGCATCCGTAGCAGTGATGTGCAAGTGTTCTTGGAGAAGACGATTCGTGGATGTGGAATTTCCTTATCTTCTCCACGCTTAGTTATCCCTGCTGCACTCTATGCCCTGTGGGCCGTTTCTACACATTTCACAGGAACTTCAAGCCAGTCTTTTCATTTGGAGGTATGTTGTCAAGATATTTTCTGTTCGTCTTCTATGTATTGCCTCGATCCATTTGTACTTTTTGTCAGAGGCAGTTCGTTTTGGAAAGGGTTACCTCGCTTTATGGCAATGTGGCCAATCCAGCTTCCGCTCTGTCCCGCATGTTCAGTATGAGGTCCTGTCGACCTTTGGGTCCCCGCTCTTACGAGGGCGAACGCTTTTGATGTGAGCAGGTGACGCCCTTGATGCTGGGTTTCTTTGCTTACAAAGCAGCTGCACTTATTCAGGCTTATCGGGACAACAAGGACTTGTTGTTAATAATCGCCACGGGTGATTCGGACTCCCAGTAGAAACTGCTATCTGCAAATATTTCCTGGAGAGTACACTTCTCTTTGTTGCCCAGCCTTTTCTGAAGGGTGGTCTGGCTTCAATCAAGGGTGAATGCAGTTGTGGTTTGGAAGAACTGTGTAGTTTGCTAAGATGGATAGGGACAACTTTCTGTAAAATACTGGACCTTTCAGGCTTCGGGTACGCAGAGTTTCCTCTCTACCCACATTAGTAGAATCTGTCCATTTTTTTCTTATTAGTAACGGGGTGGGCGTCCTTAGACTGACGAATGCTCTTGAGTGCAGGGGATGTGTAGAATCATGCACTTGAGTAACTTCTAGTTGAGTGAACGAATGCAGGTAGTTTATGTTAGGAAGATTGATTTACTAAAACGACTCGTCTGGAGGTTGTGTTCGGATGAATTGATATTCTCAGGTCCATTTTGTGGACATATTTCCAATCTCATGAACCGTGTTATGAAGGGTCGATGCCGGCAGCTGCGCACGACTTTGACAGGGATGCAATTGCCCATGAGAAACTAGGAACAGTGTCTGTTCTCAAGACTACATGAAGAAGAGTTAGGTTCGGGGTCATTAATCTATTCACTTTCCATGACTTTGAGGATCGTTGTTCCACAGCATGCACGTCGTTATGAACTTTTATAGATTTTGTATGCTATCGAGCATTTGAACTGTTTCACTGAGCAAATGCTGCGCAAGTTCGAAGACTTTATCGATGATGGTGAACGGGTTCTGCTTTCTCCCCAGTATGTGATAATAGTTTATCCTCTTGTGTAACGGTTGGATGTGAGTTTGTCACTGATGCCAAGACATTCTCAGGAACTCAGATAGTTGCTGGCATCGAGGTGATGCCTTGCCAACTTTTACACTAAAAGCTTGCACATTACCAGTGACGGTCATTACAAATTGAGCAACGAGGAGCCTTTATCCGAAGCACGTTTTTTTTTCACAATTTCTTGAAGAATACATAGTCAGAAGCATCAAGTGATGCAAGTCAGAAATTAGTTGAATTATTCTTGAATTGCTCAACTAAATTCTGGCTTGCATCATTTGAGCAGTTTTAATCTACACCTCTGGTTCCGTTTTCCTAGTTGTTTCTGGAGGGGGGGCGGTGACAATCTCCACGGGATAACTATCAATGAATTCGGCCCAGCAATTTTTCGAAGGACCCCGTTGCGAGGCTCTCAGGGACTTCCAAATGGCACTGTTGCACTTGAGTCCCGATCCCAGAGCTATTTGCCACACCGTGTCCCCACTTTTGACCCGATTTTTGGCCTCTAGGTAGGCCAGGGCATACCACACGCTGCTGCTGGAGGTGTTCCCGAAGCGGTGCAGAGTCATGCGAGAAGGCTCCATTCTCACTTCGTCCAGCTCCAGCTTCTCGGCAACCCCATCCAGCACGGCCCTGCCTCCAGGGTGGACCACGAAGTGCGACACGGCTTTCTTGAAGTCGGGCATGTAGGGCTTGACGGTCGGCTTCTGACCTTTGTTGAGCTTGAGAGAGACGAAGTTGATGACAAATTTCACTTTCTCGCTCAAGGGTAGGATGAGGGGTGCCAGAGTGGTGATGTTGTCCTTGAGAACCAAGCCTGCTGCCCGCATGAGATCCCTGGACAGGGAGATGCCCTGGTTCCCTTGCTCGTCTTGCTCCGAGCGCACACACTTGTAGCTCGCATCGTCAGCTCCGTTGTGAGTGCGTACAAGGTGTTGCAACTCATACTTGGCTCTCCATCTGTCCGCTGCAGGGAGGGGTTACAGAATCAATCGTCAACTTTCATTCCTTGGATTGCATGATCCCGCTCTGATCATTGGCAGCACTGGCTGCGCAGATTCTACGACACTGTAAGGAGTCGAACCAATTTCGAAACATATTCCGGAACAGAGCTTTGGATCAAGATACTCGGTGTTCTGGGGACGAAAGGATTTGGTCACTCGATGGATTTCTGCTCAGCAACAGCACTGAATCTAGCGTACGATCTGTCACGAACGTGGTTCAAGCCTGATTCCTAACCCTCACGAGCGCACTAGCCCTAATTAATCTGGCTATTTGTGCTAAACATTGCGAGTCCTAATGAACAGTTTCAAAAGCAGCGTGAGCGTACCTCGGCGATTGGTGAGGAGCACCCCAGAGCCCCCGGTTCGGAAGAGGCAATTTCCCACCATCATGGAGCGGTCATTGCCGGGGTAGCCGAACATGGCGCTGACGGCCTCCATGGAAACCACAAGCGCATAAGAGTTGCGCCGTCCCCGCAGCAACTTTCTGGCCAAGTCGATGGCAATCAATCCAGCACTGCATCCCATGCCACCCAAGTTGAAAACATCGATGTCTTTGCGCATCCGGTAATGGTTGACAATCATGGCTGCCAGGGAAGGCACTGGGCTATACATGCTGCAGTTCACCACCAGGATGTCGATGTCCTTGGGCTTCACGACACCGTGTGAGAAGAGCTCGTCTGTGACACCAAGGATGACGGTCTGGGCTTCCGCGTGGCAGGTTTTGAGGGACCGGTCCACGGGTTCACAGATTGTGGAAGGAGGTCCGTATGTTTCATCTCCGAGACCTGCCAGAGCCAACACTTTCTCCTGAAAGTTGATGCTTTTTTCAGTGAAGAATCCGGACCTCCTGGCCTTCTCGATGTACGTCTTCCTGCTGACTTTGTAGGTATCGTCCGGTTTGAAGCATGCGAAATCCAGGAGAAGGGTAGGACCTGGGGTGAAAAAGAAGAAGTAGGCCAGGCATGCCAACCCCGCAGCCATCAGCGTTAGAAGCAGAGCGGAAGTGTCAACCGTGGACGGCATCTCTGCGACTACGTTGCTTACGAATCCTTGGAGCTGCAGCTTTCGGTAAGCCATCTTGGAAGCCTGTACGGCCGCCATGAAAAGCAGTGGGTAAACGGCTCGGGACCTGAAAACCTGTGTATAAACTGGCCTCATCGCGGACGAATCCTCAGCTGGTTTCCTCTTGGCGGTCCTTTTATCAGGATGGTGTCCATTGAGATGGACAGTGCCGTCGCGGCCGTTGTCGACTTGCTCGACCATATCCCCTCGCTACCTTCGATCCAGCTTCCAGGCCCTTGGATGAAGAGATCGACCGACCTCCTGGTTCAAAAGAACAGTGATACACAGCGGACTGAGCTGCCATGCAGTAGAAACGTAGGAAGCAACAGGTTGTGCGCTCACTACTGTCTCCTTCTGCTGAGACGCAGCTAGCTACTCCCATTTCATACCGAACCAGAAATTTGCTAAGCACCGACTTCATGGGTCCGTACCGATACATGAAGGACATTCACTCCCTATGGGTGCATACAGGATGGATTCTTGCTAGAACTCACTACAACAGCTGCGAGTTTCGCGCGTACATCACCTAGCTAGCTTCAGAATCGGTATTCGGTCTTCTCAAAGACCAATGACGATTCAAGTTCAATCAGGAAGTGCTCCTGGGCCGGATGTTTGCTTACCTGGGAGATGCTTGAAGCCTTCGAAGTACGAGCTGCTGCAGCTAGCCGGCCGACCACGAAGCCTTTCAGCAGCAACTGGAGGGTTGAATGAGCAACGCAGCAAGTACTCGCGCACCTTCGCTAGGCAGCAGTGAGGAGGATTGCGGATTGTCGCATCGAGGTGAGCAGCATATTCAAGCGGCGTTTGGAGAGGCACCGCGCGCATCTGTTATTTGTAGTTTCCATGGAACTGGGTTCGGCAGCCTCTCTATCTTCCTCTTAAGCTTCCCTTCAGTGCTTTGAGATCTTCGAGCGATTCAATTCATTTGAGCTAACTCGCTCCTCTAATGCGTGCAGCTCTTTATTGCTGCTGAGTTTAGCGTAAGCAGAGTGGCTATTAAGTCAATGTTCATGCTTTAATGTCCTGCAGGAATTCGGTGTCAATCATGGATTTTTATGTTTAATTTTCTGCCTTCATTGATGGACGCTGTCCTCCATTCATGTGCAATTAAAGATGCCCGACACTGTGGTGGCGGAGCGGTACGTCATCTGCGACCACGGCATCATTCCGTGTCATGCACAATTGATTCAATTTTCTCATCAGTTGCATTTTGTATGTTACTGGAGCACCTCCGCAGTCCTAATTTTGGAGCCCACGGTGGAAAGAAGGCCGCGCAGACCAGTCAGGGAAATGACTGAGACGAGACCTACCAGTGTTCAAGTTTGTCATGAGGGTCTCACGTGGGTCATTTCTCTGGCCTCCAACTTACTCGACCCTTGCTTCTGCTCCAATAGAGCGAGTGTCACGTTTGCACCGATAGTGATCACAAACTTCCATTTTCAGTACAAATACCAAAGTTTTGGGAAAAAAACTTGTTTCTGACAGACGTAACCGTAGGATCTTTAAATATGTGGAATTGAGAACACGTGGTACAAATTTCAGAAATTTCTACTGTGTTGATTGCAAGATATATGCTTTTAAATTCATTGATGATATTTTTGGCCGTACAAAAAATAGGGCATTTGCACTTGAGAAGCTTTCTTTTCTGTGGAAAAGTGTCCAAAATGGTGGTGCTTCTTTCAATTGTTTTTCCTAGATAGGTTGGACACATGCTAAAAAAAATTTAGATCATTTGGAATTGTACAATTTATAGGGAAAAAATGTAAATAGACAATAGTAGAGAATGATTCAAAATACTAAATTGGTAAAAATTTAATTTTGGAATTGAAAAATGCCAATCCCAATGGTTACAATGTTGTGATAAACAATCTTACATCCTATTTTCTTTTTTCTCAAAATATTTGAAAATTGAATAAGATAAAGAACTTCAAAGTTTATTTTAGAGTAGAGATTGCATAATTGCTCACAAACCAAAAAAACTTGTAGCTTTTGACTCATATTTCCAATGGCATTAAATTTAGTGCATATAAAAGATATCATTCCTCATTTCCACCTTCTATTAAAATTTGGGCCCAAAATATTAAAACCTCTAGTCACACATACCTACCCATTATTGTTATGTAGCCAAGAAACGCACCATGACCCTTAAGGGGTTAAATAATGAAAATCAATACAAATATACAAATATTATATTTTAACCAACACTAATTTAGTGTAAATTTGACAAATTTGTATCAATGGCATTAACCGTCAAACTTTTCAATGACCCGGAATGAGTTGATCTATTGAATGATATCATTGATGAAGAAATAAGGAATGTCTAGCAAGATGTTCCATTAAAATTATTTTGTAAAGCAAATTGTTACTCAAAATAGAAACTCTAGTTGAATACTCCAACTTCATTAACCTCTAAATGCTCAAGGCCTTTTTAAGCTTCTAGGAATTTGCTCTAAATTGAATGTAAATCCAACATTTTGATAAGTTGTATAAAATTTTTTGTACTGTAACTATATAAATTTAAACTAGATATGTTAAAGATCACATAGGAAAAGAAAAAATAACAATATCACTTATAAATTGAAAGATTGTAATGTTTGATCATGAGGGTGTTAAAAATATGAAAGTGATTTGAAGTCTTTCAATTATCTTTTCACATGTCAAACCTAAAAAATTGGTCACCCTGGATTTCAAAAAATAGAAAAGAAAAGAAAATAGGTCACCAAAAACATATGAGGTTAAAGAACATAATTTGTATAACCTTGATCAATTTATCATTTCCAAAATCTCTTCTACAATTTTTAAAATGAATTTCTAATGTGAGTATTTCTCTAAAATTTGGTGTATTTGAGGCTCATGTCCAAGAGCTCTTAACACTACGGAAAGTCAGGATTGCAATGGACACCCTTGCTCAAAATCTTGAATTGTAAAATCATAACAAATTATTTTCAGAATCAGATTTTTGATGCTAAAACTAGACTTAAATTATTATTTTTAATATAAACTATAAAAAATAGCAACTTGGTTAGGTTTATTTAACTTCAAAGTATTGTCTACACCAAAATATGGTTCCTTGGGCATTAGGGGTTAAGGTATATCTTCCCAAAATTACCTCCAATTCAATTGTGTCTCCTAATGTCAAGCCCAATTGCAACTTCTTGCACCCTAATGAAGTAAAAATTCAATCCAATTGCAACTCCTAATGTTGAACCCAATTGCAACTTCTTGCACCCTAATGAAATAAAAATTGTAAGGATTGGCATTATGACAACTTTAGTGTGGAGTTTATTGGAGTTGAAAGCATTGGTTTTAGAATAAAAAGTGAATGACTATAACTTTGACGAACACCATCATGCAAATGAATTTAGACACATGACAAAATTAAGGTTCATTTATTGTTCCACAATTTGAAGTTACACTTTTGGATTACCATTGCATCCGTGTAGAGAGTTCAAAGAATGACTTTAGAATCTAAATAGATGAAAATAGTCCTCCTCGGGACAACAATGGGAAGTTACATGTTTTTGCTCTAACCAAATGGTAATTGTGAAAAATATTTATAATTTGCCGTTCTATATATTGCAATGAGAAATTTGTAAATCTGATCAATCTATATAAGGTAATCCAACCTATGAAAAATAAAAGTTCCATGACAAACACTAAAGGAATGACCCATTATAGTCTTGCATCAACCTTTAGTAGATTTTTTTCAATAAATGAGATTTGAGCTACATTAGGTTGAATCAATTAATGACCACAATTAATCAAGACCTTAGATGATGGTGATGGAGTGATTAGAGATTACAATAGGAATTTCTACTTTGTGAGTGAAAATTCATCACAACAAATGACTTTTTTTAGGCCTTCACATTGTGACCATATCAAGAAATTTTGTGATTGCTTTAAATGAGCAAGATGACCCAATTATGAGCACACATTTTGTTGGTTTTGGGATACTAGTCTAGAGACCAATTGGGCAGCACACTTCAAAAATTCATAACAAATTCATTATTTGTCAAAAAAATATAATTTCAAATGCTCTCCCCATTTTTCACATTTGTTTTTAAGTAGAATTTTAAAATTTTAAAATTCAACAGTGTCAGCAGGGCAAACCAGACATTCTGCCTGTCATAGAGTGGTTTGCCTTATTTATGTGCAACTACTTAAAAGACGACAATGGGTCCTCCTATGTTACTTTATGCAGGTTTGCCAGAGAACTTAAATTCGATCTCTTTTATGTGACAATATAGAGGTGCCTTCATTTCCAAATAAGGTAGATTGGCTGTATTATAGAAGGATTGGATGCAGATCATCCAGAGGTAACAGATAATTTGAAGTTCCGTCTGCAATCAGTGATCTCCACTATTTACACTATTTTAAACTTTAACTTAAAACGAAGTGGAACTAAAGAACAACCACCGCCTCACACTTCAATTTATGGTAGCCCTTCAGTTGCTCCGTCGGACCTTGAGCAACAAAGTCAAATTGCCCCTTCAGTCCGGATTTGGCCATCAGATGTTTTTCTTAATGTTTTCCAAGACCCAAAATACACATGTTTTAAAATTACTCATCCTAACCCTAAAGTTCCATGACTATGTTTTCACATGAAATGCTCAAAAATTGCCATTTTTAGTACTAGTATAAAAAAAAAGCTTTTATGACATATGTAACCGTAGGATCTTATAGTATTTTGACTTGAAAACACGTGGTAAAAATTTCAAAATTTTTCACCGTGTGGATTGCAAGATATAAGCATTTAAATTCACTGAAATTATTTTCTTAACCTTGCGAAAAATAGGGCAGCTTAACTTCACAAGCTCACTTTTCTATGAAAGAATGTCCAAACTAGTAGTGCTTTTTAGGATTCTTTTTCCCTAGACAAGTTGGTCACATGCTTGAAAATATTCAAATCATTTAGAAATGTACTACATATAGAAAAAACATAGTAAGTAGACAGTAGTTGAAAATGATTCAAAATACAAGATTGTTAAGAATTTAATGATGGAATAAAAAAATGCCAATCCCAATGGTTGAAATGCTATAATAAACAATCTTCATCCTACAATTTTGTTTTTTCCAAAAATATTGAAAATTGAGTAAGATAAAGGACTTCAAAGTTTATTTTAGAGTTGAAAATCCATACTTGCCCGCAAACTAAAAATCCTCATAACTTTTGACTCATTGATCAAAATGAAATATTTCAAAGCTTTTCATGTATATATAACTCTAGAAAACCAATTTCAACTTTCTATTTCTTCAAAAATTGAATTTTCTTTTATCTATCAAGATTGCCCATTTACAAAAAAACAATACATATTAGGCTATAACTTTTGACTCATATTTTCAATTGTCATGAAATTTAGTGCATATGAAATATATTCCTTGTCTTCACCTTCTATTGAAATTTGGGCTAAAAGTATGAAAATCTCTAGTCACATGCACCAACCCAAAATTTTTATACAACCATAAAGCACATGTTGTTCCTTTAGGGGTTATTAAAGAGTAGTCTATCCTACGTGAGGGTCAAATTTGGTTGGCATATCTTAAGTCATTTTTCGTAAAAAAGTGCCATGTGCCATATTGTAGAATGGTAGGAGGCAACATGGACCCCTATGTGGGAGTGCAATTTTAGGACTTGAGTGTTGAATAAAACCTTCATATAAGATATACAAGTCCTAAGATTTTCAATTTCCAATGTTTGGAATCAATTTTATGCATTTAGACATCTTAGATCTTCATGTATTATATAAGGCTTAAAACATCTTTATTGAAAAATAGGAGAATAAGTATTCATTTATAACCAATATTTGTGAAGATGTTTTGAATACATAATTCAAATTGAAATTTTATAGGTGAACACGTTATAGTTTTGCCTTTAGCAAAGAAAGTTTGTAAAAACAATAAAATGCTCAATATTGGGAAATGTAAACTATTTATTAAAGTAAAGCCTACACTATTGTAAACTTGATAAATTGAATGTTTTTTTCTTGCTTTCAATGTCAGAGAAAGTTATCTTCTATGTGTTATAATGCATCATTAATAGAATGTGTTTGTAATTTTCTATAGAAAAATGTCATTAACTATTATATAACCAACATGCCATTTAATTTTCCTTCCTACCATTAACTAGTGGATTTGAGTGGATTTTCTACCAAATTTCATAATTTCTAATTCCACATATATTGTTTGAATGTAGTATATTTGGATACTATATTCAATTTCACATACTACATTCAATTTTGTTTATAGATTAACCCTAGATTAACTTTTTAAAACCAAGCTTTCAAATTTTGAACATCTAATAAATGCAATGATGTCATGTACACATTGTTACTTATTCTTTCATCCATATAGATGTTTAGATTCTATTGTCAACTAATTAACATTTATACAATATAGATTTCAAAACTTTTCTTGCCCAATATCTAATAGCGCTAAAAGTTCATCTTGAAAATTCTAATATTATATTTAAAACATCTTAGAACATTGTTCATTCAAACATTATAAAATTATGGATACTATATTTTAACCTCAAAAGTTCTTTTAATGTTTAGAGGCCTAAAATTTCTTCAAAATACTATTCTCCAAAGCAAAGTTAAAATCTTCATCTCTATTTTTTTTTAAATCTAACAACAAGATCCCTAAGTTACCTTGTTATAGTACACCATCCTAAAATTTTAGGATAAGAAACCTTATTAATTGCAAGATCATGATGTTGGAATTTCAAAAAAAAGTATTTTCAACTCTTCCCTAATGGTTAGATTTCATCTTTCAAACTTTTAATTCCCGAATTTGTAGATGTACAACTTGAAAGCTCCTTAATATATTGAAGAAATAAGTTGGAAATACATATAAAATTTTCAACAAAAAATATTTCATCTCCATGCTTGAAAATTTGTATTTAGAAAAAAATAGAAGATGATTTAAAATACCAAATTTTTTAAGAATTTAGGTATGGAATTGTAAAATGCCAATTTTAGTGGTTTTAATGATGTAATAAATAATCTACATCTTGTTTTTTCTTTCCAAAATATTATAAATTGAGTCAAATAAAGAACTTCAAAGCTTATTTTAGAATATAGACTTAATAATTAGTTACCCACAAACTAAAAATCTTTATAATTTTCATCTCATAAAACAAAATAGAATGATTCAAAGCTCTACATAATTAGAAATCTATAAAACTAATTTCAATTTTTTACTCTTTAAAAAAAGTGATTTTTTAGGTGCCCAAATTGCCTAGCTAGACTCTAAAAAAAACCACATATCTACATATCATACAATAATTTTATAACCATATAGTGAAAAGTTATTAAAATTATTGCGCCTTAAAATTAGTCCTAGACCACATGTTGTGTGAAAATTTCAAAGAGAAAAATGAAATTTCATTCATAAATAAATGCCTTTAAAAGTTATGTTTTCAAAAAATTCTACTTGGTCTTTTAGTTGGTAATCTATTGAGAAAACCTCTTTCTATTGATATGGTTGTATTCATGCTAGTTAGGATACTCCAAAAATGCATTCACAAATTTACAATTTTACAATTTTGATACTTTACTCTCAAAAGAATGAAGGATATTTTCAAATGATATCGTCAAAAATTACCAATTTGAGTGCATTGACCAAAATTGAAAATCATTTGAATTTTTTTTTAAATTCAACCATAGAAAAATGTAGGGCAATATGAGGAAAAAAATTCAATCCATTTGATTATGTAGATTGTAAAATAGGGTCAATCTACTTCGAGCCTTTTTAGAGTGAGATTTTGCTCTATACAAAAATGAGAATTTTCACCATTCATTAGTGTATTATATAAGGAAAACTCATGCAAAATTTTAAAAGCAAATAAGTAGGTCTACTTTATTCTAAACTAACTTGGAATACAAGAAAATCAAATAATCTAGCAATACACTAGCAATTTTTTGATAATTTCTTGTACACCATGGAGTTTGTTTTTCAAGTCTAAATGGTCAAATCATAAAGAGAAATGGAAAATGTCCATGTGTTTCAAAAATAAGTAAAAAATCATAGAGAGAAACAATGAGAATAGTTATATAGGAAATATTTCAATATCTTTGACTATACAAATTGCAAGAAGATAAGGTTTGAATTTGAATTTCTTTTTTGTAAAATTACCTTGACATAATGAACAAAGTTTGATTCCTTCTAGAATGTGATTTTAGAACTAAAATCAATATTTTTCCTTACAATTTTTTACTATATCACGTTAGTTACATACATGCTAGAGGTGATTGCAAAAAATACTTGTCCTTTCTTTTTGTCACCTTGGCCTTGGACATGTATTTTTTTTCTCATAAATTTTTTTGTCATATGTTAGTTTTGTATGAAATTTGAATTAAAGGTACATATGGTAGTTGTTGACATTCAATAATTTATTATTATTTTTTCCAATGAGTATTCTATTTTTAAACAACCCCAATTGGATATCTACTTTTGCCATTTGGAGGAGGGATTAGTACAATTTTTGATCCAAAAATGCAAATTTGAAGGTCAAAATTAGGAGACAAGGACATCTACTAATGTACACAAGCCTACAAAGAGATTTTCTAAAAATAAAAAAATTTCCAACTCCTACATGTGTTCAAAGTGCACTTTGTTTGCACAAGTCCAAAGAACACAATTCTTTTCCCAAATTTGCAAATGCTTGAGAAGAAGCATCTTCAAGTTTGTAAAACTGGCCCATTTTTTATTTTTTTATTTTGAGTTTTTTTTACTATTTTTCTAAAAATCACACATTAAAATATCTATTTTCTTGGCATTTTCCATCATTTTTTTTGTGCATGATTTTTAAAGATAATTTTTTGAGGGCTTGAGTTTCCATATAGACTATTTTGAATGCTTAAAAATTATCCACATTTTATTTCATTTCAAAAAATTATTTCAAAAGTCACCATATTCACTGAAATAGTTTAAATTTAGACAATAATTGTAGGTATTTCTTGCAACAACCTAAATTCAAAAGTCATTGTAGATTTCAACAAAAGATGCATGATTACCTAGAAAAATTCAAAAGTAGTAACTTTTCCTTTAGGCATATGAGTGGATTTTTTTCCTTTCAA
Organism: Pseudoscleropodium purum; assembly: GCA_963969395.1. Taxonomy (NCBI): domain Eukaryota; kingdom Viridiplantae; phylum Streptophyta; class Bryopsida; order Hypnales; family Brachytheciaceae; genus Pseudoscleropodium; species Pseudoscleropodium purum. Next base: position 21,529,474 of record OZ017804.1, on the reverse strand, counting down.
TATAAGTGGTTAGTGTGCACATTCCTTGTCTTAAAATTTCAAAATTGACATCCTTTCAAAACTCACTTTGTAGAAACCTATGCCAACATTCAATTGCCCATTCAATAATTGTCCTTTCATGATTAAAACTCTGTTGTGATTTATAGGCAAAAGTTTGTTACTTTTAAGAATTAGTATACCTATCAAATGGGTCTACATTATACATAAAATTTCCTTGTTATATTATGCTTGTCTCATTAGTAGAGAATATATAAATATATTATGAAAGGATACATACATATTTTCATGATCTAATTCTAAAAATTCCCTCATCTAATATTGGAAAAAAATGCTTGATTTTCAATCTAAATATATTTGTTTTTTCTTTTAAAATGTGATGTAATCATATAAAACATTCAAATCAAGCAATGTTTTTTATACTTTAAGCCTATTTTAAGATTTGTTTAAATTATTGAATTTAGATTTTGATATTGAATTTCAAAAAGAATGTATGGAAATACATCTTCTATGCCTTTTTTTTATTAATGTGTAATTGAATAGTCATTCACTTCTTAGCATATGCAATTTTGAAACAATTTTGAAATTGAGTTTTTAAATTCCTCAATTTTTTTCAAATGGATTGTTTTAAGAAAATAAAAGTTATTGATTAAATATTTATAGAACTTTCTACAAAAAAATTTCACTTAAAAAATCCATTACATTATTTGTTTCAAAATGATCATTAATTTTAAATACAAATTAGTCTTTGTGGACATTTTTGAGTCTAAAAGTTTTCCGTTAGCCATTGCAATAAGTTCTCAAATTCTAGGATGTATATTGATTGAGATTTATAATAATTATTTGCCTTCAAGTCTTTGGTCCAAATTGTAATTATATTTATTTCTATTATCTTATATCAAATTAAAGAAAATAACTAAAGTGAGTAAGCAAAAGAGATTGTGATGTTATTCCTTTGTTATTTTTCTAGTTGTCTTCAATTGTCTTTGAATTGTCCTTGATTGTCTTTAACTCTTTTTAGCTACTTCACTCTATAGATTGTGTCTTGTATGTAGATTTATACCTATGGATTTGATTTGTAGAATTTGTCTTGCTAGGGTTGGACAACCAAATGGTTCTAAAGAAGCAATTTCATTAACTTAAGCTTTTGGCTAAAATTAGATAAGATTGAATTATACAAGATAGTGAAAAATGAATACAAGTAAGGTTAGAATAGCTTTGAATCTCAATGTCAAAGTCTAAAACATCTCCTAGAAAGAATAGTTGATGCTAATGTTAAGACTAATATAATCTAAAGTACTCTAGAAAATCCAAGGTGATGAACTAAATTGTTGACAATAGCTTCAAGCTTCCTACAAAATCATATTACAAAAAATAGTCCTTTTCCTATTTAACAAAAAGAGACGAATAATATTTGATCATTTTTAATGATGATAGAGGCTAAAAGAAAGATGATTGCCAAATTCTTAAGCTAGACTTTGAAAGTCAAGTTGAGAGACATAGAGAGAGTGTCATAGCCCAAATAACACTTTACTACTCAAAATAATCCTTCATTGCTTAATGGATTTACCACTCTTTGCTTTTAACATCATTTAGGTCACAACTATCTAACATTGCACATGCCATGCACCCACAACATTAGTTCTCATTTCCAACTTTCATTGTTAAGTCCTAGTCCATGAGACTACTAGTACACACTCTGCTCATGACACTAGACATGCTTTAGATGCTGCAATGAGTAGAAAGGGACACATGAGTAAAAAAGGTGAGAGAAGTAGGAGCAACACCATAAAGTGCCACGTTTTGTTTCCATTATTACAAAACAATGGGGTCCAAACTATTGCAAATGACTTTTCAATGCTAGCTAACTTTTCAAGATTTCTAATCATTGAGTGAATATGCTTCCAAATTGCCATCCCCATGTGGAGTGTGGCGATCTAAGTGGAGTTTATGATTTGATTTGAGTAGATTTGTTGTGCATCATATTTCAATGCACATTGGTTTGTCCAAGTATACCAAATGAGAAAAGAGTGCATTAGGTCCCAAGGTTGATGTGAATAAACATATTGTTTCAAGTCTTGGGTGTGACCATTACCTAGAGGAGCTTCCTTGAAGAAGTTCACCATGGAAGTACCATTCACCATGGCAAAAGTGTTGAGTTTTTCCCATAATTCCCAGGTGATGGGGCACAACTAAAGAAGGTGGAAGGTGGTTTCAAGGTCACGCAAGCACATGTTGCACCCAATTTGAATTGTTATTTTATGCCTCTTGAACCATTGTCCCATGATGATTCCGTGATTTAGCGCTTGCCATAAGAAGGTAGCTTGTTTTCGTGGCCTCACTTTGTGCCATATGATTTGGTATACTTTACGCATGTCCGGTATTTCATATTAATTTGTATTTGGGTGCCAATTGTCCTTTCCGCTCAGTTTTTTAAATCTTGTTTGTAACCTCTACAAGCTAAATATTTAAATAATGGAGTTTTTGAGAATTTTTCTGTTGTGGCCCCAAACCATTCTTTTAGATCCCACTGTAGGTTTTCTACTTCTTCATCCCTTGCGGCCTATACTAGGGTTGATAGGACGATCGGACATTCGGGACAACCGGACGTAGACGTTGTGTCCGCAACGTCCGTTGACATTCGCGGACGCCGTCCGCCCCGTCTGTCCACCCTCGTCTGCCCGTTCGCCCCGTTGCACTGTCCGCCCCGCCCCGTCCGTCCGCCTTCCGACAACAGGAGGGACGCTGCGTTCGCTGGCGTCCATGTGGACGGACGTCCGGGTTACGGACGCCTTTTTTGGGCGGACGTAGAGATTCGTCAACCCTGGCCTATTCCAAGCTTGAGCTTCTCAGAATCTCTTCTGGGTTGTATTTTCTAAAGAATATGAAGTTGGCGTCCCAAATGATCACCCTAGTGAGTTTGAGATCAGAATTGGGTAAACTAAAGTTTTTGGTGTCTTGGGTCAACTGGCCGCTATCAAGATTCCAGGGGAGCCTTTATGCTGCCTTTAGACCCCCCCTCCTGAGTTGTGTGGAAATAAAAGTTTTTAGTCCTAGGAAAAAAAGCTATGTTGTTTTTTTCCTATTGGAAAAGGCTCTTGGATTCCACAATATGCGAGAGATGATCATTAGCCTCCATTTTCTCCCCTATTTTGTCATTGCTCCTCTTTGCGGGAGTTTGTGCTAGATTTCCTCCAATGATCACCAGTTGTAAGTGAATCTGTTCCATATGTCCTTCACTTGGTTAATGCCGGCCTTTGCCTAAAGGTGAAGCCCTACATTTGGCCCCTTTCCTAGTGGCACTTCATCAGCTTCAAGAATTTGCGGGTTTTCAAACAATGGTTGTCTGAAGATGTTGCTAACTAGTTTTTTTTAATGAGGCCTATCCTTATCAATAGAAATGCTTTGATGCACGCATCCGTAATTGGGGAGAATCCCACTTTTTTCAGCCCTTTGCTTACGAAAAGCTAGTAGAGTGAAGGGAACCACTTAGTGTCCCCTAGAGGCATCCCGACTCGATTATGAACTGCACAAGAATTTTCCATGGTACTTTCCCTAGGGACAACCCACGTACTACCAATTTGGCGAGCATGGCTTGTATTTGTAGAAAGCAATCGAGTAGGCTAATACTTCCCTTTGAGTGTCAATTCAAGCATGCATTTCACTTGACGCAAGCTGAGCATTTTTCCTTTGCCTTTTTTTTCCACAAGTATTGGATCATCAATCCCCTAAAGATGTCGCATCTTATAGGAGATAGCCTGCAACAAGCAGCCATGTACCAATAGATAGCCAACAAGACTTGGTTTATGATGATAACTCGACCTCCTTGTGATATAGTCTTGACAGTCCATATTTAGAGCTTTTCTTGAATCAAAGTGATGAGGGGGGCCATGTTCGCATCTTGGAGATGACGAAAGTCGATCAATGAACCCAAATAATGAACCTCGGCCCTTTTGGAACCCATATGATCTCCAAATCCTCACCCCACTAAAAGGTTTTGTTAGCATTCAAGGCCCAAATGGCAAACGTCTTATTCTAGTTCATCTTTGAGCTAGAGCCTTGGCAAAAAAAGTGAGAGAAAACATCTTATTCTAGTTCACTATTGAAGGTTCCTCCCCGCTCCTTGCAAAAACAGTGTCGTATTGTCAGCAAATTTGATATCTAGGACTTCCGATCCTCCCAAGACCCTTAGCCCCCAAAGATTGTATCTTGGGTTTGTGAGCATATAATTGAGTGAGTCGATGATTACCACAAAAAGAAAAAAGAGCTAGAAGACAGTCTTGTCGAACTGACCAAGAAAAGTCGAAGTCCTCCCCGACTACTCCGCTGACTAGCAATGAAGATGACACATTACAATATAGGGCCATCACCCTCCAAATGAAGCCCTTATAGAATCCTAGGTACTCCAACATTTATTTTATAAAGGACCACAATATGTGGTCAGACTTTTTCGAAGTCTAATAGGAGCACTACAAGGTCTTGCTTTGTTTCCTTGGCATACTTCATGGCCTCTTGCACCATGAACACATTGTCTATAATATACTTTCCGGGCACAAATCCCATTTGGTTGGGGTGGACCACCTTCGGGAGAAGTTGCTTGAGGAGGTTAGCAAGCACCTTTACCATTAGTTTATAAAACAAGATGAACATTGTAATCAAACTAAAGTTGGAAATGATGCTTGAATAGTTGAATTACTTCCTTTGAAAATTAATGTAATCACACCTGCTATTGTAACTTTTCATAAGCTCTCTGGAGTCCAAGATCTCTTAAATTATTGCCAGCAATGCGTCATATAACAATTTAATGCAAGACTTCAAAAATTCTATCGAGATCCCATCTATTCTTGCTACGTGATTTGTGGACAAGTCTCGTATTGCCTCTTGGAGCTCTTGGTAGGAGATTGTAGAGTTGAAGGACTGATTTGGTGACAATACTCAGTACACTTTGTGAGTCCCAGTTTCGTCACCTGGGACTTACTCTTTATTTATTTTTATTCCTATAGTTTTGAGTGTGGTTTTAGGTGAGAAAAGACTGAGAATGCCTGTTGGACAAAAACCTGTTTTGCACATATCAATACGCTCACTAGTCACTTTATGCCTAGTTTTATACATATACAACAGAAACCCGCATGTAGATAGGGTAGAAACCTACATTTTGTACATAGTAAGTGTGTTTAGTAGAAACTACCCGATTATCTATACCTACTTGTGCATTGAGACACAAATTGGCTAAAACTGGTTTGAGGGAATCTTGTAAGGACCCTAGTATAGATTTTCCGTGATAGGTTTTAGTTTCCCCATTCCATCGATGAAACAATAGAAACCCTAATTGTTAGTCTATAGGTGAAGAAACTCAAACTAGAGCATTGAAGGGCATTTACGACCTAAGTATGATGATTCAAAGTAAGAGTCATGCTTGGAGGCCAACAAAGCCATCACTTTGCCAAGATTCCCTTTTTCGTAGAAGATTCCTTATTTCACTAGAAGTTAAAGGTATTAGGGGGATTTGTTCTCCTTTTCCACAGACGCAAGGTAAAATTGTAAACTTGCATAATTCTTGAGTAATTTCATGAGAGGTTCCCCTCAAAGTCCTAGTTTTTTTTATCATTCTAGATTTTTTCTGAGTAGTAAACTACCTGAATCCAATGTAGTAAAATTGTGGAAATTACCGTGAGTGTAGAAAAATCTCACTAAAAATTATTATAGCTTCTTTTATGTTTATAAAGCTCTCCAACAAGTTTCGTGACATTCCGATAGTGGAAAATGTCAAAAGTAGCAAGATCCTTTGGGCCCAAGACCAAGTATTAATGGAGTTGACCGGTGTATTAGGAGCACACGACATCGGAATAAAACAAACTTAGGGTCTTTTCTACTCCATTGAACCTACCGAAGAGCCTAGGTTAGTCACTTTTGTCAAAAATTGAAAACTCTAAAATTTGGTTTTTATCCATTTGGGGGTTCTAGTCACCGCTAAGATTCTTTAGGATTTTGAAGTTGGGAAAAGGAGAGGGGGTTCTTGAAATTAAAAATGGCATTTTGAAGCCATTGGCGCAATCCATTTTCCATTTAGTGTATTTCCCTAAAAGTTAGAAGTTTAGACCGGTGTAGAAGTTGAAAATTGAAAGGATTAGGATGAAAATCCTAATTGATAAGGTTACTATATAGGAATTGGGAGGAGATGATGACCTTGGAAATGTATATAAGGAGGCTCATTTTCCTCTCAAAAATACCCCTTGTAGCCACATTTTGGCTCACTTTACACATTTGAATCCATTTAGTTGGATTTTGGTCATTTTAGGCCATGTTGCCAAAATTGTATTTTTTTGGAGCATTTTAAAGTCCATTGTCACTACTTTTTAAGATTGCTTTTAGGGACATTGGGATCCCTTCAAAGATTGCTTTGGCCAAAGAAATCCGAACTAAGAACCAAAGAGGGGTCCAACCAACCCCAAGCTGCCATGTGTCATGCTATGCGTGCTCGAGATACGTCCATGTCAGTATGGAGAGGGGTTTGTCCCATCGTGGATTGCCATACAAAGCGCACCTATTGCCATGAGAAGGGAATCTGATAACCATGGGGAGGGTGGTTCCGACTGTTGGCTCTAGACTACTAGCTCTCTGGACTTGCCCCACCCGAATGACCCGATAACTAGTTCCAAAATTTGCCAAAAAATTGATTGACAAACCTTTCTTTAATATAAACAAAAGACTCTTCTAAACTAAGCTAAACTTTGGAAAGTAGAAGAGTTGCATAAATTCAAAGTAGGAAGTCAAGTAGAAGAGAGATTAGGGGAGTAGAATATAAACAAATAATTAGAAGTCTTTCAAAGTAGCAAAAACTCTCAAGTTGACATTGAAGAGGTAGGAGACTTAGAACTCACTAATGCTAGAGTGAAGGAGAAGAATGAGTGATACAAGTGGGGATTGAGGATGTGAAGAGGAATTTGAAAATTAGATGAGGAAGGGATAAGATTAAAAGGAAATTGTAGGAAACAAGTTGAACCATTAGAATTAGGATTAGATAATAATTGACCAAGCAAAGAGATAAGAAGTCCAAAGGTCAAAATTATTTGGAATTGGAATTCAATTATTTATTCCAAAAGGAGTCAATTCTTAGGATAAACAAATAATTGAAGGGGAATAGTGTTAGAAGGGGAAAAGAAGACATAGGAGATAAAGAAAAGGAAGAAGTTCAAATTGACAAACTTATATCAAAAGCCCTCTTGAAGCACAAATACACACACGGCTTCAACCATGGCAAATGATGGAGAATTCAAAGGAATGTATGACTACCTCCACAACGATGCCAATTTCGAGGTAAACTTCTAATTACAACACTTCCTTCTCAATTATCAAAAGTGGGATTTTATGAAAGAGGACCGAATTACCAAGTCAATTCAGAGGGTCTAGACTAGATTTCTTTCAAGAATCAGGTAGTTAGAGTTGTAAAGCATAGTTGTAGATTTCCAAAACCGTATTACACGTAGAATTTGGAGTTAAAACGGGGAAGATAGAAGAGGATGAAGTTTGAAGGTCATATTGGATGAACTTAACCAATTTTCATCCAAGAGGAACAAGATAAGTAAGTTAGATAGAGTTAAACACTTAGAAGTCAAAAATAGAAGTAAAAGTTGATTGTGAAATGTAGAGTGGTAGAAAATCATAAATGAAGTTCAAAGCACCAATTAGCAGTCAAATTTCATCCACCCATAATTCTCACTTGGAAAGTTTAAACTTAAAGTTCTTTAGCAAATTGGAAAACTAATCTTAAACCCAACAAAAAACCAAAGTCAAAAGTCTAAAAATAATAACTTAACAAAAGAAGCTCCAATCCTTAGAAGTAATGAAGGAAATAAATTAGAATCTTTTGAAGACAACCAAGTAAAAGAATTAGAGTAGTATGAGATAGAAGAAGCTTAGGAGGATTCAAAATAATGTCAACTTCACGGAAAGTCTCAAAACTTCAATAGTTAGAGAAGGATGAAATTTGGAACAAGGAATGGAAGAAGTTTAGTAGAAATCATCTAAGTGAATCTAATTTCAGGGTATGAGGATTAGTTAGAAGTATAAAGCTAGGGTCTAAATTTTGGAGGCATTTGAATTAGGGAAGGTGTTGAAAAGGTTGGATGAAGTTTTGAAAGCTGCTAAAAGCTCAAACTTCATCTCTCCATAACTTCGTGTAGGAAGCTCCAAATCTTGTAAGTCTTATGTTTTTGAAAATGTCATGAGATGTCCTATCACCTCAAGTAACTAAATTTAGACTATCATCACTTTTATTTAGAAACTATTGTGACCTTAATCTTGAACTAATTGTGAAATTAGTTACAATAAAACTAGGCTTCTTTGGAGTTCAATTTTAATATAAGAATATGTAGGAAGTAAAAGAAGATCCATTGCTTAGAAGGCACAATGGACCAACATTAGGACACCCATAGAATAAAAATCAACAAAAACCAAGAACTTGGTTGTGGTTGCTTGTTTACCAAGGGTAGGTAAAAAAGCGCTCACACTTTCTAAGATTTGTCTACGTGCTGCAAGTGTCTCCAGTGACTCTACTTCTTCAATGTATAGTTTGCCGTAAAAGGCCATCACCACCTTCGCTTTGTCTTGTTGCTTTTGGAGCACTGTCCCATCCACTACTAGCTAGGCAATAAGTGTAAACTTGTGAGCGTCTTGGTAGACCTGAAAAAATTCTTTGGAACATTTGTCTCCATTTTTAAGTCATCTTGCTAAGACTTAGAGATATTGTGTATCTAGTATCTCCAACGTTATTAGCTGGAGCATTGTTTTTGCCTCCTCAAGGCTCCTCGTTGTGAGCTTGTCCCGTAGATGTATTGCAAGTTGCAGTTGAGCCTTCTCAATTTCCACTAATGCTTTGTATTCCGCCTTGTAATGCGTGGTGCGAAGCTCCCAACTTATTTTTTTGGCCTTGGCAAGGGCCCTATCATGTGCCTTTTCCATCCATACCTACCAAGACGTCCCCTTCTCGGGCGTCCCCCCTTCATAAAAGGCATTTATCAATTTGGTCTAAGCTCCCTTGTTTTATAAGATTTCAATTGACATGAATCTCCTCTGCCACACTGGTTTTGATTGTGGGAACAACTGTAGAGTTATAGGTGCATGGTCGAAAACCTTCATGTGTGGGTGGATCGTGAGCAAGCCCCCTTTAGTACAGAGCTGGATGGACAAGTAAACCCTATCAATCATTGCACATATACATCCAACAATATAGACAGATTTTTAAATCAATTTCTATTTCAATAAAATCCACCTATAGGTTGAGTTTGAACTCTAGGAGGTAATTTTACATCAATTCGGAATTCTAGAGTTTATCATATAGATTTATCAATTGCAAGATTGTGAATTATACAATTCCCTATTATGTACCAATAATCTATAGTTGTAGAACTACTTATCACAATTGTATTCCATGCTTTTAATTCTTCAAGCTTTTTTCCAATGTTTCTTTTTCCAATTGCTTTTACCCCAATCTTTAATCACCAAATTTATTTCTTTAAATCCAATCGATCTTTATTCCAACAACACCACAACAACTGGCTTCCAGTAATCTTTCCTGATAGGTCTTTTACATTCGTAGTATCCTCTTGTACTCCCAATTGCTTCTTCCTTTAATGTTATTCTTATCACAGATTTAATTTTCTCAATAAATTCCAATTGGTCATTCATTCAATCTCTTCAATAATCAGATTTATAATTCTTACATAGTCCATCACAATCGGTTTATATTACTCAATAATTCTTCACAATTCTCTCAATACAATCTTCCCAAATGATATTAATGCTCTAAATTCTTTGATTGATTCTATTCTCACGATCACTCAATAGATGCTTCAATTTCTTCCAATTGATTTGCTTCAATTAATTTCCAATTTCAATTCAATTTTATTTATGTGATTTCTTTCAATTGCTCATTCTCATCATCAATATATTTCCCATACAATCTCATCACATAATATAATCTGATTCAACAATCAGTTTCACTCTTTTACAATTCATTCAATCACACTCACACAATTTCTTCAACAATCAATTTACTCAATTACAATCCACTTAGTTTCTCCTTCACTTCCAATTGTCAAACACCCACGAACACAACATATATTAAACATACACATAGCACACACAACTCCACACATAACACACAATTGAGAACTTTTCACTATATTAATTGTCGCAGGTTAAAATTTTGATTTTCTTAGCATGCACCAAAATAGGAACGGAAACTAGCCATTAGGGAGCCGGATCCGATTAGGTGAAGAAGGAAAACTCAAAACTAGCACAGAACATGAAGTAGTGGGCCTCTTAGATCTAATCCGATCAGGAGTAACTATCGACGGAAACGGAATGCAACACAGATTAGGTCTAGGACCGGATTATGGGTGAACCGGATTCCTTTCCGGATGCGTCCGTTCCGAAGGGTGGGAAGGATTGGACTCCCGAGTCCAAGAAGTCTGCACGGACTGAGACTCCGGGCACGAGACCGGGTAGGACAATCGACCTGGAGTCTTCACCCGGATCCAACAAAGGCACTCCGGTTCCTAACCCTGGGGAGGGGGAACGGAACCGGAACTTGAGTGAAGTCTTTGAGCAGCTGGATCCGCAGAGCAAAAGCCCGACAGTAGGATCTAGGGTTGTAGAGTAGATAGGATTTTGATTTGAGTTAGGAGTAGGAGCGGATCCGGATCGGGATCCGGCTCAACAGTATTAGGTTAGACCGGAAGTTGAATTAGGGTGGCGGCGGACCCCCACGGGTTTTCCGCTCCGCTTTGTACTTTTAGGGTTTTTTCCCTTTGTATATAAATCGGTTCTTGCGATGGGAACTGGGAGTCTTCATTTTGCAAATCTCTTGTGCCTTTCTCTTCTCCTCATTGTGTGTCTCTCTCCAGCGCGACATGGTCGTATGATGTGGAGTTAGGATGGTGTGAGCCGATTTGTAAGTGATTTCTCCCCTTGGTGTTTTCTTTTCCGATTCTATGTGCATGTGAGTAGGTACCTAAGAGTTGGGAGTGAACTTAGTTCCTCAGCACTTCTAGAGTTCCAGGTTCCGGGTGAGAAAGCCGTTGTTAGGCTAGGCGGGTAGGGAGGGATTCCTTAGCTGCGCTAGAACTCCTGGGTGGGAAATCAGGTCGAGTGTCCGATCTCCTGTGAGGTCTCACCACCCGTATGGGTAAACGGAAGAACTTTAGTTGATGTTGGAACGGACGGGTACACTTGTAACCACCTATCTTCGCACGGATCGGAAGTAGCATCAAGGTCGTTGTAGTATGAGAGGGTCGAGTGTGGGGTCTTTGTATGACCTACAACCCGGATTGCTATCTGGGTTGTTGTGAAGGACCAAACCGGATCCGGATTAGCTTAGGAGTTTAGGAAGTAGGACAGTGGGTCTTCAGCCACTATAAGTCACGGAAGGAGTGGTGGGCCTACCACTCTCAAATATAAGCGGCGACCCCTCTGATGGTGAAACAGAGGCAAAACCAAACCGGATAGGATTACGGATACATGATGACCATCCGGACCGGATTGGTCAGGACGGATTTCCAGGACCGGAAGTTGTAAGATCCTGGGATTTGGATATTTGCACAGACCGAATAGTTAGTAGAATCGGAAGAAGGAGTAATCCGGTCTATAGTTATCCGGTGTGGTGGTATTTCTGGTTCTAGATCTAGGACCGGAAAGTAAGATTGGGATATTGACTGAGCTTAATTGCTTAATAGAGCTAGATACTTCACAGGATCTCGTGGGTTCGATCTTTAGAGTCACTTAGTTATACTCTAGAGCGATTTTTGTGAGTATAATGGGGAATTTACCTGCCCTGTGCTGCGACATTAATCACAAGCACAAAAACACAATACGATTGTTTTTACTTCCAACGATTGGAAGGAGCTTCTATGACATTGCAACAAAGACTAAACACAATTGGAAAGAAATTGAGCCTAAGTATCCAGCCAACACCGATCTGAATCCACCAATTGATTTCTAAATACCTATTTAGATCTATACTATACACAATATTGTTTCCAATCGGTAAACTACCTAGTATAGCCTCACTATTACGCTCCCAATTGATAAAGATTGTAATCTACCAATAAGACTACCAATTGAGCAAAAAGTAAATTTACAATTGGACTACAAACGCCTTTCCTATTGTTGTCCTAAGTGAAACTTTTCTCTAATGTTTTTTTTATTTTGTCCACGTGGAAAGTATCCTCTAGTTTGTAGAAATTCAAAAACCGGGACCATACCACTAGCTCTTGATGGTTTGGAGTTGTGTAGTAACGTGAACTCCTTTGTCTATCTTCCACAGCCTCTACCATGTTAAAATTGTCGAATAGCAGGAAGCTTTGTCTCTACAAATTCTTTTCCACCAATTTGTTCTAGACATGAATCCTTTCATTGAAGGAGCATGACACATAGACATTTATTATTGTCATGGAGAAGCTTGCATTGAATTGAATCGATGTGTATTGGGCTCTCTCATCAATGATGATACCTTCATCGATAATGTGTGACACTAATCTTTTGGCCACCAGGATTCTCATACATGCCCATCATCTGCCTCTCTCACCAATAGGTTTGATTGCCGGATTCCACACTTTGTGCTCGAGGGGAAGGGAAAACTCCTGCTTCTATTTTGATAGTGGACTGCTTCTATCCAATGCTCTTGCAATAGAATAATATTTAGAGGTTTATCCATCCTTTCAAAGATTTTTCAAATATGAACCTGTCTTTGTGCACCCTTCAAACCTATCTCTGCCCCTCTCATGTTGAGAGATGCCACCATAAATAGGAGCTCCATTACAAGGTTGCTAGGGACAACTATGAGTATCGTTGGGGCTTTTTCATAGGGGCCTAAGGGTTGAATGATTGCTAAGATTTTCTACTTTCTTCGCACCTGATAGGAGGACACTTGCTACCCTAGGGACCACCCCACCAGTTGCTCATCTATCACATTGAGTTCCACCCAAGAAATCAATAAGCTCTTTGCCTTCACCTAACCTTTCCAGGATGCCAATTTCATGATGTCCTTGGGGCGGTACTAGTTGCAATTGATACCTTTAAGGCATATAGCTTTTCAATGACCTTCACCGAGGTAAGTATTGTCATTTCATGGACCTCTTTCTCCTTGTCACATTTGCTTGCCCATAAAATGAATTCCCAACTAAATGTTGGGGTCTTTTTTACATGCAATCTGAGATAACTTTGCACCGTCTCGTGAATATGCTCCTTTTATTCACTTTGATTAAATGTGGACCTTCTCCAAATGTCAGCAAAAGCAGGTTTGATAATCCTAGGATTTCCCCCAAGGCATCTAGCATAATCACATGCCCCCCATTCTAATCTTTGTATACTCATTAGAAGATTTTTGGGGCCTCTAGATGCTTGCGAGTTATCATAGCCTGCAAACACAGGGAACAGGTTTGGTGCAGAGGTCTAATGTAGCCGAGACCCTGCCACGTCATTCACCAAAAAAAAAAAATTATTATTTTTTTTGCATTTGGAGACAAAAAAAATTATTTTATTTTTTATGAAAAAAAAATCTGACAACGGGCTGTTCCCCTCGCTACAAGGAACAACTGCGAGGGAACAGGCCCGAAACAGGCTTCTGGACCCCCCAAAACTCTTCTAATGATTGGCTAGATGGACATAAATTTGATTTCCAAATCCAAGAGCTACAGTTCTAGCAACGTGAATTCTTTTTGAAGCTTCTCAAAGCTCTATGTGTTCCACCATACTTGTGAAAGATTGTGCAACAAATACCTATTTGGTTTTTGGGCCCAGAAATTATCTGATGCGGGGTTGGGCTTCATAAAGTCATCCAAGTCTATTTGCTCAATTACCTTGTATCCTTATTGATGTACAAGTGTGCTAGTTTTTCCTTTTAGAGGGATGATATCTACCATTTTGACATCTTGTCCATCTTGGACTTGTGTGATCAATCCTTTGGTTGGTTCAACCATTTCATCAAATATGCTACTTGGTAAGATGGGGTGGATTTTTCATCTCAATGTGCTAGGACACCATGATCCTAACTATCCTTGAGTTCCATCTAAGTCCATCTTAGTCCATTGTGTATGTGCTACTTTTTGTACCAAAACTAATCGGAACTTACAACTTGGTACACATTGAGAGTGGCCTAACAAGGAGTGTACTTCACGCAACTGGTGCCACATGACACACACAAATGCCCCATGGTGCCTTGGAGGTAGTGGTGAAGTTACATCAACAACCTTGAATCATCGAGATTCGTCAAGGCTCAAAAGGGAGTAAAGAGGGAGATCAACCCTTCCTATAGTACCTTATGTTGCATTCAGCAAACCTTACTCTTGTGGGTCAAAGACACTTCCCAAATCTTCTTGGATTTTGGTGGACTACCCATTTCCAACCAAAGTCACCAAATTGTATCACCATTTGAACTTCTAAACTTCCAAACAGTGTATCTTTGTAACCGGGGCTCTAAATTTCACATGCAAGATTATTTTGGATATCTACTTGTTGAGTAAATGCCAATAGACTTCTCACTTGTCCCATTTGAATAAATTCTTGGAAAATTATGGCCCTCTAAAGATTTGGATTCACTAGGAGAAGCATTAGACCTTCACCATAGTCCTTCTCTTGGCCATAACTTTTGACTTCTATCTGAAATCTTTGTAATGTTTGTCATTTTAGCTTTCTTGTATTCATATATTTCCAGTGATATGCTACATGCCATACTTTCATGAAGGATTCGTAGAGACCCTTTACTCCTAGCCCTTCAAAGTCCCAATGTCATTAATACACCTCCAACTTTGAATAGCCATAACTTCTAGCCAATTAGTCCAAATCACACATTTTTAGACAATTAGAGATTTCTTCTAAAGATCTTTTCAAGCATGTATGACACACTACCATCTTTTTAAAATTGTAGGCGCTATTGCACACTATTTGCTTAAAAGTCTCTCATTTTTTCCTTCTTAAACTATTGCAAGGTTTGGAGAATCACCGCCAAGGTCTTCCTTGCTTACTAAGGCACTTTGGGCACCTCAAGGAGATAGGGGCATGACAAAGAGAGAGTAAGAGGATGTGGAGTAGCTTGAGAGTTAGAGTCAAACAAATAAAAGAAAAAGAAGTTGCTTTTTTAGCTAGATGATGAAGAAAAAGGGTACACAAACCATAGTCATCATTCTTAAATTTAGAACTAACCAAAAAAAAGGTTGGTAAGGGAATCTCCACCAATCACCATCTAAGTCTTTGTCTACTTTCTTTAATCTCCAAAGACCAATCGTTTGATGCACTAACAAACTTTGTTAGCTTTGACAAGGTGATTTCAAGAAAAAATGTTTTTTTCTAACTTCAAGCCCTATAATCTTACAATCTTGTCAAGTCAAAGTTCTTGAAATTTTTTCCAATGTTCCAAATTTTTGTCTCTAATTTTTCACCATTTGGATTTTGAACAAAAAAAAATTCTCATTGCATAAGAAATCTTCAAAAAAATTACTATTGTATTGCAAATTAACTTAATCTCCTTGCACTACATGGTGAATTAGAGTAAGCCAGACTCCATATTTGCTTTTGAAATTTTTCATGAGTCAACATGAAATCATGTACTTGTGATTGGTGGAAATCATCATTTTTATGTAAAGCTAGTATATTACTATAAGAGGGCTCAAAATCTATTGACCCTATTTCATAAGAATGAAATTTTTTTCTCATTTCAAACATTATAACTTTTCAATCTATGTAGTCAAATGGGCTGAAATTTTTTCCACATATTGCCTTACATGTCAATATACTTTTAAATATTTGGAATTCAAAAGAAAGTTTAATTTTTAATTTAGGACAATACATCAAAAATTGGTAGTTTTGAACTTTTCCTCTTCCTAAACACCCTCTACCCCTCAAGGATTAAAGAGCTTGCAAATTGCCTTTGTGATTGTGCATGAATGGAAAAACTCATCATTGACAAATAGCTATGCTATTTAAACCACAAAAGACACATTTTTGTCATAGTTTTAACTCTAAGGCTTGCATGTGCTATTTTGGTAAGCAAGGGGACATTAGAGGTGACTTCCCAAGCAAGCCTTGCAAGAGACTAGGTGAAAAAATTGAAGAGCCTTGAGCAAACAATACATTGTAGTACCCTAGGCAAGATGAACTTGATGGAGTGTTATATATATTTAGAAAGTAGATGAGAGCAAGCATGTATGAATATAAAGAATTTGAGGATAAAAGTTGTTAGTCAAAGGTTAAGATTCTTCAAAATTAGCAATATCTCAAGTTTAACCTAAAGTGTTGGATATCAAAAAAAATTCTTAAAACATCCTTGTCAAAATGGGGCATATTATATATTTTTGAAAAACTAATGAGACAAGGTTTCTAGAATGCTAAGTCTCACAAAGACCTTAGTTATGAGCTAGAAGTTATAAGCAACCAAAGAAGGTAGAATCTAGAAGAATTGTACCTTCTAATAGACTTGGATCTTCATAAAGCCATAACTTGCTCAATATTTGTTGCATTTGGAAAAATAAATAACCTGTAGTAATCTACAAAAAGATTCGATTACAAAAATAGACTTCTACTTTAGAATTTGAGTCTATAGCCAAAATTTATTTTGACATGAAGATTATGGGGAGGGGGAAGGGGTGTTTGAGGCTCCATATTTAAACTAAAGTATGAAACTAGGTGGTCTTTCAAGATGAAATGTGTCTTAGATGTCCTAAGAAAAGGGGTTGTCAAATTTCATAGAAAGTATTATGAAGAAGGGTGGTCTTCTTCTTCAAACCCGAATGGTCCTACAGTAAGTCCTAGTAGCCATGTGTAGTAAGGTTGGTGATGGAGCCTCACTACCATTTTCATATTACCATGGAGTGCTTGTGTATTCTTTGCTACCAATTGGATGGTGTCCCACTCTACACTAGGTCACAATGTAAGTCCAGACTAGTGAGTCCTAAAGGAAATGCCAAAGTGAAGTAATATGGGCCTAATGGGAAGTGGGGTACCATTCAAGGGCAATAAACAACAATGGTGAGTAGTGCTACTACGGGGCATTTATACATGAATGAAAGTTCCACCTCCATATGTCACCAAATAACATATAGATGTTGTGGGAATCAAATGCTAGGGGTCATGGAAAAAGGGAATCCATGACTAGAATTGGAACTTAATATTGTGGATGCGTGGCATTTGTAGTGTTAGAAGATCATAACCCTTGGTGTCACTAGAGCAAAGTATGACAAAGATAGTTTGAATGAGCTTAAGATAAGTGTTACTAAGGAGCATGACATTTCCATTAAATTGTTTGATTGCAATCTACATTGTCTCTAATTATTACTTCTCTTATTGCTTTAGAGTGAACATTGGTCATGTTGTCTTGTTCATCAAGTGGATTGTTAAATAGAATTTGTCTTGTGTTCTTGTCTTGCAAAGGTTGTCTTTGTACTCATTCTATTTATTTTATTCTCATTGGGTCAAACCTACACCTAATCTACTTTAATTTTATAAAATGGGGATTAAAAACTTTTCACAATACATTTGTCTAAGAATATAAATAGGTTCACTCATGTCAAATTTTTTTTTTTAAAAAAGGCATTGAAGGCATAGTTTAGGATTGAACCAAAATTTGTTATAATTTAAAAAAACATATTTACAAAAATATGGGAGTATATTCAATAATAAACATATTATTTTTATCCTAGATGGAATCAATAAATTTCTAAAAAATCTCAAAATGGTATTGCAAATTTTAAATGAATGATTTATTTTTCACTCGCAATATTCAATTTTCATCTATATTTATGGATGTAAATAGCTTCATTACTTTAAGGAAGGTTGTTTTTTGCAATACCTAAAATAAATGATATAAAAACTTGAACCAAGGTCATAATCTTTGGTCACTAATAATATTGATTTGTCAACTATCAAATGAATGAGCTCATTGCATAATTCACTCAATCCTTTCTATTCTTATTCTATATGATTGAATAATACTTGTATTTTCTTAAAATTTGATAATGTTTTGTGTATAAGGTAAGTGCACCTAAAACTGTCTAAATAAACATTTGATTATCATTCTCAGTATTAAACAATCTAAATTTTTGTTGGATCTTATACAAAGTCAAAAGGGATGCACATGAGATCTTCCATACATGCATTTTTTGGACAATATATGAAAAACCTATAAATTTTTTAAATATTGAAAAGAAGTATACTCAAAATTGACCATAGGCTATTATCTTTATAAGGCTCACATTTTAGGCAAGATGTAGTAGGTCTCAATTAGGTGCAATTACCTTATTTTATTGATAAAATTCAACTTATAAAGTTGTAAAGCCATGTAAGTGTTGCATAAGTTGAGTTGAATTTTATTTAAGTCCTATTTTCTAATCAAAGGTCCTATCACCAAATGAGTTTGAATGACCCTTTGAAAACCATGTGCAATGAATGACTATAAAATAGAATGATGACCTCGGGGGGGGGGGGGGGGGGTCACTCCATAGGAATTTAGGGGTACCACGTGCAGCAAAGGCATATTATTTTAGGGGGTATTTTGATGATTCAAAGTATTTAAGTAGTCCCTATTATTACCTAATTTCCTAATTGGGGATATTTTATACCCCATATAATTACTTATAATTTTGAAGTGTGGATAATTTTAGAGCTCCTTCTTTTGTTATAAAAAAGAATAACAGGAAAAACGGCAAACATGAAGATTAAAGACCAAAAGTCTTCCACCTTGCGCTATGTTGTTTGGCTTAGAACTACTTGTATTTGTGGAATCAGAACATGAATAGAATACAAAAACAAGAAATATTATAAGTGAAATATGAAACAATCATCTTTGTACAAAAAACATACTAGACATGCAAATGAACTTGAAACTTAACTAAACTAGCACTTGTATAGAACGGTGACAATGGAGAAATAGAATTCTTTTGTAAAAAACAAACCTGAAATACTTCAAACAAGTAAACATATTCAATTGCAAATGTAGAACATCCAAAAGCACAACAATATTGTACAAGAAAAATAGAAAATATACAACTCAATATATATGCCCAACAATGAGAAACAAGAAGGGTTTAGTCCAAAAAAATAAGAAACTCAAAAAAATATACATGCACTGGTTTACAAAATCACATCTTGCCAAAAAAATAGGGAACATATTTAAAGTTACATGGATAGCAAACAAGATCACAACAATGTGTAGGCCTAGAAATCAGCAACCAACAATTCAAGGTCAAACATACTCCTACATTCAAACATACATGGAAATGCACATTGAAGCACACATTGAAGGACATAGTCCAAATGGATTAGGTTCATTCAATCACTTACAACATACATATTTGCAAATGTCGAAGAATGCACATGTGGTTTAAGTTAAATTCACATCGATTAGTCAAGATAAATGGAGATATATACCTAAAAGCAAGAATTTATAAATACATTTGGGCTAAAAACTAGAAATACAATAGGAGAATAAAAAAATTATATATGTGTGTATGACACAATTAAGAGTATAAAATTGCCCCCCTTTGTCCATCTTCTTTTGCATACAAATTCAAAAATGCTAAACTTAGATTAGGGGCTATAATATCCAGGTTAGTGGAAGACGTTGAATGCTAAAAACAAAAAATAAAGTCCACAAATGCCAAATTCAATGCACTAGTTCAAATATCCACAATAGTGGCAAAAAGTGTAAACTAAACAAATAAAAAACAAAACTGCATGGAAAACTACTAGGGTAACAAACTCAAGAAGAGAATTCTAAAATTCATTACATATGCTCTAAAGGGGTCATCCAAATGTCAATCATGATGCACCAATTAGCATCGTTGTTGACTTGAACCTCACATGGTGCCCAACCACTAGAGAAGATGTCTACAAGCTCACAAAGTTTAGCATCTATAAAATCAGACAATGGAGCAAGGTGTAGATGGGAGGAAATTGGAACTTACAACTTCTAGAACTTTGATAGGACTCCTAAATTGCAATCAAATTATGCTACAACAAAGTCATTGGCATGAACATGGCAACAACAATTTTCATGTGCCAAGAATAATCCACCAAACAAAATGCAGAATATTTAGATGGTGGAGTCACCAAATTGCACCACTCTCGGTTGACATTACCAAAATGTGAAATTGTTCTTAGGCGACTTGCACAACCTCCACCTTCCATGCAAAACTTGTCTCGTAGATCTACACGTGCAGTGAACCCCTACAAAATACAAGGAATCATGTAGTCAATGGGGACAACTTGACACAGTCACCTTATACGAAGTCACAACCATCACTAGCTTAATCCATCTAATATAGCTATAGCTATTGGGCTAGATAACAAATTAAGAAAAGTTGCCTGAGAAAACCGTAAGGTGCTACAAAATACCAGTGCTAGAAGCACATGCAGGACGTAACAAGGAAGACTATGGACATGCACAACAATCTATAGAAAAACAGAACACGAAAGAAAGAGTTGAAAGTACTTGACAGTAGTAGGATTCTAATGAATCATAGAAATCTACTCTCAAAAAGAACAAAGCTGAGAAAAGAAAGCAATAGAAGAGATTACAATGAAGCAAAACCAAATTCTAAGACAGTGGAAGAAAATGCTTAAAAGAAAACTACAAATAAGAGCTGACTGCTGTAGGATTTTACGAGACGTGAGGCTGCAAAACACTTGTACACACTAGAAAATTCACAAACAAGGCCAAGTTGGTGCAAAGCATTTAGGTCAGAAATAACTTATTACTTGGTGCCATGCACCTGTTTGTTGGAGCTAATACAGTAGTTGCAGCTTCAATCCTCCCTGCTTGTAATCGAACTTGAAATTATAACCACTATACTGTACAACGTAGCAGTACTCCAATTGGCTTGGCACATGATGCACAAAAGCCAAGAAAGATTTAGTGATAACTCAAATTGTCTTAGCAAAAGTTGAATCAACTTTCTTCTAAGCCTACAACCTTGAAACCCTAAGTTCCTTTCCAACTAGCACCTTAAGCTTCAAAACCACAAGCCCTAAAATCGCAAGTCACACAATGCCTCACAACACCCAAGGTCGGAAAAATGCTCAGCATTGCAACAGGAAAGTCCACAAGCAATTCAAATATGCCCCCAAATCCTAAATTTGGGTGCATCAAGAAAGACTTATCGCCCTAACCCCCATTGTGAATGAATAACATCATCTTCTATTTCATCTATACTCTAAGACCGTCAATGACCAAAGAATTTTCATCCAAACTAGTAGTCCAACTGAACCTCATAATTGAACCTACAAATAGTAAATACCTAGGATCCAATTCTTTGACCATATTTTAGATCAAATTTTTACAAATGGGAGGTATTATTAATGCATGTATCTTACTTCAAAGTGAATGTACAATTTTTTTACACCATATATTACCTCTAAGTTTTTTCTAATTTTTAGACACCATGAATTAATAACTCCCTATATTATGCCGCATGTTGTTTACTAAAAAATTCTAAGTGCCCCCCACCCACCCACCTCCACCCCCAAGATGATGACTCTAGGATTGCTCTCTATTCCAATTGAATTTTCCAACTCAATTAACTTAAGACTTGTTGAAAACTCAAATCATGCTTGTATGGATACAAAATGAGTTTTTTGAATTCAACCTAAAATCGCAACTAAATCTTTAAAGGACAAACCTACCCTAGGGACATAGTTTTAGGGTCAAACTTGAATCAAATAGTTTTTGATTTAAAATATTTTGGACCTTGAGTACAGAAATTCAATTTCCATGTCAAATTCTCATTGATCCACATCACAGTAGACCATTCACAAGGTGACACGTGACACTTTTTTTCCTTAAAAAATGACTTCATTTTTGTCGAATCTGACCTTTGAGTATGGTAGTGTCACAAGGGATATGCGAAGTGCTCAGGTGAAAAGGATGAATGAACAACTGAACCTCCGCCTTGGCTACAATGCGCTTGAGTGCTTACTTAATGTCTTCCAGTTCCAGTGGCCAATCTAAAGCTTGAAGCTTACTTTGCAAGAGCCCCCCCACCGGCCCACGGCAGCCCTTGTCCGCTTGTTGTTGTTTCTTGCTTGCCCTCATTCAGCTCGTTTGCTCTGCCAGTACATTGGAGCAGCAGGAAAGCCTGGCTGGGGAGGGCTTAAGATTCTGGAGTGCTGGAGCAATTGGGAGGACGCACCCTGCTTAAGTAACTGACCAACGCAATGGCCAACTTTGTATAGGGCAATGCCCAAGGAGAAGGGCGATTTGGGAAAAAATGAACCGATGAGGAGGGTGGAGCCCAACAAGGAGGCCTGCTATTTCTCAAAATGCACAACAATGAGGGGCCATTGCCCTACGTGAATCACAAGCAAAAAGATGAGAAATCGAGGATGATAAATTGAAGTCGGATGAGTAATCTATAATGCCCGATTACGCAAGAAAACCCACACAATTGAGCATTACAAAGTAGAAGCCTCCCAAGAAATGAATGGGGAATTTCCTAAGAGTGGTTTACGTAGGTGTAGAAACTGTGTCAATCCAGAAGTTTGGAATAACATATTGAGGGAGGGAAGGGACTGAGAGTTGATAGGAATCACGATGCCGAAGTATAGATTCTTCTTTCTCCAAGTTTGGCTAAATCTCCAGCACTAGATACTTTGCAATTCTCTAATCACTCAAGGATTGGGATGTTGTTGGAGTGAATTGGAGGCTTGAACCCTTAACCCATGAGCACCTACACATGTTTGCTAAAATTCAAGGTGTTCTCAATTCACTTCAATCAAACTATCACGTGAAATGGGATCCACATAAATGGAATGTACCAATTGGTAGTGGAGATAGGCCTAAAGCTATACAAAAAGGAATGTGTCCTTTGGAGGTACTGTTGAAAAGATTATAATAGTCAACTAAAGAGATCTTTCAGTTTGGAGAGGCCATATTTGAAGCCTTGTGGCACTCAGGGGTTAAAGGATGAAGGGGTGACCTTCGAAATCATCCTTTGTCATTACCGTATGAATCATTGGTACAAAATATTGCTAAAGTACTCATTGGAAGTCAAACTACTATAAAAGACCTCTCCTTCTCATCTACTAAAATAATTCCTTGTCATCCATCGGACATTAATTGTCTTTGTCGACGTTTAAGGATTTACTTTGGAACATTAGGCAGGCCACCCATAGAAATCTACGCTTTTGGTACCATGTGAATCATTTGCCTTAAAAACAAACCAAGATCTATCATTAGAGGTTGATCTACTATACAAGACCTCCCTTTTTCATATTAAATTCTAAAGATGAACATCTACACTTTGATCTCACATAGAAGGATTATCTATCATCCATTGGACACTTTTAGGCCACCACATTGTTACTAGGTTAAGCCTTAATTCCTATGGTAAGTATAAGATATTGCACTAGAATAGTAATAAAATGCATGGAAGAAATTTTAGAAACTTTGGGCATGTAGATTGCAAGATATTTGCATTTGAAGTGAAGTATACATGCCTTGGGGGCACAATGGCTAACAAGTTTATAAGACTTTGATTTTTCTAAACTTAATTTTTTTGCATTTCAGACTTTGAATTGAAAAAAACTAGATGCTGAAGAATGAGTTGAGAGTCTAAGAATTAAAAAAAAAATTAACTTGATTTTCATTCTTTAATAAGTTGCTAAATAGAAGTACATACAAGACTAAAGAAAAAACTAAATCATCAAAAGCTCTAAGATGGAATTAAAACACACTAGATTATATTGCAATGGTAAGATTGTTCTAGCAAGTGAAATTAACCTTGTGGAGTTTTTCTTTTTCTTAAATTGTAAAATAGAATGAACCAAACCTTTCTATGTAGACAAAAATATCCTCCATGAGAAATAAAATTTTGAAAATTTTATTTTGACTATTTTTTGTGATTTTCTTAGTGCTACCTAGAATGGTATGTTTAAGGCTCAAGGTAGCATATTTTTTGCTTTAGAAAATTAATTGAAATAAAAATTACATTCACAAAAAGCTAATATCTTTTTCTTTCTTCAAATTTCATTTTGAAAAATCACAACAAAATTTGAGACCATAGGAGCCTACCAAAAATACATTTTTTCTTTTGTAGTGACATTGAGACTTTAGAGACTAAACACTTGTGGCCTATCAAAGAAGCACTAAGTTAGCCCTTAAATGATTTTGATTGTATTTTTACCAAAACCACTCCAAAACTATCATTTGTAGTACATATACCAAATTTTAGAAAAATAAATGTTTAAAATACATATAAGGATTAGATCTTCTAGTATGCTAGTTTAAAAAAATCTAAAAAAAATTTCAAAATTTTTTCACCATATAGATTGCAAGATATTAGCATTCGAAGTAACAAAAATCTTTTTTTTGGCCGTGCAAAACAATGGGCAACTACACTTCATAAGATCACATTTGTATGAAAAATTGTCCAAAATGGTTGTTACTCCTTGGATTCATTCTTCAAGTCAAGTTGGTTCATTAGAAGATTTTTGGGGCCTCTGGATGCTTGCGAGTTATTACAGCCTACGAACGCAGGAAATAGGTTTGGCGCAATGGTCTAACGTGGCCAAGACCCTACCACAACATTGACTAATTTTTAATTTTTTTAATTTTTTTTTGCATTTGGAGACTTCTTTTTTTTTTTTAATAAAAAAAAAAATTCTAATAGCAGGCCATTCTCCTCGCTGCAAGGAACAGCTACAGGAGAACAGGCCTGAAATAGGCTTCTAGACCCCCCAAAACTCTTCTAATGACATGCATGAAAAATTTCCAATCATTTGAAATTGTACAACATATAGGAAAAAAATAGTAAGTCAAAAGAAGTAGAGAACAATTCAAAATACTAAATTGTTAATAATTTATTTACCAAATTGAAAAATCTCAATTACAATGGTTGTAATGTTATAGTAAACAATCTGCACCTAATGTTTTTATTATTGAAAATTGATTTAAATAAAGGACTTCAAAGTTTGTCTTAGAATAGAGATTCAATAAAGACCCACAAACTCCAAATAACTAAAATTTCCTTATAACTTTTGGCTCATTGATCAAAATGGAATGATTCAAAACTTTCCAAATATATTTAAATCTAGAAAACCAGTTTCAAATTTTAATTTCTTAAAAAAGTCATTTTTAAAGTTCTTTTTGCTGCCCAAACTATCCATTAAATAGTGAAGATACATATCATACAATAACTTTTTAACCATACAATCAAAAGTTATGAAAATTATTGGACCTTAAAGCTACTCCTTGGATACATGCCGTGTTAAAATTTCAAAAAGATTATAAATTTTCATCCATTTATTGATGGAGTTCTTCAAATGCTTTTGCAATGGATAGTAGAGAATTGATATTATGGAGATATTGGTGGATTTCTTTACAAAAGAAGATCACCTTCCCTTGGATTATAGAAGATACTTTATTTAAGGGCAGCTTTACACCTAGAAGTTAGGCCAATTTTCCTTGAGGCCAAGTGCACCAAATTTCAGTTACTTTTGGGCCAGGGGCTGGCCTCAACTACTCATTATAATAATTTTTTAATGGGTGCCAATTCTCCCATATGCAAAGGCCTTCAGGCCCCCAAAACCAAGTCTATTTAAAAAAACTAGAATGGAAAGAAATGTGGGCTGAAATTTTCAAAGCCACTTTATACCTAGAGGCCAATTGTACAAAATCCAACGGATCTAATTGTTGCAAACAATAATATTTTATAAAAATATAAAATTTAATGGAAATCTAATATTGGTCCTTAGGCCAAGAATTGGCCTCCCATTTTTTGTGCATCCAATTCAACAAGCTTGAGCTATGCTAGATCGTGTCTTTTTTGAATAAATAATTCATTTCACCAAATTGGCCCTACCTTTAGATGTAAAGGGGTTGGGACCAATTTCAACATTTTGTCCAATCATAAGTGAAGATTCTTAACGTTAGATACAATAAAATGGCCCTAAGTGTATTTAGAAAACTTCAAGCTATATACTCTTGATTTGAATTTAAGCTCCTATTTTTCATTTTAAACTTGAGCCTTGCAAATGAAATGAAGTCTTCCAAATCTAGTTTATATTCAAATTTGAAAACTTTAAAATTTCTTAAAATTGATTATTTTATTGTAATTTCAACATTTGGAGATTGTAACCATTGTTTGATGTTCTCTAGTATTATACACTCCTATAAAAAAAAATTTGATATTTTAAGTATATTTGAAATTTTATTTTATTTAAGAATTAAACTCTTCTCTTCTTCACCAAAAGTTCACTACTTTTAAAATCATCACATAAAAATCTGAAATTTTTATGATTTATAGAATTTATTGATTTTAAATAAGATAATTGCCACTTAGTTATAGTGGCAAAATAAAGTATAAATATCAAAACTACAAAAATCTTTGTTGAGATTCATTGTATTTAGGGACAAATAATTCTTCTACATCTCTCTTTAATCTTAATCCTATGGCATTATACAATCATATCTTATGAGATTTCTATAAATTCAAATTATAATGTGTGTAGTGTTGATCGTTCATACTACCCCTAGCCACAACTCAACTTTAAACATTCTATTTCCATCTCTAAATAGACTTTGTTGCTATTGCATTTTCCAACAATCCAATGAATATATAATAATTGCTCAACACTAAAGGATTAAAAAGACACATTTTTTACTTTTTGTATATCCCGTAGTGGAGCCAATACTAAAGTAGCCATAAAAGTGTGAGGACCATAAAAGGAGGGCTTACTTTAATGTTCCAATATGAATTTGCACAACCACTTCCAAAACTAACTAATTAATTCATTTTCACACAAATGAAACCACACTACAGTGACCACATTTGAATTTTGAGTAGGAAGTTGATAAATCTCCCCCAAATATGAAGCACAAAATTTTAGAAAGAGTGATTGGGGTCACAACATTAAAAATAAAAATGCCAATCATATTCAATTTAGACATGGATATACATATACATGTACAAATACATTGTAGCATGTCATCATTCTATATCACTTAGAACTCCCAAACTTTGAATCATGGTATAATGAATACTTTGAGGCAAGCTTGAGAAATTGAATCATTTAAAAAATGCTTAATTATAAATCATGGTAGCCAAACTACATTAATAATGAAATTTAGTGTAAACTACACTATTATACTATAGTGCCAACCTTGCCTAACATTTTGAGTGTATTGTCTTTTTTACCTTGCAAAGATCTTCTCTCCAAAAAGTTGATGAAATACACAAGACACTAAATTTTGCCCTTAAAGTGAATCCAACATGATAATTTTAGAATTCTCCGAGGATAAAAGTAAAAAAAAAAAACACTATTTTGAGTTGTGTCTAGAGCATGTTCTAGACCTCTCCTAGCTAGCCAATTTGGAGTCTCTGATTGCAACTATGAATCCAAAATTTGCAAAAAAAAATTTAAGTGGAGATGAGTGGGGGTGGTAAAATAAAAAAATTTAAATAAAAATTGAGAGGGGGAATGCATAGTGACACAAAGTGTCACTATACACCTTCAGTGCCTAATAACTACATTCACAAAAAATATCTGTTGTTGTGGCAATGCCATCAATAGGAGGCTCACCAAATATTGCTCTTTGGAGTCAGAAGGGCATATGCAATTGCCTAGTGGTGCCTGTAGGACCAAAAGCAAGATAAGCTTATTATGGGGCTGTCAGCAGGAAGGAGGAGAGAGTTCTTGCTCTGGCTTCTCCTCAGTTGCTGGTGGATGGATATTTGGGAACATCGTTCTTTGGAGTCAGAAGCTGAGAACAAATGTAGAGTTCGATGACATAAGCTTAATGTAAGGTAGTTGTACTGTACTGTACTCGGCCACCAACAAGTTTAAGGTAGCCCACCCATTGCCAATCACTTAAGCAATTATGCATATCCAGAGGAGTGTACGTTTCTGGAGAGGGGAAATTCTCCCATGTAAGGTAGACTAAATGGACCAAGTAATTGATATGCAGCCCTCGATTAACCCCTAAAAATTCAAGGGGTTTGGACAAAACACAAATGTGTTATAAATTATAACTTTTATAATTTTTGTGAAGTTTGCAATAACAAAGATAATGTGAAGTAGAAAAGTAGAAAGTAGAAAGTAGAAAGTATGGCTAAAATTATAAAGTTATTTGTAGATTCTCTTCAAATGAATTTTAAAGATTTAACTCCAAAAATTCACCAAAAATACAATTTCTCTCTTTAGCATTTGAATTCTTTTTTTATTGGTCAAAATTGTGGTTTCTATTGATTTGTGAATAAAATGTATAAGATCTAGTAATGTGAACATCAACACTTTCTTGTAATAGTAAATTCCTCAAAACTAAGTAATTCTAAACTCTTTGTGCTATTTCTCTTATAATTTTTTACTAACCATAGTGATCTTAGTTTTAAACATAAATACTGAAAAACAATCCAATTTTTCACAAAAAGGTTTGAAATAAGTTTTTTTCTTGCCCGAAAATAATATTGGAAGTTGGGCAACGACCAAAAAATGGTCACTTGAGCGTTTAAAGGTTAAGGGAAATAACCCTAGGCTGGTTTGAATTGAGCTGCAAGAGCTACAAAGGAAGTACTAGCCCAAGGTTATTTCCCATAATCAAGGGCTGCATATCAATTATCGGACATAATCATACAAAAAATCATCATTTTATAATGAAAATTAGGTGACTTTAGGACTAGACAACCTAATCTACAAATAATAATAAAGATGGTTTGCCAAAAATTGAAAAGACCCAATGCAATCAATTGAGTCAAACAACAATTGTCATTTCACAATCTATCATTATATTAAACATGTAGTAAAGGAAATAATTTATTGATGTTGTTGTGAATATAGAGGTTGGAGAGGTTGTCTTTGTAATAAAAGTCGTTATCCTTCATGAATCTCCAAAGGATAAGGAACAATTTGAAGATGAGAACTAAATATGAGTGGTTGAATACTTAATAAGGTAATCTTAATCTACATATATCCCTCATAGGTTGTTTTACTTCCTACCACCCATTTCTATAAAGAACTTGTCTTCTATCTATATTTTACTCACAAAAGTTACATTTTGAATTCCTACAAGTCTAATCATAGTTCAAGATTATAATTGACTTTAAAATCACTTAGGAATAAAGTCCAACATCCAACACAAGTTCCAATAGATGCTAGTAAGGCTACATGAAGGGACTCTAAAATAACTATAGTACACATTGGGCCTACTAATTGACAAGATATTGTGCAACCTGCCTTTGCAAGTATTCATAATGCTAAAGAAGCCTTGTATTATGAACCATAACTTGACTGCCATGTGTACAAAATTAGGTTACATGATAATTATGTACTAGTAGCAAAACATTTAAGGTGGAGGCACTAATAACTAATCATTTAAGCAATGATTCTATGAAGTATAAGTTGGTGGATATTTTTCTATGTAGGAAGATAGGAAATATAGGGATTGCTAAATTTTCAAATTTATATTTTGAAAATTGAAATTATAGTGCAATTCAAGAGGCAAAAGAACTCTTGACCCATAAATAATGTCTAAAGTCTTCCTATTTCAATCATTCAAGACACTACTTTCCTACTCACTACTTCTTTCTTTCTTGCTCACTACTTTAGGTAATGTGTCATAACCTTATCGGTTCTAACCTTTGAAAAGGACAAAAAAACAAATTTCAAGCTTAGAATCCAACTTAAGGTTGGGAATAGCACACCCTCCAAGTTGGATATTGGGCGTGGTTGGTTATTGGTGCCTCCACCTTAAGCAATTTTGAAGCAGATCATGAGCAGTAGAAGGCAATGGATATTTTCACATATAAGTTGGAAGTACCAATAACTAATCATTTAAATAATTTGGGAGTAGATTCTGTATAGTATGAGTTAGCAGATTTTTTCCCTTATAGGAAGATAGAAAATTTGGGGATTGCTAAATTTTCAAATTTATATTCAAAAAATTGAAATTACAATGCATTTAAGGAGGCAAATGAACTCTAGACCCGTGAGCAATGTCTAGACTCTTTTAATTCTAATCATTCAAGATAGTACTTTCTAGCTCACTACTTTAGGTAATGTATCATAAGCTTATTAGTTCCAATCTTGAAAAAGATAAAAATAAAATAAAATTCAAGTTTGAAATCTAGCTAAGATTTTAAATAGCACACCCTTCAAGTTGGGTATTGGGTGTGGTTGGTTGTTGGTGACTCCACCTTAACCCCTTAAGGACCAAGGCCTTTTCTCTGCCAAAAAACACTGAAAACTGCCATTTCTATAGCAAAGAGTAAAAAAAATTGTTTTGTTTTGTTTTTTTCACATCTAACCGTAGGATCTTACACCTCACTAGTATAAAAAAGTGTGGAAAAAATTTCAGAATTTTTCACCACACAAATTGCAAGATATTTGCGTTTAAAGTGGAAAAAACAAGTTTTACAGCACATTGCGGGACTGGATTTTTTGACTTTGAACATTTTTAACTGAAATTTTTTGCACTACAGAGTTTTGAGCTTTAAATCTTTTTAGTGGAGGGTTGAGTTGAGAGTCTGGGGAAAAGAAAGGAATTCAAAAAAACTTTGTTTTCATTTAAAAAAAAATTGTTAAGTAGAAGTAGGTATGAGATAGAAGGAAAATCTAAAATATTTATATATTTTAGATGGAATTAAAATGCACTAACCCCAATGGTGAGGTTGTTCTAACAAGTAAACTAAACCATGAAAAATAAAAAAATTTGAAAAATTTGAAAAATTGCATTCAGAAATGAAGCCTACAAGCTATTTTTTTCAAAATGCTCTAACTACCCAAAAAACAAGAATGTCCATAACTTTCTCATAACAATCCAAATGAAATGAATCAAAGCTTTTCGGATAGGAAAAAATATAATCTATGAGGATTTAAAATTTCTTTTTTTTTTAATTCAAATTTTTGCAATTTTTTTTGGCTGCCCGGACTGCCCCCCGTCCCCTTGTTTGAGCTTATTTGGTCATAACTATTGTTCCCGGGCACCAATTGTGAAAAAATTATACTCTCATAAAGCTTATCAATTTTTCTATCTTCAAAAAACTTATCAAAAAATCACAACAAAAATTCAGCCCGTAGATACTTGCCCGAAATCCCATTTGTCCCCAAAGGGATAGTGGTCTTTTAGGGGTTAAAAAGATAGGAAATAGCAGGATTCAAATTTTTTCAACTTTTTTCCACGAAATTAAAATTAGTGTGATTTTGGGAGGAAAAAGTGCATTTCACTAATAGCCAATATCTAGAGTCTTCTATTTCCAATCATAGCTAAATTATCTTTTTGCTCATTACTTCTTGCTTTCTTGCTCACTACTTTGGAACATGTGTCATAACATCGTTAGTGCCAACATTGAAAATGACCAAAAAAACACATTCCAAGCTTTGGTTAGAAATTTGTTCTAGTCTTACTTGGAAATAGTTGCCTCTTAAAGGTTGGATATTGAATGTGCTTGACAATTGATATAGTTACCTTACAAAAATAGAATTTGGAAGGATTACAACAAAAAATTCAAAATTTTATTTCTTAAAATATTATTTCTATGCATTTTTTAGTCAAAGATTTTATTCAACCTATATTGGTCATATTGGTCTTTCTATTTCCAACCATAGGCTAGTTGCAAAATCAACCACATGCTACTTGCAATATTGAGAATCTTGCAACTAATCATAATGCACCACAATTGAGCTAGAAATTGTACCATAATTAATCATTGCTCATATCCACCTAATTGGGAGGTGAACAACCTCTATAACCCAAATAGGGGGGTGATATAAAAAAAGGCTCAGATTTTATATGTTGAAAGCATTCAAGTCGTTTTACACCTCAAGATTGGGGTAATTTTCTTTAAGGTTGATTGCACAAAATTTCAGACCCTTTTAGGCTTAAGGTTGTGATTGGGCCAATTCTTCTATATGAAAAGGCCTTGAGGTCAAGAAGTTGGTCTAATTCAATAAAACCTACAAAATTTTAGATCCCACTCTTTCTCTCTCATTTCAAGGTTGCTCTACACGTAGAAATTGGGCCAATTTCCTTTGAAGTCCATTGCCCCAAATCAAACAAATCCGATTTGTTGAAAAAACTATATATTTTATAAAAATAAAATTTTAAGAATTGAAATCTGAAATTGGCATTCCATTCTTGGTGCACCCAATTCATTGAGCTTGGACTATGTCATATCATGTTTTTTTTATTAAAAAATTCATTCCACCACATTGGCCACACCTCTATATGTAAAGAAGATTGAACCAATTTTAGCCTTTTGTCCAATCACAAGTGAAGATTTTAGGCCTTCAATACAATAAATTGGTTTGGCCTCTACGTGTAAACTAGCCTTCAATTGACAAAATTAGAATACATACCTTCAATTTCAAATTCCCACTATATGTTGAAAAGGGTTGTTGCAAAAAACACTAGCTGTTTTGTGTAGCGTTTTGAAAAACTTGTTTGTGTCCAATGCTATAATTTTTGAATTATGAACTCAATGTCCCAAACAAAAATTTGATACTAGAATTTTTGATTGTATTATACCCCTTATTTTTGAAATTTTGTTAAGTAGTATTGCTTTTGGATTTAGGGATTTTTAATACTAAATATTAGTTCAAATTAATGACATTTTGTTGAAACTTTGTGGTGTATTCCTATAGTAGGTAGACATGTTTCTACCAAAGGGCATTTAAAAAAACTTTATTTTATGTCTTCGACATTCATGCAAAGAGGCCTCCCTTGCACGTGCACTTGTAAACATAAGAAATTGTTTTAACCTCATTTTTTTGGTCAAATATCATTACCAAAATGTCCTCCCAAATTTCCAATTTTTGGTTTTGCTGAAAATCGACTTTCCTATTTTTTACATAAAAATGCCCAACTATATATTTTCTTCACCAAAGTTCTATGTTTGAAATTTATCCCAAAAATTGGTATAATTTACACATTTAATTTGTAGAAAATAGGAAAATAAATTTTCAACAAAAAAAAAATTGGATCTTGGAAAAGACTTCATAGTAATGAGATTTGATTAAAAAAAATGAGGTCAAAACCATTTCTAATGTTTACAAGTGCATGCGCAAGGAGGCCTCTTTGCATGAACATGGAGGATATAGGATCATGTTTTTTCAGATATCCTTTGGTAGGAATATGTCTAAATATTATAGGAATATACTACAAAAGTTTCAACCAAAAATCATTAATTTGAACCAATATTTAGTAAAAAAAGTCCCTAAACCCCAAAGTGTGACATATCAACAAAATTGACATTTAAATATAAAATTATTTTTTCTAATTTCTAAAAAATAAAAAAATATGATTACAATCAAGTTAGTTATAAATTCTATTTTTATATTTTTGACATAAGATTTAAAATTCAAAAGTTATAGCAGATGATAAAAGAGTGATGCGAAAACAAGTTAGTGTTCCTTGCAATGACTCCAAATTACAAACTATAAAGTGCAATGGAAAGGTAATCAATTTTATTTCATTGATATATTAAGAATTTACAAAAATAAACTTCTGAAATCATATACAAATCATTAGATGAGATTCAGCCTTCGGAAGGGCTATGAGTTTCCCTACATACATCTACATTTCCAGGCTCAATGCACTACTCCGTAGTAGTTGCATGACATGTCACAATAACTACTATGTCACTTTTTGTTTTCATTTTTTCAAAAAAAATTTCAAAAAAATTTCAATGATTTTTTACATTTTAAAATTAAAAAATATTCAAAAAAAAATTCCAACAGTGTCCGTTCATGAATTGCTCGAGAAACAACGCCAGGAACAGGCCCCAAAGCCCTTCTGACCCCCCAAAAAACATCTAATGATAGTATTTTGTAACAAAATATCTACAATCTAATGGTACCACCATTAGTTTTGATTACAGTCTTCATACAATAAGGCATGGTAGCAAGGGGAACTTCAATCATCTCTAAAAACACTTTTTTTCTATGCCCTTAGAATGGTTTTAACTAATTCTTATGTGTTTTGTAGTAGCACGTCACTTTGGATGATGTCTTTTACAAATTTCCATAGGTTTTTTTTATGGATTTTAGTCAAGTAAGTTTGTAGAATATGAAAGCATTTTCATACCATGCACTTACCTCTAATCACTTAACTCCTTACTACGGTACATTAGATTGCCATCTTTCATGAATATGAGTGTCTTAGAGTGAGGGTGGAGAAAGTAGAAGCCACTCAATAGACTTTCAATTCATAGACTACATCAACAAAGTCCCCACTTTTGCATCTATTAAGTGGCATTATAACAAGATGACACTTATGAAAACTCATAAGCATATCTATACCATCATTGATAAACAGCTGAACTTTAAAGATAATGCTAAATAGTTCAAAAAGAAATGTTTATGTGACTGAACATTTTATCCCCACTCTTGGAAGGATAAACCAAGCACTTTAAGCAGATTCTATATATTCTTGTTGTTGGATTCCTATGGGTGCTTAAATGGTGTCTAGTTTTACCTTTCAAGCAACAAACAACCTTCTCTTGTTCAATCTCCTAAAGTACCTAAGTATAAATTTTAGCCAAAGATTATTTCCAAAAGTTAGAAGTTTGGGCAAATTTTGGCTAATGTGAGCCAAAACTCTGGTCCTAAAAATAAATGATAATTCAATCAAGATGTACACTATTTTTAATTTTAGAGAATCTTATGCCCTTTCCAAAATGCTAAAATATGTTCTAAACCAACATTCCTACTAGAAGTTATCAATAGATGAAGTTTTGCCTTTAAACTTCTCTATAAAACTTCATCCACAAATTTCTAATAAACTATAAATGAAAATTCATTTTGAATTAAAATGTTGAACTCAAGATTAATTCTGGTTCCTAATTCTAGAGTTTCACTCAAATTGACCACATAACTATGACTTTCATCCAAATCTAAGATTAAACTTCATCCTACATTATCTCCGTCAATATTAGTCTATTTTCTAATTATAAATTAATTTTGGAATCCTCAAAAAGATATCCTAATTGATTCCAACTAGGAAATATTCCTTAGTTGTCTTCAAGAGATTCTAATCAATTACCTACTTATTACTTAGCACTAATCACTCTAAACTTTTATTCAAAATTTATTATTTTTAATTTTTGGTAGTTTTTACTTTTCAAAAATAAAATGGAATTTAAAAAATGCTAAGACACTTTAAGAGTGAACTTTCCTATTAAAAATTATGGATGGATGAAGATTGACCACTAGTTAATATTCTAAACCTTCATCCACTAATTTCTATTGACTTAAACTATCAAATTGACTTTTATTTTAGTCTTTTATCTTTGACTTAAATTTAGATTTTAAGATTCCTTTTAGAATTTTTTTTGAATGATTTTACTAATTTTTCGTACACTCTTATTTTTAAACTTCATCCATGTAAAACTTCTTTAATTTTGTTAAACCTATTTTTATAATTTATTATGTTTTTGGAAACTTATAGAAATTATCTATACTAATATGAATTTAAAGTTGGACTATAACTAACTTCTAAAGGAAGGTCTAATTTAAACGTTTATTTCCTAATTTTATTTTCTAAATCGATGTACAAATTAAAATTCAAAGGACAAGTTCAAGAACATACCTATAACATTAAAGACACCGTGGTTTTGTCCTCTTGTACCATGATTGTAATTGTCTTGTAATATCTATCTTCCTCTATTGTCTTAAATTTTGTTGTATTTAGTTACCCCTTAAAATAAAAAGGTTACAAAGGAATTTGAACTTCTAAACTACTCTCTATGTGTTCTATATTTCCTAATATTTTATTTGACTTCTTCTTAATGAGTTTTTTCTTGACTATAAGCATTTAAGGTTGTCACCTTTGACTTCTACTACAACTAATAACTACTAAAAATAAAGTTAAATAAAAAGACATGACTTCATAACTATTTCAAA
Source organism: Pseudoscleropodium purum (assembly GCA_963969395.1). Taxonomy (NCBI): domain Eukaryota; kingdom Viridiplantae; phylum Streptophyta; class Bryopsida; order Hypnales; family Brachytheciaceae; genus Pseudoscleropodium; species Pseudoscleropodium purum. The sequence goes on along the minus strand of OZ017804.1, from coordinate 21,493,597 downwards.
GCATCTAATTAAACTCCTAGCTAGTAGCTAATTTAATCAACTTTAACTATTGGAGTCAAATTAACTTAAAAAATACTCACCTATCAATCTTTAATTATAGGTCAAAATAAATTTCTAAACACAAATTAATGCTTGATTATCCACTTGCATTCTTCTTCTCCCTTCCTTTTTCTTCTTCATTCTTACACTTCTACTAATACCTTCCTCTTTATACATCTTGATTCTATACTTTTTTTTTTTTTTTTCCTTTCTTTCTCCTCTCCCTTTAGGCTTGTGGCTTTCTTTACATAGCTTATGTTTCATGCCATTTACATATATATATGAATCCCAAAGACCAACCAAATTCTCCTCAGTTTAATCAAACAAGACTAAATACTCCCTAGCTCCCACCCAATATACTCTAACTTTCTTTAATCTTGGTATATTCCAGATAGTTATTTCAATTCACTATATATTGGTTCTTTCATAGAGTCTGGGCACCCTCTCTGCTTGGTACCTATCTTCCAACAACTAGATGACACCTCATGTTTGGATAACAACCTAACTACGTAGAACCCGTTTGAGGCTATCAATACCTAGCTAGGGCCTTGGATATTCAAATGAAGCCTTTGGACTCTCGGTTTCTCTCTTGTAGGCACTTATTGGACTCCTCTTACTTGTTTTCAGATTTTCAATTATCAATAAACTCTATTTCTAATAATTAACTTCTAACTCTCAATTTAATACTTTAACTAATTGAATCAAGACTCTAATGACTTAACTAGCATTTATATAATTTCACTTTGTTAAAATAACCTCACTTTCTTCTATACTCAAACTCATTAAGTTCTAAAGATGGAAAAATAACTACTAAATTAGTAACACATAGGTTAGTGAACTCCCAATTCGTCACTTGGGACTCATAGTTGTTTTGTTTTTTCAAATTTTGCAATTTAAGTGATAATTCTATATAAAAGCCCTCTAAAGAGTAAAAGACCAAAATAGGTTGTGACAAACCCAAATAGGATTTTATGTTTAGAATACCTTAGATGGCCACTTGTACATAGGTTAGAACCCAAATATGGTAGAAGTTAAGAGGTTTAAGAGTTATGATTGGATTATAGCCTAAACCTACTAAACTAGTAGCCAAGTCTTGCCAATTTTGATATGAAAAGAGTCTAATGAAGTCCTTAGGTACTTTTCTAAGGATAGATCTTAGCTTCCTCATCCCATCAACAAAACGATAGAAATTCTGGTTGTAGGCATTGCATGCATTATAGTGTCGTGATAGGTTAGTCGAAAAATCTACGGCTAAGGAGAAATGATCTAGAATTGAAAGCACGCCATGGAATTGAATACAAAACTTAGTTGCCAAGATTTCCTCATTCGCGGAAGTTCCCTATTTATTGATAATTACTAAGGGGTAAGGATCTTATCCTCCCTTTTTCATATGTACAAAGTAAAAATATGAGCTTGTACATTTGTTGTAGAATTCTATGAGAGGTTTCACAAAAAAATTCAAAATTTTTGACTTATAAAAATACTCTTTCCACCATAGAGTTGGATACATAATCCATTTGCCAAAATTTCCTCATTCATAAAAGATTCCCTATTTATTGATAATTACTAAGAGGGTAGGATCTTATCTTCCCTTCTTCACATGTGCAAAGTAATAATATGAGCTTGCACATTTGTTGTAGAATTCTTTGAGAGGTTTCAAAAGAAATTTGGAATTTTTTGACTTGCAGAAATATCCTTTCTGGGTGGTCAACCACCAAAACCCACAACATGAAATTCATAGAAATTCCCTAGACATTGGTAGAATTTGACTAAAATGAAGAAGAGTCTTTCCTTACCTTCTTGGACCTTCCTAACAACTCTAGCCCATCATCTTTGTCAGAAAAGGTAATTTCCAAAAGTTACAATTTTAGCCTTTTATTGATTTTAGTTAGCGATGGTTTTTGATGGGGTTTAGGTAAAAAAAAGAGGGGGAATGAGATTCATCTTTACTAGTAATGGATTATTTATGCCAATGGCGCAACATTATACATTTGTGATTTGGAGTTAATCTCCAAAAGTTAGAGTTTGGATCAACTTAGGAACTAAAAGTCAACAATCTAAGAATAGGAAAAAATCATGGGAAGATCTAGCCATTTAGAGTATACAATGAGAATAAAGTTCCCACTAATTGGTAGGTGAATATTGTGAAGAACTTTAAATGTTCTAAAGTCCTATAGTAGGAATAGAGTTTTCTTTAGATTTAAGCAAATCAAGATAAAATCTAGTAGTTAATGAGGTTCTTATGATTAGAACTGGTTCCCATTTGGTAACTTAGAGAGGAGGTGGGTTCCCAATTGTCTATAAAAGGGGAACCCACCTTACTACTCACTGCACACTTACATCCAACTCCAAGCTCACCATTGCAAACACATATAAGTGGGGGAGAAAAGAAAAAAAAGATGAATTAGTAGGAAGTTAGGGAGAAGCATCCAACTACTAAAAGTTAAATTAGCCGTCATAAGCATAGCTAGGATGTAAGAGGTAATGCAAAAGTGTCCATAATTCCCCTTTGGATCATGTAAGTAGTGGATTTGGGTGTTAATTCAAGCTAAGTGGCCATTAAACACCCCACTTTTGACTTCTAAGTTGGTTGGTCTCTATCCCAACTACCACTAAACCAACGCAAAGACTGAGGTAAAGAAAAAGAAAGAAAAAGAAAATAAAGGCAAAGGAGTTTAAAAAAAAAAGGAAGAAACAAGGGCTAGGGGAGATTGCCTAGAAGTACGCCTACACTCTCAACACTCAATGTACAAAAACCACCTAGTCAAGTATCAAGAGCAAAATGGCGTTTAGAGACATATTGGAAGGGAGTTTCAACCACATCCTCATAGAGCTCCAAGCTAAGATAGGCCTCTAAGCCCCTTTTTCCATTATTAAAATTAGCATTCACCAATTAAAGCTAAAGACTAGGACTAGGGAACACCTTCAAATTGGAAAGTCATGTCAAATTTAGCCACGAAATTATACAATATAGGTCTAGGGGGTCCAAAAAGATAAAATATATATAGAAAAATAACTTACAACAGGGAAGATACGAGCGGATGAAGTTTTGGGATAAGACTAGATAAAAATTTGATAATTTCATCCAAAAAGAATTAAAAAAAACACACCAAGTTAAGGGTAACAATCTAAAAGCCAAAAGTAGAAGTAAATATTAATTTTGAATTATAAGCTAAGAATAATTAGCCACAAATCAATAGTCAAATTTCATCCACTAATAACTTTTGATAGAAAGGCCAACTTTAAAGTAATATGGCAATTTAGGAAGACATATTGTGGACCTTTAAGAAAAAACTATCTAAATTCTAAAAATAATTATTAACCAAAGGTGGTTTGGTTGCCTAAAATAATAAAGATTAGCAATATAAATTAGGTTAGAAGGTATTAAGTATGAATTTAGAATTAGGATCATGTGTAAAGAACTTAGAAGAACCCAAAAGAAGTTCAAACTCATAAAAAATACCCTAAAATCCAAAAGATAATCAAAGATGAAATTTAGATTAGGGGATGGATGAAGTTAGTTAGAAATTGTCCATCTAGATCAAAACCTAGGACTTAGGACTAGGGTCCAAAATCTACAATGATTCAAATCAAAGAATGAATTAAAAAGATAGATAAAGTTTGAAGTATTGATTAGCAGTCAAGCTTCATCCATTAATAATTCTTTATAGAAATGTCCAATTTCCATGATTCTTAGGATTTTAGAAATGGCATGTTCCAAAATAAAATTTAGAAGTAGTAGAACTAACAAAGAATCCTCTTCAAAAGAAACCACAATAGCATAGGGAACCAAAGTTGGTTAAGCATAGTACTCACAACTGGGACAATTTTAGTGAGGTTCTTGATGAACTTACACAATTTTAGAACTTAAAAAAGATCCATTGCTGAGAAGGCACAATAGACTAATGCTAGGCATCTACTAAAATAGAAATCAACCCTAAACATAGAACCTGGTTGTGCTCTTTGATTTACCAAGGATGAATAAATAAGCACTCTTATGGTTCAAAGCTTCGTCATTACTAGATCATTCTAAACAAATCTAGAACAATTACAATAGAAAAGAACCAAGGAAATTCCTAAATGATTTTTGCAACACCTAAACTTCCCTATTAAGTATAATTGGTCCAAAAAACTAAAAAAGAATGCTAATAGTAAAGCCAAAGCTCCACTGTATAGGGCAAAAGTTTAAACAACTTAAAACACAAAGGTAACCCCTACAACACTCTTCAGTGGTAAGTATTTAAGGAGTGGAATACATAGATTTTGGTTAGTATTATGACTTAAATAATGATCTCAACTTATAAGAATCTAACAAAGACATATGTCAAGTAGGTCAAGATTCTAGAGGGATTTTTCAAAAGAGAATTCCCACCTAAGGAGCTAGTGCAAGATTACTTTGGAAAGATCATATATGACTCCACTATAAAAAACTCATGTTTTTTGTTACATCAAACTTTAAACATGGCATGTTTTTGCAAACAAGAGGATGTTGGAGATTGAAGGGCAATGGATGGCTGAATTGGAGTGGACATTGCATTGAACGTGTACATGTCAGTGGAAAACAACATTATGTTAGGAAAAACAAGTATGTTTTGTGAGACATCCAAAAAAACATCAACATGTTTTTTTGATGTCCAAAAAAACATAATGGTACCACATTAGCAAGGATTTATAGTTTGACTATGGATAAGTTTGTAGAAGTTACTTGGATCTGAGGTAAAACAGTGACCAAAGTTGAAAAAATACAAAAAACGGTAGTCATATGGTAGTTTTTTTGCAAAATTTGTAAAAAAAATAGCACCCAACATGGCAACCAATATAGCATCCAAAAGGAATAACATTAGCACACTTGACACCATCTAAGAATTAAAATTTTTTTTGACATCAAGAAAATTTTCAATTAAGATGTCAAGATATTGTTTTAGATGTCAATTAAGATATTAACTGAAACGTGAAGATGTATTTTGAGACATTAACTAAGATGTCAATTAAGACGTCCAAATGTTTTTTAGACATCTACTAAGACAAAGTTGTATTCATAAGGATGCTCATGTCTAAAATTATATTTTTTATACAACTCCAAATTTCTATATATCCCATATGGTTTGTCTTCCCTCCTACCACCCACTTGTCTAAATAGCCTTGTTTTTTCCTATCAATGTATTCACAATAATTGGCTTTTCAAGCCACATATGATATATTGTGTATGGTATATATATTATGTATGGTGTATGTTTTGTGTATGTTATATTATGTATGGTGTATGTTTTGTGTATGTTATATAATATATGTTACATTTTATATGGTGTATTAGGTATAATATATTTTGTAAGGCTTATTTTGTATAGTACATGTATATGTTATATAATATATGTTACATTTTATATGGTGTATTAGGTATAATATATTTTGTAAGGCTTATTTTGTATAGTACATGTATATGTTATATAATATATGTTACATTTTATATGGTGTATTAGGTATAATATATTTTGTAAGGCTTATTTTGTATAGTACATGTATATGTTATAAAATATTTGAACATCTAAGTTGATGTCTTAAAAAACATTTGGATGTCTAAGTTGATGTTTCAAAAAATTGAAACATATTTATCAAGTATGTCCAAAAAGATGTTGTTTGTGATCTTTTCATGTCTTTATAGGTATACCATAATATATGGTGGATGCTACATGATATTCAAATAAATTATTCTTATGTCACTTTTGACATCTAAAAAAACATATGCACGTTACAATAGACATCCAAATTGACAAAACCCAAGACCTAGTGTGTTGATGATGTCATCAAATGCCTAGATGAAAAAATTGTTGATGTGGAACTACCCACCCCATTGGCGCTGATGTGGAGGCGAAGTGGCAGCCACATGACAACTTTTTATGGCCTTCAAAGACCATATTTTTTATGACATCCTCCAAAATTTCCTTAAAATTAGACTATGTTTTGTTTTTTAAATTTCTACGTTTTTTGGCATGTCCAACTTGATGCATTTTTTTAGACATCCTTACTATGCTTTTTTGATTGTTACAAAAAATTTGGATTCCTTATAGTGCTCAAAAACCAAGAACTAAACAATCATGTGTTTGTAGGTCAAAATTCTAGGGGATTTTCCAAAAGAGAATTCCCTCCCAAAGAGCTAGTATGATACAATCAACTACTTTTGGACTATTCAGTGAATTTTGGACAATACATCATGGGATCTTTAGATGAGAACAACAGGGGATTCTACAATTTTTGTATAAATCTCTAAGTATTTGTATAGATCTTTAGATGTTTTGCATAGATCTCCTAATGTTTTGCATTATCTTTTGATGATCCTTTTTTGTTCTCTTGATGACCGTTATTAATTTTGGACATTTAAAAGTTTAGAATTAGTTAAATGTGGCATTAGTGCAAGATTACTTTGGAAAAAAAATTTAAGACTCAAAAACTAAGAACTAAGCAATCATATTTTTGTAGATCAAGAATTTAGGGGAATTTTTTACTTGATTCTCCGTAATAAGATTTCCCACATAGGAGTAGTGCAAAATCACTTATCTATATTTAAAGTAGACTCTAAAGGTTTAACTGACAACCTCACTAAAATTAAGCTAGAAACCCCCTATGATTTGTATGTGACCTAATAGTGTTGTTCTATGAGTGTATGAGTATAAGACTATGAGTGTTGAGCAAGAATAATGTCAGTGTTGAGCTCATAATTTTTAATAAGCACTAGAAAGCTTAATAGTATTTCTAAAAATAGATTCCATCTAAAATATTTGGACAAAGTTAATTGTTTCTAGTAAATTTTAGTATCTAATACTATAGACCTATAACCATAGACCTATTACCATGGTTATCTAGAATTTAGATGAAAATTATAATTTTCAACATTGTTTAAAATATTAAAAGCATACATTATGAAAATGATAAACTCATTTGATGCAAAAGATGAATGGAGATAGAATAATTTTGTATAGAACATTGATTGATTACTATTCTATAGTAGTATGGGTCCTTTCAAGGTTGATAGGAGGGTACCAATAAAAAAATTTTGATGCACTCTTGTTAGATTAATTTAGATCTTAGAAAAAAAATTTGTTGATAAGAATTATTTTTATATCTAATGATCTTTGTCATAGTGAATCTTAATTTGGTTGATCATTGTATCGTAGCACCACAGATCTTTTTAGGGTCAATAAGAGGTTACCAACACTTTCCCCTTGATTTGTAGGTTGGTCGACTTACTTTAGTTATATTTTAGAAAAGAAAATTTATTGATAGGGAATCATTATAAGTGAAAAGAACTTAGCATCACCAAATTTTATTTTTGTTGATTGCTATCTTGTAGTAGTGTGGATCCTTTTAGAGCCACTGGTGGTACCTATAATTCTATCTTGATATGTTGGTAATCAGACTTATTAAAATTTTGGAACAAAATATATGGTTGATAAAGATTATTTTTATAAAGAATGAACTTATTTACACCAAATTCTTGATTACTTGATCATTTTCCTTTTGTAGGACCTCCCAAGGTTCAATTCTTCTATCTTTGATTAAATAGTTGTTTAATTAATCACTTCTCTCTTTTTGCTTGGGACCTCTTGATGCCAAGAGAAGGATAAAAAACTTGCCATCTTGATGTGCTACTTATTGGACTTTGATAGATTTTAAGAAGAAAAAAATAGGTTATTTATTAGGATTTGTTTGAAATCAATTTAGGTTGGTCTATTGAGATTATAATCACTCCCCTCTTTGTTGTTGGATAACTCTTGTTTCTAGGTACCTCTTGGTGTCAAGAAGAGACTCCTAGCCAAGGAAAAGGATAAAAACAAAAAATGAAAAAAATTCTTTTTTTATTCTTATCCTCGAGGCTAGGAAGCTATTCTTGACACAAAGAAGTACCCAACAATAAGAGGGGAGTGATCATAAAAACCAAAGTCTCAATGGAACAACCTTAGACGAGTCCAATAAGTAGCACATCAAGGCTGTTCAAGTGGTCACAGTTATAGGGCCATATTTATAAGTACTGAAATTTACCAAAAATAATGAATTTTGACCAAAATTTTTAAATGAAATCTCTAAAAAATGATATGCTTACAAGCTCACTAAATAGCAACCCCAGTATGTGACTCAATAAATGAAAAAAAACCACAAATTTGTGGGACTAAACCATCAAATACATGAAATCACCAAGCCAACGCTTTAAAAGACCCTCATATTATACAAAACCTATGTTTTAGATGACGATCTCTAATTTTCTCAAATAAATTTTAGGTGATGTCTAATGTAACAAACCCATTTTTTTATGTAAACAAAAAAGTCCAACATAACATCAATGTTGACATCAAAACATAAGTTTGTTGCATTAAACATCACCTATAATCTGTTTGAAAAAATTAGAAATTGTCACCTAAAATGTGGGTTTCCTGTAGTAAGAAAAAACTTCAAAATACAAGAAAGATGAGAAAAATGCTCAAAAATACAAAAAACCCCACAAAAGGGCCAAATTGGCCAAAACTTAGAACCAACTGAGCATTAGCAATGTGACAATTTACAAGAAAAAAGGTCGTTTGTGAGAGGAGAGAGGGGCCTTTGATATTCTTTCTAAGGCTTCTTTCTTCTCATTTCAACTTATATATCTTTCTAGAATTCATTTTAATTATTGTTAATTATTTGAAAAAATTAAACCTATAATTGAACCCTACTTAACCCTTAAATGCAAAACTTGCATTTTTTGGGCAATATAGCAATTTTGGGCAGCTCACAATGAGAGGATTTTTTTTTTTTTGCTAAAATTTTCATACAATATGTGTTGAAGGAATAGCTTTAAGACCCAAATTTTTTTATAACTTTTGACTATATGTTTATAAAGTTTTTGCATGATATGTGGTTTTCAATGAACTATGGACAACCCAGGCAATTCAAAAACTTCTTTAAGAATCACATTTTTTCAAAATAGAAGTTTGAAATTCGTTCTTTAGATTTATATGTATAAAAAAAGCTTTCAATCATTCCATTTTGATTAAAGAGATAAAGTTCATGAGGAATTTTAGTTTGCGAGTAGGTATGGTTTTCAAAGATTGACTCCATTGATACCTACCCACAAACTAAAATTCCTCATAAATTTTATCTCCTTAATCAAAATGGAATGCTTGAAACCTTTTTTAATACATATAATTCTAAAGAGCCAATTTCAAACTTCTATTTTGAAAAAAAGTGATATTTAAAGAAGTTTTTTGAGTTGCCCGGGTTGCCCATAGTTCATTGAAAATCACATAATTATCATGCAACAACTTCTTAACCATATAGTTAGTAGTTATGAATATTTGTTGGGCCTTAAAGCTATACCTTTGGCACATGTTGTGAGAAAATTTCAGTAAAAATAAATAAAATTCCATTCATAGTAAGCTACCCCAAATTGCTATGTTGATAAAAAAGGAGTTTGGACATTTAAGGTTAACTTTTAGAAAAAGCTCCAAATGACAAATGGATTGTGCCATTGGATTCAAAAGGCCCAAATGAAACTCAAAGACTCCTTTACCTACCTCCATTTCATTTGGACTCGCAAAAGCTAGTGAATTGTAAGCCAAAGAAAATATAAAAAATCCAAATGATGGAATTTGCATTATCCAAAGGATTTGACTTGCCTAAAGTCCACCTAAATTCAATGAAGTTGCCAAATTAAGTACTTGTCAATGTTGAAATGCTTATAAACTTGTTGGAATCGCCTTATAATTATTAAAATTCTATCCTAATTTCTAGTGTGATTAAACCGTGACTTGGATAATTTTTAGGAATTTTCCATCGAGTCATCTTTTGTATTCTAAAAATATTCAAAAAATTTTGGGTAAATTCTATAAAGTTTTCCAATACTAGGTGCAAACTCATATTCTTATTTTGCACTATTTATGAGAAGATATAAATTAATCACCTCTTTTAAATCTCATTAAAAAGGGAACACTTTGAATGGAAGGAAATCTTGACAAATTGAATTTGTTGTTGAGATCCTAACATAATTTTTTTTGCTAAAACACTTCTTTTCAATGTTTGTTTGTATTGTCCCTTGTATTGCTTGAATTTCTACCTTGTAATGCTATTAGTAAGCACAAATCTAACTTTCTACGACTCCCTCAAATTGGATGGTGACCTCTAAATGAACTAACTACAAGTATATCTAAGGCTAAAGGACTTTCTACTATAAACTATTAATTATTGTCTAACTATGACTTGCCACATGCACTAGCAAGTGAAAATTAGTCTTTAATGGGAATCTCACAATCATTAGTCTTCGCTATCTCTTAAGCCCCTAACACCTCTTAAATACCAAATCAGACAGTAGAAATAGAGAATTGGAACAATTTAGACACTCTAAAGTTTGAAAGGGACAAATTATTGTAATAGTAGGGACTTCTACCAATTATCGTTAAAGGACTTAAAGCACTCTTTTTATAACTTTTTCTCCTATAATTTCTATTAAAACAAAGCAAAAGTAGAAACAAAAAATACCATGAGATCAAAGTGTCAATTAAAGGGTGTGAGCCCTTATTTATACACCTTTGGTAAATACACGTGCACAACTAGGTTCTTGTATTTTGAATTTAAATCCTAATGGGTGTCTAATGTCAATTCATTGTGCCTTTCAAGCAATGGATCTTTTCTAAGTTCCTAAAGTTCAAAGGAATCACTTAATACCTATCATAAATGCCAAGATTAATTCTAAACAATACTAAGTCTTTGAGCAATTGTAGTTTTTGAATAAAAATAACTAAGGAAGAACCACCTATACCCAACTAGGCTTTAGTATCCAACTTGTAGCATGCATTTATTTTCAACCAAGGTTGCAACAGATTCCAACCAAAGCTTGAAATATATATTTTCCTCCCTTTTCAAGGTTGCAATTAATAAGGTCATGACACATGTTCCAAATTAGTGAGCGGGAAAGTAGAAAGGAGTGAGCAGGAATGTAATTCTTGAATGGTTGGAATTGCAAGACTCTAGAATTTGGCAATAGATTGTGCCTACTTTTTGCCTTCCAAAAATTACAATAATTTCAACTTTGACAATAAAATTACAAAAAAATTAGAGTTCATGTATTCTTTATCTCTCTACAAAGGAAAAATATGCATCTTCTCATACTCCTTGTTGTGTGTCGTTAATTGCTTAAATAATCGTGTATGGGTGGTATCTAAATTTAATTCACCTAGATTGTATTTTAGCTCACACCATTTCTGAAAACATAAGTCTTTTAAAGATTTGGAGATTCCTACAAGAAGGTATGACTAGATGAAGTTGAAGCCTTTAAGAGCCCATGTAAACTTCATCTACTCTTTTTGACACTTTACCTATTTCAATTGACTATACATTTTGGACTTTAGCTCTACATTACTAACTTTTATTCAAGTTTCAAGTCTAAACTTCAATGGATGACTTTAAAGTGACTTCATCCATTTCTTGTTGCAAACCTCATCCATCCATAACATATGTTTTAAGTATTTTCTGGAGTTTTAAGTGGTTTTAGATTCCTATACAATCTCACTTTCTAAAGCTAACTTGAAGTCTCTACTTATTTGTTTTAAAAGATTGTAATTTAATTCCTACTTTGTTCTTAAGGTGTAGGATTTCTACTATTAATAAATTATTTTTAGACTTTTGAGTTTGGTTACTTGTAGATCCTAATTTTGCCTAACCAAGTTGCTAAATAATTCTAGGTTTGGACTTTCCTAGTGAAAGTTAAGAGTAGATGAAGTTTGACCACTAATTGGTATTTTTGAACTTCATCTATGGTTTTCTACTAATCTACAACTTGAAATTTACTTTTGATTTCACTTTTCACTTTTAAATTTTCAACCCTATCTAAGTTTCCATTCTTGTTCCTTTTGGATGAAATTGTCTAATTTTTATCTACTATGACTCCTAACCTTCATTTACCAATATCTTTCTCAATTTGACTTCGATTTCTAAGTGTAATACGTTTTTGGAAACCTCTAAGAAAATTCTACAAGTTTATTTATCTAAACTTTGAAAAACACCTAATCTTGACACTCTAAATTGCACTTGAAGTTCAGCTAAGTGTAGAAGTAGCTAACCCTAGAAAATGAATAACGATTGAAGTACTTAATGTCTTACGTTGAAATGTGCCTCATCTAGAAGGTAATAAAAAATGCCTTCAAACCCCCTATCATTTGATATGGTTGAATCTTTCATAGAATTTTGCTCACCACTTGAAAAGATGGTTTTGATACAAAGTTGACAATTTTTATACTTCTATCTTTCCTCTTCTAGTCTTTCCTTTTCTTCCTACACTATTCTCCTTCAATTATTTTATCCTAAATGATGATTTTGCTGTGAATAGAATAGTGGATACAATTTCCAAGACAATAATTGATTTGAACCTCTCTTATCCCTATTTGAAGGTTTTACAGTTTAAAATTTCTTTAAGATTTTCACCTAATCTTCACTACTTTGTCTAATTCCACAAATTCCACAACAACTCTTTAATTTGCACTTGTACTACTCATTTCTCCTCTCTCTTCTAGCATTAGTGAGCTTTGACCCCTAAATTCCCAAGGCCATTTTTCTGTCAAAAACCACTCAAAACTGTTTTTTTTTCTGTATTTATCCAAGAATACAAAAAAAATCATTTTTTTTTAGAATCTAACCATAGGATCTTGTACTTTACTTGTCTTAGCTTACATGGTAAAAATTTCATGAAGTTTGACCGTATAGATTGGAAGATATTAGCATTCAAAGTTGAAAAAGAAAGTTTTTTTGAACACTGGCCAACAATTTCAGATGACTTTGACCGCCAATTGTGAATTTTTTTTGCATTATAGACTTTAAATTAAAAAAAATTTATGTTGAATAATTGAGTTGAAAGTGTAGGAAATTTTTTTTTTTAAAAACACTTGATTTTCATTCTTTAAAAAAATGCTAAGTAGAAGTAGGTCTAAGATTGGAAAAAAAGCTAAATTGTTAATAACTCTAAGATGGGATTGAAAGACAATAATCCCAATGGTGAGATTTTTTTATCAATTAAACACAACATCCTCAAAAAAAATTCGTAAAAAATTGTGAAAATTGCATTAAAAAATGAACCCTACAAGTTATTTTTTCAAGAAGATATTGAAATTGCCCGAAAAACAAAATTGTCTTTAACTTTCTCATTATTAGTCCAAATAGAACGAATCAAAGCTTCACATGTAGACAAAAAGAAAATATTTTAGGGGAAAAGAAATTAAAATTTATTTTGATTTTTTGCAATTTTTTTGTGCTGCCCACCAAGTTTAGTTTCAGGCTTTTTGTGGTATAACTTTTGCTCTTGGGCACCAATTGAAATAAAAATGATATTCCCACGTAGATAATCAATTTTTCTATCTTATGGGAAAGTTTCAAAACAATTCACCAAAAATTGAGATTACAGGAACCTACCCGAAATCTGATTTGTCCCCTGAGGAGACAATGGGAATTTTGGGGTTAAGTGTCTTCTCTCCTCCTACCTCTTCAATGTTTGAATTAAAGCTATGAGAGTTTTTTGCTACCTTGAAAGACATCTACTTTTTGTGTCTATTCTACTTCCCTAGTCCCCCTACCCCACTCCACTTTTCTACTTTGAATTCATGCAACTCTCCAATTCCAAAGTTTGTTTGGTTTTGGAAGAGTCTTTTTGTGTTTATACCCAAAGCAACTTGTCAAATCAATTTTTGGACAAGTTTTTGGACCAACAATTTGAAGCTACAGTAGAACCTTTCTAACTTTATACTCTCTAACTCAATAAACCTCTACAAACCTATAGGGCCGGGCGGTCCCAACTCAGGGAATAAAGAAACTAGTGTTGTACAGTGGTTATAATTACGAAGAAGACAAAGGACAAAAGCTGAATCAGCACCGTATCCAAAAAAATTAAATATAGTGTCTACCTAAGTTGTGGGTCCGACTGTTTTTCCTAAAGATATGGCCTAGACATTGATGCAGCAACTTCTTCTGTGGCCTCAACGTGAAGATGTGACCCTCGTTGTGTAGCCTCATGCTTTTAAAAACATGCTTTTAAAAACAAACATGCAATATTTTTCAGCAATCATATTCCAAAATGATCTTCATTTTGGACAATGTTTACTGGAAACATTAAAAGCTAGTTTTGGGCTTCATGGACATTGGAAGGTTAAGGTAAACTACCCCATTACAAACAATGGGAGTAAGCCCATTGTGGGCAAAATTGTAACATTTGGTGGTAGATATTTCAGAATTTGAATGTAAACCACCATTACAATTTTGTCCACAATGGGCTTGCTTTCATTATGCCCATAATGGGATAGTTTACCTTAATAGTCATTAATTTGTGTGAGTCAATAGTACAACTCCCCTTCATTGGGATGAGTGCCCAAATGAGTGTTGTTAAAATGAATGTGAATTTATAAGTATATAGTACATGAATTTTGTTAAAATGGCGGTATTTCAAATGCCATTTTCACATTGGGACATCTAGGACAAGTATACATTGCTAACATCTAGGTCAATTTTAGATTTCAAAAATCTACAACAAATATAGATATTAGACCAAGCAGTCTAAAAAATCTAGGATTGTTATAGATTTCACATATCTAGTACAAGTATAGATTATAGTACAAAAAACACTCCAGACTATGTATTTTGAACTACTCAAACTACCAATAAAACGGAATACCATCGTTTTAATAGAATTTGTATACTATATATGTTTGGATGAAAATTGCACTAAGAATTACTTGATGAAAATCACACTATTAGAAATAGTTTGAAAGTAGTGTATACTTCATAATTCATAATTATTTTAATTCTGGACATTATATAGGGCCCATATTATGTTCTATACGTTAAAATTCCTGATGAGTCCTAATGAGTACCACTTTTCCTAGTGAATTCCCCGCATTCTCATTGTATTACACACAAGGAAAGTAGTTAAGTAGGACTCACTAGGACTCACCGGAAATTTTAACACAGGGAATGTAATATGAATCCCTTGTAGAATGATCACAACGTGTACATTAAAAGTCATAATTATCACTTGCATCGATTTTGTTAATAGCCTATGGTCAAAGATAGAATTACTTATATAACAAGAACAAGTTTCACAAAATCTTCTTAAAAAGAACTTCATGATAATTTCATTTCTAGGAAAAATTTTCAACCAAACTAAAACCTAGTTTTTAGGAAATGAGCTCCATTGTTGTTTGGTTGAGAAAACCTTTACATTCTTGAAGACAGATTCCATCAGTAGCACAAAACATTTGTGATGATCAAAATGTTGGTTATGATTTTTTGTAATGAATGAACATGAGAATATTCTCAAAAACTTGAAATGACAATGATCATTGAATTGGAATGTGTAAATTCTTGAAAACTCGCAAATTCACTTTGTTATTAGTTGAAGTGCATAAACTTGTACAAAAAATGGAGTTAAAAACTAATCTTGTAGAACACAACGATATGAAATAACAACCTTATCAATCTTACAGCTTCACAATCCCACTTCTTTACAAGAACAATACAAAGAAATGAATGGATTTGCATGAATTATCACTCTTTTGCTATTCTACTGATTTGAAGGTTCTTGTAGCTAATCAAATACAGTAAGGAATATTGCAAGTTTGAAAGTCCTTACTCATCTTGAGTGTCAAATTGAGAAGGTTGACAATGTTGCGCAAGTATTTCTTCTTCAATTGGAACATCAGTTACTTCGTCTACTCCTGGATAGTCAAGGAAGTCACCAATGTACATGGAGTTCGTATAACATAGTTGCTGTATTTGGGACTATAGATCTTTAATGGCATTGTAGTCAACCACACTATTAGTTTGAGTTGTAACATCTCCTTGTGCGTGCGTTCTAATGCCGTAGTGACTGAAGCAATTTCGTATTGTTTGAGGTTTCACATCTTTGTTCCACACAAAAACTACCATTTGTAAGGCTTGCAAAACATCAATCTTCTCTGGTCCTTCACCTTGTCATCCATGTGTTGCAAGAGGAAACGATTGAAATGGCTATGATAGTACGCCTTGAGGTTTTGGATGATTCCTGCATCATAAGGTTGTGTCTTTAATGTTGTGTTAGGAGTGAGGTACAACACTGTAGTATTCTAAAGAGTAACAATGTTGGGAATTGAGAAAAGAGAAATGCGGGCACTGCAATCATTAAGAATGAGGAGGACCTTCCGTCCTCTCACATGCGCATCAAATCCCTGCAACCACTTAGCAAAGAAGGTTTGTGTCATCCAAGCTTTCTTATTACTCCGGTACAAACAACCAAGGTCTCCGCAGTTCACATTTTTAAAGCAATGGGGACTTTTGTACTTTCCACTAACCAAAAGCGGGAGCTTATCAGAGCCATCACCATTGGCACAAATAGCCAAAGTAATGCGCTCCTTGTTCTATTTTTTCCCCTCCAACTACTTCAAAGCCAAAGAATGGTCAGCTTGTTTGCACAATAATCAAAAGCAAAAGAAATTCTCCATGTCAATGCCAATCGTGAACTATGTGTTCTGTTTTCATCCCATTCCTATCTATGTGAAGCTTTCTTTTTTGACTAGTGTGTTCATTCAATCAAGGTTCACTTCTAAAGTTCAGTTCATAAATTATGCAATGTAGTTATGAATTACACTATACAATAAGTTATAAGCTAAGCCATGTTGTTCAATTTTTCAATTCATGTATCAAAATGTGAACTTCAGCACGCATTTATCAATGTGCAAACATGCATTTTTGAACATGGAAACATAATTCATTGAAGTTTTAGTTTTGTAAAACACATATGCATCCGAAGAGTGTGATTGACAATTGAATAAAAAAATTTTAAGTCGAGCTATAGGACACTTTCTTTATTGGCACTACAAGTTAGATTATAATGTTGAGATGGCTCCAGATCAGAAGTCACAAAAATGAAATACTAACATACATAGTCATTTTCATTAAAATGGCTATATTCCATTAAAATGGTGCATCTAATCATTACAATGGCAAGGCATTCCATTCAAATGACATCAAATATGTCAAAAATTGACACTACATTCCAATAAAATGGCACGGAATGTATCAAAATGGCAAACAAACACCACCAATTTAAAAAACTTAACCATATATATAGAAGCTAAGAAAAAGTACATGTATTCTAAAAAATAGTCCAATCTTGTCCATATTGTAGATGTCCTTCCACTCGAATTGGTCCAAAGTTTCTCAAAGGCTTGGAAGTGCATGCTCAATGATAGCCTCATTCACTGAACCAGACTCTCCAAAATGACGGAAGGATTTGATGTTGTGGTGACTTTTGAACTTCTCCAACCAACCGTTCGAGAAAATGAAAGGAAAATGACCTGGATGCAATTGTTTGAGGAAGAAGGCAATTTTTTCTTTAATGAGATCTCCAGTAATGTTCAACCTATTCTAATGCATTTGGAACCATTCAATGAGAGCATACCCCATGTTTGGATACTTGACAATTTTTTTATGTTTAGTTTTAAGATTTGTCTTTGTAGACCTACATAAGAGTTTATCTATTTGTCACAAGGTACTACAGACGATGGGTTGACTCACATGAATGTTATGAGACTCTCTCAACCAATGCACCAAATCGTGTTGGGACAATTGTGGATGGTCCTGCTTATACTCACACAATGCTATACATTGCCTCAACGTCATATGCGTACCACCTCTTGGCATTGTGTACGATTCTATTGTTTTTTTTTGTACTACAATATTTGGAGATTGAATTTGTCGTCTATAGTATGAGCGAAGACAAAAGTGGTGGTTTCATCTCTTCGTCCTACTTTGTTGTTTGTGTACATGCACTATGTGCATCAAAGAATGTCCTAGCCCACTACTAGTTGATTCCTGCCTTCTCCAATTGCCATCTATCTTCAAACCATGGGACCACACAAGGAATGATTGCATCGTTGATGCTTTGACTACATCATTAAAGAATCAATAATGAATGTACAGAACCTCTCTAACCCGATAGAACTCCAAAAACCAATATATTAGACCACTTTGGGACCAATCGAGTTAGAGAGGTTCTACTATAGTACTCCAATCGAGAGTCAATACTAATTTGGTCTAGTACATGCATGGTGATGGACTCTCCTTTGCACGGCCACAGGCCCGCAACATGTGACAAATTACAATTTGCCGGACTCCTCCCGGAACAATGATGTGGCAAACAAATATAGTAGCATGTCCACGCCACGTGGTGGGCTACGATTCGTTTGAATTCCTTCCAAATAATGACAAGGCAAGTGGAATGTGATGGTGTAGCTATCCCACATGGTAGCATGTGGTAGTCCGGACCCCAATCTCATTCATTTCAATAGGAGCTCAACTACTTATAGTTAAGTCAAAAGCAAGAATTGTGTTCAAAAGTCATTTAGGTTTAGTAGAATAATTTTTTTCTTAAACTTTGAAGTAAAATCAATGTAGAAAATCAATTTAACTTTCATCTCCAAAAAACCATTTGAAATTAAAAATCTCTAATCAAAAGTTGTAGAAAAATTTAAAAGAAGGGGTGAAAGAGACATTTTGTTTGACATTTTCAAACATCACACCTCTTTGAATTTTGTCCACAATTTTTTTTAGAGACTAGAAATCTCAAACAAGTTCTTAGAGATGAAAGTTAGCTTGATTTTCTACATAAATTAAGTTTAAAGTTTTTTGAAAAAAATTATTCTACTACACCTAAATGACGTCTAAAATTTTACTTTGAACACAATTCTTGTCTTTGACTTAACTATGAGTGATTGAACTCCTACTAATCCTTATGTATATATCCTAGATGGGTTTGTTTTACTTCCTATCACCCTTCTTGTATAAAGGGCTTGTCTTCTCATCTTTTTATACATGAAATATAAGTGGCTTTTGAAGCAATATGAGATAGTTGCTAAATATTTTGATTTCTTTAAATATAATGCTAAATTCTCTAAATAATATTTTATTGAACAATCTTCTTTCTAGCATCCCCTCCTCATACACTGTCTTGAATTTAATGTGTTCCTCCCAAATGTCAAAAATAAAAAATTTTCTATTTAGGCTAAAAATTTGTCTTAGGCCTTGTCCCTTCCTTTGATCATTGTAATGAAAGTTTCTCTTTAGTGTAAATAGCCCTATCCATGTTGTATTAAAAACAACATTTTTCCCCATAACTCCTCGTGGACAAATCCAATTGTAAAAAGATTTAGTAGAATGGAAAAATACTCTTCATTCCTACATCCTCAAAAAATTCAAAAAATATAGTGAATATTTCCATTCTTAGTGAGCTATCCCAAATTGCAATGTTGCTAAAAAATGTTGTTTGGTCTTTTTAGAGGTTAATGTATAGAAAGTTCTTAGAAGTATAAAAATGGGGTGTAGTTTAGGTGTCGCTAAAACTAGTTTTTTGGAGCCCAATATAAGAACCTAAATGACCATATTTTTCTTATATTCCAACTACTTAGAGTAGTTGTGGTTATTTATTTTTTCTCTCTATAAAAATCGAGATTGAATATTTTGTCTTTTTTAGGCTCTCCACATCAAGCTAAAGTTAATATGGGTGAATTGTGTGGTCATTTGTAAGTTTAACAAAGTATATATAAGACTTGAAACTAATATGCAATCCAATTGATAATTACCCTAAGTATGTGTAACATTCTTAAAATATTTTGCCTATAATCTTGAACTACAAAGAGACATCTATTACATTGTTCAATCTCTTCATGACCAATGCCATCTCTAGTGAAAAAAGGAACCTAAGTAAAGCCGTTTAAAGCAATAACACATGTCTAAATCAATACAAAACATATTTGAATCTACACAACCTTATTAAAAAATGTCCAAATCAAGTTGACTATACAAATCAATGATTAAAAAATAATTATGTTGTATTGGATATTATTTCATGAGCTGATAATCAAACTTCATTTTTAACTTCAATTTGGGAATTTTAGATTAAATGAAGGTTTCAATTTGATACTTTTGCTACATAAAAAAAATCACATCACATAATAATCAAAGTTGATATATTTGAGAAGTTTTTGTGGAATCATGTTAGATTGCAAATTTCTATAGAGTGGTTAGGTTTGGTGGGAAGTTAGGTTTGATAGGAAGTTTTGACTCACAACATAGTTGGAATTCAAGTATAGAGAAGATGAGGCATCAATACTTCAAGCCTATCACCTTATTTTATATCTAGCCAAGTAGAATTGATAACTATGGATGTAGAATTGGTTAAAATTGTTTAACTTAAATTTTGAGGTTTTAAATTCATGTACAAATTTTGTAGGCTTTAGATCAAAAGGGAGAAGACTTTGCATAGACAAAAGCTACTTTAGAAAAGTTTGAGTAGCTACATTACTCAAAAAGAAAGTCAATACTATAACAAAAGAGACCCTCATAGTGTATATAGATACACCCATTAATTTTGTCTTAATAATGTGTATGATACTAATTTTCAAAGTTATAAGAATTTGAATGAGTGCATATATTATTATATTATGCCATTTTCTATGGAAATAAAATTTTATGCTTATACTAAAATTTTAGGTATTGCTAATATCTACCCTCTATTAATATCCTTTGGGCCTAGGGATAGGAAAAATTAGAATACTTGTTAGCATTGCTGATGAACAACCAACATTCCTTCACTTTCAAAGGGTAGGAAAAAAAAGAGAAAAACAAAGAAATGAATGAAGGAGAGAGAAGTAGGAAAGTAAAAAAAAACAGCGACGCAGAAAGAAAAAGAGATGGAGAAAGAAAATGCGAAGATAGAAAGAAAAAGAAACGGTAGAAATACAAGGAGAAAGAAAAGCGAGGGTGGTCTGGAGGGGAAGAGGCAAGCGTGTGGGCGTCGTGAGGAAGGAGTGTGCGCGCATCCCTCTCCTGGTGTCCATCGCAAGTACCCACCCTACTCGTGCTGTGAATTTGCATTCCCTTGGGAGGCTATGGCGACTTGCGTCGCCTCCTCCGCTCTCTGTCTCCGTTTCCCTACCGTCGCCCCGCCGCAGCGTCTGCGCCACTCCTGCCGCACCTCCAATCTCGCTGCTTCGCAACCATTCTCTGGTGCGCACAGTCGTGGATTCGGCTCACAGGCGGGTGTGCCGTCGTCTTCGTCGCCTTCCGGCTCGGTTGCAGAGGAGGAGAAGCTTTCCACGAGCTTCGGTAGTGAGGTGAGTAGGACTCACTCTGCTCCTGCCAATTCGCGTCTGGAATCGCGTCGTTTATGGTTTTTGCGATGGTTCCCTTATTTCTAGGTTTTCACGCGCTTCTGTCAATGGGCTGTATCTTGCAGTGGAATATTGTTGCTGTTTTGCATTACTAAGTCGCGAATTACTCCGTTCGTGGATTTTGATTTTCTCGCGGGTAACAGCTCTTGGTTAGCGTCTGTGAAATCCGGGATGATGAATTCTGGAATTTCGTTCCTCAGACTAGGTTTTAGTTCGGTGAAAACGAAGAAGCGGAATTTGTCACTGTATACGCTATAATGATGTGATGAAGTCGACGTTTATGACTTTTGCGATGGTTCCCTCATTTCTAGGGTTTCACGTGCTTTTGGCAATGGGCCACCTCTTGCAGTGGAAAATCTTTGCTGTTTTTGCATTACTAGGTAGCTAATTACTTCGTTTGTGGATTTTGATATTTTCACGGGTAACAGCTCTTGGTTAGTGTCTGTTAAATCCGTCGTGAAGAATGCCGGAATTTCGTTTCTCGCATTAGGGTTTAGTTCGGTGAACACGAAGGAGCGGGTTTTGTCAATGGATAAGGACGTGCTAGGATGACGGTGATTGGGTCGACATACTTGAATTGGTGCAATTCCAACTCGTTCTGACGAAGATGACGACGGGGTTACCGTGGCAGGAAAGTGCAGTAGGCGAAGATGAAGACGAGGTGTCGACCTCGCAGTCGAGCATCCGATCGGGCTCCCCATCGGCGTGCCAAGCATGCGGCAAGGAGGAGAAGGTCGGGGGGTGTAACGGGGAGGGTAGGATTCTCGGAGGGCTGGGCTCGGTGCCAGGATTCGGATGGTTCCCCATCAAGGCGTACAGGCCTTGTCCCGCGTTTGTGGAAGCCGGTGGGCGGTACAAGAGGCAAGGGCAGAGTTTAGAGGAAGTGGCGTTCGGCCGAATGGGTAAACAAGACAGTCTTGACATCACGGAGAGATTGCAAGGCGGCAAGAAGCAGAAGTGATTTCTTATATAGTGGTGTGGATGTGTTGATTGGTAGCTGCTTGCAGTAGCGGGGTCCCAAATGAAGGGCCAGCTGCCAGACTCTGTATTTTATTCAATGTTTTTGCATTCTTTTCACTAGAATTTCTCGCGTTAGTAAGGTTGTGCGTATCAACCCTCCCCTCCCAGCGATGTATTTTTGTGCTGCTCTTCGTAATGCCTGTGGTGGGTTGCATTCTCCCTCAAGCTGGCAATCAAAATGCTCGCTTGATTCGGCTACCGCTCACGTCTGTGAAATCCTCTTCGGGCCATAACCACTTTTTGCTGATACTCTCAATGGCAACCCTCCGCGTGTAAATTCACTTCGTCATCAAAGTTTGCAGGACCGTCACGATTGCCACTGCTTAACACCATTCGCCATTCAACTAATTAGAAGATTGCATCAGAATAGAATCGTAAGCCACATAGACAATGAAGAACCAATCGGAACTTGCCCTACAATCACACACAGAGCACAAATCTAATGGATGCCTTTTGGGAGAATGGAAATTAAATTTGGACCCGACTTCTGCAATCCAATCTACTTCATTGAGATTATAAAAGAAGCAGAGAATTTGGCACCGACTGACGGTATGAAATTGCCAGTAATGTGCGGATGGAGGACCTCGTTGGCAAATGCTAAATTTAAGCCGGCGGGAACGGAGCGAGGCGACGTTTAAGTAAATCAAACCAAATGCGCACATCCAGAGGGAGTAATACAATAAGTTTCTGACAGAGCTAAGATAGCCGAAGAATAATGCAGGTCAAGGAGGCGAGCCCAAGTGGAAGCATGCACTAATGAGTTCGTATTCAAAAGAATTTGAAAATGCGCACTTGGGGGCTGTTCGTGGCGGAGTAATCAATGAGCAGTTCCTCATCGCCCACAGTCTCTGACTGCCCTCCGTCTCCCTCCACGATGATTTTATGACCCTGGGTCTCCACTTTAAGCTTACCATCACGGAAGCTGGAATTGCGAAACGGCTCCATCAATGGCATTGATTTGTATGCACACAATTGAACGTGGGTGATCCTTAGGCATGCATTTCTTGAACTCAGTTCAGTGAGGTACTGCTATGTACTTACAACAGTCGATGGGAGCTTCAGGTGTAGCTGCTGGATGCTCCAATGCTGCTCCAATGTCCTGGAAGCCTGCGCTTTGAATCTCTGCCGATGGAGAGGGACTTGGCCATGACCACTTGGGCTGGGCGTTAGAGCGCTAATGTGGTAGCAACGTTGACATCCCCTGCTGCCAAAATTCGTTAGGTCAAGCTTGCGCAAGGGTTCAGGGTTCAATCTCGGCGACGTGGGCTTGCAGATATCGTCAATTTCATTGTCTACGAGTGCAGGGCTGAATGGCCTCTTCCTCAAGGCCTCCTCTTGCCACCAAGGAATGCAGAGATGGTGGCAATATTCTCGTTTTGCTTCAAAGTGATCGGATCTGAATTGTTGATGGCTTTGGTGAGATTCTGTTTTTCTTTGTGTTTTTGATCATTTTGACGGCCCAAACCTAAGTGAGCGATCGGTACGGGGATGCTCCCTTTTCAGAATGGTCTGTCGCCAGTTCCAGGTATGTTTCTTTTCAGACACTTCTCTGAGATTAGGATTAGTTTATAGACCACACACGTCCTGCCAGGGGTCCCAAACTAATGAATGAGATGTAGTTTGAATGTGTTCTTCATTCAATGATAATGTAGCAACTTTGAAGGATATTTCTGAATGCCATTTTTGGGGAGGTCATCGTAAGGAGGTCTGATTGCATTGCTAAAGAATCTTGCAGTACTGATTGCGTTCTGCTGAACCCTATTGGACCGTCCCGTGGCCTTGTCTGTGAGCAACTTCATATTCCTTCTTGGGAAAAGCGGATTGCACGAAATTAGGGAGGCTCTTACCTGGATGTTCTTACTCTGGAAATGGCCCTAGTTGTCTCTAGCAACTTGGGGTGAACCTTGCATGGCGTGCACGACATTAACCAATTGTGTTTTGAATGGCGTGCTATTCACAGATGGAAAGGGTGTTTTTCATGGACTTACTATTCAATCTCGAGAAGAGCAACCTCAGTGCCCGATGTTTCCGTCTCTGTCGGTGCCAACTATAAGGTAACAGAAATCATTGATTGTGAGCTAGTTCATTTAGACGCACATCTGCAAAATCAGTTGTAAACTAGACGAGCTCGTTGTCCATTTGAAACTTTGAAAATCAAGTTTTAAATGAGTTCCCACCCAAGCTAGTCAACCATGCTGCGTTCATGTTGTATTACCACTGGTCTGTGATTCTTCACCTACTTTGATGATGATGGGAAGCTGATGAATGGATTGTTTCTCAGCCATACAGTCTTAAGTAGACGAACTGAATAATAGAAAGTATAAAGAAGACAGTATTCACTTCCCAACCAGAAAGTAAAGCTACCTCTAATCGTATATTTTGTATAAGCGAGCTCTAAAATATCGTAAATAGAATTAAATTCAGTTTTATCAGTTGTTTTTATTATATGCGCTTTGTGAAATTAGTTTATTTTGATACATCTAGAAAATTGGTTCTATACAAAATCAATGGATCAAGGAAAATCCTGATTCTAGCAGATACATTTTTTTGATGAGTTTTTTTCTTTTTATACTCTTCTCCTCTATTCTTAAGTGACCGTCATATGACACCATCTTCGTAGACGACTTGCAAGAGATACTCTACATCGATTTATGCTGATAGACTTATTCTTTAAGTGTACACCTTGGGCAGGCTGACGCCCCACTTTACCATGGAGACTTCGACTTTCGAGTCTCCTGCAAGTGTACATTTTGGGTCCGTGTCTGCGTCAATCATGGCTGCTTCTGCCAGCGAGCCAGCCCGGAAGGCAGTGCCTCGCCAGCTTGATTTCACTTCTGCTTATGGGAGTCCATTGTCTTCTTCGGAGTCTCCTCATCGTTCGAGCCAGCCAAGCGTGTAGGACTTCTGCATACCTGGGGTGACCTTTGCACCTCCCTTGGGCTTTTGTCTCCTATGGAGTTGTCGCCTCTTGGGAGGTTTCCAACATTGTGCCTGATGTGCATGTGTGTGTAGTAGATTAATTTGGTCACTGTTGATGACCCACAGTCGTTGATCACGTTTACGTATCTTTCTAACTTTTTTGTGTGTATGCACTTGCTTGAAAGACCAGAAAGCATAGTTCTCCTCGTAGACCAGTAGCACGCCCTCGGCCAGTTTTAGAGGGCACGGAAGGAACTCCGAAGAAGTGCAAGCAGTGCAACTGCAAGAATTCTCGATGTCTGAAACTGTGAGACGCTACGTTTCTTACGCATGTTGCCTATGGCTTTGCATTTCCTGCTGTTATTCATATGTGATGATGTGCCAGAGTAGGAAACATGGTGATTCTCAATTGAAACTTTGGGTCTGTTGGTTATGTGGCAGATATTGCGAGTGCTTTGCGTCAGGAACCTACTGCGATGGATGTAACTGCTTGAACTGTTGGAACAACAGCGAGCATGAGGTGGTTAGGCAAGAAGCTGTAGAGGCGACGCTGGAGCGGAATCCAAATGCCTTCCGCCCAAAGATTGCCAACAGTCCTCGCATTTCAAAAGACGGAAAGGTACTTGTGCACACTTTTTTGGCGTATATGAAGATTATTTCTGGATAGCATCTGCTGTTTATTGGCCATTGTGATACTAGCTCTAGAAGCCAAGCATGATGTGATCGAAGAGCTCTTTACTACGTTTAGAAACACTGGAAATTGCACGTGCAGAAGTGCAAGATTCTTCCAGAGTTAATAATATACTTTCTATTCTGCTTGAAAGGTTATCGTGGGTGCCCTTTCTCCAGTTTTTTTATATTGATTCTATTTGGCCTGAGTTAACTGTAAACGTCACCATCTTGTTTGAATTGCTGAGTAGGAAGACGCTGGGGATGGCAACGGAAGCGCAGCAAAACATAACAAAGGTTGCCATTGCAAGAAGTCAGGATGCTTGAAGAAGTATTGTGAATGCTATCAAGCCAACATACTATGCTCTGAGAATTGCAAATGTGTAGACTGCCGAAATTTCATTATGAGTGATGAGAGACGAGCGCTGTTTCCCAGCGATCCTGCTCTAGGGTTGAGCTTCGTGCAGCGGCCTTCTGGATGTGCTGTTGCTGGGCACATGTCACCGTTGCCAAGGAAGCGGAAAACGCAAGATGTAGAGTACATCGTGCCTGGATTGCAGGCAATTAAGGTAAGGTAATTGCGACTGTCTAGTTTTGAAGAAACCTGAGCCCATTTGGGTCAAAGTTAAAGTGTTTTGAGATTATTCATAATCGTCCTTTATGTGTCCTTTTTTTTGGGGGGGGGGGGGATTAGATACGCTGTTAGTCCTCCTCGTGGTAATGAAACAATCTGAGGCTTTATGTTTTGGGCAGAATTATGTGGTTTGGTTTATTCATAACAACCAATCAAATCACCAGTTTGAGTAAGTATCATCTCCTAGAGTACCTAAAAAATTCCCTATTACTTTCATTGTCGTGCGTCATGTTACAAATGTCCAAATTGGTCTTAAATCTAGTGGATTTTCTAAATTACTCAACTTGAAAAATGATTGTGTTCTAACCGCCTTGTTGCTTACTTAGTCCTACTTTGTGAAGGTAGAAAACTATATTGCTACTACGCCAATCGTGGCTGCACCATCTAGATGTGTGGAGCACAGAGCAGAGCCATTTGTGACATTTATTAACAGGTAGTATTTTTGTCCTCGTCTGATGGTCAACATTGCGTTTTATTGTAAAATAAAAACCATTTCTCCCTTCCCTGCAGTATGATCATCCTCCGTCGTATAACCCGGCGCTTAGTTTAATCTGAAGCTTAAGTGCTGGGCTCCATTTTGTGTCAGATCTTTGCTGGCAGATGTCTTGCACACAGACGTCATACACGAACTCTGCAAGCTTCTCGTTATTGCATCCGCGGACTTGCAACACGAAGTTTCAGGTTTGCCCATTCTCATTGTGCAGGACTCGTTAGAGCAGGATCCACAATCTTCACAAACAGATCTTTCGAGATTTCAAGCTCTCTCTCACTCTCTCTCTCTCTGCTTTCTGAAGCTCTCCCTGTATCAAACATTTTATTTCCCTGGATTTCTGTGGCAGGAACTTCAGCGGTGGACAATGGAGCATCTATCCCCGTGGCAATGAACCCGCCCTACACAGAACTTCGTTCGTCTAACAATGAGCCATTTTCTGCATTTCGTGGTAGATTGCAAGTTGACAGCATTGAAACAACAGAGTATGCCAACCAAGCAAGCTCTCCAGCCATGGCTCCCAACTCTATTGTAGCAAATCAGGTCTCTGCAAGGGAAGATTTGTTTGGTGAAGGGTCCATGTCGCCTGGAACACTTGCATTGATGTGCGATGAGAAGGACCCCTTGCTGGCTGCTCCTTCCTCGCCAGCCTATGAAAACCAGCTCTATGTCGATCAAGAGCGAGTCATCTTGTCTGAATTTCGGGACTGCTTACAACGGGTCATTTCATTCGGAAATAGGAGAGGTTAGCCTTAAGCAGTTTTATCTACTTGCAGCTTTTAAGTTCATTTCCTCTTTGATGGAGATCTTACCATGAGCCTGGATGTGTATTAAACCTAAACCTTGCTAAAGCTATCGCACTCGTCTGATCCAGCAAATCAACTGTCAACCGAAGCTGAATGGATGTCTGCATCAAAGTACCCACCTGGTGGGAACTCCCCTGGGCTGACGCCTTCAGTGAGCATCACCGTACCAAGCCCTTCAAGTCTAGACTTGCAACTTTAGATATAAGGCTCCAAGTGAAGACATGCAACTTCAACTTTAGACATAAGGTGAGAGACCCTATTTGTGCCACAATTCAGAAGCCACCCTGTTTGTGCCACTATGTGTCAAACTTTAATTTACTTGTACATAATGGCCTCCAAGTGGCACGAAATCACATGGCACAAATAGGGTTTCTTACCTTTTTCCAAGGAGAACCATTTCTGTATCTCTGTTGTGGTGGGTTTTAATAATGCTGCTCTCACCAAAACGTTGTATACTGTATGTGACAAACTTGATTCACAATCAGTGGAGCATGTCTAGTTTCATCGACGTGGATTCCTGGCCTGTGTTCTTGTTGGAGAGTACTGAAGCTTGTATCCAACAAATGGGTAGTATTGAAGCATCTATCCAACAAGTGGGCTTTACAGTAGATATCACAAGACAGTAAATCTGCTCATTTTTCCTGGTCGTGTCCGTCTAGCTTCTTGCGCAACAGATGTACAATTATTCCTCGCTCTTTATTTTGAGAAAGTTTGGCTTTGAACGGATCCGTACGATGAATGTTCGTCGTATTTTCGGACTGAATCCTTGCTGCTTTTGATTTTCGCAATGAGAACAAGTAACTCCTCCCCGATGCTGCTGAAGGAATGGATGTTTAGATTCTCTTTCATGCGCAAGGAGAATTCAATTCGTTACGGGTAGTAGAATTTATAATCTTTCGAAAACTGACTTCCCTCAAAATTCGAAGACTTGAATGCTATTTTGGGAATTGCATCGCATCATACGTCTATCAGCAATAAGAGATGTCGAGGTGGTCATATAATCTGAGGGACCAGAATGCAGTTCTTTTTTAGGGGTCGTAAAGCAGGGTTAAAGGGTTAAGATCAAAGAGGGATTTTTTGTTACAATTTGCAAGTGCGACTTGGTGCGTAGAGAGTGAAAATAGCGCAACAAATTGCGGCAAACTGTATTGAAATGACAGTTTATTTAGGTTGATTGGACCTGCTTGGTTCTGGTTGTTGCCACAAATCCGCCCTAAATACTGTGCGCGTTGATCTGCTGAACTTCTCTCATAATCGCAAGCATTTCTCTTCCACATGTGTTACAGTTCAGACTCAGGATTATTTCGGAGTAGCTACTGCGTCTGAGGCCCGGTTCAGACCGATACGTGCAGTTGCACCGGACGAAACCCTTTGACCACCACTTTGTCCTCTACGAAGTGGAGGGAAATTGCCATACCATCAAGTGTTTTGTCCGTCCGGTGAATGGTTTCACACTTGAAACCGGACGTCTGGTGACATTGCATTTAACCATGTTTCATGTGAAAATTGTGTACCTACCACATATCAATTGAAAGTTGAATTGCAACAATGCACTACTTTGTTACATGAATATAAATGTAGATTATATTCATTTTATTTTTAACCTCATTCTTTGGTCTTCCATGAAAGAAGTCACCTAAAAAAAATTATAAAAATATTTTTTTAAAAATGTAATGAAATTTTAAATATACTATAACAGTATAATAAATATACTCTAAAATATTTTATGAATTCTAGAAAAATTCTCTAAAGGCATTACAAAAACTTTTAAGGATTCATTCATACTTAAATACCACATTTTTTTATCAATAAAAGCTTTAGAAGCACACATGGTGCATTGCATTCATGCATTATTTCTGTACATAATTAATTAATTTAGATTATAAACTTTTTTTTTTTGAGCTTTTTTTTTGGCCATTGGAAGAAGACTTTACCCTACTTCAAGTACTTTTATTTTTATTTTTTATAGATAATGTCTAGTATGGCTTTTTATCTTTGAATTTTTAGGAGTTCTAACAAATTAAAAAAGTACATGGCAACAAAAAAAATATATAGATCATAATAACATCAATTTGAATTTATAATGTTTTTCAAAAGCACCTAAGGTAATGTTCATGTTCAAAGTCCATGTGAAGTGATAGTAATTACATGTAAACTATCAATTAATACATATCCATTGCCTTTTGTTTAGTAAGTGCATGTAAATAGTATAATTCTTCTAGTTATTATAAGTGAAGTGAAGTTCAAATATGCTATCTACTTTACTTTCTAATAAAAGGACACCTACTTGTAGTTCTAGCTTAAGCAAACTACAATTCTATCATTATAACTCCATGTTTTGTGTAGTTTGGATATGATGAAGATTACCCTACATGTATTATTATTTTCCATAGGTTTAATCCTTACACAAAGTGTAAGATGTTGTTATATTCTTGTTTGGCTATCATGGATCCATCTCGTAGGAAGCTTGTTGTCCTTATTTTATAGTTTGTGTCTTTCATTGCTCTATTTTTCACTTCCCCTATCAAGGTAGAGGCCAATTTAAGTTTGAATTGAAATGCCTTGCTTTTGATTCAACAATTTTTGCTTGAAAATGAAAAAGGTGGGTCTAAACAAGGAAGGATTCAATTCTACAATAGGGCCTCAAGGTATACAAACATTGATTTAGTGGAATCATATAGCAATACCATTTTCAAGCAAAGGTTTAGGATGAAAAAACAAACTTTCATGTATGTATGTCAACAAGTTGGGCCAATACTTTTTTTAAAAGACACAAACTGGAGAAAAGTAATTTAGGTCAAAACAAGGGTTGCAATTGCTATCACAAGTTTAGCATTTGGTTCATCTCTCTACATAATTGTTGATAGCTTCAAAGTTAGTGTTTCTACTGTACATGGAATTATTCTAGCATTTTGCCATACTTTAAAGAAAAAATGTAGGGATGTTTTCATCCAATGCCCTTCTCTATCATGCTTGCAAGCTATTATTGAAAGTTTTGAAGCACTTCATGGAATACCTTGCTTTGTTGGAGCTATAGATGGAAGTCATATACTAATTATTGCTCTTGAAAAGCATACTGCAGATTACTATTGTAGAAAAAGTTTTCATTCAGTATTATTATAAGGTATAGTAGATCATTCATGTTGTTTTCTGGGACTATGACATAGCATGGTGTGGTAGTATACATTACTACAATCTATTCAAGAAATCCCATATAGGTAAATATTGTTTGAGAGGAGAATTTACTCAACCCTTATTGGGTTGTTTTTTTCATTTTTTACAAAGTGGCAAAGTGGCAACACTAAATGTTATAGTGATGCTCTAAATTTCAACATTCATCCACATATTGGATAGAAAATATGATGTTAGTGCATATTGTACATCCATAATTCTATTTCATCTACAATTAGGCAATTTCATCTAAGAATTTTTCTTTGTTTAAATTTTTTTGGCGATTTTCAGTTCTTTCACTACCATTTTTTTCTATAGACTTGGTGCCGGGCAAAAAAATTTGATGTAATTTGATAACAAATTGTCATAAAAAAAAAACACTGACCCTTATGCTCTATTGGGTGATGCTGCTTATCAACCTCATCTATAGATGTTTACACTGTATCTCGGTAACAAAGATGGTTTTACTCACCAAGAAGAGCATTGGAATTTTATTCAATCCAGTTCTCAAATGTGTGTCGAGCATGCCTTTGGAATATTGAAGTTGCATTGGAGAATACTCTTGAAGTAAATGGATTGTCAACTGGAACATGTACCAATTCATATTACAATGTGTTTAATTCTATATAATCTGACTACAATGCATGATGACACATTCAATGTGTTTTAGGTTAATGAAGTTCAGACTCAGCTTCAAAGGAATGTGGCAACACTTACAAATGTTGTTGCTGCATCTATTACAATGTTAGAAGCTCAAAATGTTACAATAACGCCTATTGAATTCCACAATTGTCCAATAGATGAGGTCAAAATTCATGGATGGAATTCAACTCCATCCTTGAACAGAGAGCAAATGCGTATGTGTCGAGATGCCATAACAAAATCACTATTCAATAGAAAACGGCTTAGAGATATGGCAGGGGACCAAGCTGATGTTTACGTTGGATTGTCTTCTTCAGAGTCAGACTGAATTTCACGTTCTAATACTCCATGATGTTCAGGAGTGTTTTTTTTGGTAGGATAGGCATGTACATGAAATTTTTGTTCATAATAAAAGTACTTTACTTTTTATTTCACCATTGAAGTTGTTATTCATTTTGTGCTTTTTTTTTTCCCAACTTTTGCCTTCTTAAGGCCTCTCTAGAGGTTCTTCAAATTCCTTAAAACTGCATAAAAAGAAAATATTCTAATAATTTTAGTCAATTCTTCATTAATGGTAACCACACAAAATCAAAGTAGACATTTTAAAGATTATATGGAAAAAAATGGAGAACTATTTCATTTATGAATTGAAAGATTATAAGGTTTAATCATGAGGGTCATGATCATGTGAAAGTGAATTCAATTCCATCAATATTTGTTTTGAAAGAATTTCAAATGTAATATTTTATCAAAGAACTTATATATTTGAGGCTCTTTTCCAAAAGACCGTAATACTAAATATTAAGATTTGCAATGGACACCCTTGCACAGAGTCATAGTTAATCCTAAACTGAAGTCATTCCTTTTGAATAGTTGATTTTTGATGTGAAAATTGAACTCCCAAAAGAATATTTAAAAATTTAAAACCACTCATTTGGTATTTGGTAGTTTTAATTAACTTTAAATATTTTTTATACTAAAATTTGTTGTCTCCAACATGCAAGGGTTAAAATGGATTTATTATTTATATTTAAAAAATAATTTTATTATGTCATTATCACATTCATTTATAGTAAGAATGGTAGATTTTTCTACAATGTCTTATGGATTACTATTAGTACATTTTGGATTGTTCACAACAAAAATGAAAATGAAAATAATTTTTCAATTGTTGGATTTTGAAAAAATTTCAAATCTAATATCTTTTAAACACAAAAGAATGCCACCACTTCATATTGTATGAGGGGTTGTGTTCTTAATATGAATCAAACATTTCATTGTTTTGCATTGGTGGTGCTTGGACAATCCATATGACAATTTGGTTTTGTCATTATAAATATTTTTTTGATATTTTAATTTACAAATAATTTGGAAATCATAATCCAATGTCATTACTTCAAATAATCTACACTCTGATTTACGTCATATTTGAATTTCATTTTAGGATTTTGAGTTTTAAAAAAATAAATATTAATAGCATTCTTTTTTCTGTGGATCCTTTCATTTAAAATCCTTCAATTGACTACAATGAGGTACACAACGTACATATCATTTTATTAACAAGGTAGCACATGCCTAATTTGCAGCTAACAATCTTAAAATGACATAATCCTGAAATTACACCCCTACTAGTTAAAAATAGTAAAGGCATCCAAGATGTTCTGATCTTGTGGCAACTTCACTTCTGTTCTGAATTTTTTGCAGTAGAAAGCTCTAGACATCCATTTGTTCAAGCATTTTGATTATAAACCATATGGAATGAATTATATAATACACATGTTGCGCTTCATTTTCAAATCGATTTAAAAAAAATTTCCACTCCAGTAGATTAAAAGTAGAATACATCAATGTACTGAACTCTACTTATTTATTTATAAAAGTCCATAGGGAGCACAAGTTTGGCTATCATCTACAACCAAAATCTATGACTTGTCACTCCTATAAATTCAAAGAAAACAATGCAATATAAAAGAAAACAAACCACATGAGAATCTAAAAAAACTTAAATCCAATCTTGACAAAACATGTGACTAGTAATGGAGAGTAGAATGTAAGGTCATCTACATGCAATCTATAACTTCTTCACCAATTCATTCATTGTGGCAAGCATTCTCTATAGAAGACTAAGTTTAGCAACTTTAGAATCCTTCATTGCATCAGTGAGCTTCACAAATTGGTCTGCCATTACTGCAATTGCTTGTTGCATAGCAAACTTATCCATCTTCTTCTTGCCTATCACATGAAAAGTACTTGCTATAGGTTCAAATATTGTTGTAGTATCTTGTTGCTCTTCTTGACCTTCTTGTTGTACACTATTGGGGTCTTCATCATGAATACTACCATGCACATATTTGAGGACATTAGCACAATCATGCATGTAGCCATCAATCAAAGAGTAGTATTTGCACTTTGAAGATCTCTCATTATCAAAGATATCATTGGCATTGTAATCAGCCTTGTAGTCATCGTAGATCTTCTTCTACTTCTTTTGGCATGCATCGTTGCTACGATCAAAATCAAGACAAGCAACAACAAGATGAATGTGTAGCACACCCCAGTTGTCCACACCTAAAAAAAATAAAGACTATGATGGATAATTTTTGCTTGCTAATTCAAACATGATGAGAGATATTTCATGATTGCCAAACAACATGATAGTGTAAGTGTAAGCCTGAATATGAATTACAAAAGTAAAATTGAAAAACTTGTACG
Source organism: Pseudoscleropodium purum (assembly GCA_963969395.1). Taxonomy (NCBI): domain Eukaryota; kingdom Viridiplantae; phylum Streptophyta; class Bryopsida; order Hypnales; family Brachytheciaceae; genus Pseudoscleropodium; species Pseudoscleropodium purum. The sequence goes on along the minus strand of OZ017804.1, from coordinate 21,459,283 downwards.
AAAATATATTTTTTTTCTTCATACCACTAAACTTTTCATGTATTGACCCTCTCAAGTGGATGAAGTTGACAATCCAATGTTCCTTCTAGTTTGGTCCTCTTCTGTTCCCCTCTTCTTAATTTGAACTTTCTCCAAGGTTAGGTTCATTGGTCTTTGACTTTGTTCAACCTTTTTTTTCTTGCTCTTCTGTTTTGGCTTGGAAACCCTTGGACACTAATTCAGGATAGGTTCACACTCCTTTTCTACTTGAGTCTCATCCTACAATATCTCTGTTTTAGTGAAGTTTGCTTGAAAGTATCTCCTTCATTTTCTCCGTACATTATATTCATGAATCCCCTGACAAAATGTGGCTCCCGATTGTCTCTATCTTTAGTAGGAGTATCTAAAGAGAACCTATGGTGCATGATTGAAAATTTGTAGCATAGAAGATGTAAGTTTATTACAATGGTACAATAATTTCAAAGGTCTGAGTAAATTGTATTGACCATTCACACCAGAAGAGTAGAACATTATCAAAATTTAATCCACATTTCAAAAGGTTAATTAAAATATATTGGTGTGAGTTTACATTTTGTATTATGAAAATGTTTAACTACAATAATAGTAAGTTTGGAATTTGAATGTTCTCAAATTGATCAGTTCAAAACGTGAAGGACATAGTATCTTCTATTGCTACAAATGAGCCCACATACAAACATGCTGAAAATTGCTAATGGAAGGATTGGACAAAAGGACTAGACTAGATGAACAGAATAAAGAATTTGCATGTGAGTTAGAGCTCTTTATACAAAAATAAAGTGAGCTCAAAACTGTGTAAGGATTCCTTCTCTTAGCTCACTATTGATTGATTCTAAGGGTGCTCAGGGAGCTCTTCAAGAATGTTGTGATCGAAATCTCCAAAAACCATCTTTATAAATATTTTTAAGTATTTGCAAATATTCAAGTTACTCACAAAGATCTATTTATGCACTAAACTAAAAGGTCTTGAGTACGCAAACAATACTCTTTGAATGCAATCTCAAACCAACCAATCAATTCTCCACACTTCACCATTGTTCAAGGAAAAAGATACAATACAATGGAAGTTAGAAATAAAAATTCTAAAGTCCTTTCAACAACCACAACTAGGGGCGCCCTACCAATATGTACAAACTTGCAAACATGCATGTCCTTCACAACAATCTTTTCACCATACTCAACAAAAGAAAATTGCCGAATACGCTAACAATCCATTGTCTATGATCTTGCATAGATCAAACCTGTCAACATGAACCCCTCACACCTTGTTAACATACAATTGAATGAAAAGCTTTGACTCAAAAAAAATTGAAAATGAGAAATTAATATAAATCAACAGCTGCTCTAGACGTCCTTTTACCACCACAACCTTCACCCCTTAGAGCATCAACTCAAAATAAGGAAAACCTCCCCTTGCATTGTAGTGGAATGCATCATAAACCCACTGGAAGTTTACTACCATAGCCAGACACATCTTAGAATGCTCAGAAGGCAACAAACGCTCTTGAATACCAAAAATGTTGATGAAATTCTAATAATTGAAAGACAAGCAAAAACAAATAAAAGAATTTTTCTTTAATTACCTACAGATCCTAAGATTCTTCAAAATAAATTCACAGTTATTTGTCCTCCCTCAAAGAATGCAAGAAACACATGGTGAGTTTCTCTTCACCACTCCAACATACCGTTTTAATCAGATCCAATGAGACCTCTATCAACGTGCTTGATCACATAATGAAAACCAAAAAACATTTGGTCTCTTTTGTTCAAAAGAATGTTGACCTAGAATTTCAAAATCTACAATGCTCATCTACAATCAACCAACATAGGAAATGAAACCTCTCACACACTCAATTTAATAGTCTCTCCCAAAAGATGCAAGCATCAAACATAATGAGTATTCAAAAATCACAAATGTCTCCCAAAAGAGGACTCAAAACTCACAACTTACGAGAAATTTGTTACTATTTTCTTTCGCAAATATACGTAGCAATCAATCAAATTACACGCAGGGAAATCAACTAGGACTAATAGCTTCCCAAATGCAAGATGAAGCTCACTTGTGGTGTTGTACTTCTAAAACTAGTTATCATTTCTTGAAGCAATTTCCCACAAGACTTGGAGCTAGGTAGCAATTTCTCACAAACTAATTATTGTTTCCATCCAACGCCCTGGACTTGAAGCTTTGTTCAACTAGTTGTGAGCCTCGCGAATGTCACTTGGATCTCAGAATTTATTTATTTTTTCTTTTTGCTCATTTTTATGGGTAATTATAGTAAAAAAAGGCTAAAAAAGTGGAATTAGAGAATAATTGGAAGAAACCCCATGCTTGTAGAATAGTATTCCAAAGAATCTTGAAATTCCCCCCAAACTGCATATTGATAACTTTAGAATCTAATTATGTGTTAAATCGTTGATTTAAAGGGTTGGAAATAGTTCTAGTTTAAAGTCAACCATGTAGAAGATTCTAAGACCTCCAGTGAAATTTAGTTAGATAAAGTTGTAAGCAACCACATTGGCTAAAATTGACAAGAGAAAATCTATGAATATTGTAGATGATAATCGTAGTAAGAAGAAAGGTGTTTTTTGACAAAGAAACATGCCAAGAATATAATGGTGAAGCTAGATTACCAAGATTCCCTTGCATGGAAATGATTCCTCTTCAGAGGAATTAAACTATCAAGATTCTTCATATGGAAATGATTCCTTTTTAGAGGAATTAAACTATCAAGATTTCTCATATGGAAATGATTCCTCATATGAAAATGATTCCTCTTCAGAGGAATTAAACTATCAAGATTCCTCATATGGAAATGATTCCCCCCTAGAGGAATTAAATTGCCACCAAACCCCCTGTACAACTGTATAAGAATGATTCTTCCTTGGAGGAATTAAATTCGAAGAAAATAAATTTATTTCTTCTCTAGAAAGTACAATATGGACTTGAAAATTTGCCCAAAGGATTTAGAGACTTTTTAAAAGTCATTCAAAAAGTTTCGTAAATTTTCGAATTACAAAATACAACTCTATGGGAAGTCAACCAAAATTACCAGGAGAGGATAAATTCGTATAAATTCATCCAGTGATGGTAAAATCCCATTAAAAATTAGAGTAGTGTGTTTAGGTCTAAATAAGCATCTATTTAAGTTTCACAACATTCCAACAACATCAACTACCCGAACTAGTAGTGCTAATAGTTTTTAACAAAATTACAAAACATTCCATGCGTTGACCATTAAATTATAGCTAGACGGAATCCAAATTGGGTCATCTTAGACTCTATTCTTATATTTTTGGACCTTCTGAACAACCCTAGTTAGACAAAATTAGCAAAAGATGCAAATCCCAAAATTTAGATTTTTCACCTTTTATACTATAATGGAGAATGCTGTCTTTTGTGAAGGATTTTAATGTAAAAGTTTGGGGTGAAGGGGCCCCTCACCTAATTTAGGTCTTCTGAAGCCAACAAAGTAGTCTGTTTCTCAATTGGAGTTTTCCTCCAAAATTAGGAAAGCATCAACAGTAGGGTAGAATTAGACGTAGTAATAATTGAAGTTAGTAGTTTCTTAATAACGTAGATAGTTTGTAACGTAAATAGAGGTAAGTGGAGGCCTTGGAAATATATAAAAGGGCTTCTACTGACTATTTTTGCACCCCCTTGTATTTTGTTGATGTTATTTCATGGCCACGTCTTAAGTTTCTTTGGTACTTGCCAAAGCTTGTGTGTTTTCTTTGTATTCAAGCTTGTTTGCTTCTTTTGCTCCTAGTTTTCTTCTTCTTTGAGTTTGTTCAAAGGATGCAGGGGGCCCTTTGAGCTCACCCTTGGTATTGTTGGTACTAACACTAAGAATTTTTGACTGAATTTTGGCGATGCTATTAGTTGAGAACTCTTAGATTATGATGATGTGTGTGTTGATTGACTTATACTAATCATTTTCAAAGTTGTAGTGACTTGTAAGGGATTTCATGACCATTGTTGTAGAAAATCCCTTGATCATTTAGCTTGGAAATTTGTGATCTAAGTATTGTAGTGGATTGTATTGCATTTTAGAGATTTGGGTGGGAACTAAGCTCAAAAATTCGTACGTGAGGAACCTTTGCTCAACAAAATTCAAATTGTAAATTAAAAAATATGCCTCCTAAAAGTTTGAAGTATCCTAGCAATAAACTAGAGCTGGAGGATGTAGGAGCCATGGTTCCAAAAGAAATCCCTTGTTCATATACGGCATGCCATATACCATTAGAAAGATTAAAAAAAAAGGTTCTTAGAATGCTAAGGTTCATGAAATGATTAGCTATCATATAGAAGTTATGGACAAATAAAGGGGATAGAGTTGGAAAATTACACCCATAAGGGGACTCAAAGTTTTAGAAATTCATAACTTGCTCAATATTTGTTGCACTCAAAAAACGAGTAGTCCCTAGTGATCTATATAAAAAATGGATTACAAAATGGACTCATACTTTGGGATTTGGAGTCTAGAGCTAAAAATTATTCCAAAGGGAGATCAAGAATCTATTAAGGCTTAATTATGAAGCTCAAGGGAGAGGTGTGTCTTGCATGTCTAGGTGACCCATATGATCAAGTAGTCTACCAAATTCTACAAAGAGTACCAAGAAGAAGAGAAGTTTCTCATCTTACTTTTGAATGATGGTGACTATAGTAAGTCAAAGTAGCTACGGGCAACAAGGTTAATAAAGTGGAGCCTTAGTGCCACTTTTATGACACTATGAAATGTATTTCAATATTCTTTAACACCATTTGGATGGTGTCCTACTCCATGCTAGGTCATGATGTTGAATCATGACAAATCATGTATTTTTAGTGAAATTTTACTAAAAAGACACCTTAAAGGTCATTATTTAAAAGACTATACTACTAAGATTATATGTAAAACATCCCTTTCTCTTACAATGTAAATGCCAAGGTGAATCCCAAATGAGGTGTCTTGAGTCTAACATGGAGTTGAATATCGTTATAGGATAGTTAGCAATGGTGGTGAGCAGTGCTTCCACCAAATGCTAGCATGGATATCAATGGGAATTCTACCCCATGTCATCAAATGACATATCTAATATCTCATGGAAGTTAGGTAATAGGAATCATGGGGGGATGGAAAATCCAACACTAGTATTGAAACCTAATGTTATAGGTGATTGTATGGCATGTGTAAGTGTTAGGAGATTATGACCCTTGATATTACTAGAAGCAAAGTGACATAGAAACAAGTTAGAGGATTTGAAGAAGTATGTGCCACTAAAGAATGTGATAACCTTCCTCCAATCTACAAAACCTTGTTTAGAAATTGGATTGAGGATTTGAAGGGTACTCTATTTTTCTTTTACTTACACCGTCCCATTTCAAAGAAGAAAAAAACCGCCTCTTTTGTCATATTAAGGCTACTATAAAAGCCATGAATTAATCTTAAAAGGCTAAAACAATGGACTTTTGGCCATGTGAAGATCAACAATGTAAGCCTATGAGGAATAAGGGAACCAATCCATTTCCAACCACTTAAGCAATTACAAGCATGTATTGTGTAGATTTCCCGAGTGTAGAAATTCTTACTATTGTAAAAATAGAGTTTGGAAAGATTATATAATTTTCTCGAATTTCTTAACTCAAAATATAATTATTATAAATATTTTAGCTGAACTATATTATACAACTAAATTGATCATAATTATAGACTTTTCTATTCTCAACCATGGACTAGTTGCAGAACCAACCAAGGACTAATTGCAATATTGAGAGCCTGACAACCAATGATAATGCACCACAACTACTTTGAAAACTGCACCACAACTTCATAGAAAGAGATCAATCTATAGGTTGGAAATGGGGGCGATCAGAAATGAGTCGGTTCCTATAGTGGCTTTTGCCACAAGCTCGTAACCCGATTCCCTCACTGAGTGGAATTTTTGCAGAGCACCCCCGTTTTTTCAAAGATTGGGCAGCAGATCAAAACTCCTCTAGCTCCACAATAATGTGGTGCCTGACATGGATCTGTTAAACTAGACAAGTGGGGACAAAAGATATCATTGCATGACGTTCAGCTGCCAGTCACTCATACAAAAATTCAAGATCATGTACGTTTCTAACAAACAAATTGCATTCCCTAAAATCCAAAACTGAGGCTTACTGTCTACCTCGGACATGCCCAAATGCAGGCACCAGTGACAGGCATCTACAGCGCATGAAGGAAGACGGACATGCATCAGGAAATGGAAAAAAAAATTGGAAAACAAAAACTGATCGCTTTCGAAATTTCAGTTGTCGAGTCATATATTCAACGCAGCTCCTGCATGTCCCCTTCGATTCTTCGCCGTTTCAGAGATTCAATGGCTCCCCTCGAAAAGCCAGAAGCGCCTCCACAGACTGCGTGTGTACGTGTTTCCGTGTAGCCCTGTGCGCGCACGCAATGCACGCTGTGCACCCACACTCTTGACACAGACCTAACTTACAAGTGACACAGGATGAAAATCGCCTCGTTTCATTCCACTGGCACTGCATGCAGCTTGGTGGAGCATCTTCCATCCGTCTGTCAAGAGGATGTCGTCTTTTTGGTCCCCGCCGGCGTTGCAGCCTAGCTTGCAGGGCAGGGTATGGACAAACCTCGAAACCTTAACTTCCCCATGTACACTGCACTTGTATGGATTGCCGTCTCACTCTGGCAAAAGGCAGGAGGTGTCGGCTGCAACACAAGGAGTCAAGGACCGGACAGTCCTGTGCTGCACAGTCAGTGCATGTCTGTCTTCATGCGATCCATTGGACGGAGGCCCGGCACAATGTTCGGGGAGATTGAACCGTCAGTACGTTAGAACAAGTTCATTGCTGGCCGGTGGAATTGCCGGGAAACACACGGTTGCAATCTGAACACAACGGAAAGAAACCGGTGAAAAAATCGTCAAAGTTTCTATTGAGAATAAGAAAAAAAGAGATTAAAAAACCCCGGACTGACTCGGTACTTGCAAAAACGGTGGTCCCCAACGCAGGTCCGGAAGCATGTCATTCAACTGATCTCAGACAGGTACTAGATGTCTCAATTCCTTGAACCACTACATCTATAATTTTGCTGAGTAGCAGCCGAGCCTTTGAACCAATGAAATATGCGAAGACCCAAGTCCGTAAAAAGTGCCTTGGTTTTAATAAGTTAACCTTCTTATTATGCACGTACTGCTTCAAGGATTTAGAAAAGGCGATAGAAAGATCAGAATAATAATAAGTATAATGTAGTCATTCCACATCTGATCTTCAAATGAAGGTACGTGTCCCAATTCGACTGAGCTCGACTCCCCAGCAACTTATCATAGCCCTCACATCTACAGTCTAAGCCCTGGAAGGATACTAAAGGCCATACACACACTGGCCGATGAATGACTTTCAAGATTATTGTAGAACTGAAATGCAATAAGATAGTCCAAAAATCAGCTCATTTTTGGCAAAGTACCTTGGTGATAATTCTCAACCTTTCGGAGTTCCACCAATGACAACTGCCGCATGCATGTGAAGGTTCCATTTGTGGAAAGTGTACCTTGGGTTTAACCCTGTCGTGCACGGCTTCCTTATGGTCGAAATAAGTTAAGCATAGTGTAATGCATACTTTTGAGAGACAGACAGACACAGGCAGTACGTTACTGACTCGAAAAAACTCATAACTAAATTCAGTCAGTACAAATGGAAAACGTACAATAACAACTTCAGTTGGGTTGCCGATTCCATAAATCTTGGCAGCAAGTAAAAAATTTTAAAACTAATTTTAACAAATGAATGTGTACATAGGTTGGATCCTAGCTTATTTGCAACAGCAACATCACTAGCTTCATAATTATTATTCAAAAATGCAAAGAATTAGAGGGTCCAAACACTCAATATGGAAAATATGGAAAACGGAAAATATGGAAAATATCAATGAAAATGCAAGATATGGAAAATATTAATGAAAGTGCAAAAGATGGGAAATATCAAAGAAGCAAATGGAATTCTGCAGCCACAAAAGCCCAGGGTTCTGCACTGCACAGCACGGTCATGGGGCCATTGCTTCTCTGCATGGTCATAGGTCCATACTTCTGGACCGGTCACTGCTCTTATCTTGGTCATAGGTCCGATTCTTTCATTCTATTTTCTTTCATCAAATCAAGTGATTAGAAATCTATTGTTCCCGGTGTTGGTTGCCTGTAACTCTTATCACAGGGTGTACTTCCGACAGGAGGTATCAAGGGCAGCCGACTTCTATCCTTCTTTTACGGAAGTGTAGTAAAATTACAGCAGTAGAACTGCTCCAGAGATTTTTTTTTACTTTTTTATTTTTTTTTGGGCGGTGCCGAAAGCAATCTTTGTTGGAATGATGCAGTTGTTTACATCAATATACATAGATGAAACGTGAAGAATATGGATGAAACTTAAATTATTTATATAAAGGAGTGTACATTTGTCCAAAACTTAAGGAACAGTTTTGTCCTTTGAAAGGTAGAATAAGTAGCAAATAAATGATTTCATCCACTCCAAATGGAAGAATCTGTTGCCTAATATTCTCTCCAAAAAAAATTGTATTGCTTTTGAATGAAATTATATCACTTGTCTATGAAAAATCCCCCATTGAACTACTCCAACAAAGTCTTTTTTCACAATTTACAATAGTGGTAGAATTGATGGGTCTTTTTTTTAATTATTATAATTGAATTAGTCTTGTCTTCAAGGAATAGAAGGTGTGTTAGGAAGAAAGATAACTTCAATTATTTTTAAGATTTGTACAAATTCGAAGTAAAATATTATTCTATAAGGTATATAAATCCTCTAATAAATCAAAAGGAGAATATTATGTACACCCTCGGTCCAAAAATGATCTTTTTAGTTGCCTTAATATTTGTACCCAAATGATCATTGTGTTGTACTTTGTAATGTTTACTTGTGAATTGGTCAAATTTGGCTCCCAATTGCTATGTAGGACCAATAAATAACTCCTAGTAATATTTTCCCCTTTGTTCATGCAATCATCAATCAAAAGATAAATGAAATGACTAAAGAAGTTAATCAATACTATTAGTTTTTATTTTTTTGCATCTCTTTGAGTGTTTTTTGATTGAAGGAAATAAAACTTTGGAAGGTGGAATATAGGTTTACACATAGTCTTAGGCCCATACTAAGTGCCTACAAAATGCCACCTCACACTTAACAATTATGTGTCCACCATTGCTCTATGAAAATGCTCCTCAAAATTCCAAATCCACTTTTCAATACTCCCAAATTACACTTTGAAAAGGATTTTGAATCATAAAGTTTTTAGAATGCTAGGAGTGCACCAAACTCTACTTACAATGCAAAATGGGTCTTAAAAATGTTGTTTTCAACTTTAATCTAAAGCATTATGTCTCACAAGAAGATCATTTTGGAGCAATGGGAATAATTGTTAAATGTTGAAGATTTAATAAACAAGAACATAAGGGAAGAAAAAACAATATTTTGTATTCAATCAAGGAATATGAAGGAGAAGTATCTATAGTGAAAAACACAATGAAAGAGTTACAATGAAGAAAATCATAACTATGAAAGAGTTACAAGTTGCAATGGTCTTCTTTATAATTTCCCTCTATGCAAATGGAGGAATTATTTTTATTTTTATGAACTTCAATGAATTAGTTTTCTAGAATTGTTAAATAACATTGTGAGTTGTTCGTTTAAATTTTTTTAGTAACTTGTACAAGACAACAATAAATTTTTTACAAGTAAGGAAAATGTATCCATTTACCATATTGGTAAAGAATTTGAAGGTAATTCTAATTAGAATAAAATGAAATTTGAATGGACCAAAACCTAAAAAATATAAATAAAATCTTATGCATATATCATTTACAAACAAAAAAAGCCACTGGAACCAACACAAGAAGAAACCATCATTTTCTAGATGATGTTTATGAAATAATTTGAATGTAATTTTATCTATTTTTGAATGAAATATCATTAAAGTTTGAATGTAATTTAATATTTACATTAACATAAGACATCACCTAATCATGGAGATTTAAATGTCAAATTATAAAAATAAAAATAAAAATAAAAAATAAAAAAACTTTACTAAGTTGAGTAGTACTCTTGATTATTGTATTTTTTATTCATTGCTTTTGATTACTACTTTGATTACTTCTTTTTGTTACTAATTACTTTTATAAACCTCTCATCATTCTCCTATTGGGATATAAAATATTCCACATCCTTCCATTAGAGGAAAGGAAGTGGGCATGAACTCATGATCAAAGGCTAATAAATGCTATGACCTTTTGGGGCATACTCATTAGATGTCCATACTAACTTTCAAGATATTTTTTTCAAAGTTTTAACAACTATTTTCCTTCAACTCCTATATTGCACCTTTTTTTCAAGTTCCAAGCATGATTATGTATTCTAAATTTCACCATTTTTTTTGCCAATGTTTTCAAATTGCAACTGATTTTTTTCCCAGTTCCACCGGCTAACTTTGAACTAGCCGCTGTCTTTTCCCGAACACTGGCCCATACCATTAAGAGGCTGTCCATGTTGACGCCACAAACATAGCCTACAAAAGTATACGGTTACCATAAGCAGCTATATTATCACCTGCTCCGAAAGCATATGACGAGATCTCGAAAAGGCGAGCAACCAACTCCAACAATCCATTGCTTCAAGTTTGGAAAACTCAAGAAACAGTAACTGCAAAGCCCGTATCGATCGATCGTCTTTACATTCCCTAGAAACTCAATCACGACGTAAGACAGGCACTGCTTGCAACGCCCGGATTGATTCCAAGCTAGTGGCTCCGTAGGCTTGAGAACTCAAGATTCTTTTTTTTTTGAAGCTCTATTGCAAATGGAACAAAAGTTAGGCCGCACAATCGACAAAGGTAGTGCTATGATTTTGTGTGGCCGGAGAACTCGAGTTTAAATTAATACGCAAAGCCCCAATTCCAGATGTACCGCTTGTACAGTATTGCAGATAGAACAGATCGAACCGGGTGCTCTGGACAATTAGTTGACAAAGAGATTGGAGGTCCATGACTTTGTGTGGCTACCGCAGGCGCCATGATCTAGGCAGTATGCACAAGAAGCATGACACCTTTAGTATAATGTTACAATCCACACCGTTCTCGAGGTGTTTCGCATTCCCAACGCAGTCGAAAGATCGGTGAGAAGATTTGGGGGACCTCCAATGCTACTCGCCTTGGACTCCCCGTTTATCCCACTTCTTTGGGAGGTGGGGGACGACAAAGAAAGAATCTGGCACCTTTCAAGCTACAGGGAGGACACTCTATCATTCAGACGGAGCTTCTCGAAAGTCGACACGGACATTCTCAAATATCCGCCCTGGCTGGGACTGCGCAGTTACTTTCAACATTTGCAGATCAGTAGCCAGGTCTTAGTTAACTTACTCTCAGTTCGCCTACTTCGAGCTTCTGCGCCTGGTTACTATTAATACACTTGTCAAATTTTTCATTGATTTCATTGTTGGCAATTGAAAGGAGGTTCCAACACACCAAAGAATGTGACATTTGGACAATGTATGCTAAAGTTAGGAAGGAACAAAGTTGGGTTCTAAAATAGTTACCTTATGTATGTAATTGATGTGCTTTAGAAATTGAACAACAATTTTTGTACATTGGTGAAGGACTATGAATCAAATTGCAAGTGGTTCTATAATTTTTGGATGCATTGTCAATTAGTTCCAAGTTTTCAAAGATGCAAGGTGTGGGGTGCTAAAAGTGTCATTAAGTGATGTCCAAATGCATGTGATGCACATGAAGAAATGATACTAGTAGTAACAAAACATGTCCTAGAGAAGAAGTTAAAACAATTAAAATTGTACCCAAAATCAACCACTTGTTAGGTTGCCACCTCCACACTAATATAAATAGAGTTGCACACTACTCAAAATGGCCCCCAACTCTACTTTACAAATTGTCCTTGCAATGCACACTATTATTGTTACCCTCTCTATTCATTTTCTTTTCTAAAATAGGGGGTCAATTTTGAGTGGTTCATTTTAGGTGAGGTTATTGTAGAGGGAAGATGGTAGTTTAAAGTTAGATAGTGGTATAAGGTGGGTACATCCAAAAGTGCCACTTATTCATACTGTGCCTAGTTACTGCTATTAGGCTATTCAAATTTTCATATAATCTTGTTGGCAAGTAAAAGCACATTCCAAAGAATGTAGCATTTGGATATACTATGCAAAAGTTATTCAAGGTCAAAGTTTGTTTCTAAAAGTGCCATCTACAATCTTTGTACATCACTAATTTTGGAAATGTACATTGATTGTAGATGGCGCTTTTAGGAATGGTGTGCTTTTGGGTGTACCTACCTTAGTTGTGACCTTGGAGGTGCCCACTTGTTATTGCTTATTATCATATTGTGCTTTGTAAAAACAAAATCAAGTGATTTTGGCATGTGGTTGCATTTAGCTTTTCAATGAACCTACATTTCAAATGCAAATCTATTTGTGCCTTTTTAAGATAACTTCACCTAATTGTGCCTTGTTTCTAAAGCACTCTTTAAAAAACAATGCCTAAATATGTAATTCTTATTCATAAGAATTCAAAGATGATTTTTGATATACCTAGCTTCAACACTTTAAAAATTTGTAGTTTATTCATATGGTTATCAGTTGAAAAAATGCTTTAAAATATCTTTCATCCTTCTAACTACCAAGAAGAACAAATAAAAACTTATATGTTGAAATATTATATAGACCATGCCCAATGAAACTATAATTTTTAGAACAAGTTTAGGTTTTGTTACCTTAGAATCAAATTTAATTTCTTTAAATTATTGTATGATGTTGAAAAAGTCATCACTAATCTCAACCAAGTTGAATAACAAGATTCTAACTTGGTAGTTTGTTCTAAAAGCGACCGTATTCTAAATTGCAACCCCTATTTAGGAATGAATGCCATGTTGCTTGAAATATCTAATATAGTCAATGATGAGCTGGTAGGCTTGGGGGCACTTCACACATGGGCCAACCAAGTTGAGAGGCCGTGGAAGTTCATGGCCAAACTTTGGGCGAGAGTCCAAAGAAATGGCCAATAAATGGTAATAAATGATAAAATTCAATGGACTCTCTACCATCGCCACATGGAAGCTGGGCTACCATGTAGGCTTTTGGGGGGGCGATGGACTTTGGATTGTGTTGCCTTGTGTGAAGGGTCGAGAAGCCAAAGTTGGGATTTTCTGAAATTTGATTGGTGGAGGCCGACGGACTCTCAACCTTCAGCCCATGTGTGAAGTGGCCCTTAAATGGTGGCTTTAAGAGTAGACCACCTTGTCTAAGTTTCCCAAATCTTCATAAAATTGTAAGATTGATTTTAATTTTTTTCTTAAACGTAATACTAAATCCTTACTATTTTTATTAAACAAACTTTCATAGGTTTACATTAAATACAATGGTGGTGGGATAATACATGTAGCTGACATACAAGGGCTGAAGAATAGAAAATTCCATATATTTAGGTAGGCACCATAAAATTGGGCTAGTTAAATATGACCAAGTAGCTTTTCATTGCTCCAATTAGATTCTATTGATAAATGTAAAGTTTGTCCCAATTTTTAGTAGATAGTTAATCTATGTATATTTCTTAACTTTTAGTAGTTAATTTGGGAATTTCAAATATGAATTCCATCTATTGAAATTTGATCATTGGAGGTAAATAACAAAATCAATTGATTATCACTATGCAATGTCCAAGGATAAATTAAAAACCTACCACCCAATATTTGGAATATTTTTCAAATGAATGGTTTTTTCAATTGATATTTTTTGAATATTTCTTGTACCTTAATTAAAAGAAATTCTTAATTGAAATCTAAACCTACAATTTGATTTAAGTTTGAAATTTGAAACCTATCAATTTTGAAAAAACAAATTGGTCCATCTTACAATATATTAATTGATGTTTCTCTAGATATATCAATAGTTTGGGTCAAAGAAGGAGAATACTTGAGACAAGTGACAAATGCGGGACTTATTTGCACTCACCTATTAGTTGATCCTCATTGTATGGGTCAAAGAAGGGGACTACTCAAGACAAGTAACATTAATGTTTAAAATTTGATTTAGCAATTTGGAAAATCAAATTGGTTCATCTTACAATACATTAGTTGATAGATCTCTTGAAACATCAATTTTTTGGGTCAAAGAAGGGAATCACTTGAGACAATTGACAAGTGTGAAGACTAATTTGTATTTGATCACTTGTTACTTGGTCTTCTTGTTAGATTATATTAGTCTTACTAAGTCAGCTTAGCATGGGTCATAGATGTATTGTAACAGTGTAAATGTAGAGTCGCACCCTAAGAGTAATAGGCAGTCTTACCTGTTCAAATTATATATAAATTCTCCTCCTCTTGTGATGTACACAATATTATTATTCATTATTAATATATTAAAACCTACTTTCATCTTTATTATTATGCGTGTGATTACTTTAACATGGTATCAGAGCAGATCACAGATGTTTTTCAATAAGCATCATGTGCTTTCTTGTGACCCCGAATGTTGAGTGTTCAGGTGCAAATGCTTTTGACCTATTTGTAAATGATGACGAAAGAGCTAAAGTAGAAAATCAGTTCCGAATCATCAATAGATTCTTTAATCTAACAATAGGAGAATTCGAAGTTCAACAAGCACCTCCAGAAGAACATGAAGTAGAGATATTGCAAACCCACCTTCAAGATGGATTTTTCCAAAGTTCTAAGGAACGAACATCCCAAGATATAGGAGCCCAATACGAATCAGAACCGCAACAATTTGAATTCATTTATGATACATATGGAATAGCACATGCCTTTGCAAGCTTGATGAATGAACTTGGACAATTCAACGAACTTAATCCACAATTTTTCCTAGTAGAAGATTCCTTTACAGAACCTTCATTTATTTTTCAAATGCTTTAATAAATTATGGATTCCACCTCCAGTAGTTCGGCTCCCCGAGCTTATTCAATCCTAGCTCTCTCCGCAGGGAATTATGCCACTTGGAGTATCAAGTTAGAGATGCTCCTCATCCGTTCCGAGTTATGGAGCGTGGTAGACGGCACTGAAGTTGCTCCAACTTTGAGTGATGCTGCAGGCCTTAAAGCCTAGGAGTTAAAGGATTCAAAGGCCTGGTCAAATATATTACTTCACTATGGTGAGAAGCAATTAATTTCGCTTCATCCACTTAAAACATCCAAAGCAGTTTGGGACCGTATAAAGCAACTTTATGAAAAATCAAACAGAGCATCTCAAGTGTATCTCCACAAACAACTATGCCACTTACAGATGAGTGAATCCGATGATGTCATTAATTTCCTTGAACTATGGCAATCTATATTACAAGAAGCTGCTACTTCAGGATGTACTTTTATGGATTCGTAGCAAGTTAATTTATTACTTGCTACATTACCAAATTCATGGAGTGCTTTTATTACTACTCAGGGTGGAATTACAAACTTGACACTCATTGATTTAATTTCCAATATTCTTCAACAAAATACAATTAACTTATCTAAGACCAATACTGTACAAACAAATGCCTTTTATGTTAAAGGGAAATTTACCAAGCCAGGTCCCTCTCAAAATGGCCGGTTTCAGAAGCCAAACTCTACTCGGAATACATCCTCAAATTCATCCTCTTAACGTCCCTTCTCCATATCCTCAAATCGGGATATATCCTCAAATTGACAATCTCAGGCACCCATTATATGCCATTTTTGTGGCATTCCGGGATACAAGTCACCTGATTGTCGAAAGAAAAAACAAGCTATTAAAAACTCTAAACCTCAAGTAAATAATATTACTACAAATGATCCTATTGAATTGTTTTCCGTCATGGATTCCCCAGCTCAATCTCATTCTTGGTATCTAGATTCGGGCGCCAGCCAACACATGTCTCCCATGCAAAATCTATTTCAAGATTACCAAGTATTAAATCCACCACACTTCATCATGTTGGGAGATAATAGTTCCCACAGTGCCATAGGTTTCGGATCTGTACTTTTACAGCTTCTTACAGGACAAGCACTTCTTATTAAAAATGTATTGTTTGTTCCTGGATTAGCAAAGAATTTGATATCAGTAACTCAAATTACTAATTCTGGACACACAAGTGTCATGTTTACACGTGATCAATGTGTTATCACAACAAGTTCACCTATCTCAAACCAAAAATTGATTCTTCGTATTAACAAAGCTAGCAACCTATTTTCTCTAGGAACTGGGGTTGCTCCTTCTAGTTCTAATTATATTGCAACCAATTTATCTAAACTTGAGCTTGAGACTATCAAGTGGCATTACTGTCTTGGCCACTTGAATATTCACTCTTTAAAAACCATGCACAATCATGCATTGGTTTTCGGTTTACCGCTTGTTACAAATTCACTCCCTTTATGCGAAGGATGTATATTTGGGAAGTAGACAAAAGTACCCTACTCAACCGACCTTGTTATACGGACTACTGAAGTTTTGGCGCTTATTCACATAGATTTGTGTGGCCCGATGCATGCCCCATTGCTTGGGGGAGCAATTTACTTTCTTCTTTTCGTCGATGATTATTCCCGATATACTCATGTTCATTTCCTTCAAAAGAAATCAGCTGTAATGTCTCATTTCTTGCAATATAAATCTCTAGTTGAATGACAAACTAATAAGAAGATTCTTATACTTCGATCTGATAATGGTGGCGAATTTACCTCCACTTGATTTAACACATACTGTAAAAATGAAGGAATTCAACGACAATTGACCAATCCATACAATTCTACTTAGAACAGCGTTTCAGAAAGGAAAAATCGGACATTAGTTGAGTCCTTCCGCAGTATGCTTAAGATTGCCCATTTAAGCAATTCTTTTTGGGCTGAAGCACTTCATACTTCATGTTACCTTCAAAACTACTCCTATACTTCCGCACTAGACAACATCACACCTCATGAGTTTTGGACAGGATTAAAACCTGATCTTCAACATCTCCGAATTTTTGGATGTACTGCTTATGCACATACACCACCTGAGCAATGCCACAAGCTTAATTATAAAACAATGAAATGTTTATTTATTGGCTATGATGAGCCTCTCGGTATTAAAGGCTATTGACTATATCAACCTAATACTCAACGTGTCCTCTTCAGTCGTGATGTCATTTTTTTTGAGGATCCATTATTATATGGGGGAGCTCTATCTTCTCCTAGTTCAAATATTCAAACCAATGGTCTTGATGATTATTATTTGGTACTTGATCCTGGTACCACATCAAAGCCTCCTGATTTGGCTATACAGCCCAGTGACTCACCGCTTTATACCCTTGGCCCAGCTGGTCCTGACAATAGTACTGCCTCTGAATTCACACTTCTAATTTTTCAATCGGCTAATCAAATCCTAGACCCACATACTCCACCAGAACACTACATCTCCCCTCACCTTGGATCTCACTTACGCCAAACTCAATCAAGCCCTTCGCATACCACACAAACTTCTCACCGTCAGAATAAAAGACAATGGAGTTCAAAGAAATTTCATGATGAAAATCTCTATATATATGCTCTCTTAACTCAAATTTCTGAGCCTACTTCCATCCATGATGCTCTCTCAAGTGATGACTCTTCTTCCTGGAAGCACGCCATGGATACGGAGTACAACTCTTTAATTAAAAATCAAACTTGGATCCTAGTCGATCCACCTCTAGATCGTTTAGTTATAAGCACTAAATGGTTAATCCGTCATAAAAGTTAATTCTGATGGATCTTTAGCCCGCTTAAAAGCCCACCTAGTCGCTCGTGGTTTTTCACAGCAACTTGGACTTGACTATTCGGAAACTTTTTCACCCATTATCAAAATGACATCTTTACGTCTTTTATTGGCGATTACTACACTTTACGATTATCATATACATCAGATGGATGTTATTACCGCATTCTTAAATGGTATATTAAAGGAAAAAATTTATATCTCTCAATTTGAAGGCTACATTCAACCCGGCAATGAAATGAAGGTTTGTCATTTACTCAAATCACTTTACGGCTTGAAGCAAGCACCACATCTGTGGTATAATTTGTTTGATACCTTTCTCCTAAGCACGGAATTCTATCGCTGTGTAACAGACACTAATGTTTATATTAAACAAACAACATCAAATATCTTATTCTTGGGTTTATATATGGATGATCTTATAATTATTTCCAATGATTTTCAATATTTGTGTGCCCACAAAGCATTATTTTCTCAGCAATTCTCCATGACTGATAACAACAAAATTGAATATATTTTGGACATCCAGATCTACTGAGATCACCAAAATCAAACTCTTATGTTAATTCAAGCCAAATATACCACTAATTTGCTCAACAAGTTTCAAATGTTGATATGCCATCCAATTAGCACCCCTCTTGTAGCTAGACTCCATTATACTCAAGAAGCCAGTGATAACTTAACTTAAACTGAGGTTGACTTTATGTCAACTGTACCATATTCTCAAGCTCTTGGTGGCTTACAGTATCTAGTAACGATGACTCGATGGAACTCACATTTTCTGTCAACCATATGGCTCAATTCATATCCAAGCCAACAACTGTCCATTGGTTAGGAGTCAAACGAATTCTTCGTTATCTTCGAGGCACTATCAATCATGGACTTACATATCGTGGAGCTAATTTAAAGGCATCTTATACTCACGTCATGGTTGGCTAGAGTATACTGATTGGGCTGGCAATCTTGATAATCGTTGATCCACCTTAGGATATATCTTTCAACTTGATTCCCAGTGCATTCTCTCTTGGAAAAGTAGTAAGCAACCTGTTGTTGCATTCTCTTCAACCGAAGCTAAATATATCGCAGCTGCAACTGCCTTAAAAGAGCTTTTATGGTTACAAACACTCATCCAGGAAATTGGTTACTCACTTCATCTACCAAGCACTCTCTATTGCAATAATCAGTCTTGTATCGTTTTAACAAAGAATCCCAAGTTTCATGATAGATCGAAACACATTGATATTCGGTTTCATTTCCTGCGTGAGAAAGTTATGAATCAAATCTTTGAACTACAGTTTATTCCAACCTCAGAGATGTGGGTCAATATCCTTACCAAGTCATTACCCAAACTCAAGCATCAAGCCTGCATTATAGGACTCAGTCTTTCTACGTAGCTGCAACTTCATCACATTGCTGCAAGGGGAGTTCTAGTCTTGCGCTCTACATCAATCTACTAAAGTTTCAGACTTGATTTATCTTACCGACCTGATGCAGCTGAAGGGGGCGTGTTAGATTATATTAGTCTTACTAAGTCAGCTTAGCATGGGTCATAGATGTACTGTAACAGTGTAACTGTAGAGTCGCACCCTAAGAGTAATAGGCAGTCGTACATGTTCAGATTATATATAAACTCTCCTCCTCCTGTGATTTATACAATATTATTATTCATTATTAATATATTAAAACCTGCTTTCATCTCTATTATTATACATGTGATTACTTTAACACTTCCCTATTCATTGAGTGGGCTAAAAAGAGGACTATACAAGACAACTAACAAGTGTGAAGATTGGTTTGCATCTACCTATCATTGGTCAAATGAGCGGACTAGTTGGTGTGCAATTTTTGTTACTCAATTCACATTCTCACTCACTCATCAAATTGTCCTCCATATACACTATGAGTCCAAGAAAAGAACTGTATGAGAAAAAGTGACAAGGGTGAAGACTCCTTTGCACTTACCTATCATTATTCAAGTGAATGGATCAACTTGTATACAATTTTTTGTCACTTAACTCACTTATTCTTATGTAAAGCTTATCTAGTTCGAGCATTATTTATATAGAGATAGAATAGACTCTATGTGGTAAGGTGAACTTGGTAGCATAATTAGTGCATTGTCTTAATTAAAGTTGAGGAGGTCCACCATCTAAACATAAGGGCTTATATTTCCATTGTTGAATTTACATCAAACTAATAAATTACTATAGTGATTTGTCATATTTGAGCATGTGATTCTAATTTATCAAAGTCAAGCTATTGTGGATTTGTATATGGTGAAATATTATTATACTATATAAAACTTCCATAAAAATGAAATTTTGTAGGGACAATAATTATATAGATGACACCAATGTCCTCCCTTCACTAAAAAGACAAATCATTTATACTTTTCTTATATGAGGAAATATATCCATGGATTATTTTTGTTGGTAATCATCAATGTTTCCAACATTTGATAGGGAGAAGCATCATGAATATGAATGAGGTAGGATTAGTTTTTGAATTTCATACATGGCTTTTTGTATTGGTAAATATAGAAGGCTTTTATGTGTGGCTCAATACACCAAAGTAGTATATATAGGTATCTATTTGTTTTAAGTTGCAAAGAGGACATAATTTTGAGGGGTATTAATTGGGCCAAAAGAGATGATTCCAGGTAAAGCTCATATATAGTCTATATTGGAATTTTTGGAAGTGGGTGACTTGTTTGTTTGTAAATTTTGTATTAAAACAAATCTTATTGGAGGGGTTTTAGTTGTTGGGGTTGTTTATCCATTTTTGAATGCTTTGGAGGTCTTATTCAATATTATCATCATTTCCTTTCTTAGTGAGGTAGAATTTTAGGAATTAAATGAGACCTCTATATGGGATGATATATCATCCAAAAATCATTTATTTAAAATAGACCCATAGTGATATAGTATGACGTCATATCTACCTCACTTAGTTTCAAAAGCCATTTATGATTTGTGTTTTGAATAAAGAAAACAACTTTTATATTACATATCATGTGATAACTTTTCAATCATGTAGTCAAAAGTTATGAAAGTTGTTTGACCTTAAAGCTACTCCTTAAAAACATGTTGTGTGAAAATTTCAAAGAAACAAAAGGAAATTACTATTCATAATAAGTTGCCTAGAATCACCATGTTGCCCAAAAAATGCCATTTGATCCTTTAGGGGTTAAAAGAAGACCCTAAAATCCTAACCCACTACCCAATACCTTAAAACCATTGCCTTGCACATGATGTAGATGGTGGTGGTTGTCCTCAATTTTATTAGAGTTGTGATCCTATAAGGTTACAGTCTTGCAATCCATGCACTTACCTGCATTTCATGATCTTGGACGGGGACTATATTAGTGAGGTCCAACTTCAAATGTAATATTTAACTTCCTGCATAAGTTACTCATTATGTTATGTTCACACTTGGTATCAGGGTTAACGTTTGCAATGTAAATTTGGTCTAGAAGTAGGTCTAAATTTGTTCCTAAGTCCCTTGGTAACAACACTCTTTAACATCGAGTGTGAACATATCTGTTTTTCTTATGTTTGTTATTATTTTCAGACCTTTCCAGCACCTCGAAGCAATTCAAAGCCCAATTTTGTGACATTCTACAACAAACTTATTTCCTTGTATTAAAAACAAATTGGGGTCCAAAAATAACACCACCACAGGCATCTACTGTAATCGAAAAAGCTTAAGTTAAGTGTACAGATGTCCGTCTGGCAGCAGTGGATTTCAGTCAACTTATAGGTACCTCTGCAAGTCCCATGCTATGCCATGTGTCTCGCAGCACCGCTGGCAGAAGTGACAATGAACAAGAATGTCTTCAAGCCACTTTTTGGAGAATGAAATCAATGAACTAATAATCACAGAAAACAGAACAGGATGGTTCTATCGTAAGTGGCCTTTTCTCCAACCTTTTATTTATTTTTAAAAAAATTTGGAAACTTACAAGGCTGATTTAAATGGAAACTATTCCACATGGCATGCTTCACTTAGTTTACAGCCTGTCATGACATTCTTCAGAAGTGCAGAAACTTAGCTAAGACTAACTTACTCAGGCCGACCACTTTGGGCCAAAGTACGAAAGGCAGAAGAACCCAATGTTGTCGGTCAGTCACTCAATTCCGACATCTACTAACTTAGACCTTCCTATTTGTTGTGAGTCAGTCATCCACTCAGCATTACCACCACACTGCTGATTTTTTTAGCAACCTTTTAGCATCATGGCAATGCACTCTGGAGAGCCAGGGGACACATGATGGATATTTTACCAATTTTAATCCAGCATCACTCAAAGTTTGAAAAAACACATCAACTTGATTCATTTCTTGTCAGAAATCAATGTCTTGATCATCCGTCCTAGTACTTGCAAATGGCTTCTCTCAAATTTATCAATAGATGCTTTGAAAAATACATGAGTTCCGTTTCATTTGTTTAAAAAACAAACAATAAGTAGACAAATAGCTTCTGTAAGGTAACTAACGAGAAAGCAAATATGCTTGGTAATAGGGGCATGTTTTAGTGCATTTATTTAATCCCTAAAGGACCAAGGTGTGTTTTTTGGCAATATAACTTTCGGGGACAAGTGCATGTGAGTGGAGATTTCCATATTTTGGGCCCAAATATTAATAGAAGGTGTAGACAAGGAATACCATTCATGTGCACTAAATTTCAAGACATTTGGAAATATGAATCAAAAGTTATGGCCTAATATATAATTTATTTTTCAACTCGGGCAGTCCTAGTAGATCTAAAAAAATCACTTTTTTCATAAACAAAAATTTGAAATTAATTTTCTAGATTTTTATATACATAGAAAGCTTTGAATTATTCCATTTTAATCAATGAGTCCAAAGTAACGAGGTGTTTTAGTTTGCATTCATTCATGGATTCTATACTCTAAAATAAACTTCGAAGTTCTTTTTGAACTAAATTTTCAATATTTTTGAAAAAAAATAAAAATATTAGGTGAAGATTATTTATTACAACATTGCAACCATTGCAATTGGCATTTTTCAATTCTATAACTAAATTATTAACAATTTAGTACTTTGATTCATTCTTTACTTCTTTCTACTTACTATTTTTTTCCTATATGTTGTACAATTCCAAATGATCTAAAATTTTTCAAACATGTATCCAACTTGCCTTGAAAATGAATCCAAAGAGTTACAACCATTTTGAACATTTTTTATACAAATGTGACCTTGTGAAGTGAAGCTGCCCAGTTTTTTGCAGGGCGAAAAAAAGGCTTTTTGTCAATTCGAATGCTTGCAATCTACACAATGAAATTTTTTGAAATTTTTTCTACGTCTTCTAAAATTATCATACTACAAGATCCTACGGTTGGATGTGTCCAAAAATATTAAATCTTTTTTTATACTTGTCCTAAAAATGACAATTTTGGAGCATTTTTGGTGAAAACATAGTCAAGGAACTTTAGGGGTTAAAGAAGAAGCAAATTTGTGATGTCTTCTTTTGTTGGCATGGATTGGCTAGTACTTCTTGAGCCTAAGGGTGAAATTGTACATGTATGCCACAATCCACAATTCTAAGAAAATTGACACTATTTATTATAAATGTATATGTAGGGGCTTCAAACACAATGACTATCAAAAGTAGTGGGCTACCATATAAATTGCTCTTATAAATTGAAAAATTGGAATGATGAAATGAAATTTGGACATGTTTTTGTACAAAAGGGATTCAACCCTCACGTATTATTTCACTTAGAGCAAACTATATTTGGATCTATTATTATTTGAATGAGATTTCTATGTAAAAATAAACTTGTTGTAGAAAGTCAAAATGTCTTGTTTCTTTTTATAGGAAGAATGCATATCTTGACCGGAATCACATGTTATAAGTTTTGTGAATTTTGGACTTTTATTAATTGAAATCTTATTGATTGAAATTTGACCTTTTTAATTTCCACTCTATAGATTGCAAAAAATAAAGATAAAAATTCAAAATAACATCACATAATTATATAAATCAAAAACATATTTTTTTGTAGTTTATTTTTTTACGACATTAAATTCAAAGTCATCAAAATATTTAGCATTTATCTTACATAGCTTCAAACGCCATTCTTTTTCATATATTTAAAGGTGAGAAAACTAGGTCTTTATACAAGAAAGGTGGTAGGAGGGTAAAACAATGTGGGATATGAAAATTAGGATTAGTAGGAGTCAACCACTCGTTGTTAAGTCAAATGTAGAAAATTATTTTCAAAGTAGAATTTCAAACCTCATTTAGGCAATGAAGAACAACTTTTAGAATTTTTTTTGAACTAAGTTAATGTAGAAAATAAATCTAGCTTTCATCTATGAAAAACTGTGTAAGATTTCAATTCTTTGAAGAAAAGTTATGAACAAAATTTAGAGAAAATGTTTGAAAATGTCAAAGAAAATATCCCCTCCAACCCCTCTCTAAAATTTGTCCTTAACTTTTGCTTGGAGATTTTAAATCTAAAATGGTTATTTGCAAGTGAAAGTTATCTTGATTTTACACATTAACTTAGTTTGAAGTATCTCAAAACAAATATTCTTCTATGCCCAAATGAAGTCTTAAATTCTACTTTCGATACAATTCATGCATTAACTTTGACTTAACTATAAGTAGTTGAACTCCAACTAATCCTAATTTACATATCCTAGAGTGAATGCAAGAAATACTAGTACTATTTTGTCACACGTGCAATTTCTAGAAAAATTATTTTAAATTTTTTTCAAAAATCATTTCATTTTTAAATTTAAATTTAGCTAATTTGTTACACTTTGTGGTTTAGGGTTATTTTTGTATTGGAGACTATTCAAAATCAATGATCTAAAGCTAAAACTTGTGTGGTCTATTTCCACACTAAAAAGGCATGTATCAACAAAAAAAAGCTTAAAAAAATATTATTTAATGTCATCTACATTCATGCAAATAGGGCTCCGTTGTACATGCAATTTTGAACATTGAAAATGGTTTCAAGATCATTTTATTTGTGAAACCTCTTTATCATGAAGTCTTTTCAAATTTCCAATTTTTCGTTTCTTTAAAAATTAATTTGATGTTTTAATTTTTCCTATTTTTCACAAATTAAGACATCAAAGATTCAAAGTACCTATTTTCATGAGATTTTGTACTTTTCTAGTTTTCCTACTTAAAAAATTTTCTATGCTTTTCCTTCTTAGGATACCTTCTTTTTAAAAGTGCATATATTAAACATATTAAAAAAAATCTGATTTTATAGTACTTCCAAGAATATCATAAGTACTGTAGACAATGCAACAAAAATAGCCAATGTTTCTTGCATTCACCCTCCACATGGGTTGTTTTACCCTCCTACCATTCCTCTTGTATAAAGACCTTGATTTCATGTCTATACACATTTAAAAAGAGTAGCATTTGAAATTATATGAGATAGTTGCTATATGTGTTAATTCCTTTGAATTTAATGCCAAATATTGTAAAATTAGATGTAATGGAATAGAAGAACTTCCACATCTACAAATGGAACATGAGTATGTAGAAGACATTGGATGTAGTAAACTTATCCAATGTCAATGAGCTATGATGAATCAGACATTGCAAAATTTGACCTAACCTCTTTTTGCCTAATATATGCAATTACATGTCCAACTGCCCTTTAGTTCAATTTGGGTGTTTTAAGTTGTAAATTGATCAAGCTAGCCAAAGTCATAAATTTTGAATGATTTCTCCTTCTCTTATAGATTAATTGAAGCTTAAAACTCTATTATTATCATTTAGAAGAGATTGTTGTATACTCAAGCTAAAAATTGTTGAAAAAATGGCTTTGTATAAGAATTTTCTTGAAACTAGTTCCCTATTGATTTTTTTTAGTATTTTTTCCCTAATATGAAATGTTATGAAAATTTATGAATGTGTGGCCAACTTTGTTACAAAAAGAAAGGATTTTTTTTTTTTAAGAAAAAGTGAAATTAACTTGTGCTAAAGCCTCCTCAAATCAGAGCTACCTAAAATATTGAATGCCCCTATTTTTTCCAATTTCAAATACTACAATTTCCCAATCATTATGTGTGGTTACAACCTTATATTATTTTATTATAACATAAATACATAATGAAGTAGTCTTCCATTAGAATTTGCAATAAGATGAAACAATATTTTATTCATCAATTTTGGAGGGCCTTCACCATCAAAAGATTCAAAGTAGTGTATTTTGAATGAGTGTTTTTTGATAAAACATAGTCAAAGAATTTTAGGAATTAAAATCAAATACCAAAAATGGTTATTTTGAAAGCTTCAAATCCTTCAACCAAAGTTGATCCAAGGCACATTCACTTTTCAGGTGTGCAAACCTTTAGAGGACCTTTAAAAGTTAACCATGTAAAGACGTTGTACACCCAAAGGTCCCATAGATGACTTCATTGTTAAGGTGAAAGCACCATTCCCGTCCCTATACCTATTCTTTGTCTAGTAGAGTGCCATTAAAGCGCCCCTCCATTTACATAAATGTATCCTCCAAATGTTTAATTCTTATTGGTTGACACATTTGAAAGACACATTATGAATTTTGATTTGTTAAGAGGTGATTTTTGTAGGGTTTAGATTTGGGTGCACCTACAGGATAGATCCACTAGTTTAGAGACCAATAACTTTGAAGAACCATAGAAATTACATATCACATCCGAAAAATCTAATTTTTTTGGAATATATGTGATTTTCACTTGCTAATTCTACAAAAATAGAATTCTACATAAAATCCCTACAAATATGCTGAATTCCTAAAAGGATCAGTTTTGGGTGTTTCTACCTTAATTAGGGAAACAAAGAATGCACCTAAATATTGATCCAATAATCGGATGATTTTGGTGACTACCCTTTGTCCTCGGGAGCTGTGTGCCCTTCCAAGATTAAAGGTGCTCTTACCATACTTAAAATGCAAGAGTGAGATGGGGCAATGCTCTGGCCCACTGTTGACAGCCACTTCAACAGTGAAATCTACGGACGCCGACCATTCGCGGCGACGGAGCAGAAAAGAGCCTCGAACTTGCAGCATAGTGCCAGTAAAATAGCCTAGTCACAAAGCAACGGACTGAGATGCCAGCACTCACAGACTAGCGCTACGTACTAACCAAGTGTCCGTAACATATTACCGTGTCTTATAAAGCCCGAGCTTTGCTTGCAGCATGGACCACAACAACCCCATCTCCAAGCTAGTTTTCTTCACTTGGTAGCCCGCCCGCCCACCGTGTTGGTTTGCCAATGCACACAAGCTTCCGTGCCTTGCTCACTCTGCCGAATCCGAGATATTTTCATTACTTGTGGAGCGTTTCCTTAGTTCTGAACCCAGTCGTGGCTCTCCCCGTTTGGTTGCAGCTACAAAATCTATCTCAGGTACTATCTATGGTGCATCCATCCCGGCCCGCGTTTCAGTTGTGAGAGCTAGTCTGTGATTTTGTTGCCTCTGCAAAGGCCGGCCTTCGCGTTCTGGTTTGAAGCAAGCATGCATGCGTGGATCGTGTACTACACACTCCTAATTCGATTCCCTGCTCAATCTACATCTTGCTTTTTCAATTCAATGATTTTGCAAGTCTAGGGATGATTGCATGAAGGACTATAAGACTGTCTGAATATATTTGTGTCCCGCCGGGTTAACAGTGTCGCTTGCGTCTGTCAATTGCAAGTTGGAATTAGCGGGTGTTTCATTGTTGACGCTTCCAGTCAGTGTCAAAGTTCTAAAGTTGCCTCCCTTGTGCTCTGATTCTGCTAGAAACCACGTACTAAGCTGCATCTGTATATATCTCAGTGTAGACAAATTCAGTTTAGAAGATGAACAGAATTATATATATAGTTTCAGTTCAGTCTGGAGTCACTCCGCTTGTGTAGATCGTGTCTGCTTAGAACTGCTGTAATCGGGGTGGTACTACTTTGACCAATTTGAACACATGCGAGGAAGGGACTTGAATATCGTCTCTAGCTAGTCTCCTCGAGCGAAGATCAGTCTATTTTACCATGCATCGCAGCGAGTGACAGATTTTGAGTTCGATCTGTTCGGTCAGATATTTCTATTCTGGTCGGTTAGAATCGAGCGGATGAAATAGACTCTTCTCTTTATTCTAACCAAGGTCCTTAAATAAACTGTGCTTCTGTCCATAAACTGATATATTTCTTACCATAGGATCGACCATAGGAGCGTCATTTGTGGTGCCGTTTCTGATACTTTACAAAATGTGCTTCAGTTTCGACGTACAGACTGTCTGACTTCTTCTCCCCGAATCGATCAAGAGACTTTCGTTGCAACTGGCGATGGTGCAAATAGCCTCTGGCGAAGCGGCTTCCTCCAGAGGCCTGCGCTGCTACACCAACCCCAACCAGCCTCCTCCTCGGAACCCCCCGCCCCCCGTGGTGGTGAACACGCCGGTTCCCCACCCACCTCCACCACACAACCACCATGGCCACCCCAATTAATGGTGCACCGTGCTCGTGTCTGAATATTCAATCTTGACGCTTTAGCTACCCTCTCAGAGTCGATCTCTCTTATAATTCGACACAGAGCGGTGCAGTCTGTGAAGACTGAACCAGCTCTCATCTCCTCTAGTTTATTTAGTAGTAAACCCATGGATGGTCAGTACCAGCAGGTTAGGCATGGTTGGACGCAATTAAGCTGGATCCATTTCACAGAATCAGCTTCAAAGTAACGTCTGTGAGTATATGGACGATGCGGAATTAAGTTCAGTTGTGCGTTTATAAACTGTCTTGCATTGCAGTACTACCCTAGCTAGCAGTCTACGTTACGATCTATATATCCCCTCCGTCACTTGCAGCGGACTACTGTATACGATAAAGAATTTAATATTCTGATATAGGCTGAAAGTGAGGCCTAACGACTTTTGAAACTTTTGTGGTTTGTACTTTTTTGAGTTAATTTTCGGTGCATAGCATCTTGAGGGGTGATGACTAACGGACAGGTTGGATATTTCCGTGTCAGTACTTGGGAACTTGATATTTGGAGCGAGATTTGCATATCTTTACATGTAGATATTATATTGAGGGACCTCCGATTCGCAAGCTGTTCGCTTTGCCAGCTTGCAGCGCTCGTGCGTGACCGTGGACCTACCCTGAGTGGGAGATTTATTTGACCTTGTGGTAGGACTTTTTTTTTGCACACATTGAAGTTTATTCCAATTAACGGCGAAAAACATTCCCGCACAACACCATCTGGAGGTAAATCCAGGGGCGGGACTCACGACAGATCGACTGAGCTAACTTACTAGGGTGCTTGAATGTTGATCCACTTGACCTTCATCTCATCCCGAGAGCGTGGTGGGACATTTCGAGTTTGTCACAGTCTGGGTGAAATGCATTGAGAATGAATGGATAGAAGTGATAATGTGAGTTTTGTGTGTGCACGTTTGTTGTAGTTCAGCACGGGACCCTAGACACAATTCTGGCAAAGTTTGGAAGTTTCCAAATGTGTCGTTGAATTCCATGACGTGAGGTGGAGGGAATGCTCTTGTTTTGGAAGCTGGAAGATGATTGGTGCTTTGAACAGTTGCAGTTACTGAATCATACCAATAGTTTGACACGCAATGTTTCATTGGCTATTGGAAAATTAAAGCATCTTACTGGAGAGGATGGCAGTGAGTGGGCAGATGCATAATTCCGTATCAAGACCTCAGTCCAACGTGTCCAAAAATAACCCTTCAAATTTAAAATTAAAGTGTAGTCAACTTTATCTATTTGTGATGGGTCCAGTAAATATATATAAGAGACAGATTTGATGAGCAAGGGTGCAGATGCTCTAAGTTGGAGGGTTCTTCAGATATACATACTGGAATTTGAGTGTCTCAATTTCTACATGCAAGAGTACAAATTCTCGTTGATCTTACCTACTGATCTTGCAAAACACACACCGGATCTTCAAAGTCTTTTATTTTTGAGACCTACAAATGAATAACCCCAGCATGGAAAATGATAATAATGATGCAGGGCATGAAATGTGTTTTTAGTAGCTATGCTCTCCACCAAGTCTCATTTCAGAATCGCCTCGTCTTGTGGAACGCAAATCTCGAGCTGACAACGCTAACTTGCAATCAGTTGTCAACTTGCTGAGAAGCTTGCATTGGTTTTCTAATCCCTGGAGATTTGTTGCGCTGATTTGTTGCAACTCTCCGAACTAGGATAGGTCATCAGCTAGCATTCGGAGAAAGTGTACTTGACTTGCAAAGAATGAGAATGCAAGGACCTTAACCTGACTTTGAAATTCTTGCAGTCCTAAAGCGGTAGAAATAGTTTCGGAGCTTGATTCTTCAATACTAAAAAGCTACCATCAACATTGGGCGACATCAAATTCATTTGGAAGTACAAGTGTTTGGCCTTTTATTCCCTATTTCCACAACAAACACAAAGCATATGTGACCACAACTTATTTCTATTACACCAATATTACAAATTAAGGAAATGACAAAATCAACATTTTTAAAATATTATTAAAAACAATTCAACCACCATCAACATATACATACAAGATTCATAATACATTGTCCTACAAAATCACTTATTCAAGTATCCCCTTTATTAGAATGTAACCATGACAAAGACATTGCTACTACAATGTCCATGATATGCATTTAGCACAATACTACCCAAATCTTTAATGAATGTGGAATTTTTCAAATTGCTACTTCCAAGACCCAATTATAGTGGCTCTAACAACAATATAAAATATCAAACATCCCTCTACACTCTTTAATCCCTAAATGCCCAAATTGTGTTTTTTGGCAATATAGCAATTTCGGGCAATTCTCTATGAATGGAATCTCTAATTTTTTTTTTAAGGCTCAATAGTTTTTATAACTTTTGATTGCATGGTTGCAAAGTATTAAAATTATTGTAATATTATGATATTAAAATTATTGTATGGTATATAATATTCATTGCTCAGCGGATAGAACGGACAACAAAAAAACCTTCATTAAAATCACTTTTTCATTTCACAAAATTTGAGGGAATGGAAGCCCATTTTAGGCTTGTTCCCTTTGTCATTCCCTTGGTAGTGAAGGAACAATTGGTTGTCTAAAAAATTTCAAAAAAAAAAAAGATGAAATTCTTAAAATTAAATTAAATTTTCAAAAAAATATTATATGATGTAGCACAGTCTTGACCATGTCATATATTACTGTAGTGGTACAGTTCTCTTGTTCCCTACAACTTAGGAACTCACAGGCTTCTATTGCCCTCAAATCCCTTCTAATGTTTAAAATTAAAATTTGAAATTGGTTCTCTAGATTTATGTATACTTGGAAAACTTTAAATCATTCCATTTTGATTAATGAGTCAAAAGTTATGAGGAGTTTTAGTTTGTAGGAGTTTGTCAAAGTTTGTCAGAGTTTGTGGGTCGTTATTGAATCTCTACAGTAGAACAAACTTTGAAGTCTTTTATTTAATTCAATTTTCAATATTTTTGGAAAAAAAATGTAAACATTAAGTGTACACTGTTTGTTATAACATTACAACCATTAGGATTGGTATTTTCCAATTCCATAAATAAATTGTTAACAATTTAGTATTTTGAATCATTTTGTATTCCTTTCTACTTAAATTTTTTTTCTATATGTTGTACAATTCCAAATGGTTTGAAATTTTTTGAAAATGTAGCCAATTTGATTTGAATAATGTACTCAAAAAATAACCACCATTTTGGAAAAATTTTCATACAAATGTGACCTTATGAAGTGCAACTACCTAGTTTTATACATGGCCAAAAAGAAATTTTGTTACTTCAAATGCTAATATCTTGCAATCTATATGGTGAAAATTTCTAAATTTCTTTTGCAAATCTTTTCAAACTAGCATACTACAAGATCCTAAGGTTACATTTGTCTAAAAATGTTTTTTTGTTAAAATTTGATACTTGTACTAAAAATGGCAATTTTGGAGCAGTTTTAATAAAAACATAGTCAAAATCATTTAGGAATTAAACCACTTTCCTAAATTTTTGAAATAGAAATCTTTTGGCTTTGTCAAAGTTCTAAATAAAAAATAATCATAAAAATAATCCACTCTAAAATTCCCAATATAGATTATCCTACAATATATTAGCTCACATTTCTATTGCATTTCAAAATCACTCATTTAGTTTTCATTTCCAATCACATGATCCCATCCAATTAAAAAATTCTATTCACCACATATAGGAGACGTTCTATTTGGATCATGATTGAGGAAAAGCTTTCTCCCACCAATGATAAAAAAATGGATTAGGATAGTTGCAAGAAAGAATGTTCGTTTTTTATAGCATTTTGCCAAAATTGTAGTTTTTGCACTCAGTACTATAAATACTATGAAATAGAACAATCTCAACTGTTGATTAAAAAAATCAATGGCTAAAAGTTCCATTTTGAGTATTATGAGTATTTGTAAGTACTGAAATAACATTGTTTGAAAAAAAACCTAGATTGTCATAGAAAATAGATACAATGAGGTATAAATTAATAATAAATAAAACATCATGAATTTTTTTTAAAAATTGGCCATTTGTGAGGACTTGATGATAATTAGATTGTATCAAAAAAATGAAGCCAAAACCATCTTCACTATTTAGAAGTGTGCATGCAAGGGCCCCCTATTTGCATGCATGTGGATGACATAAAATTATGTTTTTTTAAGTTGTTTTTGGTGGATATATGTATCTCTATTGTAGAAATATTCTATTAAAATTTAAACTCTACATCATTAACTATAAATATTCCACAGTACAAAAAACCTAAATCACAAAGTGACAAATTAGGCAATTAGCTAAATTGAAATTTAATTATAGACTCTTTTTTGAATTTTTTTGAAAAATAAGAATTCTTTTTATGAACAAGTTGATCATCTTCAATAAAAAAATTAAAGTACATGAGCTTCATTCTCCAAATGTTGTAGCCAAACTAAACTCCACATCTCAAAGTGTGATTGAAAATAGGACCACCCTTTCTTACAACTACCCACTAGCACACTTGCACAATACAATCACAAACTTCCAACTCATACATTGGACACAACTTATACCCAAACACCTAATCCCAATAACCTCACAACTACTCATTCTCAAAAATTCAAACTAGTTAATTTCTACAACATTCAAGCAAATCCCATTCCTAGATACTCATACACTAACCTGCTTCAAACTTGACATTGTAATATATGACGTGAACCCAATAAACAATAAAATCCAAACAAAAAGTCACTGAAAGAAAAAGATGTCCTTCAAATACTCTAAGTACACCATCAAAACTACTCATTGGGAACCAAAACTCTTCTTGCACATATAGGTTCATCATCTATAGAAATACAAATAGAAAAAAATTACATCACTTTAACCCCTAAATGTCCTTAGGGGGACAGGGGACCCAAAGTGTCCTCACATAGTTTCAAGTTCAATTCAAAGTGCTGCAACTTTTGTATCCTATGTTTGAATTCAATAAAACTTGTTGGAAAATTTGAATTCTCTCTTCTACTTTGTGTGGTAAGATTCTTAAATGTATATAAGAAGTAATAATTTTGTGGAAGTCAATCAAAGTTTACAGGTTCAATTTGAGTACGCCAAATTGCATTTGATGGCTGCAACTTTGGAGGCTTTTATCTCCTCCAACCAATATTTGTTTTCAATATAATTTATTGGATTAGGTTTTCTTTAAAGTCTAGTTATTGTAGTAAAATTTTTATGTCAATTCAAGTTGTTTTGAATGTTTGAGAGAAATTCAAAGTTCAAAATATGGACATTTTTGGATTATAGTGAAATTTGATGGCTTGTTTCTTCTAAGATAAAATAGCCTGTGATGGTCAAAATTAGGAGTTTGGTCTTATGGTGTTACTGAAAATTTTCAATTTTTTTCCACATAAAGAAAAGTGCAAGAAACAATGAGAACAATTGAAATTATATTTTTTCAATAAAGCATAAATTTGCTATTAATTTTTGAAGTGTTCAATGCATCATAATCCAGAAAAGTCTGTAGACTACCTCATAACCAACAAATTCAAATCCATAATGCTCATCTAACTCACCTAAAGCAGTCATAAATTCCATGTGTATATAATGGATTCCCAAAGATCTCCTATAGATCTCAATTAGAATCCTAAGTCACAAGATCTTGAATACAATTGGAAGATCAAATTGAGGTGGAATGAAGAGAAGCTCAGGGTGGTAGAGATGGTAGAGTTTACAAAAGTGGGAGATGGTCCTTGGTACAGACTCTCTCCGTGTGTCATTTTAAAAAGGTAGACTATGAAAAATATAGGCCAACAAAATCACAATGTGTACAAATTACCATGCTCCAAATGGTTGGAAAATTGTGGTAGATGATTTATAGGGGATGTGCACACATAGAAATCCACAACAAATTCAAGATAAATGGAAGTAGTTATTATCAAACTTCAAGAAAGTGCATAATTATGAAGAGAAATATTGTCTAGACAACTAAGTTACTTCTCTATGATTCCATTGGAGAAAAAAACATCAAAAGAGATTTCCAAGGATAACATTCAGTCAAACCATTTATAAAGCAATGTTGGAGTGGTTTCATAAGATTTCACAAGTTGTGGATGTTGTAGGCCTTCTCCTTGATTATCGAACAATAACACCTTCTACCGATATTTTCCAAGACTTCATTAGTTTGTTTTTGCAATATCATTAGTTTACATAAGAGAGTTGAGATTACATTCTTGGCATGTTTGAATATAAGATTAGAATAGTTGATAGTTTATAATTGAAACTATACAAACTATTCTTTAGTTTGTCTGCAACATTGTAATACTTGAAAATTTATGACTTATTTGTAATGTACTAATGTTTAGTTTATTTTTTTGGTTATAAATACATTAACATTGTGCATCAATGAATGATTATGAATAGCACACCATACCGCTCCTTCAATCTACATTCATCTTCTCTAGTGAATGGCTAACTAGGAATTTTATGAGAATTTTGTTGTGTCATTGACAATGCATTAATTGCTTATCCTCACAACTTGAATTTCGATTATTGAAAATTGAGTTGGTACCAATGTAGACTTAATGAACTCCAAAAGATGGTATTTTTGTTTTGCTTGCTTTCAAGACTCTCTTAAAGGTGGGTACCTAAAATAAACAAAAAACTCCTCCCATATTTTGGGGTGGATTAAAGTTGTTCAAATTGAATGTGGATAATTTTTTTGGTCATTCTAATAATAAGCTATCATATTTATGTATGTTACAAATGGTGGTAAATCATCCATTGATTATTCTACCAAAAAACGCCACTTATCAATAAAGGCTACAGATAATGCATTAGCTTCTATAGATAAGACTAGGTTTGAATTTTTTCAAGCTTTTAGTGGTGGACACAATTAAGAGGATATTTGTTATAGTTTGAGAAATTGCCCCATTTTGATACAATAAAACTTGAATGTGAAACAATGGATAGTGCCAATGCCTCTACATAGGGTTATGTGAATGCTCTTTTCAACTTGAGCTATGCTATAAAGACAATTGGAAATGCCCTTCTAAATAATTAATAGTTTGAATCATCATTTATGATTTGCCTACAGTATATTCTAATCTAATTTTGACAAAATAATTGCCATTGGTACATCAAAGTTGTCATTTTTATCATTCTTTGATTGATTGTTTTTTCTTATAGTTATGGTTTTTTATCACCTTAATGGTTATTTTTCTTAAATTTAAAAAGAATAAAAAATAAAACCAATTTCTATTTTTTTTGTCATGCAACATGGACGATCCTATGATTGGAGTTGCAATTATAGCTACAATTATAGCTATGGGAGTAGCAAACTAGAAACTACATCAATGGGACTATGCTACAATTAACAACTCATAGAATGTTTGAAAAGAGTCAAACTACTAGAACATCGAAAGTATCAACTTGGCAATTTCAAAACACAAAAGAAGAGTTGAAGAGATGTTACATATCATTCATGCACTTATGGAATGTGAACAAAATTTCTAGAAATTTTTTGTTCACAAGGTTGGCAACAAGAATATATTTGGATCAGAGCTTAGACTTTATTTATCAAGCCATGTTCCGATTCATTCATTGAACGCTTAAATTGCTAATTTTCTTTACTATTTGTTCTAATTTTCTATACCCTTTATGATTTGAAACAGGAAGAATTGAATAGGAATCCTCTTTCTAGACTAATTAATATTACTAGATGATTGGTGACTATATCCAAGCAAGTTGCCATTGTGTTGAGAAGGCTTGGTATTCACTATAGGAAATCCATGTTTTAGATGACAAGTCCAGATTTTTAGAAACGAATTTTTCACTACTTGAAAATTCAATTTTCTATTGATTTTTTTGTCAAAATCAACAGAAAACTAACTTGGATCAATGCAACCAAAACAACAAAAAATCTGAAATTTTTAGTAGTGTTTTCCGACATCTATGTTAACATCTAGATATTTTTTGTCAAAAATGACATTGAATAAACATCATGAAAATCATAAAAACAACTAAATATCAAGATAGATGTCACTAGAAGAAACTTTTTTTTCTTCTAGTGATTGGAGACACATATGGCTTTGTGAATGAACATTTTGGCATATGTAATGTAGATTTTGCTCACTCACAAAACCCAGGGAAAACAAGTATAGGGGGTCATTTTCCTAAGGAAAGGTCAAGTAGTCTAACATATGCATAACTAAGGTCACATTTACAAGTAGATATAGATAATATACAAAGTAATCTCGAATAAGATACCTAGAATCTTATTTAGGTTCTTTTATTTCCTAACCTTTATTCCCAAGTTCTCTCAATTTGGTGGACAGTCAATTACTCATGGATGCAGACACAATGATATGACTATCACAGTCCTATATAGAGTTCTAGGGGTATGTCAACATATCAGGGCAACAGGTCAAGTTGGTCAACGATTCTTATATCATGCATGCTCTATAATTTAATCATAGTATAAAAGATAATACTTTTAAAGTAATACAAAAGATTCTTTAATTATATCTTTTTATGTGAGGGTCAACATGTCCAGTAATTGCTCACCATGAGCTTTTTCGCACCTATATGCAAAATGTCTAAACGAGGCTGTCACAGTAGTCAATTTGGCCAGTTTGTGCAAAAGTATGAAAGGTTTAGGAAAAGTACCAGAACTTTAGGCATTAAGCTTTTTCCTGTCTTTATGTTTTGGGCAACAAGTCTCAGGGCAACAAGTCCAAAACCACAGGTAAGTCATTCCTAAGACACACACAAAGCTTTATTAATGACAAAGAACACTAATTCCACAAATTCCGTCCAATTCTAAATCCAAAATTTAAATTACCAAATTCATTTTAGAAGTTGTGGGACTTATAGTTGCTCACAACCCTAGAACCTAGACCCAAACACTTTGAAATTTTATAAATTAGGAATCAAGGGACCTAAAGTCATGTGTATCAACTCCAATGGCCGTGCATAGAGCCTATAGCCATGATTTGAACCCTAAAGATGGCAAATCAGCCCCATGCCCATGGCAGCATAGCCTAAGACCACGAAAATGCACTTAAAACCTCAAAAACAGCCCTAAAACCATGTTCCAGCCTCCTATGGCCGTGTGCACATCAGTGTCTGTCTACACGCCGAACCTTCTTCCATTCCGTTGAATCTCCTTCGACAACACTTAATTTTCGGTTGTTTTTCTTGAAATTTCTTCCAGATTACTCTTCAATCAATCAATACGAACCTTCCCCACCTTTCAGATGTCCGAATTACGATAAATTTTTGAAATTTGAATAGAAATTGTACCAAAACTTGCCGCAAAATTTCACTATTCAATCTTCAAATTTCTTGTAGATTTTAGCCAATTCTTTCTTCTCTGATCCACGCGCTTGTCTCCATGCTTTCAGCCATTCAATCCAAGAGAATTCCTCAAGTTTTGTTGGAAGATTTGATCACTAGCTTGAATCTCCCTGTAAATCCTAATTTCGCCGCTTCAATTCGTGATTTTGCTTTGATTTCGACCCAGCTTCATTAGCAATTGTTCTTAGACACCTCCAAATTCATCTTGTGCAATCGTGTCGACCAGTTTCTAATTCAATCTTACAAATCTCACACTCACAGTATGCACTCTTGCAGTTTCAAATTTCAAGTTTTTGTTTTACTTTTCTTCTTCTTCTTTCACAAGCAGTAATTATTTCAAATTCATCTCTCATAATTAGATTTACAATTCTCACAATTGTCCATAAATCATACTCAAAATACAATTACTACATAAGAACACACAAGGAAAATACACATAGTACTCAAACACAAAACAATATTTCACAAAGCAAATACCACAAAATATATGAATATATATATATAAAAATATGGGTCTTACAAATGCCTTCGTTTTTGTTTTTTTCAAACTATTTATAAGCTAAAATTTGAGCGGTCACAACCTTCATGAAAAGGTGTGACACCTCATTCATCCTAAGTTTTTATTTATTTATTTATTATTATTATTTTTTTTTCATTCATCCATCATAACCCTATTCACACTATAAGTCTAAATTTGAATTTATTTTTACTTTAAAAGTAACTTTAATATAATAAAGGGCCCCTAAAAGGCCTAAATTCCTAAAACTATATATAAAAAATATAAAATATAAACTACAGCATAGATGACTCAATAAGTGTTAAAGTTTGTAAGCAACTCATTTCAATTCTAATCAATCTTGCTTTGCCTTTACCTTTAAAGTGGCCATGGGGAGGAGCTTTATGAGAAATAAAAGCTTAGGTTTGAAAATCTCCATGGCATACCACAATGTTGTAATGCTTTTGAGTGTTCTCATGTCACTACTAGAAAATGGTGTCCAAAATCAACAAAAAAACTAACATTTTTTTGTATTTTGGTCATTGTTTTGATCATTTAAACAATTTTTGTTGATTTGGTACAAGCTAAAACAATGGTCAGTGAATTTTAGTTGATTCAGATAGTACAACATCTTTTTTGTTAATTCTGAATTCCAAAATTTTTCTTTATTTTGAAAATATTTAAATCGTCATGGATGGAATTCTATGTCAGAAAAATAATTGATGAGAAGACAAGCTCTTTAAAGAAATTGGGTGGTAAAATTTAAAACAAACCATATGGGATATGTGAACCACTCATTGTCTTAATTCACATATCCCATATGATTTGTTCTACCTTCTATTACCCCATTTGTATAAAGAGCTTATCTTGTCTTCATGTCTATTGTTGATGGCACCTCTCATTTATCACCAATAAGTAAGTCAAAATTAATTATTTTCTTTCTTCTAACTAAAGTATTATGTCTAATTTTTAATTTATGTGTTTTTCTTTTGCCTATGTAGTAGTTTGTATTGGGCCGATTTTGGGCCTGCCATGTGGCTGCCATTTATTGAGCAAATTTACAAACGAATTATTATTATTATTATTTTGACTTGACCA
The DNA here is from genome assembly GCA_963969395.1 of Pseudoscleropodium purum. Taxonomy (NCBI): domain Eukaryota; kingdom Viridiplantae; phylum Streptophyta; class Bryopsida; order Hypnales; family Brachytheciaceae; genus Pseudoscleropodium; species Pseudoscleropodium purum. Next base: position 21,420,107 of record OZ017804.1, on the reverse strand, counting down.
CTATAACAAAATGAACAAAGCGACCGAGAATACAACGACATCAATATTTTTTTGTTAGTTTTTTGTTATCGTGGTTTATTACTATTTTTCTACGAGTGTATACAGTTTAATCTAATTGTAAGATATAGATCAACAAATTGATATGATCATAACTATTCTACAATACTTCAAGCTATTGTAGATGATAAAAGTCCATTTTTGTAGGCATCCCTAGATTGATAAACAATTCTTGTGTACTTATGTCAAATCACTTCAAAAAAGTGATTGCAAAGAGATTATTGGATGGGCCCACAATACACATTTACGGTGTTGATATCTATGAGTTGATTGTAGTTGATCTAAGTTATGTTAGTGACTTAGTGATAAGAACTTGCTTGTGCCTTTGGGTGAAATCCAACTTCCTAGAATCCTAGGCTATATGATGACTTCAACTTTAAGCACTCATTTGGAATTCTAAAAGGAATGTGGAGGATTTTGAAAAATCCTATTACAAAACTAACTTTGAAAAGAATTCCAAGCTTGATATTGGCATATTATTTGCTTCATAATATTGTCATATATCATTGATCATTCTATTGTGCTTTGGAGACACTACGACTTGGGATACAAACAAGAAGTAGTGAAAAGGATATCTCAAAATAATAGTGAACAATTGCAAATGATAATTGCAAGACATTTGTATCAATTAGAAGCCATGTGCTCCAATGAATGAAGTTTAGATCCTATATTGTTGTAGACGGATTTCTAAACCAATTTTTATTTCAATTAAATCCACCTATGGGTTGAGTTCAAACTCTAGGAGGTAAATTTACATCAATTCAAAATTCTAGAGTTTATCCTATAGAATTACCAATTGCAAGATTGTAAATTGTACAATTTCATATTGCATATCAATAATCTATAGTTGTAGAATTACTTATCACAATTGTATTCTATGCTTTAATTCTTCAAGCCTTTTTCCAATGATTCTTTCTCCAATTGATCTTGCTCCAATCTTTAACCATCAAGTTTATTCTTTTAATAACAATTAGTCTTCACACTAGTACATAACAACAATTGATTTCCAAGAATAACTCCCTATCAGTCTTTTCAACAATTGCATGCTCCAATATTCTCAATTGGCTCCTTATTTAATATTGTTTTCACTATAGATTCAATTCCCTCAATAAATTCCGATTGGCTACTCATTCATTCTCTCAAATTGTCCAATTTAAAATTTCAACATTACAATCACAATTGATTATTCTCTCACAATATATTCTTACAATTCTCTTTCATTCAATTCACTCCAATTGATACTTTAATTCCAATTTAATTTTATTACTATTCTTTTTCTTGATCACTTATCTTTATCCATAGTATATTTCCCTATCGGTACTCACGCTTAGTTCTCCATATGATCTCCCATCACTCAATCCCACTTAACAATTGGTTCTACTCCTTCACCACAATATCTCCTTCAAATCTTAAAACATTTCAAAATGTTTTTTAACATCTTTCACATTTCCATATTTTACACAATCTAGTATTCTAATTAATCACTCCAATTGGTTTATACAGTATTCCAAATTCCACTCACAATCCATTCAATCACACAATTCCACAACAATTGATTTGCTCATACACAGTTTCACACAATTTCTCATTCACTCCAATTGTCACACACCATCACAACACACTATCCACATACTCAATTCACATACACACACAGCCAATCTCATAGTTCCTCAAACTCACAATTCATAATTTTCTATTATATTAATGGCAAGCACATAATCACAACAATCGTTTTTTTTACTTCTAGCGATTGGAAGGAGCTCCTGCGACATTGCAACGAAAACTGAACTCAATTGGAAAGAAATTGAGCCTAAGTATCTAGCCTACACTGATTTGAATCCACCAATTGATTATCTAAATGCATGTTAATATCTATAGAGTATACAATCGGTAATATGCCACATATAAACTCATTGGAATGTTTTTAATTGGTAAAAACCTTAAACTAATATAGAAAACTACCAATTGAGCAAAAAGTATTTTCACAATTGGACTACAATTGTAATGTGATCATTTTCAATTCAATTGTTGTATTTGTTTTTTGATAATAATTGAAGAAACATTACAATACATAAAGCAATATATTTCTTGAAAGGTAATGTTAATCTCAATCTATTTATTTTGAATAATTGATACATGTTACAAGTGTTATGCGCTTGCTTTGTTTTTGGAAATAAACCATGAACTCCTGTCAGCATTACTTAATCTTATAAATTACCCTCAAACCTTCATTGCCCAAGGGTCCGTTTCTTAAATGATGTACAATAGAATTCAATAATCTTAGAAATTATATAATATTTGCATATAATTATAAATTTTTTTGCATAATATAGAATACAATTGGCATTTTTTGTTTTGCATGATTAACATCCAATTTTTATACAATCTCAATGAAGCATATTAAATTTTAATTTAAAAAAAAATCAATGTATAGTAAATTGTTTCATTTAATATTCATAGTTTTACATGATAATTCATTTGATTGAATTATGTTAGTAATGAATATTTTATAATACAATTATATAGATACATACTAAACATCCATACTCATCTCTTTTATATTTTAAAAAACATTATAAAAAAAGAATATGATCTATAAAGAATTCAATGTTAAATGTCATATAACCAAATTTTGTAATATTAATATCTCTATATATTAACTAAATTTTGGCAAAATAATTGGACCATAGTAATTACTAAAACTTCTCTAATAAGTTTTATTGTAACATTAAAATTACAAACAAACAGATCACCCACTTCCAAGTATACACTATATGTGAGCTTTGTCTGGAATCATTTCTTCTAGGCCAATCAATATCCTTCAAACGTATGTCCTCTTTGCAACTTAAACCAAATAGATACATGGCTATATATACTACTTTCATTGGTGTATAATTGAGCCACACATAAAAGCCCTCCATATTTAATAGTATAAGAAGCTATATATGAAATTTAGAAACTACTCCTATCTGATCAATATTCATGATGCTCCACCTTATCAAATGCTGGAAATATCAATGATAACCAACAAGAAGAATCCATGGATATATTTCCTCATAGAAGAAAAATATGATTGATTTGTCTTATTAGTAAAGGGGGAACATTAATGTCACCTATATAATTATTGTGCCTACAAAATTTTATTATTATGGAAATTTGATATAATATAGTAATATTTCATCATATACTAATCCAAAAGAGCTTGACTTTAATAAATTAGTAACACATGCTCAAATATTGCAAATCACTATAGTGATTTATTAATTCTTTGTGAATGCAACAATGGAAATATAAGCCCTTATGTGTAGATGTTGGAGTTCATCAATTCTAATGAAGACAAGGCACTAAATATGCTACCAAGTTCACCTTGCCATATAGATTCCTTCTTATGTCAATACTATTTAATAATGCTCAAATTGGATAAGTTTTTTATAAAAGTGAGTGAAAATATGAGCCAAATGAGAAAAATTTTACACCAATTAGTCAACTCACTTGACCAATGATAGGTAGGTACAAACAAGTCTTCACTCTTGTCACTTGCCTTGCATAGTACCTTTTTTTTTATCCACACAATGTGTAAAAAGGACCAACTAGTAGGTGAGTGCAAACCAATCTTCAAACTTGTTACTTGTCTGAAGTTGTCCCCTTCTTTGACCCGGACAATTGATGTATGGAAAGAACCACCAACTGTATATTGTACAATGAATCAATTTATTTTTCTAAATTGTCAAACCAAATTTCAAATGCCCTTGTCACTTGTCTCACATAGTCCCCTTTTCTGACCCACTTAGTGAATAAGGGATACCAACTAACAAGCGAATGCTAACAAATTTTGACACTTGTCACTTGTCTCAAGTGGTCCCCTTCTTTGATCCAATCTTTTGATGTATTGGGAGAACCACCAACTTACGTATTGTAAGATGAACCAATTTGTTTTTTTCAAATTGCCAAGTTAAATTTCAAATGCCCTTGTTACTTGTCTTGTGTAATCTCTTTCTTTGCCCCACACAATGAATAGGAATACCAACTGACAAATGAGTGCAAAGAAGTTTTCATATTTGTCTCAAGTGGTCCTCTTCTTTGACCTAAAACAATTGATGTATCAAGAAAAGTGGGAGAACCAAACTAATGTATTGTAAGATGAACTAATTTATTTTTCCAAATTGCCATATCAAATTTCATATTTAACTCAAACTATAAGTTTATATTTCAAAGAAAAATTTGTTTAAAATTAAGATATAAAAAATATTTAAGAAACATCAATTAAAAAATCTGTTCATTATAAAAATGAAGCTCCAAAAATTGATTGATTGGTTTAAAATTTATCCACAAGTATTATATAGTGAAAATCATTTGACTTTATTAATTACTACCAATGATCAAATTTTAAAAAGTGAAATTCATATTTGAAATTTCCAAATTAATTATGATAGGTTAAGAAATACACATAGAACTATCTACTAAAAATTGGAAATAAATTTTACATTATCCTCAATAGAATTTGACCGGGGCAATGAGACATTGGTTTTCATAAAGAGTTGTCCATATTTACCTTGCCCAATTTAATTGCTTGAATACATGAAATTTTCTATCTTCGACCTATATACGTAAACCACATGTATAATATCACTACCTTTTTATTAATTTTTATCTAAGCCTATGGAAGTTTGGTTCATAAAAATAGTAGAGAGTAGTTGTTTTTTAAAGAAAAAAATTATAATTTTATAAATAATTAGCAAACTCAAACACAATAGAATTCATCTTAGTGCATGGTACCAGAACTATATACTAAGAGAGGTTTATGCATTAAGAGAGGTATAATAATGTCTACCTAACTAAATAATGTGAACTCTAACTACACTATTTTTCAAAAAAAATACTTGAAATTGGGTCTACCTATTGTGTGCATACTTCATAGTTATGCACATATGGACCATAGTTATTTGGTCTAGTTGGTAGTTAGAGGCATTAAAGATGTTTTGATGCATTTTCTTGCTACCATATGAATAAACTATGAATTTTAAAATTGTTTGAAATAGGTATATCTAATATCACCCTTGAGCTCTCATGAACAAAAACTATGCGTTTTAGGCAATATTTTTTAGAGGGATGTTTTAGAAACAAGACACAATTAGGTGAAGTTACTTTAATCCATGAGCATCTAGCTCATGTTTCTGAAATCCAAACCCTCTTCAATTCACTCCAATTAAACTATTACCTAAAAAGAGATTCACATAATCTAACCATATCAATTGGTAGTGGAGACAAGCCTGGAGCTACAGGGAAAAGTACATGCCATTTGACCATACTATTAAAAAAGATTATAATAGTCAAACAAAGAAAATCTTTCAAATTTGAGAGGTCGTATTTAAGGCATTGGAGATTTGGGGTCCTCAAGGTTAAATGGAGACAAATAAATTTGCATCTAAAATGTTTTTTCATTGAAAATTTGAATGCAACATCATGCCAAAATCATTTGATTTCATTTTTTAACGAGGGTGTGATTGTAAAGTTCTATTTTAGGTAAACAACAATATTAGTTTATTGATAATTGATAGTAGAAAAATTAAACAAGAGAATCATTGAATTGAGGTTATGTAAGAAAATATAAAAATTAAATCTAAATTAAAGAATTTATAATGAAACAAAATAAAATAGAATCCACTATTTGACCAAACCCTAAGTCCCTAATTATATTGTGAAGTGTGAATGTGGTTATAGATACAATTTGAAAATGATGATTCAAAGATCAAAGTCAAGAATCAATGCCATAGTCTCTATCTAGAGGGTAAAGCCAACAAACTATACCTCTATGAACCTAGTAGTTGTCACCTAAGCCTTGAGAATTTTTTTTTCGCTTTAGCTCATTTTTTTTAGCCTTTTGGGGTCCAAAAGGCTTGAAAAGCATGTTAATATTGTATTGGTAGAAGTCCCTACAATTGTGGTATATTATTTTCGAAAAGTTCAGAAGTACTCTAAGCACTTCCATTTGCCAATTCCAACATGTAAATAGGTGTCTAGTATAATGATTAGGAGTTTGAGATAGATGTGAGCCCTAATAGACAAAGTCATAGAAAATGTTTATTTTAGATGATTATGGATTTACACAAATCCACCGATTTCATGAGGATGCACACCAAAGATTGGAAAAAGGTATTTTTAGCATAAAAATACTCCAAGAGGTCAACGGTGAAGTCAGTTCGTGAAGATTCTCTTGTACGGGAATGATACTTCAATTCCCCAGATGAATTAAATACAAAAGGTTAAGAATTTAGACCTCTCTACACTTGATTCAAGAAAACATATAAGCTTGCAATTAGAATTTAGAGACCTCCTATAGGTTGTCCAAATTTTTTTGCAATTTTCCGGATTGCAAAAGATGACTCTACGGGAAGTCAACCGCATCTGTCGATGATTGAAAATTCATAGAAATTATCTAAGTAGCAGTAAAATCCCACTAAAAATTAGGGTAGTATGTTTTAGCTTAAATAAGTGCCCGGCCAATTTTGAACACATTCCGGCATTGACAAGTGCAAGAATTGGCGGTGACACCGAATTTTAACAATTTAAAAAAGCATTCAATGGATTGATTGGCATACCAGGCACATATAGTGTTCAAATAAAGTAAACTTGAACTTTTTTCTTACTATCTTGGACCTTTTAAACAACCTAGGCTAGTCAAAACCTTGAGAAAAGGCAAATTCCAATATTTAGAACTTTTCATTGGCTTGCCATTCTTTAGCTTTTGTTTGCAAAATAGTTTGGAAAGTAGGGGTAAGAGGGTACTTCAAGCTAATTTGGGACTTTTGAAGACCATGGCACAATTGATTTTATATTTGGAGCATTTTTCCAAAAGTTAAAATGATCTCAATAGTAATGTAGATTTTGATTTGACATTAATTTGGTTTTACGTAGGAGTAGTTGTAGGTAATTTGAGAGGGGTTGGTGGGCCTTGGAAAGGTATAAAAGGCCCTCACCTCTTCTCTCTTTGCACCCCTTTTATTTTCATATTTAGCCACACGCGGTCATGTTGTTGGAATTTTTGGCATTTGCCAAAAAAACTCTTGTTTTTTTGTGCATTATGAGCATTTGCTCATAGTTTCTAAGAATTCTTGTATGTTTTTGCTTATTTCAAAGGACGTTGGGGTCCCTTTGAGTATTGCTAGCCATTGTTCACGGTTACAAGTGGTTTAGTCCCTCAAATTGTTAGTCATTGCATCAAGTTTACTAACCAATTCTATTTGAAGTTTCTTTGGAGAGAGATTTCACAACTTTGTTGTTGCAAATTTCCCCTTAGAGTCTTACGTGTGAATTTGTGGTCCATCATGAGTCATTGAGTCATTTGGGAGGTGATGTTTGTTGCAATCTTCCAAAATCCCGTAATTTGTATTCTTAAACGTTTGTTGTTCCATTCTAATTGGAAACTATAAGTTTCCAAGTAACCCCCTTGTATTTTGTCTAATAAGTGGTGTTATACCACTAAATGGCAAAGCCATCGTCTCAGGACAAAATTCCAAAAGCATTCTTGTTCTTTTCTTATACCATTGTTGAGCCAAGAGAATCGTATGGCAAAGTCATTGCTCTACAATGAAGGTTAGCACTAACGTTTAAGGACTACCTTCTAGAGGTGAAGCTTTGCTTCCCCCTAGAATTTTCCATGTTATTTTCATTTAAAGGGGTCCCCAAAAGGAGACCCAAATATTGGTGAGCAATGGCCATTTAAGATTTTGGATCAAAAGTCCAAAATTTGGAAGAATTGGACTAGCTAGGCCAATAGCTCCCATTCAACCCGGCCAACAAACCCAGCCCAGTTGGTCTAACAACCACCTAGCCATCAGCCTTTGACAGCTAGGCATAGTACCATGGCGTATTCATTATCGTGCATGGTTACCATACATTAGTTTCAAAAAGACCAATTTGGGGATGATGCTTGAGGGCCCCCTTTTGGTTTTCTATTTTGGTTTTTGAACACCAAACTTAACTTCTGGAGTTCCAAGTTCCAATAGAAAATACTAAGAGGTAGTTAGAAAAAATTCCAAAATATTAGAGGTAGTTGGGAGAAGTTTCAAATCAAATTATAAGGGCCCAAAATCAAGCCAACAAGTCAGCTCAATTGGGGAGGGGTTCCAAATCAAATTACAAAAGCCCAAGATCAAGCCAACAAGCAACTCAATTGGAAGGGGTTCTCAAATTAGATTACAAGGCCCCAAGCCAAGCTCTAAGACCATCCACCCACATCCAGTAAATCTCCCAATCGATTCTCACTCCCTTGTCATTGCAAATTCAAGCTCAAGAGTGTATGATTAAGCTAAGTACAAAGTACAGTCAAGTAATGGAAGCAAGACTAGTAGAGGATAGAATTAAGTGTTAGCAATTGAAAAGAAAGAAAATTATAGAGCTTGAAGGTAGAGCCTTGGGAATATTTAACACATACTTTGAGGTTGGATTGTGGAATAGGGACAAATAGAAAAAACAAAAAGAAGAATAGTTGACTTGAGAAGATGCTAAAAATTAGTTATTAGTTAAAAAAAGTTAGTGGAATTGTTTAAAGATCTTGTTTGATTCCCTAACAAAATTAGCAAAGCATTTAGCATTAGATTTGATAGGATATTATTCCCAGAAAATATCTACAAAAGAAAAAGAAAATATTTAAAAGAAGGGGAAAGAAAAAAAAGGGATAATTGATTGAAGGACAAACTTGGGAACGTCCTCAAGTCGGAAAGGAGTCTACAACAAATCAAAATCATACTACAAAACGTCGAAAATGGAGTTGGAGCTTGCAATGGACAACATAGCAGTGACATTTGTTGAAGATGGAGCCAACGTGGAGGTGATTAATTGATCTTTCTACCACAATCTTTGCATTTTTACCAAAAACCATCAAAATTAGGATTGGACTTTTGAACCCCAAATTAAAATTATAATAATCCATAGTAATTTGGAAAATCAATTAGTAGGTTTTAAAAGTAATTGAAAAATTACTATAGTACTTCTAACAAATTTTTACCGCAATAATTAAAAAATGCCACTAAAGTGAACCCTTGGATGAAAGTCATTAACAATGGATGAAAAGTTAGGCATCATCCAAAATAATCTTTTGGAGAATCTTTTGGAAAATCTTAGAATCTAAAATCAAGATAGGAGTCAAAAAGTATAAGTGGAAGTAGTTTTGAAATTCTATGGGAAAATAGAATTAAGGCAGAATTTTAATGAATCAGCCAATGGTCAAAATTTATTTGTAAATAAAATTTACCAAGAAGGTCAAAAGTAAGATGTTTTACCCTTTAAAGAAGAGTAGAAGTAGAACTTAAAAAGATAAAATCAATTAACTCTGAAAGTAAAACAAAAACCTATATTTACCCAAAGTAGTAAGAACAACTAAGAATTTACCAACTACGTGAAAAGATAACCAAAGATTAATTTAAGGATGGAATCTTGTAGAAAATACTTTCAAGATTCTAAAACTATTTTAACTACAAAAATTGGAAGAATTTTAAACAAATTAGAGTAGGATGAATTTTTCAACAAAAGTAGGGCCAATTTGGATGAAAGTCAACTAGAGTTGACCAAATCAAGTCAAATTCACAATTTATGTAGAAGTTTTAAAATAAAAAATAAGCCAAAAATTTTCATTCAATTTCAATAGTTAGAATCTTAGAAATCGACAGATGAAGTTTTAGAAGTTAAAGTTAGGACTACACTTCATCTGCAAATATCTCCTAGAGAATAAGGTTAAATTGATATTTCTTTATCATTTTGGAAAGGGCAAATTCAGCCCTATGACTTAGGCTACTTGATCTTTTTACTTGCCTAACCCCCACTGGCTCTCAGTTTTGGTTGTCATAGCCAAAATTGGCTTCTTTCACTAACTCTTTGAATTTGGATTAGCAATTAAGGAGAATGTAGGTAGAACAAACAACAAAAGATCCATTGTTTGGAAGGTGTAACTGGATTACACATTATTCGATACCCACTAGGAATTTTACTACGACAAGACAACTAGAACCTAGTTGTGTACACTATATTTCAAGGGTGGGAATAAAGTGCCCACAACCTCCATGGCTTCTTCCATGTTCATTTATAAAAACTACCATTTGTACTTGTAAAGTTAAATTAGTTCATACATACTCTAAATATGCACCACACCTCACCAACATATATACAAAATCCAAATTCTCATGTTTATATATTAAGACATAAAGACATTGCCACTCATGGTTGGAACTTGCAACTACTCATTGTGCTCATAACTAGAACACTTGGAAGTGCATCCCCCTTAGTAATAATACAACTAAAAGAACAATTCCAACAAATACCAACCACTTCTTTAAGACATTGCCAATGATGGTTAGGATATGAGACCACTAATTGTCCTCACAACTGGCACCACCACCTTTTTATAATTATACAACTAAAAGAACAATTCTACATTCAAACAATTGACATCAAGAAAACACTACAAAACATCAACATTGCTATCAAATAATCTACATACATATTTCTCCATAAAAAAAAGCTTGAAAACAACCAACCTCTCCCCACTAATTTCATCTTCCGCTAAATCTATCTTTCCATATCCCTCTCAAAGATACATTCTTGGACTCATCACTATGCATTATCATATTTATATATGTTCAATGCTCAAATTCTACCCTCTTTGAAGATACATAGTCTTGGTGCCACTTTTCAATTCTTTAAAAGAATTGTGATAGGATCCAAGTTGAACACACTTTTAAACCTTAAAGGATCAAGGTGCGTTTTTTGGCAACATAAATTTTTTGGGTGGGTACATGTGAGTAGAGATTTTCACATTTTTAGCCCAAATTTTTATAGAAGGTCTGGATGAAGAATATCTTTCATATGCACCAAGTTTCAAGACATTTGGAAATATAAGTCAAAAGTTATGGCCTAATATGTGATTTGTTTTTCAACTCGGGTAGTCCAGGCAAATTTGAGAAAATCAATTTTTTCAAAAATAAAAATTTGAAATTAATTTTTTAGATTTATATATACATAGAAAGCTTTGAATCATTTTATTTTGATCAATGAGTCAAAAGTTATAAGATGTTTTAGTTTGTGGGTAGTTATGGATTTTCTATTCCAAAATGAACTTTGAAGTTCTTTATTTAACTCAATTTTCAATATTTTTGGAAAAAAATAAAAATATTAGGTGAATATTTTTTATTACAACATTACAACCATTGGGATTGGAAATTTTCAATTCCATAACTATATTATTAACAATTAAGTATTTTGATTCATTCTCTACTTCTTTCTATGTACTATTTTTTTTCCTATATGTTGTACAATTCTAAATGATCTGAAAATTTTCAAGCTTATAGCCAACTTGCCTCAAAGAATGAATCCAAAGAGTTGCAACCATTTTGGACATTTTTTTTTATACAAATATGACTTTGTGAAGTGCAGCTGCCCGAGTTTTTGCAGAACCCAAAAAAGGCTTTTTGTCAATTGAAAGGCTAATATCTTGCAATCTACATGGTGGAAATTTCTGAAATTTTTTCCACATCTTCTCAAATTATCATAATACAAGATCATACAATTTGATATATCCAAAAATGTTTGTAAAATATTTTTGGTACTTGTCCCCCAAATGGCAATTTTGGAGCGTTTTTGGTGAAAACATAGTTAAGGAATATTAAGGGTTAACCCCTAAAAGCCCAATTAACCATATAGGGTTGATATGAAATTTCAAACTCATTTTGGTATGGACAATTAAATTCATTTGACCTTTTAAAAAAAATTTAGGTAGTTTTTAAAGTTAATTATTGAAAACTTTTATTTTTTACTTAAAAAGGTAGATATTTGATTATTGAAAGGTCTCCAAAACCTTAGAGCATCGCCACTGCAGATGGAAAAGGAGACGAAAATGCAATTGTTGCAGTTTAACAAGACTTTTGGGCTCCATCGCATCAACATGAAATGCTTTCCGATGTTTGGGATCAACGCTACAAGGCTCCATCTACACCACTTTCAATGTCTTTTCCGCCCACGTAAAGAGCTCACACAATCATCAACCCTTCGAATCATTTGCTTCCCGTGTTCAACGCCGACTGCATACCGCTCTCCACGGATGCCCGCGCATCCAGCGTACATGAAATTGGTAAAGTGGTAAGGCGTTCCGAAGGTTGTCGCGTGCATGCGCTGCGACTGTTTCGTGCACAACGGGATGGAACGGCAACTGCCTCGCAACGGCACTCTGAGAAAAAAATTTCACGTGGCCGGTCACGTTCATGTGGTGGCGATGCTTTTATATGTCAATTAGTAGAAGTGTAAAGCTTATTAATTTTACTTCATTTTTCAACTTTGAGCAAAGTTTGCCAATTTCACTTGATTTGAGATCTAAAAACTTGTATTTATCCATTTGCTTTGAAAATGGTCTCAATGAAATGAGTAAAATGTTTTCATGATTTTCATCATTATAAATTTAAACAAGCCAATGTTGAGTGTAGTTATTTGTGATTTATACTTATAAAAAGAAATCACATCTCAACAATTGCAAGGTGGATTGTATAATGAATTTAATAACTTTTCATGTGAAATTAAGTTTTTTGAAAGTGTATTTTAGTGTGCTAATGTAGTTTGTAGTTGTTCATGACATCTCCAATCCCAAAAGAAATTTATGTGTAAATTTATGAAACATTGTGGTGAAGGACAACATACTAAAAATAGAAATATCTTTTGTTGCAATCTCACAACTCTTATGCAATTCTACACTCAAAATTGGTGTGTATACTATTGAACAAGCTCTTTAAATATCCATACAATAAGATTTTGAAAAAAAAATTTACTTCATTGAAGATAACTATAAGCCCATGCTCTTTTTCATAGTCAAAACACTCTAGAAAAAGCTTGAGCATTTAGAGGTTAATTTATGCCAACCTATAAAAAAGGTTAAATTCACTTCCCTCTCTACAAGTGCTTGGTAAGGTCAATATAAGGCAAAATGAAAACTCATTCATTTCAAAATAATGCACACTCACAATCAGACTAACTATTTCACTGTAGGCACGACAATAATTTGAAATGGCAACGTAATTTTACATGCACATTGATCAACAAGCATGACGCTCCCAAACACCTGGTTCTATAATGATAGAACTGTCCAACCGTCATGTTTGGCAAAGCCAAGCTGGAGAGATAAGCCATCACTACAATGTAGAGTTAAAATGGCACAACACGATCTCGACTATAACAACATAGTCTAAAAAAGTGCCCCAATTGGCCAAAAGTGGCTGCTTCCATATCTAAAAGAAAATGACATAAATCATGAAGAAAACTAGGAAGGTTAACAAAATGTACTTATAGGTCATATCTTACAACATTTATAGAACAATAGAATTACATTCTGAAAGCTATTATATTAGCTCCCAAAGTGGCTTGGTCAATTACGATTTCAGAGAAAAAGGTCGAAATCCCCTTCCACAAACATGATGAAGATTTGAAAGTCAAATCAGGAGGCGATCCAAGATCAAACTCGCTTGCGCTGGTAGAACTGGCCCATCTTCACCCTCCACAGCGCAACGCCCCCAACGCCCACCACCACAAAAGCAACCAACCAAACAGAATGCAGATCATTCACCTCACTCGGAAACTCGACTTCTACCACCTCGAATTCTTCCCTTGATCGATTCGCAAACAAGTCCGGAAGATGCGCATTCACAAAAAACGTCGTCCCTCTCACATTGGCCGCGCCTGTTGCATAATTCGAAACATTTAGTTTTACACTGTCGACGACATTGGCAGTCATCCAGTCGCTGCTGGAGCGCACAAGCCAGAGCTTCTCCTGGGAGACGACGACGAGAGCGCCGTCGTCACGAAGCACCATCCCATCCGCTCCAACAAGATTCTCATCCATGCGCACCAAGTGGACGCTCTGGTCACCCACGTTGATTCGAAAGAGTGCCCCGGAGTTTGTTTGCACTGCCAAGAGGTGTCTTCGTTGGTCGTAGATGATTCCGTTGAAACCACACCAGGGAGCTTCAGAGAACAGGGCAGGCTGAGAGGTGAAAAGCTCGTGCTTCACGAAGACGGAAGGCAGACCTTCCTTGGTCACCTGCCACAGAAAATTGCCGATGCAATTGGTGACGTACGCGGTGCCTGTTTTGAAGTCGACTGCCACGTCGTTCGCACATGATTTCTCCCCTGCAATTTCAAGGTCCAGGTCGCATGTCAATAAGCTCTGAAGTGAAGTCGATTGAAATCCTTGAATCCTCACTTGGTAAATGACTTGAGTTTTATCATAGGGCAGTTCCTTATAGATAATTAAACATGTAGCAGAACCCTACAAGAGGCTCTGTCCCTGTATAGATAGTTTTGGTTTGCTTTTCAAGTAAGGTCCTATTCCCTCACAAGTAACTATTGTCAACGAAAAGCTTCCTACCCTTGAGCCAATACGATTCCCATATGGAGAACTAGAAGAAGACACTTTATTAACAATACCCACATTAATCTTCATTAATCCTCCACAGCCACATCGTTGACACACGATGGCCCCTATACAATTTAATGTCCGAGGCCACATTCGAGCTTGCATGGTAATGATCTACGAAAAGAATCCTACCACAACTTTAATGCGAACGACAAGTACATGAATGCTTACGACAAACGTTCCTGCACAATAGAATACTCCTGTATCCTAAACCCTAAACCCCGTACTAAGTTGGAATCTGAACGCCTTGTTAATTGTTCTTCAGGAAATTCCCAAGGAAAACTTGTAATAGGGTAACAGAATCAGGGTAACAGAATATTGAAAACAACAATCATAATAAATTATACGAATCGAAGTTATTGGAATAGGGAATTCAACAAATGATCAAATGCGCTATCAGTAAAGTCTCTGTAAGGTAGGCTCCCCATTCACGAGTCTTGAGAAGCCTGAAGTTGAGGAAAGGTAACTCGCGAGTAAATATACAGAATTTAGCGATTATGAAAATATTTAGCAGCTGAAGAGTAAAGTCTACCCTTTGTTATACTCACTCTATGAGCAAAACTGCAAAAATATTTAACATATTCATGCAAAATCCAAACAAAACACATTTGGGTGCATTGGAATCCTCTAAAAAACGGTGACTGCCGCAAGACCCACCAAAAATTTAGTCACACTTTACTCACCCTGCGAGCAAAAAACTCAAAAAATCCATAACACATTCATACAAAATCCAAACAAAACACATTTTAGAGTGTTTGGAATTTTCTTGAAAATGCGGACTACCATTAGACCCATAAAAAATCTAGTCAAGCTATTTACTCACCCCCTCAGCAAAACTGCAAAAATTCATAAACATACTGATACGCAAACCAAACATGACACACATTGGAATGCATTGGAATCCTCTTCCAAACGGGGCCTACTGCAACACCCACAAAAATATACTCCGTTGTCGCACTATTTCTTCCCCCTGTGAGTAAAAGTGCCCAAATCCGTAACACATTCATTCCAATTCCAAACTAACCACATTTTAGTGCGTTCCAATCCTCCTCAAAATAGAGACCACCACAAGACCCACGATAATCAGCCACTCTGATAACAGAAATGGGATCCCTCAATGTGAGAACGGTTTATTCCCAGTACCTTCCCCGACTCCAACGTCATCCAACCTCGCCAAGAACACTCTCTTCCCCGTGACCAAATCGAACGCCGCGAGCGCTCCAAAATTCCCCCCGAAATCCTGCACCGCCACCACGACTCTTCCTCTCCCCCTGTCGACGATCACTCCCAAGAACCCCACCTTCCCCGCGAACTCCTCATCGCGCACAACCTCTTGGACGGAAGAGGAGGAGCCTTTGTCCTTGTCGGGGTGGAACGCCCAGATGGTGCCGTGCGCTGCAGAGGAGAGCAGGAGGCGACGGTGAGTGGGGTCCCAGTCGAAGCTCTCCGGAAACAAATTCAAGGCGCGCAGCGTGAAAGTGCGGGCAGAGTAGAGGGGGTCGCTGGCTGTTGCAATTGGGGAAATCAAAAGGAGGAGGGAAACAGTGAAGAGGAGGCGGGGCCACGAGCGCTGGCGAGCTTCTCCGTCACTCTGCAACGCCATGGCCACATTCAGCAAGACCCAAAACTTACGAGATAGGTAAGGACATGCAGATGATCACTGATTTCCAGCCTCACTGTCCATCACTGTTTGCTTCCATTTTGCAACAACTAAAATAGATATGAATGAAAAATTTTTAATTTATTTTTTAGAGATGAAATCACATGTTTACTACTAGTAGTAAAAAGTTGTAATTATTTTGGGAAAATTTAAAATTATTGTGAATTTCTTAAGAAAAAAATGAAGAAAATTCATATCAAATACATAGAACATAGTACACTCAAAAAATCTGAAATCTTCACCATAGAGTATATATTATAGTGTATAACATTATGGTATATATAGGCCAAAGTTATTGTGTCATTCCAAATTTAGAAAACCAACAAACCATGGTTATAGGTTCAAAGTTCATACTATTGTAAAATATTGAAATTTACTAATTTTTCAAAATTTTCAATTGGAGTAGAAACTGCACTTGATGAAACTTCATTTCATTTGTTGGACTCAAATTTTAAAAGTATCATTTTTATTGTTAAATTTTACATTAAGAAATGGACAAAATTCACTATAAAGGTGATCCATGGATTAACCCTAGAATGGCATTGTGAACATTAAGCATCCAATGGATGACTTCACCTAATATTATAAAATGGAAGAAAACATTTTTTCATCTAACATTTAAGGTAAAATGCTTGGAAAGACTCATTGATTTTGTAGCTACAATGGGTACTCCAAACATTACAAGAATTCTACACCTCCGCAATGCAATTAGGGATATAGATATAGATATATGTGTGTGTATATATTTATTAATTTATAAAATTGAAATGGTGTCACGGTAGATTGACTTTTTTTTCTTTTTAAATTTTAAAAAAAATTTGCTTTTAGCACTATAGGGTGCTGAAAATAAAAATACTGGCAACCCTTCCTTGGCCTCAAAATTCTTGTACTGATGTGCCATTGACTTTAAACTATCATCTTTATTCTATGTACAGTGGGGTACCAATCAAAATGTCGTTTTCGAATTCGCAGTGAGAAAAATTTCAATACTGACAACTTTGAAAGCCTCCCGAGAGCTCAAAAATTGGTATTTTACCACAAAATGTTTACCAAAGAATCATCTTTAAGTTAATTAAATGTATGACAAATTTCAAGGCCAAAAAATTCACCAAAAAAAAGTTATTCAAAATCTACCAACATTGGTAGCTGTGGAAATTTTTTCACTGCTGCCAACTTTGACAGCCTCCCAAAGATTGAATTATTTTCTTTTTGCCATGAAATTCTTGGAAAAAAAACCTCCTTATGTTAATAACATATGATAAAAATTTCAAGGCCAAAATATTAATACCAAAAAAGATATTAACAATCTACCAATATGTGTCGTTTTGAGAAACAATTATGAAAACCGTTTTACTACTTCAACTTTGACACCCTCCCAAGGGCTGAAAAATTGCTTATTTACCATGAAATTTTTGGCACAACATGATCTTTATGATAAAAACATTCATGCCAAATTTCAAGGTCAAAAAATTTATACAAAAAAACATATTTACAATCTCCCAATGTGTGTAGTTGTGAGATACCTTTTATTAAAGACATTGAAATTGTTGAAGTATGTTAGACAATCATGCTTCTAGATTAAAATTCTCCAGATGATGCAATCTCTAATCATAAATGCTTCTCAAAAAAATCAAAGATAGCCAAATTTAGTTGTGTGCACTTGTCACATCTCAAAGACTGCACTTGTTTAAAAATTAGAGACCATACATGCATGAAGAATCTTTTTCCTCTCAATAAGAATGCTTGCATTTACAATAGAGCATTATAGGAGGTGGAATGTGGGATGATGAGAGAAGCAAGTGATGGGTGATTATTTTCTAAGCACAGAACTGAAACTTTGTGAACATGAGTGATTGAGTGCATGAAAGATGAGTTAACTGAGTAAGTCTAGGCTATGTGATAACTGAGTGGATGAGGCATGGGATGAGTGTTTGAGGATATATGGAGGTATGTGAGATTTTCTTTGAGAGTGAGTGAGATTATAACTTACATGTAGTGACTAGTGAGGTCTAGTAAATGAGTGAAGGCTATGAGGCAGGATGATGGTGAGTGATTGAAGGTATGTGAGATTTTTTTCTGATGATTGAGTGAGGTTATATATGTTCTCAGTGAGTGAGGCTGGATCATGGTGATTAAGTGAAGGCTAGATCATGGTCACTGAGTGATGGCTATTTCAGATGAAACTCGTGCTCGCATAGTAGGTTTGAGTGAGGTAGGGAAGACAGGAGTTGACATTGTAGCTATTGTGGAGTCCATGTTAGAACAGTTCAGAGGTAGTGAAGAAATTTTGAGAAGATGGAACCTATAAGTGCAAACCTTGTAGTAGAAGTCATGCTAAAAAGCTTAATGATAGAGATGTCTGTGCTATTATACGTGTCTCAAAAACTCATCGTCGCTTGACACTCTCTGAGATCACTAATATATGTTCTACTCAAGTGTCTAGATCGACTATTCGAAGGGCCTTACATGAGAGTGGCATTTTCAGTCGAATTGCTGTTAAAAAACCTTTTTCGACACATCATTACATGTCTCAACGATTGGCATTTGCTCAAAAGTATTGTGGGTGGACTATAAAAGAATGGGAGAGAGTTGTTTGGATAGATGAGTCTACCTTTGAAGTTGGAAAAAATTCTAGACAAGTTCATGTTTGGAGAAATGCATATGAGCGCTATTCATCAAGTTGTATAGTTCCAACTTTTAAGAGTGGAAGAACTTCTTTGATGATTTGGGGTGCATTCGCTGGAGGGCAAAAGTCACAACTTGTTTTTATGCCCAAACGTAGACGTTCTACTAAAGATTTTGTTAAAGTGGTCTACAATGTTGAATTGCTTCATTTTATGAGTAGAGTGCCACACGGATTGCTCATGAAAGATGGTGCACTTGTCCATCGTAGCAAAGTATGTGAAGAATGGAGATAGATACACCTTTTGGAGAAGCTCAATTGGCCTGCAAATTCTCCCGATTTCAATCCAATTGAGAACCTTTGGAAGATTTTGAAAGATGCTGTGCAACATGGCTCAATATGTTCAAAAATTTAGATGACTTGAAGGTAGTTATTGAAAGAGAGTGGAGATTAATCAATGGTACAAAGCTCCTTTAACTATGTCATTCTATGCCCTCTAGGTTACAAGCAGTGATTGAGGCAAATGGAAGACATACATGTTGGTAGATTGTAAATATTTTTTTTTGTATAAATTTTTTGACCTTGAAATTTGGCATGAATGTGTTTTTTTTATCATAAAGTGCATGTTTTGCCAAAAATTCATGGTAAATAAGCAATTTTTCAGCCCTTGGGAGGGTGTCAAAGTTGAAGTAGTGAAATGGTTTTCACAATTGTTTCTCAAAATGACAAATATTGGTAGATTGTTAATATCTTTTTTTGTATTAATCTTTTGGTCTTGAAATTTTTATCATATGTTATTAACATAAAGAGTTTTTTGTTCCAAGAATTTCATGGCAAAAAAAAATAATTCAATCTTTGGGAGGCTGTCAAAGTTGGCAGTAGTGAAAAAATTTCCACAACTACCAATGTTGGTAGATTTTGAATAACTTTTTTTTGGTGAATCTTTTGGCCTTGAAATTTGTCATACATATAATTAACTTAAAGATGATTCTTTGGTAAACATTTTGTGGTAAAATACCAATTTTTGAGCTCTCGGAAGGCTTTCAAAGTTGTCAATATTGAAATTTTTCTCACTGCAAATTCGAAAACGACATTCTGATTGGTACCCCATTGTACATCTCCAAAATCAATTTATGTACCTATAAGGAAAAAATGCTCTTAGAACCAAACAATGTTCCTTCATAACTTCTACTTCTACTATCCAAATGGTGAACTCTTTCATGTCTTGGAACCTCTTTTTACTTGCCAATTAGAAAATATAAACATTTAAATAGTTTAATAATAGTAATTAAGCACAATAGCAATTAGTGGCGGTTTGGGAGATACCTACTATATATTTCTCACTTTGTTCACTAGTAGAAAAATCAGCGTCCACAGTGACAAAAAAATGTTGATTTGGTTTGTTAATATTTGTGTTGATTTGGATGTGTTGATCCTGACAATGCATAGCAAAAAAATATTGATTTGGACATGAAATTGAACACTTTTTTGTTGAGTAAAGCGAAAAAATTCACAAATTAATTCTCAAAAATCATAATTTTGGACCAATGAAGGCCTGCCACATGGCACTCACTACATAGGCAAGCCACCTAGGCAATTCACCATGTGGTTGACATGGCCCCCGGAGTTTGAACCCAGGACCTTGGATTTGAAACTCCAAGGTCATGTACCAATACACCATGAGTGTATTTGCATGTGCATACACATATAACTAGTTTTTCGTTGTTTTTGCATTTCATGTGGTTGACATGGCCCCCGGAGTTTGAACCCAGGACCTTGGAGGTGAAACTCCAAGGTCATGTACCAATACACCATGAGTGTATTTGCATGTGCATACACATAAATGTTTTTTATTTAACTAGTTTTTCGTTGTTTTTGCATTTGCTTTGTAAAGTCAGCAGACTTGAGGGACCGTTTTCACATAGTAAATTAACTTATTTTTTGAAACTTTCAACTAAGGAAAATTGCAAAATAAAGGCAAATTTCATCTCCAAAAATCCGTTTGCAATTTGGAGTCTTCAATAAAAATTTATGGATAAAATTAGAGAGGGTGTTTAAAAGTGTCAAAGAAAAATAGCCATTTCAACCCCTCTCTGAATTTTGTCCATAACTTTTTATTTAAGACTCCAAATTGCAAACGGATTATTGGAGATGAAAAGTAACTTCATTTTCCAACTTTTATTAATTTAAAGTTTTAAAAAAAAAGGTATTCTAATATAACAGAACGACCTCTGAATTCTGCTGATTTTTAAAAGCACCAACTTGTGAATACTTGTAGAAAACCGAATTGGATTAATTTTTGTAAATTTTTTATCTATTTTGAGGTGTAATGTGAGAGTTTTTGATGTCAATTGACTATTTTATGGCCTAATTGGGTATTTTTGTCATTTGATTTAGTTCCAATTAGGAATTATCTTGTTGCCTAGTCGAGTGATGTAATGAACAGAGTCCTAATTCGGATGTCTAGTTAATGTCTGGTTGGTGGGAGATGGTGAATTCCAATTAGGTAAGTAGTAGTTAATTGTTAAGTCTGTTAGCCAAGTTGGATGAATGGCCGGCAATTGGTGTTGAATTTTTGTTTATGTTTGGTCTTGTGAAATCCTAGTTGGTGGTTGAAGTTAGTTGGTTGTCTTTCCCGAGTAGTAACCGCCTTGATGAATCCTATTAGGTCCTGAATTGGAATCATTTTTCTTTACCCATTGTCGAACAAATTTCCAATGCGTATTCCAGTCAATTTAGGCTGTGTATGATTTCATTTTCTTATGTGTATGTGTTTGTGATTTTCTAGTCTGGAGTTGTATCAGTGTTGATCTAAGTTTGGGTTGGTGTGAGTTTGTGTTTGTTCCTAGTTGGGAAGATATATGTGTGTCAATGTATGGCGGTGTGTTGATGTGTAGAAGCATAAAAACTTTAATTGAAGTTATCCAAGTTGGAAGTTGATGTGGAGAAGTGTGCTAAATGCTGAATTTACACAAGTATGTAGAAGTTGATTAGTCAGCAATGTGAGTAGAGAAGTAGAGACGAATTTTAGTTGAAGCTAAGAAGATTGTCAGAGCCCAATTGGAATGTAGGGAGTGTTGAGAATTAAATTCCAATTAGGGAAGAAATTTGAGCATGAAGGCTAAATTTGCAATGTTATTTGTAAGATTGTATTGTAAGATCAATTTGTAAAGTTGATGTTCAATTGTAATGGTGATATTAATCGCCAAATTAGAGCAATAAAATGTATATTTTAACTAGTCAAATGTGGATGTGGACATCATTGTAGAAAGTTTAGAATACCCAAATTGTAAATTTGTTGCGTGAATGGCATTTAAGTGTGAATTGTATCTTTATCAATGACATCTAATGCATATTTGAATCCTAATTAAAATGTTTGAAGTTAATTTGCAACGGTCCAAGTCGGCATGTGAATAAGCTTGGATGTTATCTTGTGAGTGTTGATTTGGTGTTACATTTGTAAATGAAATTGTGTATGAAAATCAAATTGGAAATCATTTGTATTTGAAGCCCAAGTTCTGTCTATGAGTGTGCTTAGTTTTTATTGAGTAGGAGTGTATGTTTAGTGTGTGTAGAGTAATGATTAGAGGGAGAAAAATGAAGAAATCAGATATTGTGGTGTCATATTAGGGGACAAGGATCAAAGCAATAAGATTCAACCCAATTTAGTGATATGAGGCCATACTAAATAGTATCAGCACCAACCCAAATCAAAAGTGAAAGTCACAGCCAAGTTGTAGCTGTGTTGTTGCGGTAGTGCCATCCGAATGAGAAATAAAGACTAAAATTTGAGTTGGAAAGAAAGAAGAAAATAAAGAAATAAATAAAGAGAAAAATAAAATAAAGCTGAAAAGAGAAAAAGAATTTTATGAAGACAAAAGATAAAAGATCATAAAAGAAAAAAAAAGTAAAAGAATAAAGTTTAAGAACCAATTTGAGAGAGTTCTTAATCCTTGTAGCCTTTAAAAATAGAGTGAGAAATTTGGCAATTAGATTTGTCGCGTGAGGAGAATTATTTATGTATGTGATTAAATAACATATTTTCTATAATATTCTACAATTGCAATGACCTATTAAGAGTTAATTAGAAGTAATCCTATTATATTAGTCTCCTAGAAACAAACTTTTATTATTATCTCGGGTTTAGTTTTTAAATGACAACCTAAGTTTATCTACAATACTTAAGCTATTAAATTTTTTTTTACCTAAATGTTATTTCCTTGAAGCATGAATATGAATTTTTTTTTAAAGTTTTGAGTATATATTTCCAACATATTTTTTCAACATGTAAAGAAAGGTTGAAAGTTCTACATGTTGCCTAAAGTCCCTTGCATTTTATCTAACGAAACTGAGAATTATTTTAGAGACACCATTACAGAACAAAGACAATGAAGGCCTCAAAATTTCAGAAGCTTTGCAGTAGCTTATATATTAGAATTGAACTAGAATTAGAATTAGAATCGAATTCCATTAAAATTTGAATTTCATTTGAAATTGAAACTATTTTAATTTAATTTAATGGAATTCTAATTTAAATTTGAATGAATTAAAATTGAATGAAATTTAAATGAATTCGAATTAAATTCAAATTTGAATTCAAATGAATTCGAATTAAATTTCAATTCACATGAAATTAAAAATACTTGAAGGGTTTAGGATTTAGGGTTTAGGGCTTGAAATTGTAGGGTTAGGGAGGAAAGGTTCATGATGTAGGTCTTCAGAAGAAAGGTTATGATTTGAATTTTTTTTTATGCAAAAAAAGCAATATATTTTTTGTGCCCTTTTTAAGGTAAAAGAATTCCTAAATTAATGAAATTTGTGGAAATCCTAAGTATCCAATCCTTTGCCCATTTGCCTATCACTGCCAACGGCCCTATCTGCCTGTCCACCCTTCGTCGTTGACCTTGCAATGGGAAAGGCAGACGCACTGTGTCTGTTCGATGAGCCCGTCCGTACATAAGGCCATCCAATTGGGACAGTGACGTTGTCCTGATGGAAATTCTTCCATCATGTAAATACATCTACTAAGTTTTGTGTGTTTGAGTTTCAATAAACAAAGAGTTGAGATAAAAGGAGTTGGTCGTGGTGAGAACCATGGTTTGATGCAACGGAGAGCCCGTTAGCATTCGGATGTTGCACCGTCTTGTCACAGGCACAGCTCAGGGGGGGTAGATGGCAGGTTGGCTGGTCCAATTTCCTGCCTCACTAGCTTGCCAAGCCGTAGGCCACCTAAGCCGCTCCACGGGTCCAATTGGATTCGAACCCGGACCGGCAGGCGACCAAAGACCACCGCTTCTCCGGCCAACCAAGTCCGCGACTTGGCGACTGGAGGATGAATTTCAACGCTTTTATACCCATAAGGGCACGTGGCTACTCTTTAGTGATTTTTTTTATTAGGTTTGTTCATTTAATTTTACTTATCTAGTTGATTGAAAGGCTCATGTGTTTTTGCCTTTCCATTTAAATAAAATTATTAAGGGATTAGGTGGATTTGAAAAATAAAAAAATAAGGGAAAAGAAAGGGGCATCTTTGGTGGGGCTGGAAAGGAGAGGAATATGGGCTGATGTGCCCCACCTCCTTGCTTGAAATGGGGGTGTAGGAGAGTGGGGAGAGATTCTTTTTGGTGTGTGTGGGTAGGAGTGAATAGAGAAACTTGAGTGTAAAAGAAAATCCGAAACTTCGAGGAGTGATATCTTCCATTTTATGAGGCCTTTGGTAATGAAATTTGGTGAGATTGTTCCTTGTGAAATTGACTTTCCAAAATGAGTTTGCAAGTTTGATTTGGAGTTAGGATGAAAAAGTTATGAGCGTTTGAATTTGAGGAGTTTTAGTGCCTTTCATGAAGAAAAGGCTGAGACTTTGTCAAGCCATAGCTGACGTTCAGTCCATCAATTTGCAAAGGGACTTTGAAAGCGTGTTCATCTTAATCTTAGCTTTCCAAAGAGTCATTAAACTTAAGATTTGAAGTTTGGAGGAAGAAGTTATGGAGGTGTGATGACTTGGAGGTTGACTGCCACTTGTGAAGAGCAAGGCCGAAACTTTGGAGGGCCATAACCTTCGGTCAGTATAAGAATTTCTTTTGAAAATTTTATGAGTGTTAGTTTGTTTATTTATCTCTCTAAATACCTATCACACGAGATATTTGGAGTTTTATTGAAGAAGTTATAGAGTGTAGAAGTTTAGAGGTTGAGTGGGTTCTCAAAATAGGAGACCGAAACTTTGTTGGGCTGTAACTTATGGACAGAGTTTTAGTTCTTAGTGAAATTTTTATATGTTGTAGCCGGATGTGTTAGCTTTCCAAATTGCTATCACACTTGTGTTCGAAGTTTGTAAATCAAAAGTTATAAGAAGTTTGAAGAGGCAGTGGTTGGTTGGCAAGGAGGAGAAGAGCCGCCACTTTGTTTGCCTATAACTTTTGGACAGTAGTTTAGAATAAAGTGAAATTTGGAGAGGTGTTAGGTTACTGGGTTAGCTTTCCAAAATGCTATTGCACTTAGCATTTGGAGTTGTGAGACATCTGTGGCACTAGATAAAAGGCCGCAGCTACTTTAGGGTACGGCTTTGAAGATTTCTCATTGTTTTTATCAAAACATGAAGACTTGAAGATTGAAGACTTGAAGATTGAAGACTTGAAGAGGAATGTTTTGGGTTTTTTTTTATATATATGTGTGGGATGTGGCTTTGTTATTCCTAGCCTGATTTGGAGGCTCGTTGTCTTTTATTTCCTTTTGCTTTGTAACCCTGGTTGCGGGCGGTCTGGGTAAAACCAAGACTCAACCCTATTTATTGTCGTGGTGACGAAGTGGGGTTAATGGCCCACATGGTCGAGACTTGCTTGTTCTCACAGTCTGGAGTTTTGGCCAGTAGACCGTGTATTTGAAGTTTAGAATCCCATCATTCGGACGGTAGCTCGTGTCTACTGTCCCGTTTTACCCGTCTCGTATCCCGTGGTTTCTTATCCCTTCCTTGACCCTTATACCTATCTAAAGCCTACACAGGATAGGCCAACGGGCACCGTTTGAAGATTGAAGATTGAAGAAGACACCGAGTATACAACAAATAGTTGCAGCCAAACACCCCGTGTGTTCCTAAAGCGCGCTCCTCTCTACCCGACAACGTCCGCTTGGGTGGATGCTATATAGTGGTGTGCGGACGATTCACTTCGCACAATTGTTTCCTTTGTAGAGTGGGTGATCTAGTGTCAATTTGTCTCTATGCACCCCTTTCACCTTGGAGTGTAAACAACTATGAATGAATGTATTGTAATTTAAAATCAATTCATCACATTATAAACTAATTGTTTGGATTCCAGGGTAATAGACAACAGAAGAGATACCCTGCCTCAATAAGGAGATTCATCACTTTCCAATCCTTTCAAGAACATTACAAAGGGAAACCTACAAGAATTGGATTTGCAGGTTTATCTTGATGAGTTCAATGTGGCAAAAGATGAATGGCAGTACGAATCCAAGAAAGTGTGGACTTACACAACATATAAGAAATATGTCACAATGTCTCACCTTGCCAAATTGTAGCCAATGAACGATAACTTAGAAAGACAAGTGAAACGTTGGGAAGGCCCTATGAAGACATGCACGAGTAGACATTTAGTACAGAGATATGAGGAGATTTGGGCAATTACAAATTTAGTTGGCTCGAAGCCTACCATCATGAACTATTCTACCATGGCAATGGTTTGGACAAAGATTGTACTCCAAAAGGACGTAGACTAGTATATTGTTATAAGGATGAATAAAGAGACCAAAATGACCTGTCATTCTACCATGATACTTAGCAATAGGTACGGCCAAGGCGATTTATTAGAAGAGTTTTGGGGGGTCGAGAAGCCTGTTTCAAGCTTGTTCCCCAATAGTTGTTCCCTGTAGCGAGGGGAACGGCCCGCTATCAGAATTTTTTTTTCATAAAAAAAAATAATTTTAAAAATTTAGTCTCCAAATGCAAAAAAAAAGATTAAAAAAATAAAAAAATAAAAAATTTGTCAATGATGTGGCAGGGTCTCGGTCACGTCAAACCGTTGTGCCGAACTTGTTCCCTACGTTTGTAGGCTGTGATAACTCGAAGGCATCCGGAGGCCCTAGAAATCTTCTAATGGCATGCTGGCCTGTTCTAATCAGGGTCAATTCAGGTGCCCAGCTTGGCCAATGCCAAATTTAGAAGACATTGATGATGAAGATGCATCAGTTTCCTTACCACCTCCACCTCCACTTCTGGAGAGACATGAACATCGAGACGAGCGTGAAGACATAGAGTACAAGAATCAAATGCGAAAAGCGCTCGGGAGAAGTATAGAGGATCAAGGTCGACCATGTGGGCACCATGCATCATTGCATGATTCCCATTGTCATTGTGATGCATGTGGCTCTGAACATAGAGGAGGAAATTCATAGTACATCAAAGATCCCTGAGATGAGTTTCTAAATGTAGGAGGAGGCTATAGAAACACCCTAAATCCGGATTATGGTACTTCTAAACATGGCAAGTCACACTACTATCCAACAACAAGAGGACAATATGAAAACACGAGGTATACGAACTACAATGGCTCTCAATATGGTGGGTCGCAATACTATTTGGGAACAGAAGGACAGGATTTCTATAGGCCTCGTGGAAGCTCTTATTATAGTGGTTCAAGTCATGGAGGGACTATAGGGTCACAACATGATGCTTGAATTCCACCTCCAACTTTTGGATTGCCTTACTATGGAAATTATAGAGAAGGAGGACAATCAAGCAGATATGGGCCACATAGTGGCTTTGGTTCTACAGCTCAAAGTCAGAATGATGATAATAGTTCTTATTCAAAATAAAATATAGTGCAATTATGTAGATCAATAGAACTATAGAAGGCATTTGATCAAGAGGTCATGAACTTTGTAATGTAGTTTTGAACGTAAATCATAATCATTTGAAGACTAATGTCACTATGTAATAGTTGCATGTATGTGGAAATGAGCAACATCCATTGAAAAAATTTGGTATGTGAAAATGCCAAAGTCGCATGGGCTATTTCATATCATGACAAAGAATTATACTTTATGGAGTGCCACACTAGCCCCCGGGCCACTAGTAGGCATTACTTGCTATTTGCAAAGTGCTTCTTTCTCAAATGATTTCAAATTTTTTGGAGATGTTTCAAAAAATATACTAATGACCCTAAACCCTAAATTTTCAAAAACGATGCATATATAAAAAATTTTGAATTCTGTAGGATCCAATTTGGTCAATTTTGGCTCTCTACTCCTTTTGATTGAAAATGTTTACAAATTTAGGAGAATTTTTTATTTCTCAATTTTAAAAAAAAAATGCATTTGCTTTAGATTCTAAATTTCTAATAGAATTTCTTTGAAGGGAAAAAAAGCATTGGTCAATCACCTTACAATTTCTGTTCTCTAGAAGTTGCATTTTTGCCTTTTGGGCATAAAGAGTTGATCATCCAAAAATTTTATAATATAAAAATCCAATTATCCAACAATAAATATTTTTCAAAATTAAATCTATGCATACTAGAGAAAGTACTATTCACTTTTTTCCAACCACAATTCAAAAGCTTAACCCCACATCGCCGCAAGGGACCAAAAGTATCCTCTCACAATTTTGAAAGTCATATAACTTTTGTATACAATGTCCGAATTCAATAAAACTTGTTGGAAAATTTGCGTTCTCTCTTCCAATTTGTGTGGTAGAATTTTCAAATTGATTCAATATGTACAAAGTAACTGGAAGCCAATCAAAGTTCATAGGTTCAATTTGAGTCCACCAAACTGCATTTGATGGTTGAAATTTCAGGAGGTTGTATCTCCTTCATCCAAAGTTTGTTTTTAATAAAATTTGTTGTGTTATGTTTCCCTTTTAGTCTAATTATTGTGGTAAAATTTTCATGTCAATCCAAGTTTTTTTAATTGTTTGGGAGCAATTCAAAGTTCAAAATCCCCACATTTTTGGATTTCAATGAACTTTGGTGGCTTGTATCTTCTCTATACAATGTCTGTTTCCAATTAAAAAAAACTTGAAAAAGTTGTGCATACTAGTCTACTTTGTGTGGCTAAAATTTCATATGAATCCAAGAAGTCATGAGTGATTGAGAAGCATTTTTGTAGAAGGAGGTCTAGCCTCATGTATGTTTTTTGCAACTTTTTTTACCTATATTTTGACATTTCCAAGACATTTTGCAAACACATTGAGTCACTTTATTGATATTTTTTTCACTAATGTGTTTGTATGTTGTTTTGAATAACTTTATAGTTTTAAAATTTTTTCATTTGAGTAAGTTTAGGAATTGAATTTCAATTCCAAGTGTGTTTCTAGGAAAATTTCAGCATCTTTTTTCAACACTAAAACATTATAATCTTTGAATCTATATGGTCAAATGACTCCAAATTTGTATCCCATCATCTACAACATGTTCACTACAAGATTGTACAGTTGAAATCTTTATAACTTAGTGAAATTTACATGTATATCAGTTCAAAAGCAATGATGTTTTTGAACCCAAGTAAGACTTCGGTGATGAGGGGTTAAGCACAACCATGTGCAAAAACATATCAAAGATCCAAAGTGGGACAATTCATTGAAAACCTCCAATGTAAAAACCGAGAACATTGTACTTAGGAATTTTTGAATGAGTAGGAAGAAAATACTTTTTTCCATAAATTTTTTGGGTGCATTCTAAATTCAATTACTGAACATAAATAATTTTGAAATCAAATTCATCAAACAGCATAAATGACTCGGATTGGGAGTCTATTCACCTTGATCGGACCGTCTGATTAGCCATCCACTAGATCGAATGGTTTTCCCGTCTGCCTCATTAAGGTTGTCCGATCGGATAGACCCTAGAAATGTCCACCCCATCAGATGGCTAGTTGTCCGTGTATTCGGGACCGTTTGATTGGGCAAACATTTTTCAGATCCGCCCAATGGGACATTATGGACGAGGCGGATAGGAAGGCCGTCTGCCTCATATAAAAAGGCGAATGGGTTGTTTGCTGGTCACTTTTATCTTCCTCCTTGTTACACTGGTTGCAAGAGAGAGTAGAGAGCTTGGTGGTTCGCCCCTCCATTGGCTCCTTTCTTCAGGGAGATAAGAGTACATTATTGGGGGGAACTCTTGTTAATTTTTTTTGCAGGAATTATGACATTTATTGAGATGTTGAGGTCAAGGAGAGCTGCGAGGGGAAGAATAATTGTGCCCCCTATTTAGTCTGCTATGGATAATCCTTCTAAGAGTTGCAAAAATTTCTTGATAAAATTCATCATTGCGTTTTATGAGACAAAGACTAGAATGTCTCTTAATAATAAATATGTTCAATATGGAGAGGAGTGCATTGAGAAATTTAAAGGGGATATGAAGGACAAGATGTTGCAAGCTTTACATGTACCGAAGTGGTATGATGAAACGGAGAAGGCAAATTTCCAAACTTGGCTAGACAAACGAGTCCACAATTCACTATGGAATGCCAAGGTAATCATACAAAAATTTGGGAAGGTGCACCGTGAAAATGATGAGGCATTTGAGTTTGTTGTTATGAAAGCAGACATGTTTATAATGAGGTGTAAACGGTTTTCTAACAAACAGAATAGAGAGGGATTAGTGGATTGGTGGAAGAGTGTGGACAGGGTTGTAAAAGTGGAAAACATACATGGCCATCTCATAGAGCTTTTGGAAACAACAAGGTTGATTAATGTAGATAAAAAAATCATATGGGGTGGCTATGCAACTATTTGGAGGGTACGAATTGAAGGATGCGCCAAAATTAAAGCATTTTGGGAGTTCGCAGCAAAGACGTCTCTTCAAGAAGGTCGATGATCTGAACTTGTGAAGATAGAACACAATACCGAGTCTATAGTTGTAAGGATTCCGCATGATGGAATGATACGTTTTTTTGGCAATCTATGCAACATAGAATGAAGGCTATATGTTTTGGTGGAATGGTAGTACATTGCGTGAAATGTTGAGAAGGAATAACCATTATCCAGACAACCTATACGTTTGAGTGGCATATGACCCCAACATTACAAAAGAAGAGGTCCTTGCTGCTGAACATCTGAAGCATTGGGGAACAAAATGCACAAAACTTGCTTGGGCTTTGCTATAGATTATGAATGCAATCCACGGTGTTGGACATCTTCATACTAACATTTTTCCGAACAACATTATGTTTCATTTTCCCAAAGATGAATCTTGGGTTTACATTAGAGTTTGCGATTGGAAGATGACTACGGTTAGTAATGCCTCCATGAAGTTGTTGTATATATTCACATCCACAAAGGATTAGGACAAAGCTTTGAAAAATAGATGGTGGGTGGATCCAAAAATTACATATGTCCATAGAAAGGATGCAAATGTGGAGAATGTACTAATCCTTTCTAAGGTATCCAACGAATTTGCCATTGGTCAACTAGCTCTGAAGATCAATGCAGAATGCATATCTGAGGCTTACCACAAATTGCAAGGTCGTGGAAGCGGTTCAATGATGCGATACGACCATAAGGACTTAGCATGACTATTTGAAGCATATGTGAAACGACTTTGCACAAATGGTTCCAATGGTAATAGTAGTTTGGCAGAAGTAATTTCGGTTAATTTCCATTTACAATTGGCCTATACTAGATGAACACTTCTGCCGGTCATATTGAACTTTTTTGATATAATATATAAGTATAGGAGTAAGCAGTATCTTTACAAGCAAAAGCACATAGTATTACGTGTGAGGATTATATAGTTCCATAGTGTATACAGACTTATGTGCATCATTTTTAACACCAATGAATGTCATTGTAATTCCAATTGACCAATTTCACTTGCATTTGTGATTGGTGAGCAACTAAGCATGTTTTAACTAATAATGGTTAAACTATTGTAGAACAGTTTCAAGTCTCAATGTCGTTTGTCATTTTATTCTTGGATGAAAGATTGAAAGATTGAAAGTTTCAAAACCTAAAGATTACAAGAATGCATTTTTTTCAATTGATGGTTGTTCAATTTACAAGTTCTTGTTTTAAATTATGTAGTTTGGCATGCGTGGTCAAAGTTGTTGAATAATGACTAGTTGAATATAGAAATGTAAATGTAAATATGTAAAATGTACAATATGTACTTTTTAGTGAATTTCGTGATTGATATAAAAATGGAAAAGAATTGAAGGACTAAAGGAGACATCATGTTCGTCCATTGTCCTATTGTAAATTAAAGATTTAGCATGGAATGGATTGGAGGCCTTTGATGTTTGAAATTGATAATGTGATTGCTAAACCCTAAACCGCATAAAGGCCCCTAGAAGACTAATTCCACTCCACTCGCAACCTCTTGTTGTCATTTTGTTGAAAGTGGAATTTATTGAATTCATCCCTTTCCTTCACACTTATCTACCTCAAGTCATTCCATTATTTTTTTTTTCTTGAAGTGGAAAGAACACTGCATGATTGCTTTAAAAAAATGAAGGAACAAATGAGCCAAGACAATATTGTGAAATCATTTCAATGAAATGAATGAATTCAAAGGTACAAAATAAGTGAAGTATAAGTAAAAACCATCTACTTTACAATTTAAATATTTGGCTATTTGTTGCTTGAAAATTTTATGTATAGCATGTACCCTAATTTCTAAATAATTGTTGAAAAAATGAATTTTTAAACCACACTCCATCCCACCCAAATGACCCAATGACCCAACTGCTAGCTAGGGAGGAATGGAGGATTCACCTCTTATTGCTTCAATTTTACCCTTGGAGAAAACACTCGAATTTTTTTATTTGCATTGTATCATTTCTTTTTGTAAATTTCAAATTCACATATAAAATCAGAGTCCAAAAATTAGCTAGGAGGCTAGAAGAGGTGATAAAATACAAAATGTACATGGCAAAAAATAGTCAAGGACTCGAAGAGGATTAACCCATCTATTGCTTCATGTTTTTCCATTTAAAAAAACATTGAAATTTCTTATTTTTCATATATGAACACATTTGCAAATTCTGAATTCATATTTGTAAATTTTAATCAATTAAACATATGCCCCAAATTAGCTAAAACTTGATGAAATACAAAATTTTATCGACATATAATAAGAGGCAATTTTAAAATGTTTGCCCTTCAACGGGACAATAGAAGGGTCATTGGGTCAATCCTCCATAGCCAAAAAATAATGGGCTATTTTTTCATTTATCCTAATTTAAGGCAAATGGGAAATTAGGGGGGCAATCTTCATCTGTCTCATCCATTCGTCTGCTGGACAGGGTCTGATGAAACATTAGAAGAGTTTTGGAGGGTCCAAAAGCCTATTTTGGGCATGTTCCCCCACAATTGTTCCCTATAGCGAGGAGAATGCTATTAGAATTTTTTTTTTCATAAAAAATATTATAAAAAATAAAAATTTAGTCTCTAAATGCAAAAATTTAAAATTTAAAATAAATAAAAAATTTAAAAATAAAAAAATTGGTTAATGACATGGTAGGGTCTCAGCCACATCAGACCACTGCACCGAATTTGTTTCCTGTATTTGCAGGCTGTGATAACTCGCAGACATCCAGAGGCCCTAAAAATCTTCTAATGAACCTCTATATCTATGGACGCTAGAAAATAGGTGAACGCAACGTCCGGATGTCTATGCAACCCTGGAAGTGCATTATATAATCAAGACAATTTTTTCACCAATCATTTATTATACCAATTGTAAAAATGTGAAACAAATTTTAACCCTTGAAGTTCTATAACTATTTTCACTAAAAACGCTCAAAAATTGCCATTTTTGGTACAAGTACCAAATTTTTGGAAATTTTTTTTTTTGACAAATGTAACTGTAGGATCTTGTAGTATGCTAACTTGATAATATGTAGTAAGAATTTCAAAGAAATTCACCACATGGATTGTAAGATATATGCATTCGAATTTGTTGAAATCATTTTTCTAGTTCTATGAAAAATAGGGAAAGCTACTTTCTACAAGCTCACTTTTCTATGAAAAAATTGTCCAAAATAGTGGTGCTTCTTTGGATTGTATTTCTAGACAAATTAGCCACATGCTTGAAAATTTCAGATCATTTGGAATCATACAATATATAGGACAAAAATAGTAAACATGCAGTAGTAGAGAATGATTCAAAATACTAAATTGTTAAGAATTTAATTATGAAATTGAAAAATGCCAATTCCAATGGTTGTAATGTTGTAATAAATAGTCTACATTTTATGATTTTTTTTTTTTAAATATTGAAAATTGAGTAAGATAATAGACTTCAAAGTTTATTTTAGAGTAGAGAATCCATAACTACCCACAAACAAAAAATCCTCATAACTTTTAACTCCTTGATCAAAATAGAATGATTCAAAGCTTTCCACATATATATAACTCTAGAAAACCAATTTCAAATTTTTATTTATGAAAAAAGCGATTTTTTTATCTACTTGGATTGCCCATTTAAGAAAAAAAATAAACACATTTAGCCTATTAGGCCATAACTTTTGACTCATATTTTCAATTAAATGTCATAAAATTTAGTACATATGAAAGATATTCCTTGTCCCCACCTTCTATTAAAATTTGGGCCAAAAATATAAAAATCTTTAGTGACATGTATTTGCCCAAAATTACTATGTAGCCAAGAAATGCATGCTAGTCATTTACTAGGGATTACTATACTAGTCAACTTTTCAAAAGATTTAATAGTAAACATGAATTAAATTTTAGTAAAATAGCCACAACTATAGTTTGTATCGTCTCAAATCACTTGCAAATAACAATTGTTTTTCAGTAAAATAAAAAATCTCACTATGTCCAATATACAACTTTTATGTTTGTAATTTTGAATTCAATTTCATGTGAATAAAGTATGGCTCATCAAATGCAAACAATCAAAAAAACATAATCAAATTTGTAAGATGGTGTAACTAAAATTTATTTATCAACGAATTGTATGCAATTCCAAACATTAGTAGACCCCAACTGAAAGTGATTTTTTTTAAATATGTAGAAAATTTCAATTGAAGATGTTTTTTTATAATGAGTTCTCAAGTCCTTAAAATGATAGTAAAATGTCGTCAACTTTCAAATTTAACACTACAATATAGACAATTTAGAACTCTTACTAATTATTTACTTGGTATAATTTACTACCCAAAAACCAACGGAAGGAATCAACCAAGAACAATGGTCTCAAGAAGTTTGTAGCACATACCATTAACCCCTAATTAAAAGCCTAGAGCATTTATAGGTTTAAAAACACCATTGCTTTTGAAGTATTATATGTCTAAATGTCACTAAGATATAGAAACCTCAATCGTACAATCTTGTAGTGCACATGTTGAAAATGATGTGAAACAATTTGGAGTCATCTGGCCTCATAGATTACAAGATCATATTGTTTTAGTATTGAAAAAGGATTCTTAAATTTTCCTAGAAACATATTTAGAGGTCAATTTTGATTTCTAAACTTACTCAAATGGAAAAAAAATTCAAGCTATAAAGTGTTTCAAAAATCAAAACCAATATACAAATTCATTGGTGAAAAAAAAAGATTACTCAATTGATTCAATGGATTTGTTAAATGGATTTGAAATGTCAAAAAATAGTTGCAAAAAACACAACTATTACTGAACTTCCTTCTACTAAAATGATTGTGTCACTCATACCTTCTTCAATTGATATGAAATTTTAGCCATACAAATAAGACTAGTATGTGCAACTTTTCCGAATTTTTTTTTATTAGAATTGGACTCTATATAAAGAAGAAATAAGCCACCAAAGTTCATTGTAATCCAAAAATATTTAGATTTTGAACTTTGAATTGCTCTCAAACAATCAAAACATCTTGGATTGACATTAAAATTTTACCATGATAACTAGACTTCCAGGGAAACAAAATCAAAAAGAAATTTTGAAAAAAAAACATTAGATGAGGGAGATATAAGCTCATAAAATTGGACCCATGAAATGTAGTTTGTTGAACTCAAATTGAACCTATGAACTTTGACTGGCTCTCAACACATTTGTGCATGTTGGATTGATCTGAAAATTTAACCACACAAACTAGACTAATATGTGCAACTATGCCAATAAGTTTTATTGGGTTTAAACATTGGA
Organism: Pseudoscleropodium purum; assembly: GCA_963969395.1. NCBI lineage: Eukaryota > Viridiplantae > Streptophyta > Bryopsida > Hypnales > Brachytheciaceae > Pseudoscleropodium > Pseudoscleropodium purum. The sequence goes on along the minus strand of OZ017804.1, from coordinate 21,384,223 downwards.
TGAAAAAGTTACAACAATTTGAATTTGACTTCTATACTGAGAGAACACTTTTAGGCCTCTGGGGCGTTTGGGGGTTAATAAAGACAATGAACTATACTATACAATCTTAGTCAGTGATTGTTTTGCTGCTTGGCACAATATTGCTGCCCAAAATGGGATGCAAATGGGACGCCATGTGCTTTGGCCATGAAAACCAAGGACCCATGAATTTGAATGTAGAAGTGTAAAATCCAATATTCATGACCTCACAAGTCTGGCGTACTAAAAGTATTCCATACACTAGGGCTATGGGAGCATTTTTTAAAACATCCACCCATCATGGGCAGCTGCACCAATGGACTGACCAACCACTTGGGAGGGATTGAAGTGGCTGGGAGCCATGATGTCTACAAGAACTCCACAGTGGAAATAATGGGGAATAAATTTTGTGGACAACATAATCTAAGAAGGAAGGAAACACAGGTCCAAACCAACCATGGATGTTGTATTATTAGTTACCTTGCTTTGCTTAACCCATTAATGCCTGGTCGACCACTTTGTGGGCAAAAATGGCAATTTTTTGTTGATGGGGAGAAATCTACACTGAATTTGAAGTGGAAACAAAAAGGACAGCTATAGGTAATTGGCAACCCAAGCCAATGGAACAAGAATCACATCCATATGAGCTAGCATGTGATTTTTTTTTGAACAAATGGAAAGAACCATTACATGAAGAAAAAAAACCCAGATACAAAATGGCTGCCACCAAGGCTAGACAATGAAGAGATAAGAGCATAAAAAGAAACAAATCAAAACAAAAAACACAGAAGAAGAGACAAGAGAAGGGTCCCTTCTTATTCCAAACAATGTAAGTATCAATCCTATATGCTATAACTAAAGATTTGAACCAAATTTTATCAAATTTGGCCTAGATTAAGGACACATTCTGCGGACAGTGGGTGATAATATGTTGAGCCCGTAATTGAGTTGCACAATCCCGAGTCAAGAAGTACTTCCTAGATGGCCTTGTAAGTGACATCTAATGGCCATTGTTCTTGTGCAAAGACCTTGCTATTGCGAGAGATCCAAATAATTCAAAGGACAGATCCTCAAAGAAGAAACCAAATAGCCTTAATGTCTTGAAAACGTCTAGGAACTAGGGAGCCAAAAACACATTGGGCAAAAGTCAATTGCACATGTGGATCTATCCTTGGTTGAATACCCTGAAGGTGATAAAGGATAGACTGAGCGTAGTCCTATATCTCCATTGTTTATAGCAAGAGTAAAATCTATGTATAAGGGATTCTTCAACTCCTAAATCGTAGAATGGGTAGTTGGTGTCAATACTAGGGTTGATGCACGCTCTACATGTTTGGACCGTTACTATGTTGTGGAAAATAGATGATATGAAAGCCAACTCTTTCTAGGACCTATTTTTAAACCAAACGTCCATCCAATCCGGGGGAAAAGAAGGTAGAAGATTACCTTCCCATTTAGATGGGATAGAACGTATAAGCTCAGAATTTTGTGTAATGTGTTTGCATCCGATTGTTGTGGAATAGGTTTAGAGCTATGAACCATCTTGCCATCGTCATTTTCCCCGGTCAAAATCTAGAGAGTGGGTAGCTCCTAAGTAGATGAGCTAGCATGTGATTTCAGTATTCAAAAAACTAGCAAAATACTAGCTGTAAATACAACAATTAATGCCAAAAAAAGGCCATAAATCGGAAAGAATTGGTACATTGTACGTGCTAACAAGGCATTCACTGGCAAAGGGCAACATCTAGGAATTTAGAATTTGGAGTGGGAACGATGAAGTTTCCATTGGCTATTTGTAATCGTGTCTCCTTCCCGCCATTGTCAGGGACAAGGAAAGGCAAGACCAAGGCTAGAGATGCGTGAAGCTAAAGCATACGCAAAGGCCAAGCGCATTTGAGGCAAAAGCTCAAGCAACGGATTACTAATGGTACGCATTCAAGCATCCTCTACGAGCTGCAATTGCGATTCAGCTGTCCGGATTTTTGTGTGTGCTAGTTGTAATGGGTCATGGGAGTGGAGGCATGGCTAGACCATTTGAACTTAGGCGATATGTGGGAGTTCTTCAGGATTGTCGAGGTCTTGGACAACTACACACTACATTGCTCTAGATTTTACTAGCAGGGAGGAGAAGAAAGGGCACTCATGATCGTTGGTGGAGGGTAGGGTCTTCATTATAATGAGTTGAGAGTTTGGGCTCCTTCGAATGCATTTGTGCTTTAGTACGAGAGAATGCCAAAATTGAGAAACGATCAAGTAGGCGCCATAATGGATATGCTTGGCACAACCTCCCCCTCCTCCACAAGAATTCACCCACATAGCTACAATCTTGGCCACATAGGCAACAAACCAACGATTTTCTCTCAACAAGCGCCAAGTGCTTTTGGGTTTATTTGATCGTAATTATCTTCTCTTGCATCCGATTTCAGTTGGGGCTCACAGTTACGATGACTTGGACAATTTGTATAGAGCACAATTGCGTTACTTCTTCGACCGCCATTTTGCCAAGTTGCTTGGCTGGGGTGCGAGGTGTGAGGAAAGGAGTGAGGATGGGTTCCCAATAGAACTTCACTTCGATTTGCACCAAATTGTCTTTTCATGATGTCTTAGGGGTTGTTGGATGTGCGGTCATTGAAGACATGGATGATATTGTGGAGGGCAAAAGTTAAAAGGAAAATGTTCAACCTCCAAGTATCCAAGTTCAGTTTGCAAATATCGACGTTTAGCTTCCAAGTATCAACGTTTAGCTTCCAAGTATTGACATTCAGCCTATAAGTACTGATGACGTGCCTAGTGTAAAGAAGAAGTGGTAGTATGTGCAAAAGGGGACAAAGGCGGAAGCATTATTGTTAGGGAGTGTAGTCTTGGGGGATTTCAAGATTTGACAAGTGGGATGGCGCCACCTTCCCTAAAGTCCAAGTGGTGATATATACACTGAGCCCTAAGGGCACCCAACACTGAGTTTGGACCTTTGCCTGTTCCGTTGGACCCAATTCGTCACGAGAAGGCACGAAGGCAGGGTCATGACAAGAGGCAATGACCTAATGCCGGCATGAAAAACTCGTGCTCCAAAGATTCCCTCGAACCCGTCTCAATTGATCTACATAAGTTTGCACCTCCCACAATAAGGGCCCACTTTGGTCAACCATTTTCAGTGAGAGTCTTATTGTAAGATCTTCACTAGGGTGGGGAAGTACTACCTGACCCCTGTCCCTTTGCAGTTGGGTTAGTATTGGGCGGGGATGAAGCACAAAATGGAACCCAACTTTGGATTATTGACTTTGGAGCTTACCTTGGCATCTACACTTTGCCACGCATTGGTTGCGAGGAAGTTCTTCTCACTACGAAGCATACAACATCTCCAATCATTCAAGGAATGCAAGTTGAAGAGACCCATGACCCCCCACACACATTGGATTCTACCATTCTACTAGCCTGGGAGCTTGCAGATAGTGATTTAGCCCATTCATGGGACCTTGCACTATTTGATTTGGGTAGTGAGAATTTAGACCTTTCTAGTGGAGCAAGTTTGTAGGATGTACAAGAGGACGATCCCTTAGCCTTGCTAGGGGAACTCGGTGTTTATTCTAAAGGACCAGAACTTGAAAGGCCCAATCTTGAGGAAAAATATTTAGAGAGAAATTGGCATTCATGGACGTGGTCCCTTTTGCCGAAGCACCACTATATAGGAAAGGTTCCACGTGCTAGTGAGCACCTTCCAGCTAATGGTTTGCTACAACCCATTGACTACTTTACTCTTTTGTAGGATGAAACGTTGCAGCAAAAAATTGTAAGGGAAAGTAATAACTATGCAAATTTTGTCAACCCTTCAACGGGTAAATGCAAGGGTGGTGAGCATGTTGCAAACCCCATTATGCTGGAAGAATTTCGGCAATTTACAAGGATCTGTTGTCTAATGGGTGTGAAAGACCAACCTACAATTCATGATTACTAGAGAAGGGGGCACAATGCTTTATTTTGCGCAGATGTGGCAGGCACCATAAGCAAATGGTGTTTCAAATATATTTAGCGATGTTTGCACATGACATCACGACTTGATTTTATGACAAACAAACGTAGCCCTTACTATGATCCAATCGACAAATGCAAGTGGATTTTGTAACATGTGGAGGCTAGATTCTAACATTTTTGGAACTTGTCCGCATATGCCACAATTGATGAGTGCATGGTGGCATACAATGGGTAGTTTTGTTCTTTCAAGTAGTACCTTCCCACTAAGCCGATTACCCATGGTATCAAGATTTGGGCAATGGCATGTTAATTGACTAGCTACGTATACAAATTGGAGATCTATGTAGGGAAGGAAAATGTTCAACCTAATTCTGGAGAAGATAGAGCACCGATTCGCATGGCGGGGCAGGTCGTCACTTGCTTCACCAAGGGACTTGAAGGACAATGGTACTTTGTCACCTGCAATAGTTTCTTCACTTCACTGTATTTGTTTGACAACTTGTTGTCTCATGGGTTTTATGCCATAGGAATTGCATGCAAGCAATGGAAAGACTTTCCTACAAATTTGGACATCACCCGTGAACAACCACGAGGGACACTTCACATCCAAGTTCACAAGGATCAGGAAATGGCTACAATCCATTGGCAGGATATGAAAGGGGTCTATTTTTTGACCACTACAGTTGATCCAATGGTGCCTAACAGAGTGGTGACCAATTGAGTATGTAGTCAAAGAATTGTTGAGGTATCAACATCTCCAATCCAAATTTTGTATTCACAAAATATGGGCGGAGTTGATGTTGGTGATCAGAATCACTCATACTACAATATGCAAATCGCTACAAAGAAGTGGTGGCACATGATTTTTTTTTCTGTTTGGACTCCTGTATAGCAAATGCATTCACTATTCACAAGGAAATTTCAAAGAGCTTGGAGGAGAAAAATTTAATCCACAGGATTCCAACTGCATATTGCTTACCTTCTCATGGGGCGGCTTTACAATTCAAGAAGGGCAGACAAAGTTGCCCAGCTAGTGCGTGTGGTTCATACTTGTCATGTTGAAGGTTTTGTTAGCCACATGCCTACGAAGACAACTTTGCAACGAGTTTGCCATTTGTGCAAGCGACGCAATTTTTGGATCTATGTGTAATGCGAAGGGGTGTGATTGTGCATCGCTAAATGCTTTGAATTCCATCATACACTGATACACGGCACTCATTTGTAGATGTGAAGGTAGTTCTCTCTTGCCAACAATAAATGATGTTGGGTTCAATTAATTTGTTGTTCCTATGTAACTAGGGTGCTCAGCAACAGTTACTGTGCATTCTAAGCGGTTGCTTTGTGTGGCATGTACTTGTTGAACACTTCCTTTGGATGAATGTAGCGACATAGTGTTGCTAGAATTTAGGTGTTTTGTGGCTCCCATAATCAACCTCTGCTGTTTGTGAGTCTTTTCATTACTATCGCCAATTGCTTTTTGAGAAGTGAAATGTTTTCATGAGGATTGCTTGCGTTTTGAACAATAAAAGTCATTGCTAATTGTAAGGTTCTATTTTCAATTTTGGTGCTACTTTCATTGCCAATTTGCCAAATATGATCTTCTTTGAATGTTTCTAAAAATTTTGGACCCATTGAAATGAGTAGGTCAATAGAAAATGATTAGATCAGTCACACTGTGTTCCTTTCAAATTTAGGGCATGTGCTTGTGACATGATATTACATGCTGAGGATTTCAAATCGGAAATATGTATGTGTTTTGTTACATCATAATTGAATTGAGTTGAGGTGTAAATATTGTTTTTTTCCCTTCTATCTAACCATCCGTTTCAAACAAAAAAATAATTGAAGGACACGTTGTGTGTATGAAATTATTGCTTGAGCTTCTTGAGTTTGAGCTTGTTTGTATTAGTAAGTGATTCTTACATGCACTAAAATTGATTTCATATGTGTCACAAGAAGAAAAGAAATTGTCCTGCAAAAGCTTCATTTAAATAAAGTTGCATTGAAACCTAAGTTAATAACAAAAACTTCATTTCCATTTAGTGCCATCTTATAACTCATGCTGTTAATGAAAGAATTATTGTATTCTTCTCACAGAAATAAAAATCTTCACCCTCACCAACAGGATACAAGAAGTTTAGGTAGGTTAATTAGGTCATGTAGCCCATTACTTAAGAATCCACAACATATTTCCTATTATTAATACTTAGTGTCTTGTTGTAGTGTCATTGTCCTCATTCCTTGGGATAAATTCAATTCAGTTGTTGTATTTCTTCTTCTTGCTTGGGCGTCTCTATGCTTCTCAAAAGCAGTTGTACTTCATTTTTTGTTGTCAAGTAAGTTACCACCCCACAAGAACATTCAATATTCAAAATTTTTAGGAGGACTTCACTTTCTGCTAAGTTAATAACAATGATCTCTCCTTTGATTTTTTATCATCGAGGTTTATCATATGATTGAAAACAAAGAACAATGGTCAAGAATCTGGATTTGGTGGCAAATGACCTTGAATGAACTACTTTGTGTCTTCCCGCAATAGAGATAGAATGGTATGCCCGAGTTCACAAGTTTGTTGCCTAACAAAATTATCTGTATTTCAAGTAGGCACTTTGAAAAGCTTAGTACAATAGTAATGTCATGATATTGTATTTAGTTGACTACTCTGAAGTAGTTCTTAAAGGATCACCTCATTTGGTTCTTGGTTATGTTCTGTGGTTTAGGATTCAAGTTTGGCATTCAGGTTGCTTGAACTCTTGAAGTCCATTGTCCCTTAGAAACTTTATGGTCGGTTGTACAAGTCACGAGAGTTGATCTATTCAGATGTTTGTTGGAATTTTTGACCCATTGAAATGATTCACATGAATAGAGAATGATGAGATCGGTCACATGTTGAGGATTCAGAAGGCAAAAGAGATAGCAGAGCAAGTATACTGCGGAGAGCTCCTTTCGACCATGATTTTACAACTAAAACTTCATTGCTTTCGGGAGGGTGCAATTGGTTGTTGAACCTCTGGACAATTGTTGTGTGCATGGGTGCAAGACGTAGTGATGTTTTGCTATTGTGCAAGAAATGTCTGTGGCATTGTGGTCAACATGTAGACGTTGTTCACAACGGGCTGCATCAATGGTTGTCTTTTCCTATCACTTTAGTTTTAGCAATTGTCTAGCTTCATGAGTCCATAATTGTCTCTAAGAACTCATTAGTGGTCTCCTACTCTGATAGAGGTCATGAACATTTTGAACCCCTTTTTGATTGTGTTGCCATGTTTATGTGAGACTTGTTTAAATTTTTTTGTACCATATGATTCAAGTTTTGGGTTCTCTTCCTATATGATTGGGATGTCTGCAAAGCCCTGCCCATTGTTTTTGTACCTTGCTTCAATCAATGATTGGAGTTGGTAGTGGCCGGTACTAGTGGAATGTGAATCTTCTTTTGTGTAACGTGTTTAAGACAATTCATTCTATTTCAGTGCATATTTGCCAAAGATATGGTGCAGGTTTCTAATTTGAGTGAGGTTAGGAACTAAATATTGTCACATGCCTACAACTGCTCCGTTTCAACTGAACAGTATGTGTTGGCAATCAAATTCCCATTATTGTACTTGGGAAACTCCAACCTGGTGTTCTAGTGAACATGGGACATTACTAGAAGCCATCATGACTTTGAAAGAAGAACTATGTGGTCATATAAGAATGCTCAGAAAATTCTACAGAAAGAAATATGGTCCAAATCCGTAGGTCATGTATATGATACTCACTTCAATACATACGGTAACCAAGATGCATTATAAATTTTATATTGGGAATGTATTCTTGCCAAGAAATCCATTGCCTTGACCAATTTCAACATGCTCTTTCCATCGGTACGGTCAGATTGGTACAGGGCACTCCAATTCAACATGTATTTCTTTTCCCCCCGTAAGTAGAAACTACCATGCTCACCCTCCAAATCAACTACAGTCGTTAATGAGTTAAGAGGACTTGGGATAGTAGGTCAAGAAGGCCCAACAAAGTCCTCTATGGAATGGAAAATGGAATGAATTACATCCATCTATGAGTGCAAAATAGGATGAACGTAAATTACATCCATGTCCACAACATTGTTAGGGGCCACTTCACACTATGATAGAAAGTTGACTGGAGGTAGGGTTGACAGGACGTCCGAACGCGGACGCTGTGTCCACAGCGTCCGCTGACATTCGCGTCCCGGCGGACGCAGCGTCCGCCCGTTCGCCCCGTCCACCTGTCCGTCCGCCCGAATACGGCCGTCCGATCGACGCGCGGACTGATTTGGTCCGCACGATCTGGGCGTCCACCTCGAGCAGTCGGGCCGTCCGCCCCGCCCGTCCGCTTTCCGACGGCGGTCGGGACGCTGCGTCCACTAGCGTCCGTGCGTCCGGACGTCCGGAAACCGGACGCTATTTTGGGGCGGACGTTGAAATTTGTCAACCCTGACTGGAGGCCATGGTTTTTCACCAATCACATTTCAAGAAATGAAAAAAATTTACCTTTCAACCCTTCATACTAAAAGGTACAAGCCAAAGCCCATCACCTTCCAAATTACTCGACGATTGGAGGTCCTAAAAGCGTACAAGCTCTAAAAGTGTCCACTTCCTTAAATGTACATTGTATCCATTCCTAATAGAAGGGTGGACTTTGAACTTCAAAGAATACTACCAAAGCATGGTGTCCAAGGTCCACATTAGTAGTATAGTACCAAGCCAATATAAGCCTTAGACACTAGTAATTTGGTACTATTCATTGGTGCCTAATTAAAGACCTTCTTTCTAGTAGTGCATGGCTGCAATTCCAAATAGAGGTTTTTCCTGGCATAGTCACATATTGCCCATATCCTCTCCAAATATACAAGCAAATGATAGAAAATTGGAAACTAAATTAGGCTATTAGAACTTCCAACCCAAAACCAACCTCAATTATAAGCTTGACCACAAAACATATGCATCTCTAGCAATGCATATGGTTTGATTTGTGTATATATAGTGAGCAATAATGACCTCAATTGTGTCAAATTGACGGCATTCCATGTGCCATTTTACATGAGCTTATTGCGCCCCATACATATGCAAATTAATTTGCAAATTGCATTTCACTCTAAACATTGTGCAATTTCACCCTAAACACAATTTTGTAGTTGTCTTTTGAGTGGACAATGAGGATTTTCACTTAATGAGTATTCAATTTGATTAATTCTACAAATTAATTTGAAAATTAATTTTCCCGTCTCCCCTCCCCTTAACTTGTATTTTTTTCCAAACACTCCTCCTTTCAATCAATATAGAATTATGTGATTTTCATATGTATACCATTTATATTTGTATATCCATATTTGTATTCATAAATATATATTCCATATCCAATATCATATTCAATATCCATATCTAGTATGTATATATTCAATATGTATGCACATATTTTTATATAAGTATTCATATCTAGTATGCATGTATTCAATATGTATGTACATATTTTTATGTACATATTCATTGATGACTTGCTAGCAGGGGGAGTTTCTTTTCAAATTGATGAGCACTTGAGCTAATAAACAAATGCATGACAAAGTGTAAAACAAATATTTTACTAGAAAAATATGGAATCAACGTTTTGCAAAGGGTACATCGGAGTCACATCAATGGTTTACAATTTTTTTCAAAGGATGGTGGGAGCCCAAGTACCTAGTTTTCTAAACATTGAAGATAGTGCACTACTATGTAAGGATTTCCTTCCTTCTACTTGCACTTCCAACTCCCTTTACAAATTAGCTCTTCAATTGATGCTTTTTAAATATTTTTTATGTCTAAATTTTAAATAAAAAATTCTTTGAAATATAATTCTTTAATTTTAAGTTTGAAATTTGACTTGGCAATATGGAAAAACAAATTGGTTCATCTTACAATACATTAGTTGTTGGTTCTCTTGATACATCAATTGTATAGGTCACAGAAGGAGACCACTTGAGACAAATGACAAGTATGAAGATTTGTTTGCACTCACTTGTCAGTTTGTCCTCTTTATATATTGTGTGGATCAAATTAGGGGACTATAAGAAATAAGTGACAAGGGTGAAGACTCATTCGCTCTTATTGACCATTGCTTAAGTAAATAGGGTAGTTGGTCTACAATTTTTGTCATTTGACTCACATTCTCACTTACTTGTCTATTGGTCTTCCCTATACACAGTGTGGGTCAAAAAAGAGGACTACAAGAGATACATGACAAGGGTGAAGACTTATTAACTTTGCACTTACCTATCATCAGTGAAGTGAATGGGCCAATTGGTGCACAATTCTTGTCACTTGACTCACAATCTCATTCACTCGTATGTGAAGCTTATTTAGATTGAACATTGTTAATATAGAAAAAGAAGAGACTCTACGTGGCAAGGTAAACTTGGTAGCATAATTAGTGCATTGTCTTTATTAGAGTTGAGGAGCTCCACCATCTAAACATAAGGGCTTATATTTCCATTGTTACATTCACAAATATCAAAAAAATCACTATAGTGATTTGTCATGTTTGAGCATAAGTTACTAATTTTTCAAAGTCAAGTTATTTTTGTCCTTTGTAGTGTTTGAGGGTTAACTAAATTACACCAATTTCACATAATTGACCTTTAGTCCCAAAATCAAGCTATTTTTGTCCTTTGTAGTGTTTCAGAGTTAACGAAATTGGTCCAATTTCACAGAATTAACCTTTCGTCCCAAAGCATTCACGACACCATGCCCACACAAGTGAATCCAGCCCAGTTCTGCACTCATTGCATATACTGACACGGTAAAGAAGGATTCTTTCCCCAGGGTAGGCGAAGATGTGTTCTGGCCGCCAGCCAAGTGAGGAGATCCGAATTTTGCATTTGTGAGCTTCAATTGCTTGGTTGGTGTGTAATGGCGTTCAATCCTGAATCTGGAATTAATCAAGCTGGGAAGGCCTGAGATTGCAATTGTGACCGGTTGCATATTTATTTGTGCTTCACTGCATATATCGATCATACTTGCTGCTGTTTGGGGCAGTTTTTGGTTGAGAGTTTCAATTCCTTGTGAAGAATACATGCTGATGTCGTTAGTGGTGGAGTGTCCTGCATACCGATAAGAATGGGGGACCGAGTGGAATTGGAGGTCTGACGCAGTTTATTACAAAGCGACTGAAGTTGAAGGTTGCTACACCTGACATCGTCTCAATAAGCACCTGACTCCAATGGTTTCGGCAAGACTCAGCGTAAGTTTTTGGCCTCCAGCCATGTCTCGATCTCATGTGGCAATAGTCAGAAATGTCAATTTCTACTATTTTCAAACTATATTTTGTCATTTATGTTTTATAGTTCGACTATATTAAGAAAGATGTGGCAAACCCCTCGCCCTCCCTTGGATGGAATTGGCAAAATGCAGTAAAAGAAAACCCCAAATATCCTATACTCTTGTTGCGTAGACCTGAGGTAGGTAGGTCGGTTCTTCGCTGAGGTGAACATCCCCATTCCCACTAACTCACCAATGGCGGCACTGAGCTCCCAATAACGACTCAAACTTATGAAAGCAATCGATCCAACGCCCTCACTCTGGCTTGATGATTGTTGTCCCAGTTGCCTTCGATCGATGCTGCGTGCAACTCACTTGGATCCATCGAAATTCCGACGCCCCAGGTGCCACCCCAAAGCTACTAACTTAACTTATTAGCGATGGGAGATCGTGGACAGACGCAAAGCTACTGTAGTGAACGACTGAGCACATGCATTGGGGAGATCATTCCGTTGGGCGCGTGCTCTCATTCGAGGACTGCAGTTCAGCCACGAAGAGGCTGCGTGCGTGGGGGCTGATTGGATGCGGCAGAAGGAATGTGGATGGGTGCCAGACATCGTGGGGAACTCACGTGCGTTGGGGGCCGCGCCTACAGTGAGCATAGGAAGCCACTCCAGGAGGCGAGCCAAGTGTTGGGATTCTAACTTAAACTTCTTACTGGAATTGGATGGCCTGGAGTGACCTGCCGCCGACTCCGTCCACGACGAAGCGATCGAGGAGGGACACCTGGATTGTCAACGCTTGCAAAGCGTGGCTGCACGTCGACCCTTAAGCTTAAGGTAAGGTAAAAGACATATACTGAGGCAGGACCACCTTAACCCTGGAACGCCCAGGGAGTCATTTCGTGGCTTTTGGATGATTTCAGGTGGTCATAAGAAGACCTCAACAATGGATTTTTCATCCATTCTTTTTTTTAATGACTTTGTATTTTGAGTTACAAAGAGTGTCCAATGGAGTTTTTGGTCTATTTGATGTTTATTTCCATATAATTGAGAAGTAATGAAAAAAAACGGATGGCAAAATTTGTCATTTTAGTGTATTTTGAGAAATTGAGTAAATCTGAAATTTCTCCTTGAAAATGACTTTTTTTGAGTTTAAGTCCAACAAATGAAATGAAAGTCTTCTACTCTAATTTCTACTCCAATTAGAATTTTGGAAAAAATCGTAAAATTGAATATTTTATTGTAATTTGAACTTCAATTGTATTTTTAATGAGAATTAAATGAGAATTATATAATGACATGGAAACTGAATTTACACCATGATGCTTTTCACTATAATGTACACACATCAGGGTTAACAAATCAGTACGTCCGCCCCAAAATAGCGTCCATAATCCGGACGTCCGGACGTCCGGACGCCAACGGACGCAGTGTCCCTCCCACCGTCGGAAGGTGGACGGGTGGGGCGGGGCAGACGGACAAGGCGGCTTAGAAAACCCGTTTTGGGTTTTTTGTTTTGATTGTTTTCACCAATGAGAGATTGAGAGTGAAGTCATTTGGATTTTGATTTTTCTTATATTGCAATTGCGATTCAATAGAGTTGTATATCACTATTTATGTAAAAGCTAAAATATGAAATATATTTTTGCGGTCAGGGGAAACAGGGCGGTCGAAGCGGACGGGGGGACAGGCGGATGGGGCGATTCCGGTGGACGCTACATCCACCGGGACCACGAATGTCAGCGGACGCTGTGGACACAATGTTCGCATCCGGACGTCCCGGACGTCCGACCATCCTGTCAACCCTGACACACATGGTGAAATTTTCAGATTTTTTGAGATAATTTTTTATTTGATATGATTTTTTCTTCACTTTTTCTTCAAAAATTTGCATAAAAAGAAAAATTCTCAAAAAAATTTAAAATTTTCATGAAGTATAGAAAACATGTAGCTTCATCTCTAAAAAATAAAAATAAAATTTTCATACACATCTACATACAAAGTGGCAACAAACTAAGTGAGGACAATGCTGTGTGAAACTAGTGGCCATAGGCTCAAGCATTTCAGGGTTAAACAATAATCAGAGCAAACTTATTTTGACAAGCACTATTGAGTCTTCAAAAGCTCTCTTTTTCTGAATCACTTAAAGACAATTTTGCAATAATGTTGGGGGAAATCCAAGAACAATCTTTGACTATAATATGCAAAAGTTATAAGAGGTCATAGTTGAATTGGTAGATTTTTAAATATCATGCCCTATTTTCTATGTTCACACATTGAAGAGAGTACAACAAGCATCTACATTTATTTTGGTTTTTTAAGGGCTCGATTCAAGAAATAAGCTCACAATTGTATGATCCTACTTTATGTACATCTATAATCAACATTCCCCAAACTATATGAGAGCAGTGTGCCACTATTTAGCAATCACACAATACAACGTTGGGTGGGCTTAGGATGGCAAATTTACTTATATGGCAGTGATTACCTCCCTTTACCTTTGGATGGGAAACTAGTCATTGTGGAAATCATTTGTTTTGGATTAAAAAATTGAAAAAATACTTGTTGGAAGTCAAGCTATTGTGGAACACCTTTCCTTCTCCCACAAAATTTGAAGGATGAATAGTTGCACTTATGTCTTGCATCCAAAGATTTTTTGTCATTCATTGGCCGAAAAACATTCGCCATGTCGTTTATGGATTAACTCTTCTTCTCTCTATATTGTTTTAACAATAACAAAATCCAACAAGAATTCTCTTGTAGGGGGATAGAAAAGAGATGAATGGGCCTAAGACTTTGGTGCAAGTATTGGTATTTTTGGTGAGCCTAGTCACCCAATTGTTGTTGGTGTGACTACAGTAGTTTTGTTTTTGAAGTTCACCCCACTGTCTTGACAATCTAGGCCTTCATTTTAGATAAAGGTGGCAACACTCTAACACCTACATTTTGACAAAAAGCAACACTTCTTAATTTCTTTCTAAATATTGATTACACAAGATGTACATAATCAAAATATGAAAGTCTATGAGAGTCTATTGGTGAATTTTGGACTTCCATGTTCTACCAAATTAGAAATGAATCCCTAATTTTTTTAGAGTTGGAAATATTTGAAAGTTGGCCAATCTTCAATAATTTCATTATGCTTCATTAGAGGATTTTTTCACCCCCGGGAGGGCTATAGGTTCTCACATTGTAGGAACAGCCCTGCAGGGGGCCGCAGGAGCTCGCTGACGGGGCATGGCGACTGCCACGTTCGAAAAAAATAATTTTTTTTCAAAAAAAATGAAAAAAAATTTCCATTTTTTTCTGCATTTCAAGAGTAAATTTTTATTTTTTTATTTTCAGGAATAGCCATTCCCTGAAACTGTAGGGGAAGACAATTCCCAATGCACCTACTTGAAACGGCCCTCCTTGAATCCAGAAATCCTCTAATGTCACCTCTAGCTATGTGAGTAGATAAAAACTTACTACATTTCAAGAGCAGCTTTGCCATATTGTTATACAAAAAGCAACCAAAATTTCAAATCTAGTGTGAAAAATAGTTTAGAGTTTAGTAAGAAGGATTTTGAAGTTCTACTTTATAGTGACACACTAGTTCTTTCAAAGAACAATACTAATTTAATGAAATGTGGTAACTATATATATCATACCATATTTAACTCTTGCAATACAAAATACATACTATTACTAGATGGAAAGGTATACAACATTGAATTGATAATTTAGCAATTTAGCATCTTTCATTGAAATGTCATCAAGACCTTATCATACTCAAGTACAATAACATACAAGATAGTATAAAGTAGATAAGTCTATTATCACCTTCATTAGCAACTTGAATATCAAAGGGTCAATTTCAAGAATGACACATATTTCAAAGGTATGTGTTTGTTCATGAATCAAACCCAAGTGGACTTATAATTTTCTTATAAAAAATGTAATTTTTTTGAATTTCTAAAGTGGTATGCTATGAAATTATGAAATTGCTTAAAGTTGTCATGAATATCCTATAAACAATCCATAACTAAATCTCTCCCATATAACTAATGGTACTTAATTATTCACTATTATAGGATTAACATATTATTCCTTGCTAGCATTAAATAATGCACTCATTTTATTAGAAAATGAATGGATTAATTTGGATGAGTTTTTAGATGGAACTAAAAAAAAGTAGGACAACAAAACCATACAACAAACAAAAAAAGGTTGGCTTACCTTAATAAGTGACAATTTTGTAGCTTCTTTAACATATAGGAGGTGCAATCTTTATTTTTTTTAGTTCAACTTCAAAACCAAGAATAACATAATTTTGACATTCAAAATCTAGACAAAAATCAAAAGTGCTGAAATACACTTTATGGATACTCTATTTCTTTAAATAGGACATCCAAAAAACTCAATGAATGAATAATACATATTCTATCAATGAAGTTGCAAGTGTACCAAAAATTGGATTCAAGAATGCAATTTTTTTTTTATCTACTAGCACTACAATGGAAATGCCTAAAACCATCAAAATAAGTAATTTAGCATAGCTAGAAGCACTGTTTTGTTTTGTTTTTAAATTGTAGTATTAGCAATTGAAAATCATGAATTTTTTCAAAGTAATTTTTTTGGATAAGACATATAATTTTTATGAATTTTTAAAGTGGAACTCCCTAGGCCACTAAAATAGCTACAAAGCTCTATTCTAAAACCAAAATCTAGAAAACTTAACAAACAACTAATTGCATTTAAATATCATAATGATTTAATGACATTTGGGGGGATAAGATTTAATTGAAAACAATCTACTTGTTATGGAGTGAATGTAAGACAGGAGGCTTGAATTCCAAGTGGGCATTAAAAGCAAACATGACTCAAAGGTACATTTTGCTTTCTTCAATGTACCAAATACGCACATTTCAAAAGGTGGTCACTTTTGATGACCACAAATGACCACTTTTTTCCAACTTCAAAAATTTGTTACTAATTCTACAAAGATCCAGAAATTCTACTTGGGTTAGATGTCAATTCTACTTATCTTTCAAGGAAAATTTCCTGAAATTTTTTTCAAGATGTTTCACACATACACACCAAGATTCAGTTCCAGCTCTTAGATGGTCCATTTATGGACCTCTTACCTTCGGGACTTTTTTTTTTTCGGTGGGGGGGGCGGCGAGGGTTCACCTTACTTACATTTTCCAAAGGACGCAAACGTCTTGGTCGTTGGCCGGCTTTCCAGATGTGTCGAGATATTCATAACACAAACGTTTTGTTTATTGCACGACATCTCTCTCTCAGAATCTCAGGTCTTGGCTTGTGTGCCTTCGTCCCTCCCAAATTTGAGCCAGTGCAGTGAGTGCATTTGCCATGTACGAATCCAACAAGACACTCGCAGAATAACACTTCATCATCACCCTACTTGAAAGAACTGGAGTTCTGTTTCCTAACCAGGTCCCTTGTCAGGAATCACATGATTCAGAAGTGAGAGCAACAGTCACAAAAGGAAACGACGAACATGGTCAGGACTCAGGAATGTGTGACCAGGCTTCGATCACGAGGTTGCAGAACGGCACCTCACAACTGAACAATGTACTTGAGACTGACGATCGATAAGTAAGACAGCTAGGCAGTGCAAGAACTTCATTCTGCTCGCAGTTACCTTACAAACTCGAAAGCACATTAGGTCTAGAACTACAGTAGTAAGTGCATGATTCTAACGGCCACGACCGGAAGTTAATCAAAGTAACTACGCAACTACCTACTTCTGCAGTCAGACTGTTCTATCTACTCTTTCCCACATGTCAGAGTGTCAGACCACAAGCAAATTGAGCAGTTTATAATTTGTCCCACTTGTCACAATGCCACAGACCTAATTTAAGGTACAGGGCACAGACTGAGTACTCTTTTGGATTGAATTCAAACTGCAGAATCGAAATAGAACACTCAGTGTCTCAGATACTGATCCTTGCTGACATCCTGACGATTTTCAAACCCAAGAGTACAATCATTCAACACAAAGAAATTAACCTTGCGCTTAATCATGTTACACCCGCGGTTAAGTCACCATGAACGAGCACTTGGGAACAAAGACCAATTCAAGCAGCGTTACTAGTTTGCACGCTTGGAAGAATAATTCAAAAAGTAAGTGTAATCCTCTCAATCGAGTTCCCACATCCTGTTCCATTCGGTAAAACATCCAAATTACAAGCCATTCATGTGAAAGCACGTATCCATATCCTATGTCCAGACTTCGCCGTCGTGTGAATTGAATAAGCACACAGTTTAAGGTACACTAAGTGGGTCGCTACCTCTATACTACTACTGGTACACTACCATTGACATTTTCTCTACAAAAAGAAGGCAGGGCGAAAGAATCATTCACCATCCTACTGGGAATCAAATATGTACAACTACGTTTGCTTCGATTTTTCCCGCGTAGACCTAGTGGAGGACGAGTTTTTGTTCAGTGAAGCAGTCATGGTCGGTTGCAGCTTGGAGTTCGGAAAATCCCCCATGGCCAAGTACTTAGAACACGAGCTTTGCAGCTTCTTCGTCACTACAGGCTTTGCTTGCAGATGCCCGTAACGCATCATACGCCACTCCTGGTCGGTGAGAATCTCTTCCTCTGGTTGGTGCCATGCGCTTTCTCGCGGCCCATTGAAGTGGTGATCGTCCTCGTCCTCGAAAACAGTGAAGCGACTAGCCTCGTCCTTCAGCAAGGACAGCAGCATGTTAGCCATCATCTGCGAGCCCGGCTTGTGCGGAGACTTTGCTTGGGATTCAAACGACGAGGAGCCTCTGCTGGATGAGGACGACGACAACGATGTCGGTGTTTCCACGCCCACAAGCCCCAAATGCTCATCTGAATCATACCCTCGCTCCAAGTCCACTACAGAATCCAAAGAGTAGGAACGCGCCTCCTCCCTAAAAGCTCCCGACGACTCGAGTGGGAAGCACGAGGACGCCAGAAGTGCCTTCTTGCGCAGCTTCATGAGGCGCGTGAAAATCCTCTCCGCCAAGTGAAGCGCCGAGGGACGGAGCACCACGTCTGCTTGCGGCTCGAACCCATTCGACGGCACTGGGGACCCTTTCGAGCAGGAAATTCTCGGAGAGGAGCTCAAGGAACGTGAGCGAGAGTGAGCTCTCCGTGGCAGTGACGGATTGCCAAACGTGGTAGTACCTGTTTCCTGCTTGAATTCAAACATCCTGCGCTCTAAATCGATCGCAACTACAAAATCTATCAACCTGGTACTCACAGTTAGACTACCTCTAAAAACAAGAAACTGTTTACAATCGTATGTATGGCGCCGTCACTGCCGTTTGGGATGACCTCCGGGGATGTTGCCAGACAGACGTGGTGCAAGGGCTCGCTGGGAGAGTAATGGCGCACACAAACTGCACGGCATGGTTATAAAATTACCATTCATCGCACAGATCTAAAAAGCCCCTTGAAAACAAAACTCTAAGGTCACGGTTGCCCCGAGACGGAGTACAATTCTAGGAGAAGTGTTTTGACGAGGACTTGCTATATAAGCTGCAAGCACGGGCGACAGTAGAATAGTATCAGCAAGCGAGTTGCGCTTGGCTGCTTAGAAGCGCCCACCTGGTCTCACGCCCGTGTTCTCTCCAGCTACCTCAGCTTCGTAGCTACCTTCACCTCTGTCGGTTAGTCGTCGGCACTTGCTCGCTACACCCGAATCCAGGGATCCACATGGGATTCAGCTGATCTCAGATTGGTCTTGCCACCAGGGTTTCCAGGAAAGATCAATGTGTGACGACGACTCCACACACTCCATGTTCGGACTTTGACAATAATGCTAATAATACTTGCAACAGCTGCGCGAGTGCGCGACTGCAGTATCGATCTCTCCAGAAAACAAGCTCTACACAGACTACAGTTCCAGAAACAAGCTTCCACGAGCGAGGACGAAGAGATCTATATTAATACATATATATCACATGCGAATCTGCAAGCGTTTCTGGAACCGGGATTCAAACTTACTCCTGCGCCATGGAAGATTCCAAGTGTTGTTGCAGACTTGTAGCTAGCATACTCTGAAGCTTGAACGTTTCCCCTGCAGATTGTTTGCTTCCCTTCCCATTTTTGAATCGAAGAGTGCAGGGCCAATGGAAGCTTTTGCAGTTGTATTTAACGGCACGAAGGAAATGATGTGTACGACGACGAACCCTGACAGTTAGTTTAACATGCTGCGAGGAAGCTGGTGGACGGGTAATAACTTAACTTGTCCGATCACAGTAATGTCGATGTGCCATGCAATGAACCAAAGACGTCATTTTTTCTCTCTGACGCATAAGTTGTTTATTGCCCATTAAGTTAGTGCTGATTTGGGCAAAACTGAAACCTTCCGTGACGTCCAGCTGGCACGGCCGGCGTGAAATCATGCACTTGATCATTTTTTTTCTTTGCATCTAATTGTGGAGTTAAAGGGTGACACCTGTGGGTTGCTGAAATGCTGGGCTCGGATTCTCGTGGCCCACGACATCATTTAACTACTGGTCGGTGCTGTGACTGTGGCTGTGATCGATATAAGACAATAATAGATTCTTTGCCTGTTTTGGTTCCAACTTATTTGATTACTACTAATGGCAATCTCAGTTTTTTTTATCTCCGGAATCCGGAACTGACTTCGGAGTCATTTTCCTAAGTGGGCGAATTTTTGTCCGTCTACACAGGCATCTCTGTCCAGAGAGGGACGTTGAGTGTAAACGGCATACAAAGTCGCTCTGTTTGTTTCAACTTTCAAGGGGAATCCCTTTGAAAACTATGTAAGCTTATTAACTTTGTACTGTAATGAACAATGTTTGAGCCCTTTGACTTTCTCTATTAAGACTTTCACTGTTGAAGTCGGAACAGACTTTTTCTGTTCAGACGCCGGCACTCACTGTTGATTTTGTGGAGCTCCGTCAAACAGCCGTCGGTAAATCCAATGCAGAAAAAACAAACGGAAAATAGAAAACAAACACATCATTCAGGAACTTCAGGGCATCTGAATATGATGGCGTCGAGATAATTTGGTGCCCATCTCCGTGCCAACTGAGTATAACCGCTAAATGCCCAAGGCCTATTTTGAGCCTCTAGAAATTTGCTCTAAATTTAACATAAAGCTAACATTTTGATATGTTATATCAATTTTTTTGAATTGACCGTACAAATTCAAACTAGATATATTAGAGATCACGTACAAAAATAAATTAAAAAACACAACAATATCACTTACAAGTTGGAAGATTATAACATTTGACCATGAGGTATTAAAACTATGAAAAAATTTCAATTCACTTTTCACAAGTCAAACCTAAAAAGTTGGTGACCATAAAAATGCAAGGTTTAAGGGCCTAACATGAATAACCCCAATCAATTTGTGGCTTCTCAAAATCTACTCTACAATTTTTTTAAATGAGTTTTGAATGTGATTTTCTCTTCAAGTCCTAGTGTATTTGAGGCTCATTTACAAGAGCTCTCAACACTACAGGAAGTCAAGATTGCAATGGGTACCTTTGCACAAAATCTTGAATAGAAATATTACTATCATTTATTTTCAAGATCAAATTTTTGATGCTAAAACTAGACTTCAAGAAGAATCTTTCAAAAATATAAATTACTAAAAATAGCAATTTGGTTAGATTTTATTTACTTTCAAAATATTGTCGACACCATATTTTGGTGCTTCGGGCATTTAGGGGATAAAGTATGACATTCAAATGGCACTTGGATGACCTCTACTATCAAAGAGGCATCAAAATCATCTAGCCCAACTTTTATGATGCAACAATCCACATTCATTTACCATTGGTCCACCCTAACATCTACAAAAAAGAGACACCAAAATAAACATTCATCACAAGCACTCACTATTTGGCCTTCCTAATCCATCCATAATCACATGACCTCTCTACAATGCGAATATTCATACTCTATTGTGAATATTGATCCATATCCTAACAATACCATACCATATCCTAACAATCTAAATTTTTTTAAGTAAAATAATATTGAAATACAATCATGGAGCCTCCCTTCTAACTAAAGTATATATTGGTAGTCTAGTGTGATTGAAATGGTTTATGATTGCAAATGAAAAAGTTTGTAAGTCATGCCAATTTGATTTAGATTGAACTTATTTATCTCTCTTATACAAAAGATAAATTCAACACACTAGATAAGTAACTACACATAAAATCAACACCTTCCTCAAACTCACATCTAATGATTCTTGCCTCAAATGTATTTCCACTATTCATAAAAGTCTAGTTTCATTCATAGTCTATTCATAAGAGTCTATTCATAGTTATGGTTTGTAAACACCTATTTTCAATACATTGAAAATGCATAATTATTTCATATACTATCCAAAAAATGCATTCTAAGAGAATCTAAAATTTCCTTCTACCTACCAAGAAGATTCCAAAAAACCTTTTTGAATATAATAATAAAACCATATTGAATTGATTATTATATCAAATTTAAATGTATTTTCTTTAATTCAAAAGTTGTAAGTCTTGGTGTTTACCGAGGTAGACAACCTATTACAACCATGATTTGCAATTTAAATATCTTAAGGCCAAATCCAAAAGGGGCACATATTTTTTTAGAGATGTGCACTATTTTTTCAAATCAAATCCAAGAAGAATTATCATTTTTCAATTAAAATTGTGATTTAAAAAAATTTCTAAAGTGCTTTGTCTTTAAATTACAAATTCTATACCAATTGTCAAGTCTCAACTCTTTTCCAAATACTTCATTTACTTAGGATGGCTCTACATGGAATTGTTTGAGCTTTGAGTATTTTTTTTAAATTTCAATTTTTTAGTAAATAAAGTAACATCACTTCTATATTAAATCACTCTAGTGAAAACATGGTCTATGTCAATAAGGGAAATGATTCACATGACTAATTAGACTAATAGTGATCCTTCTTGTAGTCAATTCCTTGATTTTTGTATACCATGTTTCAAATAGTATTCTATGTATAATAGTCAAATTATAGTTACTTTCATGTTCATGTCAAGTATAGATCAAACTAAATTATTGCAGATTGCAAATATTATAGTTGTTCATATGTAACCATTTGCATCTTGGTGACTCTTTTCAAAACCAATTACTACTAGTACGAATATCATTGATCAGAGTTCACTAATCCTAGTTATATGATGAGTGGTACATTTACCTTCGTATAAGGCTAGTTGAATATCACACAACCATCCTTATGTGGATCATTTTTGAATAATTTCAATTCAGTGAATCAAATTTTGAATTCTTATAATTTAAATATACAAGTACATTTGTATGGGTGGTCTTTTTCAGCACATACTTTCTCAATCATGTGCTCAAAAACACATCCAAAGCTAGTTTTTCAAACTATTGCATTTTTTCGAATGTAGGGATGAAATATTTATCTTTGTGTGTAGCTATAAGAAAAAATATGGGATATGTAGTTGTATATGTGTATGTGCTTATATTTCTATATGTACATATCTATAAATCATATGCATACATACATATAGTAGATAGTATGCTATATCCATATATCCATTGTACATCCCACATAAAAAAATACTAATAAATAAGACCTTTTGATTCTTATGATGGAGTGGAGTGGCTAGTGCCTTGTGAGGGGATAGAGTAAGCAATCTTCTTGCATTTTTACCATGGATTGACATAAAAATTATAAATCCATGGCAAATATCAATTTCATTTTCATAGAACATTAGTTTGAACTACTAGTAGTCTTGTGCTAGACACTAGTATGTAGAAGTTAAAAAAAGTTTTGTGAAAAGGACATGATAACAAGAAATGTTGAAATAAAAATAGAGACAAAAAGTTGATTTGTTTACATGAACAAATGTAGTAGTGAAACAAATTTTGCAAGTGCTACTAATTTTTCACAAAGATTGATAGGATAAATCTATATAAGTTTAACTTTTGTTAGACATCTATATTTAGAAGTTTGAAATGTTCATATTCGTCAAATATTTTTTACTATTGCCTTTAAAAGAATTTCCTTTCTAAGGTAAAACAATCCTAAGAAAATAATGTCTTTTAGTATACAAGTAAAAAAGTGATCATATGGATGAAAACTTTTCCTCACATATGGTAATAATAATCATTTGGGTAGAAAGGTTCTTGATAGAAATAGTAATAAAAATGTTGTTCTATATATAAATTAAAAATACTTTCTAAGTTTCACATGCAAAATGATAAGCTAAGAGTCTATAGAACTCAAATATTGTTGTAGTTCAAGTTATATTATGCATTGAATGAATAGTATTCTTGTACAAATAGAATTTTTCTTTCAAATTTGAGAAATAAATAACAAAAATAACAAAATGACAATTTAATTAAGCCCTAATCACATTTCAAATTTATTGCAACAAATGTCATTAAAAAATTATCAATAAACTATTTACAAGTTTTAATAGTTTTGTTACACAAAATCACCATACAAATCAATGCATAAAAATTCTCTACCAATTTGTCTCTACCATTCTTATAAAAATCATTCTTTCAACTTTTTGGATTGTCCACCTCTGCTACAATATTAATTTGTCCCATTAGAGAAGGTAGAAATGAGCTTCACCAAGAAAATTAGTGTTACTACAAAAATTAGTATATTTTGTAAAAAATGGTTTAGTAATATTTCAACCTCCATGCATTAAATAAATTATTTTACAAATTGTGTGATTTTGATAAATTAGTGTTACATGTTCAAGTAGAAAAAATTAGTGTAATTCAATCAAAATAAAACTTCCTTGTCTATACATTTCAAATCTCGATACTGAGACTTAAATATATGCTCTACATTGTACTTGATTTCAAATTTTGTCAAATTTGTCTTACGTAACTTCTACAACAAGATGTGACAATCAACTACAAGACAAAGACACTCACTAAATATTTGAGTTTACTATAGTATAATTTTTTTTGAGGAATGGAATTGATTGAATATTATCCTCAAAACATGAAATTTTTTTTATTGTTGCCATTTGCTCCAAGTCAATTTTGGAAGATAAATTGCAAAAACAAGTTAATTAACAAAAAATTGACTTAAGCTTAGAGACTTATTAAGGTCTCCTAAGTATAAACCAACTATTTAAGTATTTTGTAGACTAATTTTGTGTCTTATAGTCTTCCAAATTAATATGGGGCCTTTGCATCCAAATATAAATCTTAAATTTCCATCCATTATAAGTAATATTCTTTTTATCGCAAAATGATCATCCACTTTGAATGTCATGTATTTTTAAGATTGTTTTGAGTAGGTCAAAAACATACTTCCTCATGGCTAAATTACTTAAGTTGCAATGAACACATATAATGTTCTTCATTGATTCTAGTGATATAAAATTTGGAACCCTTTTTTAATTATATATTTTACAAACTGGTCAATGAAATTGTCTTAAAAATATCAATAAAATTGTAGACAATCATTTAAAGGCAAAGGAAGTAAATTATAGATTTTTTACTAGGAGATGAATGAATCTCCAGCACATCAATTAAGTTATTCAAGTTTCATTCCAAAACCAATACATGTATTCATTACACCCCTCTATACCATTTAAATCATGATTTCAAATGGTTAAATTATATAATTAAAATAAACCAAGTGTGTTCAAAAAACACATTGCCAGGGTGTTTTTTTTTGTCAAAAAGAGAGTTTGATTTTAAACAAAGTAAAGAACCTATTGCTATTAAGTATTAAATTTGCAACCATGTGTTCATTTGGTATACCTCACTATTCTCATCCGATAGTTTAGGGTCATCTTGGACTTATATTGTATAACTTCCTTTGGTACGGATTCTATGGATGGTGGCATTGTGACAAATTGGCAACTTCCTAATGTAGAGAATTGAATCAATTGATGATCTAGTAGTTCAATCAAACCATTGAAGTTTTGTGTATATCTAACTCTAATTCTATTTAGTTGTAATCTTGATTGGAATTCATTTGTTACTTGTCTCCATTAAGGTAGAACCCCCCCCCAAACATCCTTGTTCCCATTCTTGTACCCAAAATTGTGACAATTATTATTCATGATTTTCATGTGTTAATACTACAAAAATATTATTTTTAGGAAAATGTGCCTCAAACTATGCTAAATTGCTTATATTGATGATTTTGGATGTTTCCATTGCAAAGTATGTAGATAAATGAAGCAACAAAGGAATTTCAATGATCCCAAGTAGTTTTTCATTTTTTATTTATTTTTATTTTTTATGAAGTGCTAAAGTGGTGACATAAAATATTATAGTGGTGCTCCAAAATTCAACATTCATCCAAATACTTGATAGAAAATATCACACTAGTGTACATGACATATCTATAATTCTGTTTTCACCCACAATCTAGCAAATTCATTCAAGGTTTTTTTCTTAATTTGAAATTTTCTTGCAAAAAACTTCACAAATTGTCATCAATTTTTAGCCAAAATATTTGTTTGGTGCAATCTGGCACTATAGAGCCAAAAAAAACAGCCTTCATCCCAAGTGATTCATAGAAGCATTATTTATATTCCAAAGTTCTTTGAATTGATATTCTTAGGAGAACTTTGGAGGGAAATTCCAGGTTGGAACCACCCACCCTACCACGCCTTTCATATCCCTAATTCCCTATACCAGATTGAGCGGGTGTTATTTAGATTGAAGACGGGGCCCGGCCCCCGCAGCTCCGGCACCCGCGCTCTTAAACCCTACCCCCTTGGCAATGAAACTCTGTGCGAGCTCCAGCGAATTCTCGTTGCCTAACATCAATCAATCCATTTGTGTTTTGTTCAGCTCTCCATTGCAATTCCAGTGCAATTTTTCTGTGAACAACGCCGATCACATTTGTTGTAGGTGCCTCATGTTTCTAGCGACGAGCCGTGACGATGTGAGACAGGGATTTCGGACATTCTGGAGTTCTATGCCCATTGAGTTGCTCGAATTTTGTCATTGATGCCGCTCGCTGATTCAGACCACACTTTGAATTTGGAGGAATATGGCCGCTCGAGGGCGTGGGCGTGGCAGAGGCCGCGGCGGAGGACCAGGCGCTCAGTTTTTGCCTCGCGATGACGATGGCAACATCGTATTCAATAAAAAGCAGGACGGACCACCCCCTCTTTTCCCTGTGAGCACGCAGAACTTTTTCTTGTAGCCTGACTTTTAGTCCCGGTCTTGCTGAATTTTGTCACAGATCTTTCTGTTTTGGCCAGAAACTATTGTCCTAAAAATTTAAGGGAAGGCGCAAATGTAAAGAAAATTCCATTGCAAACATGAAAATTAGGGTTTTCAACTGACACAGAAAATCGAACGGCTTCCTGACTTGCCCACCGTATCCAAGAGAGACGAAATGTTGGTGGCTCGGCGACATCACCTGCAAAAGGCATGGGAGTGTTCTCCGTATTACGTTGAAAAGACCAAAGCAAAGGCGGGTATGTTTCTGGAGAGATTTTTTTGGTTAGTACTAATCTATATCGTTTGCATGTGCTTACTCCTATGCTCATTTAGTTTGAGTTGGAAGTTAGATAGCTTCTCTTGGGACTTGCGATGTTGATTTGACCGTCGGAAAAACACAATGACGCCGGTTTTGCAGACGGTATTGTGGCCGAAATCGATCGCTACTCAGATCGATATCGAACCAACAAAAGAGCAAACCGTGTGCCGCTGAATTCTGTGCTGAAATTAACCGGTGCTGCATTTCCAGTCGAGCTTTTGGGTCAAGGTCTTATTCGGCTTCTATTACTTACACGTACTGCATTCTTTCGTTGTTTCAAAGTGCTATTTGTCGATGTCTTTGAACATGTGCGCACTTCGTATTTTCTGATATTGGTGATCAGCTTTGCAGGTCGTGGTCGGGGAAGAGGGATCTTGCCTCCGGGTACCACTCCGTGGCTGTTACAGACAAGTTTGGCAAAAACTGGTTAGTCTCTGATTCTCTTTCGCTGTCGTGAGGTTTTTTTTTTTCCAATTCTTCGACAAGATATGACCAATTTTAATTCCTAACGAAGCAATGGACAAGTAGAACAATTCACCGAAACAACTGCATTTGATGGAGAAGTGTGCATTTGAATTGCAGATTTACATAGATTGGATCAGCTTGCATCATTGGAGCAAAAACGCCTGAAAGACGAGGTAACTAACAATAGTTGTTGTACAGACGTCTTAGAATGGAGCATATCACATTCCACATCGTGATTTATGAAGAGTATCAACTATGACGTTTTGGTAATTAAATTTCTCGAAATTCTATTGTTTGAGCACCAGAGATTGTGATCAGTAGGTAGCCTTTTTATCATTTGCTTTATTACAGGAAAAAGGTGAGAAAGATGGTGAAGAGAAGAAGCCTGGAGAAGGTGAGGACGCCGATGGCGAGAATGAAGAGCTCGAGGACGAGGAAGAAGAGCTTGGAGACGATGACTATGCCCAGGTTCATTGTGCTTTTTAGTATTCTGCATTTCTTTGATCAATGGCATTGCTCTCATTCTAGCATTCTTTTTAGTCCCAGATGTCTTTCTAGGGCACGGATCCTAGGCAAGGATCATTGTAGAATCGTCAATATCCATCTATTGCTAACTCTCCGGTTCTGTATCGTGCTTCAGCCCTTCGGATTCGACGATGATGAAGATTACGAGGTGGACGACGGTGGAGATGATGGTATGCACCTTCAATTTTTAATATCTTGGGTTTCATGAAACTGATTAAACGTTCAATAAGCAGATGTCTCGTCCATGTCAACTTGTACAATCATAGACCTCTGATTCTATTGTTGTTTTTCTGACTCCTGATTATCATGTTTGTGAAACAGACGGACCAGTATACTAGTCAGATAGGCCGATAGCTTGTTCTCAAAACCCGGTATTTTACCAAGTGTAACAGTATTGACGGTAAATTCTCTTCCTCTATCTCTTTCTGTATTTCACCCTGAATCCTTGTATTCTAGTCTTTTCAGATTCATGGCAACTCTGGCTATGCATATTCATTGAAGACTGGTTTGTCGTGGACTTAAACGCCTTCAGTATTACTCATTTAACTGAACGCCGTGCTTGGTTTTCAGGTTAAGCGTATGTCTTTTGCCATTCATTTATTGCCTGCATCGGAGGCTTCTCGTTCATCTTCAGGCTTTACTTTGAGTTGGAAGTCACGCTATCCATCCACGTTTGAGCTACAAGAGAAATTCTTACAAGATCTTTAGTCTTTTATGTTACTCTCAATCTGACTATTTTCGGACATCCGAAGTCTTTTCTTTTTTTGTTGCTCCGTAGCTTCTCTCGATTATATTTACAGTAAGAGCTCCAAGCTTCATGATTCCATGTATGTGGAATATCATGTAGGTAATCCAATATTTTTGTTATTCATTAGGCCTTAGAATCCCTGGTCTGACTTGCAAACTTATGCCTGAACCAAATCTCGTGAGCCTCACCACTTCCAAATCTCTGCTTGGAACTTCGAAAGGCTAAGGCAGGTACACCCAAATGTGCCACTGACCTTAAAGCACCATCTGCTTTGTGTGTACACCTCCAAAGTCAGTTCTGTACTTATGTGGAAGAAATGCTTTTAGAAGTGAACTTTGTTCCTTAATAACTTTTGCATGCAGTATCCAAATGCCATGTTCTCTGGTGTGTTGGAACCTCCTTTCACTTGCCAACAAGAACATATGAAAATCTAACCAATCTAATAATAGCTAATAGGCATAGTAGCAAAAAGTGGTGGTTTTTGGAGTACCCACTTTACATCAAGCTTACGTTGGTACCTTCAAAAAATGTTTTTATTTCAAAGGCTTAATATATGTTTGGAATTATGATGGTCTTTTGGGTAGTAGGACTTCAAACTATAAAATAATTATGTTTTGAATGAAGATTTTGACAATTTTGTGGAACTTCTTTTTATGTATGTATTTTGATTCCTAAATGCATCAATGTCCATATTTTGGATGATGAATAAAATAGAAGATGTATATCTTTAATTGTTGCCCATCATGAAAGTATTCCTTTATTGAAACATATTGTTGCAAAGGGTTAATTGTATTGAAAGTGTATTCTTGTAGTACAAAAGCAATACTATAAAAATGTAGTTTCAATGAGAATGCATTGTTTTCATTGAAATTACATTGTTGTATTAGTGCTTACGTACTGGAACAATACATTCTCAATATTACATTGTGAAAGGAGTGAAACCATTGCAATAGTATTGCAATTGTATTAAGACAGAGGGGGTTTAGTTCTCGATGTAGTTGCAAAGCTAGGTTTTCATCCATCCTTTTTTTTGGAGCATTGTTTCGTTGTTCAGAATCAATGAATGTATGCACTGACACCAAAGGCTTTGTGTACTATTTTAGAAAAATGCCAAGGGTTGAAGGTGTGATGAAATGTTGAAATCTGGCAGGGATTGGAGGTTAGATCAAAATAATTTTGAGGATCACATTTTTTCCCCTACTAATTGGCCAAACCTATAGTGTATTGGTTGACAACGTCAACAATCTTAAATGTGGTGCATTATGTTATTCAAATTGCATTACAATAATAATATATCTAAATGCTAATGATATGTTTTAACTATAACCATTGGTGCATGAGAACACATACTAGCATTTGTCATGAGCTCATAGCAAGATTCAGTTTTTGATGTTGGAAAACATTAGCATGGTGGGTGTTGCTTCATTGCAGATACTTCATAAGTGAAATTTTTTTGGTTTTTCTATATGTCAAACAATACAGTAATATTCTATGGAATGAAAAATGTATACATCTACACAATATGGGAATTAGAACTAAATACTTTTGAGGTGCATTGCATATGCAATGGCAATATTTTCCAATCGTCTTTCAAGTATGTAGTACCAATTCGAAGCTTTCAAGCATTGAGGAAGTAATATTATTAGTAATAGAAGTTCTTTTTGAGTGGGCAATCTTCCTTGGAAAAAATTGTTGTTTGTGCAAAACTCCAAAACAATTGGTTCATGCATTCAAGAGTAAGAAGTAGAACTCCTTGCACAACACTCTTTGAACAACCATAAAAAGTTGTGGGTGACAAATTTACAAGACATCAACATACATAATTTAATAACAACTGCTCAGCTTCTAGACCTCTAATGTTGTTGCTTTTTGTGTCCATTGCACTTAGTCATCAATGCTTACTTTGGCTTCTATTTTCTTCATTTGATCTTTGTCAATGCATTCCAAATAGTAGTTCTAGGTAGTTTTTGTATGAATTTGTAGCTATTATCTTTCCTCCTATCCACACAACAGTTGCTAGAGTATGAGCAGGGAGCGACAAACATTGAGTGTTGAGCAACAAATGATGAGCGTCGAATAATGACTGTTTTTAGAAAATTTTGTGAAAAATTTAAAATTTTTCACCATAAGATGCCAATATCTATGGTTTAGGATAAACATTTGTAGCTATAAATGATTTTAAAGAAGATGAATGGGGATGAATGGATTTAAATGAATTTTTTGTAGTTGACTTTGTTGGATGAAATACATCTATTAGTCATTGCATTGAATGGTGAATATCTATTGAACGGGATTAAACACTCAATTGTTTAAGATAAGGATTGAATGCTTTGCATTAGTGTCAAGAGTGTGGATCCACGGGGCTGCTATGTTGTCATTCAAATTGCAGGTGAAGTTGATGCTTGTGACATTGCTCGCAATGTTGGAAGGTAAACTTGAAAGTAAACAACCTGCACATATCATTTCCACATAAACTTGCACCTCTTTCAGCACATTAAATGTTCATGCACTCCATTTACACTGCGCACTGGAAGTGAAATGAATTTGGGGTATGTCTGTCGAATGCAATAAATAGAGTATGAACGTGGTACTCACGGTAGCACGCGTTCTATGATTCTTCAAGTGAATCAAACCAGACAAAGGACAAACAGTCAGCTTGAAATTCTACCTTGTCTCCCAACTCCTGCTTGGCAAGCCGTAAGTCTACATGGAAACAGGACAATTCGAATCGTTAGAATTGATTACGTGTGGTGCTTTAGTTCCACAATACAAGACATAATTGTAAAGGTAAGAATATAACATCTCACCCGGAAAATGACGTGGAATTCAAACTACTTTGCTACGGCGTGCGGAAAATCTTCGAAAAACTTCCACGCTGATTTTAAAACTTGGTACAAGGAAATGAAAGTTCTACCCAAAGCCTCAATCACCATGACTGCTGAATTATTGGTTTATACAGAAACCTGCAAAACCAGCTAATTGATAGATCCTGAAGTGGCAACATGTCTCGAAGAGTCTAAAAACACGACGCGCTGAGAAAAGACCGAAACTTGTACAGAAAAATCCTTGAGGTCAATTCCGCAGAGGGAGTAGATATCTGCAGAGACGAACATATTTTGAAGCACGCAGGCCAAGAGAGTCACGCAGCGCAGCGCTTGCAAATTAGTTAGTAGCATCTGTTGCTGCACTTCCAGTAAGTAACTTTCAAGGGCCCTACAACAAGAGATATTGGACGGTACAATTGAGCAGCCGCGTAATTTGGCAACAGGCATGGGATCTCCAAACTCCAGAAAACATTCTGCAAACAAACACAGGTAGTTATGAGCTATTAGCGCAGGTGGCAACCATCAGCCTAGCTCATGAAAATGAAGTGAAGACAACATGACGCGTTTGAGCTGGAGAGCCCCAAATTCTCAGCCCGACAGGGAGCTTGGAGGTAAGAGAAACCTAGTCTCAGAAACGCACGAGCATGATGAGAGGACATTGTAAGAACAAACCAAATACGTCGAATTCGTATGTCCAAACCAGTCAGAGCATCTAAAAAAACTACAACTGGCCTATTCTGTCCAAAATCCAAATGAGTCTCGATCTGAAAGCATACGAAAGCCCTATACAATACGTAGTAATGTTCACTGCCGCAGTTGCCTGCCCTCTTCCAAGACATTGTAGAATTGCTTTGCAGAGTACTAGCAAAATTTGGAAACCATAGACGCCTCAGCTAGGAAAAACCACATCTGTGACAAAGTCCAGAAGGCGTTTACTACTGCAGAGATCCGTTCTTGGTACCTTTGTTGACACGGCAACTGATTAGATTGCGTAACATGTCATTAGCTGCCGTCGGACCCAGCTTACTTGCCAAACATGCAAGGACCATATTTTTGCAGTCAACGTCCACCTGCTGTTCACTTGCTTGTTTCACAAATTAAAGGGCTTAATGAGAGCAAACAAAATCGACATATAGGGAGACAAGCAGACTGTAAGCCAGTTACAATGTGTTATATCAGAGATATTATTTATGAGAATTTATTAAGAAAGTGGTGAAATAAATGGTTGTCTAAGTGACAATTTTCTTCATCTAGCAAATTTGCGATTCTTCTTGTTTAAGTTCTCAGCGGATGTCAAGAAGTCTACTTCTGTACATTCCGTAACAAGATTAAGAGTTGTCAAATGCTCGATTGGTCAACCTCCTAAACTATAGCGGAACTCTTGACATGCTGAAACAAGGCACGAGTTCTGGAGTTTTAGAAGATTTACCAGATGGTGGCGCAATGCTTCCATTAAAATGGCCCGAACTGCTCACAAGCCACCTGAGACGCCACACGCGTGATTCGCGATTGACAAGTTAGTTCCTCGGTACACTCCTTCAAAAGATCCACTGATTGGCATGCCTCCAATAACATTGTAGTGTTTACAATATCTTGAAGTTGGCCAACTTTGGTGACTGGGCATAGACCGCTGGTAAGATTAGCAAGTTGGACAACGCAAAGATCTCCTATAGATGTGTTGGCTCCCAAACTAGCTATAAGATTTTTTGTGGCTGAAAAGCAATAAACCGCTTCTATGCTGTTGAGCCCAAGATTGCATGAATCTATGCTGTATAGATCCAAGGAGATCTAGAAAAGGCTTTCGAATTGGGGGCAACAGATGACACTTCCAACATAGAGTGCCAAAGGGGCTGGGCAATCCCTAGCAGTTCAAATGAGAGTATCTTCTAGAGCTGTAAAATTAAGAAGACGCAAACCTAGTCTACAAGCAAAAGAGGCACTGCAAGAAAGACAATAATGCTTTTCAGTCTAGCTTAGCACATTAAGTGCATATGCTACCATCTGAAGCTGTAATCTTCTCAGCATGGTTCCTATTTGTGATTCAGGGCAGCAACCATAGTAAGGGTACAACTGAAGGTGAGTAGAAATAGGGACTATCTGATAATTCTGGATTGCTTGCATAGGATTGTGTCACTTTCTTCAGGATGGAAGAAAGATGAGCTTACAATTTAATTTCTTAAAACTCATGATGCATCAACCACTTGTAGTCGAGAAAAATGATATCGCAATTTACATTCATCAATCGCTGGAATTGTCACTCTAAGTACAACCAATAAGCAAGCATTTGTATTCACAAGTAGCGTTACAGGATGTAAAAGCTACAAATCATGTTGAACATTCAAAAGAATTTACATTACATTGCAAAAAAGCTTTGCAAGCTGGTACTCAAGAAAGATGCATCTTACAAATTGGCAAGCTTCAACCAGACTATGACAATAGCTGAACAAAAATGACCTAGGCCTTGGGCTTTGCTATGGAGGCACAAGATGCACGTTTCTTTGCCAAACTCTCACTACGATGATCATGTTGCTCCTTAATACAAAGAGCCAAAAGCTTATGGTACTCTGCTACTTCAATCTTGGCCTTGGCAACCCTCTGCTTGCTGATTGCCACTCTGCGATGCTTCCTCTACAACGTCAAGGGAGTCACAAGCTTTTGTTGTACTTCTACAACTAGTTAGAGAACAAACACTAATCATGAAAGTTAAAAACATCGACAATGATCTTAAAATTCTTAATGCACCACACTTGCTCTAGTAAGTGTAATTGGAAGTACCCTACATCTATTGCTATCACTATCCTCGCTTCTTCCACTCCTTGTTTGGGAGAGGTCAATATGGAATAATGTGATGTATTGTTTCTCCTATGGATGCAAATAAGGGCCTTTGAACATAAAACAGGTTTTGTCAACCCCACCCTTGCCGCAAGATCTTTAACCTTGGTAGGTTTTCGGCCACTCTTCTTTTTCTTTTCAGTCCCAACAGCCCAAAGAAATATTGCCCCAATTACCATCTTAAGTAGAGGCCTCCCCAATATGCACATTCTTTGAGCAACCAATGTAGCTTGGGCTTGGATAGCCTGGAATTTTTGATCAAACAATGTAGTTTGGGCTTGGATCTGAGCTTGCAAATCGACTTGGATAGCCTGGTCTTGGGCATGAAGGAGTGCCAATTCATCCTTGATGTCTGCTAAAGGCAGGATTAATAGTTCTTCCACCGTGGGAGCAACGTCCCATCGACTAGGTCTCCGCCATCTCATCGGGTTGCAAAATTAGGAAAGCGCCTACATGAACCAAACCTTTAGTCAATATATCGGAGAGAGGACAGCTAGAACAAATTCATGAAGACCACTTGTCCTCGTCTTTGTTCTCCAAATCTAAAGTTGACCTCTTGTCTTCAACAATTCAATCATACCACGCAACAATTCATCAAAGAAGGATCTAAAATTAGTCTTATCACTACAAGAAAAACCTGTCCGGCACAACTGACTAAAGTATGACTGGATGTCCTAAATGACTACACTATGACTAGAGCTCTGTTATTTCACATTTTACACGACGTTTTTGTAAGGTAGTCATTTTATAGTCATTTTGCAGACATAGGGATGAAGACTGTTGGAACTGTGACCAAACAGTGCATTCATCCACTGGTTTTCTATGAGCGCATTGTTCAATGGCATGACGTGGGCGGATGACAACTTTCGGTTGACATACTCAATTGTATGGTAGTTCGTTAATGACTGTGTTTTGCCTGCATGAATGACTTCTTCCTACTAAGGAATGACTGATCTGTACTAGGAGATGACTGTGACGTCCACAGTCAACATACTCAAACTTGAAATTATATTCTTTCCCATGAGATTAGTGGAAATCAAGGCATCCTACGGTCTTGAAAATGAATTTCAAAAAAACTCACATGCACTGAAACAAAATTATAGTCATCCACATGTGGAAGACCTCTTTCATTTTGCTGTGTAAGGCAAATGGAAGGGTGTGAGCATAATTCCTAGAGAAAAAGAATGCTCATCAACCTAGTATATTGCATGTGCTAACAAATTGTCCTCAGGTGACAAATCAATGGCCCCAATTAGAGACGGTACTTGTGAAGGTGTTGACACCACTTCTGGAGCTGTAAGACCAGGAGTTTCTACAGTGGTACTTATGAATACATTAGGACTATCCAACACCTCCCTTTTAGCTCGTGCTTCTGTTTGCAAAACTATTTTCCATCTTGGTTTCTGTGGCACATCAGAGAAGAAGACTTGTGTTGCTTGGTTGGAAAAAATAAAGGGCTCCGACATGCGTGGTAGTTTGTGCTTGAAGTTGACCATCAAAAAGCCAGCATCATCACGGACATACGTTGCATTGCCTCTATTATCTGTAGTCTTCATCCATTGGCATCGGAAAAGAATGATTGGTGTATGCAGTGGCCCATAGTCAAGCTTCAATATGTCCTTTAGAACTCCGACGTAGTTCATGGACACATCCATTGCATCTGCAGTCGGTACTTCAAAAACTGAAGCTACTCTAGAATTATATGTTTGGAAACGATGTGTATCTCCATCATCTACTCTGAAATGGCTACCGAATGATTTCATCTTCATATATCTTGCTGCCTTCTGTGATGGTTTTCTGATGAGCATCAATCGATCCTTGTCGTCAGGGTTTGTCACATCGAATGCCGAGTTCTGTACTACATTCGGGAGCCAGTCCTCAAATGCTGGAATAGTCGCATCTTGCTGAACTTCGGCCTTCCAATTCCTATAGTTGAAGGTAGAAATGTGAACCTCCAATACATAGAACTCAAAATAGAAACCACTTCCTACAAGATTTCAACTATAGCAAAAGGAGTTCACGGTTTAGGTGATCAGTGGTTTCTTCTAATCAATGACTCAGTTACAACAGCACTTAGTCATTTTATAGTAAGAGCCGTCATCCAATGACTAGCTGTGACTCACAGTTGACTACACAACAACTCGCACTTGACTTTGTCATTGCTACTAACATAGAGTATTTCAGCATTGTTCATCTTGGTATTGCACATTCTTTTCCATTGGAAGACATAGAAAATAAAATAAAAAAAATAGTACATCTGTGCCTAACGTACATATGCATAGAAAACAAATAAGGTATACGGTCTACTTACAAATAATATTGTTGCAAACAAGACACATTGGCCAAAACGTACTGATGTGCCACATCCCAGAGTGCAAGAGTCATCATGTACGGTCTTCCTACGCCCTGTAGCACCTCCTCTGCATCGCCATACTCTTCGTCAGCATCCCAGACACGCCTCTCTGTGAACTGAAAGCTCTGTAGGTACTCCGTTACAAATCCAATGCATTCATCTTTGAGGTATCCCTCATCCATACATGCTTCAGGGCGAGCCAAATTCCTCACATGATTTTTCAGTGTTTTCATGTACCGTTCTATTGGGTACATCCACCTTGCGCTGACTGGACTACATAAGTCCAGCTCTTGAACCAAATGATATGGGTGGTGTGTCATTATGTCAAAGAATGACGGTGGGAATTCTATCTCCAACAAAGCCATGGTCTCCGCCACATCGGCTTCCAAGGAAGAAAATTCAGCGGGATTGTATGCTTTAGTACAAATTCTTCTGAAAACCTTACTCATCCTCATGATAGCCATCCTGGGACCTGGTTCCATCAAACTTCTCAAAGCCAATGGTAATATTTGTTGCATTAAGACATGATAATCATGAGACTTCAGTCCACCAAAGTTTTTCTTACGTAAGTGCTTGCCCAAGTCGGAGGAATAGCTTGTTGGTGTCTTCAAAGACTCAATGCACGTTAAGAATACTTCAAGCTCTGCATCTCTCAATACATATGGTGCTGCAGGTTTCACCATCTTCATTGGATTCCTCAGGTGCGCAGTTAGCGACAAATGCGGTCGTATATTCCGCCTTTGTAAGTCCCGCCTTACTTTCACAGTGTCTTTCTTCCCAATGATGGTTTTCAAAAAGTTCTTTGCCAAGTTCATTTCGCAATGCATGACATCCAAAGTGTAGCAAATAAGCAATTTCTGCATGCACTCAGGAGACGGTATAAGAATTCAATCGTGAATTGTTGTCTGCGCTGGAGCAATGAATAACTATAATTTCACTGCATGACTATGGCACGTCTGAGAAATGACTAATTAATAGGACAGACACAGTTGAAAGAGAGTCACTGCTAAGTCAGTACTGTCCACCTCACAACTAAGTAACACCTATCCTATTGTCTCATTATTGTACTTGTAGTCTGCAACCACCACACTGGAACATCGGCACCTCAATTAACAAGTTCTTTATATGCATAGTTTGTAGGCCAATACCATAGACAGACAATCTAAAGTGGTTTGACAATAGGCCACTAGATCAGTAAACTGCATTAACTTGTTCGTGGAAATCAGAATTGAACTCTAGAAAGTCTTCAATACTTAATTTGATACATATTACCAGCGTCTGAAGACAACATTACCTTCCAGTAAGGCAACCTGTACAGGATGCTCAATCGTTTGACACCATGCACTTTAGATGGGTCCCTTGATCTTGCTTCTCGATTTGGCGCTGCTTTCCATGCTTCATAGTCGGCTGTATGCTGTAGCTGTTCCTCGACCGTCACTCGTGGAGGCTTCAATCGATTCTCCATACAACCATCAAATAAGTCTTTCATATGAGCTGACTTGTAATTGTGTCTTTCTGGCAACCAACGCCTAGTCCCACCATATGTTTGCTTCCCCAGCTCCATAGAGTGTTGTGCACCCAAGTTTGAACCGCACCAAGGACAAGCAGCAAATCCTTGATGGGAAAATCCGCCAACCACCCTATAGCCGGGAAAATCATGAATCGTCCATAGGAGCATGGCCCGCAATGTGAATGCTCTTGCTGAGACTTCCTTTGCTATGTCATAAGCTGGAACACCTTCCCACAATTGCAATAACTCTTCTACTAGTGGCTCTAAGTACACATCAAAATTTTCACAGGTGACAGACTACCTCCCCGAGATCAATAAAGACAACATGATGAAGAACTTCTTCGTGCTCAACCAAGGTGGCAAATTATAATTCAGTAGAAGCACCGGCCAAGTAGACCAGTTGGACCGATTCTGCTTATACGGATTCACCCCATCTGCGGCTAGAGCGAAATGGATATTTCTAGGGTCGTTGCTAAAAGTGGGGTCAACATTTTCATGAAAATGCCGCCATGCCTTTGAGTCACAGGGATGCCGAACCAAACCATCCCCGCCTTCCCGATCGCTCCTATTCTCGGAATGCCAGAGCATCAGTTTTGAAATGCTGGGGCTCCTGAACATTCTTTGTAGTCTTGGTATGATGGGGAAGTGCCTCAGAACCTTCACAGGTAACATCTTCCTTTCCTCATCTCTATACCTAGGCCCATCACATTGAGGGCACTACATTGCATCTGCGTGTAAGCCTCTGAAAAGGATGCAACCTGTTTGACAAGCATGTATGCTTGTGTAGGCAAGTCCCAATGTCTGTGTCAAAGAACGTGCTGCGTGGTAGTTCTTCAGCAAACAATTCCTGTCAGGCAATATGTGACCATGCAAGATATTGAACAACTCGTTCGCAAAGGTATTACTGACTCCATGCACTGTGCACAAGTTCATAAGCAAAATTGTGGCTGCTAGCTTTGTGCACTTGGCGCCACTAAAAAGATCTTGAATTGCCTCTTGTAAGTGGCGAGGATCAAACTGTCGGTCCTCCCAAGCGGCTTCTCCAATTTCACCGGCAGGCACCCCATCAGCAAGACCTTCGTCATTCTCTAGTGGGCCTTGCATTGACCCAATGCTGCACTCATTGTGCAGTGAATCGGCGGTCATGAAGGCTTCTGCCACTTCTTCAAGAACTCTGTCTTCAATATCATTTGTCCCATCGTCATGAGTGAATGCATTCTCAAGGATCCCTCGCGTATCCACTTGGGCATCCACACCCACGCTACAGTTGTCATGGGAGCCCCAGAATTCGTCCTCCCATTCATTGTCGGACAAGTCTCGAGTGCCAGGCCCTCTCCACACCCTGAACTGTGGATGCCGTCCATTTCGCATGAGGTGTTCCCGCACATTTTTTATGAGCAGCTTGCGTTGACCTTGGCAATCCATGCACGGGCAATGGATTCTGGAAGCATTGAATTGACGAGCTCGTTGAAACTCGCGAATCCATAATCTCTCATCGCGGAGACGTTGCCTTTGTGGATTTGAAAGGGGCAAGCGCGCTGGTAGCATTTTGATCGTACACTTCTGAACTTCAACAACTACACGAGGATGTCATTTTCAAATGTGAGTTTCAAAATTTTTCTGAGTACTAACCTTGACAACAGAATTATGGAATGCCAGAAAATATCCAAACAAACCACACTTAAATTTCTTCACATGCAATGAAAACAAACTACGATATGACTGTTGTGAACTCATAGCCAACTTCATGAAAGTACAAAATGACTGAAGAGCCTGAAGGTCAACTGAGTGACAACTACATACAACTACAGAATGACTTCAACGAGTTAATATCTAGTCATTTACCAACGTCTCTCATTCTCAAACAAAGTAATGACTTTGTAGGGTTCATGTTGAGTCCTTACCTTGTCTACTTCATTGCACAATGACGTAGTCCATATAATTTCAAGGGAAAGTCCACACTTGAATACAATTTTCCTGACATGTACATAGCATCCCCTTCATTTCACATGGCTTCTCAACACAACAAGAAACTGAAGGAGAATGTACATGGGCAACGTAGCATATGCACAAGGAACCACAACATAGCATGTAAGGGAAAATAGAAGAACTTTTGAAAGCACAGTAATTCAAATTAAGACTGTCGGATCATCTTGCAGAGCATCGTGAAGTACAACATTTAGTGCTTGAGGTAAGTTCGGCATAATTCTGAAGACGTATGAGCAGTTTAGGGTTGAAAGCACTTAAGAAATTCAAGGTTCATTGAAAGGCAATTTCTACAATAAAAGGCTAACACTCCGTGCCCTCAAAGGCAATCCCACAAAATTATCACCGACGCAGAGCACGGACATTGCTCTCATGATTGACGTCCACAAGAAAAGGACCAAATTCAGTGGACATTTATTACCGTATCAAGAGGTGATTCTCTGCCGTCGTTCTATAGCGACACAGAGTACTGGCTACTATAGGCTTCTTCGTTATTCACTTTAGCGGAATTTCTTCAACGACGCTAGGAAGGCAGCAAAATCAAGATTCACGACAAAGCCGGCTCTTTTGCATTCTGCTATTTGATCGCAGCTGCGGCACGCGGTCATCACTTCTCTTCCTGTGACAGACATCCAATCACTTAGGCGCCTGCAAGATAGTGACGGAGCAGGAAAAAGGTGTGCATTCCCTTGTTTCTTGGTAACGCGCTGCTTGTGAACGTCAATCCCTACAGTACTATTGTTGGGCACTACGGGCATTTCACTAACCTAATTCAAAAGCAGATGGAGGAAGAGAAGACGGCAACAGGAGACGAGGGAAAGTCTGCCTACGAATTAGAACGAGACAAGCGTGTGCAGCTCTTACGGCAAAAACTGAAGCCTATGGAAGTGGCCATCCAAAGAATGTAAGTCCTCAGCCTTCTGTTCTTCATGCACTGGAGTTCTTGTGCAATTTCTGTCCGCTTTTCTTGTTTCTTGCTCAACTGCTACATTAATTGGTCTCGGAAGCCGAGTCCAGTCATTGTATAGTAGACTTCCAGTTGTAGCGTACTACTCATGTATGACTGCGTTTGTTATTTTAGTAGCGCTCGAGTCATTGTAGAGTCATACATTAGTTTAGTGGGCATAAATTAGTTGAATAAGTTGAGGAGTACTAGAAAACCGCCACGTTGCACACGTGTGGCGGCTGTATGGCGGCGTACGGAGGTTGCAAAGGCTAGCGAAACCCTAAACCCATTCTGAGGCACGGACTTTGGAGTAGAGAGTTTGTTGACATTCACGGTAGCATGCGCTCTTGTATTTTGTTTGACCTACCTCGTAGCGACGTATTGGACTGTAGTAAGCTGTGAATTCATGTGTGTAGGACAAAGGATTTGAATCCCCAGAAAGAAGTATTGCTTGAGGCAACCAATGCGGGAAGGGGTCACATTGCAAGAGAAAACTTTGGATTGCCCAGACGAAGTCATCCGATGTTGCCAGTGAGGGGAAACACACGACGTAGGAGCAAGCGCGTGCAGAGGAGGGGCAAAATGAGTGTAGATGCGGCTTCCTCTTCCGACGAAACCAAAATAGACGACGAAGGTATTGCCGCAAGTATGATGACTCTAGCAATTGTGTGTGCACATGTTCAGAGCAAGGCGACCTCGGAGGTCCCACCTACAGGTAATTTGCCCTTCTCGCGGTGTGGGCCTCCTCGTACGCTGAGTAGGGTTTGTAAACGTCATCGTAGTAGAGAATGATACGTATAGAAGTTGCATTTTGTGACGGCTATAGTGTGATTTGTTTTGTTAGAAAAGATGGCGGTTTTTACTTCACTGTATACACGCTGTAGTTCAAGTAAAACTCTTGGATAGAGAAGCAGATTTGACTCACAATTGTACTTCTTCTTTACTTGCAAGATGGAAGAGCAATGCCACACAGGGAAGGACTTGAGCGGTTTAGGGTTGCTGATGAAAATATTATTGGACGTGGATGCAGCTAAAGCTAGTACGATGCAAGTGTTTGACTCAGAGGACGATGACTTGGACGCTGAGGAGAACCTCATCAACAAAAGGCAGAAGCGCAAGAGAGTCGACGTGCAAATGCGATCCCCTATACAAATTCACCGACCGCGGTCTCCAATTGCACAACGCGCCTCAGAAGTACCATCGCAAGCAGGGCTTCCATATGCTGGGAATTGGCAATGGGTGCCTAACGGCCAATGGATGCAGCCACCGCAGTGGGGTGCTGGGCCACAACCTTCCTCAACTCCCTATCTGGACAGGTGGGTGGGAAATTCTCTAGGACAAGACTTTAGCAATGCAGGCGAAATGTCTGCAGATAGCGTGGGGAGGGCATCGCGACGTCTGAAACGCAGCATCTATGACGAGGGAAGGAGGGAGCGGAGCAGGGTTGGCAAAAACCCCCACAGCATCACAGTCACTGATGACGGAGAAATTGATGCTGGTTGTGTGGGGAAAAATGCTTGGGACAGCTCAGTGAGGACATATGTGCCACGTATTCTTGACATGAGTATCATAGATTGGGAAAAACAAAAGCATGAGAGCGTGCAAAAGTTGAGGAATACCCTGGACAATGACTTCGAGTACTTAGGCAACAAGTTGAGCATGCTGGGCTTCAAGAATGCCATCAAGAGGTACTTGAAGACAGAGCACTCTAGGTTGAAGGCTCATTTCCTAAGCAACGCAGAAGATGAATGCCCATCTCACGTGAATCCAGATCAGTGGAGTAGGCTGCAGGATTATTGGAGTACAGAGACGCAACAGAAGAAAGCGGCGACAATGGCCCATGCAAGGAGGCAAGTGAAGAATTTCTCCGCTGTGGGCCGAAAAGGGAAAGCCGGAAAGGAGGCAGAGTTGGTGAGATTAGGGTTCTCCATTTTCCACGTTCGGAAGATAGTATTACCTTTGTTCTTGCTTGTTCTGTGCTTTTTCTTGTAAAGAATATGTGCAAATGAATATGCCGCGTTTGAATGCTATTACCATGTTGGATGCAAAAGGAGGGAAGGCCTACCAGCTCAGGACTAATGGACATTGCAGATGGAATGCAGTTATCTGCAGGCCATGTTGGACGCGGATCGGTGAGGCCCTTTGAACTTCTCTCACATTTTATGTTTTCATGTTGCTAAACAATGAGTGGCGTCATCTCTACAGTGGTTGTAGCGCAGTCATGACCCAGTCGCATTTTCTGTTGTACGTAGGTGGACAAGTCAAAACGTAGTCATTCAGCAGTAGGCAAGTCATTGATCAGTGACCCCATTGGTAGAAACTTGATAATTGACTAACTCTGGAGTTTCCCTTGTTTGAATGGCGGTTGAGAATTTTAGGGTCTCACTGCAGGAGATTCAGCAAGAATATGTGCTATAGAGAAGTCTCAGACAGACTTGAAGGGCAAGTTCTCGAAAGTTCTTGTGAGTACAGCAGCTACAAACAACGCAGTAGAAGAGCTGAAGTCAATGTTCAGCACTTTCATGGGGAAAATGAAGGACACTTCCCATGGAAGCCCCTCAACATCTAAGTCTCCTGTGGAGATTCAGACGTCCATTTTGCTTCAAGAGGGAGACAGAGCCGACTTAATGACCAATCCTTGTCGAAAAAAAGTGCCCAGGTCTGAGTCACTTCCTCCTCCCGCCCCATCGCAGACGACTAGTGCGGCTGAAGAACCGCTGCACTTGGAAGTGCAGTCACCCTCTGGAGAAGAAGGCAAGAAACAGGCACCCTGCGCCGGAGAGAAAGAGAGATCATCCCCGACCCCAGTATGTCAAACTATGAGTCCAAAGCCGAAAACAACATTGAATCCGCGTATGAAGACTAGCATTCCGATGTGCAATGTGGACGAGACTATTTCGAAATGCACACAGGGAATTCCGAAGGTCGTACAAGGCAATGATTTCTTGGCCGACGCGAGCGACATCCCTGTGGACGGAATTGGCCAATGTCGTCCATCGGAAGTGCAGGATCGGGAGTTTGTGAATGTGGACACCAACAAAGTGGACTCCGACACGCATATTACTGGCAGTGATGCAAGTAATATCCTGGATCTTGAAGAGGATGGAGAGAACAAAGTGGAGGACCCCAAAGAACTTGTGGAACCAATTGCTGCTCCAACCAAGTCTTCCCCTCCTAAGCAGAAGAAGGCAACAAAAGCAGTGGATGTGGTCCAAGTTGGGAAAAACATGGTGGACAACTCAGAGAAGGCAGTGGAAGCAAGTGGTGCTCCAACGAAATCTTCTCTAAAGAAGCAGAAGAAGCTAACGAAAGCATCCACTAAGGTAAATGCAAAGGCAGCACTCCCTGATTCTGGATCAGATCAGGTGAGAGCTGCTTCGAATTTACGCATTGTACCCATTGAAAATGCAAAAGCTAAATTGCTAATTTTCAACATTCATGGGACCTTGCTGGATTGTAGTCTGGCTGAGGAGAAGAATCCAAACTCTAGAATTAGGCCCACGTTGAGAACGAAGAGCAGGAGGGTATTTTTAAGACCATGGTTGCAACCCTTTTGGGCACGGTGCTTCTTTAATTTCACAGTGGGATTTTGGGGCAGTAAAAGTCAGTCTTACATGGAAGACATTGTGCCCACAATGACAGAAAGGCAAGGACATTGTGACTTCAGTCCTCTCTTTGTGTGGGTGGGAAGAAATGTGAGGCTGTACAGTTTGAGGGCGGCAAACCAATAGCTTGGGGGAAGCCTTTGTCAAAAGTTTACAGTGAATGGCCTCAATTTAGCCCCTCAAACACTGTGGTCGTTGACAACAATGCATCAAGAGTGTCATGCAATCCGCAAGCCAATGTCGTCATCACCAGTGCGTTCTATGTTGCTGATTTGGCAAAACTAGCTGATGACAACAATTACTTGAAGTCCACATTGTGGCCACTTTTGAAAGCT
This sequence comes from Pseudoscleropodium purum, assembly GCA_963969395.1. Taxonomy (NCBI): domain Eukaryota; kingdom Viridiplantae; phylum Streptophyta; class Bryopsida; order Hypnales; family Brachytheciaceae; genus Pseudoscleropodium; species Pseudoscleropodium purum. The sequence continues at coordinate 21,339,375 of OZ017804.1, read as the reverse complement.
CTGTATGTCGCTACAAATGTGAAGAAGTTCCATGCACAGAATGCTTCACATGTGCAGAATAATGCAGTTCAAGGGCATGATTTGACACAGAATTCAGATCTCAGTGACAATGCGCTTACAGAGGAAGGTGAGGGGACTTGTGGACCACAAGGTTCAAGCTCATTCGTGTCCCCTCACCTTCTAATTGTTTTCAATTCTAACAAAAAAATTGTGTGTGTTTGTTGAAGGCACGGAAAAGAGAGACAAGGGCAAAGACGACAGCGGTAGAGGACAAGAACCGTGACTCTTCCAAAAAAAAGGTGAGATGTTGAAGCCTGAATGTGTTGGAGTACACAAATTTCATTCGGGGAATTAGAAGGCTGAGGTCAATGTTGTTTCAATTGTATGACTCAGGAATGACTGCCTAGTTATTTGGTAGTTGCATTATCCTCATCCAGTCCTCATATGTGACTCAACTGGGGAAGTTGTTAGTCAATTTTCAGTTATTTATTGTATGAGTGACTACATTGGCAATGAGAAGTATGTTTTGAAGGTCCCACGGGCAGGAGTACTTCTTGTATCTAACAAAACAAATCTTTCAGCTCAACTTGTATGACAATGTATACCTTGTCAATCCACGATCCACTCGGCAGAAGGTGGCTTTGGGAAGAATTAGCGGTATAGGAGGGATAGATAAGTTCCATGGCATGCTCATTCCGGATGGTTGGTTTAGAGTGGACATGCGGGAGGTTTCGCAACCGAAGGTGTCGTTGATGTTTTCCAAGCCGAAGGCTGACCAAGAAGTAATGCACGACGTTCAAGGTGGAAACGTCATTTGGGATTCCAAGTACATAAAGTTGAACCTATGAGATTACTTCGCTGCTGGTGTAAGTGTAGTGTAACATTTGCATGCAAGACTGATAGCCCTCTATAGTACAGAATTGTCGTACTTCTAAAGGAAGAGGGCACGTATTTTGATTTTAGAGTGGTCAATGCCTTGAATTCTCACAAAACCTTGTGTGTAATAATTCAGAGAAATGCAATCATGGATGTAGACATTGACAAAATGCTTTAGTTGTCTTCCATTTTGTAATGGTATGTGCATCCATTGCTTGTACAACTATTTTTCTTCTCAATAGTTCTCATGTTGGTTGGCTTACTTGGCTATCAATTTTCTATCATTTTCATGAAAGCAAATGCTGAGCTATACAACCACATCGTACTAAAACAGCTTCTAAGCTTCATTATGTTGTCAACCCTAGTATTGAAATATAACTGAGATGCAACTCAGGTGCAACTGTAGTAGCACTTAAGCATAGGAGACTGACTACTGTTTAACTACCACTTCACTAAGCTGCAGTTGCAATTGCAACAATATACAATGACATGACCGTAGTTCAACTGAATCCCTACTAGGGAATAACTACACCAGAACTTGTTGTCCATCTGAATGTCTGAACATTGGATTGAACCGCCTACCAGCAATTGCCATGTGGACTAAGTGGGGCCCACCATCAGAACTCGACTACAGTGGGACTAAAAAATGACTACACTATGACTAACGAACCCAAGGGCCACATCATGTAGATCTGAACACGTCAGAGGCCACATAGGAATAATTCATCCAAAACTTTCCTTGTACGATGATGGATGGTGATATTAAGAATGCAGTCATGTCCTAAAGGACTCGTCCACAATGACTACGGAGCCCCATTTTCACAGGTAGTCATATATGTCTGAAATGACTGAAAACGTAGTCATTTACGTAGTCATAGAATGCCTATATTCTTGTAGTGTATTTCATTGATGAATACTAGTTTACCTTAGTAGGAATTTAAGAGCTTTGTCATCGTCACCTCTTTAACACGTGTACAATCCAAAAATTAGCCAAAATCAACAAGCAAGAGCATAGAAGAGGCCCCAATACAACTCTCATAGCTATCCAATTAACTTCCGTAGTATCAATCTCATGTAGTCTCATGTAGACTAGATTGGATGATCCAAAATCAAACTTCATGTGAGAAAAATAGACCCTTCTTCTAATTTAACATACAAACAGGCTACAAAAAGCATTTTCTTGTTACAAATACATCCTCATTACAATTGAATTGAAGCTGACCATGCCTATGGCTACGTTGAAATACTAAACATATCTCAATTCAAATAAATTCGACCAGTTCTACATTTCCAGTTCCCAACAAAACCTACAACAATTGGCTCAACATTGGTTGAAATACTATAAGATCAATCACTCTTGGAAATTACATTCTCAGTGAATTGAGTGGTTCATAAAGCTCACAATCTGTTTGAAATTATTTTGTGAAAACACCACGACATTACCAGCTTCTATTCCAAGCCTTGCACCTCTCTATGCGCACCTTCAAACGCTCAACAAAATCCTCCAAGCACTCTTGTACCTATAAAAAGAAAAAGAAAACGCATCAAGAAGACCATGGCAATCCAACAAACCTTAAACGATTGGAATAAGAGAAATCCAAGACTAAGCGTAGTGATCTCCAAACTCCTAAAAGACTATCAACCACATCGCCACGTCTTCCTTCCGAGCACAAGTCAAATAAGGCAAGAAGAAGATTCTATAATAGCAGGAGCGGTTTTCAACCTAGATTTCCAACCATCCGTCACGAGAAACAGAGCGACAGGCTTCTTTGTCCACCTTGAATTTTCACACAAACGAGGACGCAATTCCGTTCTCTGGGACTCGAAAACCTAAGCATCAGAATCCCAAAGATACGGAGGGATTAACCTGCTATAAATTACCTTCCAGGTGGCGTGCGGTTGGAGTGCAGTCCAACACCGCAAGCAACGGGGTGGGGGCCCGCCCTTTTCCGTTTGACGTCGAACCCAGCCCTCACTCCGTTCCATGTGCGCAGTATGTACAGTACAACAGAAATACTTTTCTTGTTGTTGAAAGGAAAAGCAAGAAGGATGAGAAAAGTTCGAATGGATGGACGAGACATGGATGAAACCCTAGCATTGTTCCCGGAAACGAAACGAGAAACTTCCTTTACAAGCTTCAGTTCGTCTCCCTGCTCGATATCAACCCAGCATTCGGAAGATTCGGAAGCTTGCTCACCCGTGCTCCAAATATTCTACCACTGATGCCGGTACGTGGCGTTCTCTTCCTTTTTTCCTTGGCGTTCCTAAGTTCCATCGGAAACACTCTTACTGCGAAAAATGCACTTTCTTTTGCACTAAAGCTCGTCGGTTTTTGTTCGGTTTTTGTTCCTTATTTTTTAGCGTTTTGGGTATTGAAATGTGCCGGTGGAGAGGATGGGCGTTTTTTATTACTTAGGTTTTGCAGCGTTTGCAATGTGAATTCTCCTGTAATTCTTGTGTTTGTGTGCTTTTCCGTTTTTCAATTTATTTATTTTCAGCGTTTTTGGTTACGAAATATGTCGGGGGAAGGTGAGGGGCGGTATTTTTGTCAGGACGTGTTTGAGTCCATTGTTCAAGACCTTTGACAATTGTCTTTTCAATTATAGGCATGTGCAATTGAGCTGGCGTCGGAGGAGATTAGCAATGGTGCGGGATAGGAGCTCGGAAGGTGTGTCCGCAGTCCGTCGGAATTTGGTGGATGCAGCGGAGGAGAAGCAAATAGGGGTTTGGGTATGGGAGTACGTTTTAAAGAACAATTCGGATGTGCGCCTCATCAGGGAATTGGCGGAGTCGCTACCTTTTCCAGAAGACGTTCCGCGCTTGAAACAGATGACACTGATTAAACAGCTCTCTTTTCAAGTTTCCAAGGACCTCGACATTCAGGAGACCCTGAACCTCCTTGAAGCTCTCCGGCAGTCCTTTGAAGAGTCAGAAGATGTGGCTCTATCAAAGCGATTCAAACCATCAAGTTGTATAGCGAATGGGGATGGGTCTGTATGGGAAGAACTTCGGCAGCCAACATTGGAACTGAGGGAGGAGCTGCGGAAGTTGCTTAATGAGGAATCAGATGTTCAGAATGTCACCGGCATTGAGAGTAAATTGTCAGCTTTAACAAAAAACGCTTGGGCTTTGTTTGGCCCCGTGTTTATGGAGAAAGCGGAAGCTGCTGTCATCAATGGAAAATACAGGCCAGAAGGGGTTTCAATACCTCTGCCACTTGCAGAGAATGTTGGTGCAGTGGACGACAGTGGAGCCAAGACTAGTAACGAAGATTCTGTTGTGGAGCTTCAAAATGCTGTCAACGGAAGAAACGAAGTCTTGAACAGGATATATCAAGCGTTGGCCGACAGCACTGTCGAGCTGGAGAAGATGGTGAAGGATCCACTGCCTGAGCTTTTGAGGAAATCAGATGGTGGAGTCCCAGGTAAAGCTATTGTTAATATCCCGAATCGGGTTTAATGTGTTTTTTTTAGCAGGTCATGTGGAGTCTTTCTGTTGTCCAATTTCATTATTTTGTGGCGAACGCATGCTGTATTCTTCATTGATATGTAATTTGGCCCCGTCTGAATTATATTATTTTCACAATTAGATCAAAGGAATTGGTTATTTAATATAAAATCATGAATTCTTTGTCCTCTTTCCAGGGGTTGTAAAACGCAGTCTTCTGGATCCTCACCCGTCGGCCCGAGCCCAGGGCTGGGACGAAGTAGACGAGATCGAAGAGAGTGCTTCCCCATTGACTCCGTCTGCATCGAAACATATTCGCTTACCACCCCTTCGCAGTCCCAATCGTGAGCCAGTTGCGTCTCCAGTGGCAATGCAGTTCGCAGGTATGAAGCAAAGACGGCAGAAGAAGAAGTGGTCCGAGGAAGAGGTGGAGACTTTGAAGCGGGAGGTTCAGAAGTACGGGAAAGGCCGCTGGAAGATGATTCTCCAAATGAACAAAGAGGTGCTCCAAGCACGGACTGAAGTCGACATCAAGGACAAATGGCGGAACCTCGAGAAGTATAGTCTTGTGTAGTGATCATTTTTTGTACCTACATGTACATACGAACTCTTTGTACCATAGCCAGTCATACGAGGTAGGTGCGTCAAATGCGCAACGCAAAGGCCAACATCATGGTCAATGCCTATTCTCTTCTGAAATCGAAAATGCAAACAAAGGGGAGTGCCCGTTGCACGATTGATTTTCATTCTTGTTTACTTCTCATCTAGATAAATGCGATTCTTGCTGCCCCTCTATTTTGATTGTATTGGAAGACTCTTTGCATAGACTATTTGGTTCCTGAGATCCATTTAGTTCCCAATTACTTGACTAAGCATCATATACGCTAGTCAATAATTAGAGTCTGGCGAGCAAGGTCTTTCTGAAACGGAGTAGATCTATCATCATTCTAAGCCAAAAGTCAGCGAGGACTGCACGATTGAGAAAGAAACGAAGAGTCTCAGAGAGCGAAGTGACTATGGAATATCTTGAAAACTACAGTTGGGTAGGAGTAGATGACTTATTAAAAACCACACTATCTGCATGATGAATTTAATGAAATTGAGATAAACAATACTCTGTATATAGATAGGATTCAGATTCTGAGGGGTTAACATCAAAGGACTACGCGTCAGCTTGTAGTGGGTGTAAGGTAGAAGCACCCAAACACTAGTCATTCTCAAACACTTGGAAAAAATTCTAAATCCAAATGATTCAAAGAAAACATGTGGGGTTCTAAAATAGACGCGAGGTTCTAAGAAGTTGACACTCTTCCAAGAAATGGCCAATCACCTACATGGGTTCCAAGGTAAGAGTGGCGCTTTTGAATGTTTCCATGCCAACATTGGTCTTTGTCTAGTATCCACAGTAGGTGTGTCTTCGTAGTTGTTTATTACGAAAATAATTTTATTGGTTGCCTAAACTAATTCCTAACAAACTCACATCATTTTACTTTGTAGCTTACCCTCGAGATCTGCAGATTCAGAATAAGTGTCACATTTAGATGCTTCTACCTTAACTCACAACAAGTCCAAAATCAAGAAGGTAGTGACGAGAGTCCAAGCATAGCACTTACTATAGCATAGCTTAGCCCACTACGAAAAAACCAACGAATGTAATCGAGTGCAAGAAAAGGCTTGCATTAATTGAGTGCGAGGGTGTGGTCGCGTACACTCTCTGAAATAGAGTTGGCTATAGAATCTTAACAAATGAAACATCTGCTGCACTGAGTAATAGCCTTGCATGTCCCTAAAAGCCAAGGAATAGGTGAAGACAGTCTGCATATCACTTACGAAAGAAGATCTGCTGCCCCATTTGGTGCAACATTTTCAAATTTAAGTCACAGATATCCTTGGTTTACAGGAGCTGAAGATCACTGGCACCATCCTACTTCAGACACCTCGATCACCTTTGAGGTTAAATTTAAGTCCAGGTGAAGCCGCCCATGAGTTCCCTGGGATGCACGTTTCTGATCGGATTACGCTTGGCGGCCAATAGATTGGCTTCAAAGTTACAGTACTAGAGAAGCTTAACATCTTTCGCTCAGTACTCTCATATGCTACAAAATCAACAATTGCTGATTGGCAGGCCCTGAACGAAGGAGTGCGGCTTCTCGACGGATATATATTACCATCTGTGAGTTGTAAACATAGCCAAGAGAGCACACCGTATGCCGTACTCATGCACCTACTTGTTGCTTACACAGTCAACCACCGAAATTGCGCAGGATGCAAATTCTGACGGCAGCTCTCATTTAGGGAGCATCATTGAAAGATAGGTAAGGAAGAGCGGTACTTAACGAGGTCTCCGCATTTTTGTGATCAGGGAGGGTTCCTTGTAAGAAATCACGACCTCTGACGCTCGTCTCGAAGGTCTTCCTCCTACGGACATTCTTGACGGTTGAGTTTGCTCCAAGTCTTTGTGCATACAAGGAGTTCTACCTAAAGAGGATCTCGACTGTAGGAGCGAATCGGAGTGGCGAACTGGAGAAGTGGACACAGGCGTACCAGGCTGAGAGGCAGGTTTTATCTGCAACTTCACCAATCCATCGTCAGAAATAGCCGACCACATTACACAGTTAACTATTGGGGAATTGCTTACAATGCTTCTTCCTAGGACGAGATAGAAATGATTGAAATTTGCAGGCATACCAGCAATGCAATGTGAGCTTCACTTCTTTTGCGAGGGGTTGTTGGTTGAGAGCAAGCTCTCAGCTGAGGGCTGTTGGGTCGAGCTGGAGGGGGGTTCTTATCGTAGTGATTCTTTTGCACTTTGAGTGCTGATCTTGGCTCTGAAGATTTGGATACTCCACCTCCATTACTTGATTCACTCGTGGAAGTGACCTGGCCAGTACGTTGCTCACTGCTATTCGATTGACTTCTGAAATACTCGCTCTCCGCAGTTTCACTGGACAAGTCTTGCAAGGATTGATTGCCTTGACAACGACGAGAAGAAGTGCTGCCTGATACTTGGGGCTCAGACTCCTCAACTTCTTGCATGGGTTCCAAGTTGTTGAGGTGACCGTATCGGTTGTTGAACCGCTTTGTTGAGCATGCAGGAACTGGAGCAGGAAAATATGGTTCTGTGAGCACAAAAGAGGTTTGGTCTCCGTAAATGCGGAGGAAATCCCCATCAATAAATCAGTAAACTAGGACGCAATAGCTGTTTGAGTCTGGTTACCTTTAGAGGACACGTTGAATAACCTAAGCGATACGGATGCTTTACTAGCTGTAGAGGTTCATAGGGACTTCAAAACATGTACTAATAAGCTACTATTTATCAGCCCTGGAACATAATAGCATTCAGGCCTGGCTAACTAATAGAATTCTAGGGGTTTACGTTATCCAAAGTATGGCAGGGCAATTACCTGTAATAGGTATGGCTGCGCACTCATGTTGGCGAATCTTCAACTTTGAGGAACTTTCTTTTTGAGACGATCCAATCGCTTTGGACCGCACGCCCCCTCTGCAGTGAAGCGCCACAAATCATAACCAGGAAGCACAGTGCATCCAAGTGATATACATGTAACATGTTACAATGACCTAGAGACCAGCAGCACAAGCTCAATTTCAATGGATTCGAAACTCATTTATTTCTTCCTTATGAAATGGACTCTAAAAGTAACAGCATAATCAATCCTAAGGTGAAGCTTATCAATCACGGGTGCGCGAGTTCGAGTGTACCTCGTGGTGACGCTAGCCGTGTCCAGGCAGCTTATTGAATGCGTATTCGTGGAAGGATTCCAGGTTTCTGAATCAAGTCCTACTGCAAGCGATCATCATCTTTTTTAGTACCAGCGGAAAGTGAAAGACAAATCGGGTTCTTAATAAAGAAGTAAAAGCTTCAAGATATAAGGAGCGTGACCGGAGATGCAACCCAATGTTGACGACAGACTGACTAACGCCAAGAAAAGAAAACAACCTCCGATCATTGAGTGCCTTCGAGCAGAACTATTTCGAGTTCGTCGTGTGACATTAGTCGGAATTTCGTCAACATTCACCACATCATTGGAGCCCTGAATATCCAGTAAACGAATCAATCATACTCTACAATGAAAAGTGTTGATAGATCTATCGAATACTTCTTTCTTTCGTTCTTTGCAGTAATTCTTTGGTGAAATTTCTGGCCGTACTTCATGAGAATCATAGTCAATATCCAAGCTATCAGAGCACAACTCTAACAAGAAGTGGCGAAACATCTAGATATAACATAGCATTTCAAAACAAAAGACTTGCAATCTCCAAAGCGTTTACCTTCTTTTTTTTCTCCTCAGAGACGCGCTTCAATTGCTCTTGTGTGTCTGCTAGTCTGGTCTGCGGAAACGGTGACAGCCGAAAGCTTCGTGAATAAGAGCTTCATCATACACCAAAACCATCTGCTGTTCTTTGGCGTTCGGTAACATTTTTGATATAGAAATTGAGTATAGAGCTGTTTCAAACAATTGTTGAGGTTCATAGACGAACATAGATCAAGATTTCTGTTTTGGAGAAAATCATCGTTGAAGAGAGAACAAACGACAATGGAATCGCATATAATACCTGCAGCTCTTGCTCATTGACTTTGTAGACTAGTGCCATTTGGGTGTACTCATGATGAAACAATTTGAGCTGCGCAGGGGGTTAAATGAGAGCTAGATAAAGAATCTTCAATGAACAGCTAGGGAATATCGCATGGAAGAGTTGGCGACAAGAATAAATATCACGGACAGGAAGGATGTAATTCAGTGTGGCATTGAAGATAGAGTACTTACTTGTTCACGATGAAAGCTCAACTCCTGCCAGAAAGATGCACGGCAACACGAAACATGAGAACGAGATATCCTGTAATTCATGTTAAAAGACTTCAACCCTTCCCTGAAAACAGTTCAGTATCTCAATCTATTTCAGAGGGACAAACTCACAAAAGCCTTCTTGGGACAAACTCGTTTAGAGTGTAAACCCCACAGGAAATAAACAGGAAAACTAATCACACTACTGGTTCAGACACCGGACTCAAAAAAAAATTACTCAAACCAGAGAAGTAGATAAACCCTTTCTACAGCAGAAGTTCCTTGGAGAGTAAGGGCTCCGGAATCAACCTTAGAAAGGCGGGTATTGAAGCTGATGATTTCCTCATTCTGCTGAGATAGCTTGCAAATGTTGGTATTAAAAACTCTCTGCATTCTTTGCATGAAGATCTTCTGCGATTCTATTTGCTGACTGTGTAGGGTGGCTAAGGTTAAAGGTACGATAAAACTTGCACCAACTGCATGAAGATACTTCGACATCCACTCAAAACGCAGGAAAAGGGGCATACATAACGATCTCTTGTTCGTAAGTTACAACCTAAATCGACACAGTAATGAACATTCTAAACGAGCTGTTCGCAGTTGCATTCGAATAAAGACTATGCACCGCAACGTAGACACAGCAGATTTACTTGGCCTTGTAGGTGAAACAAACACACTGATCCGTCAATTGAACTGAATTGGATTTTGTGCGTAAAGATGCTAATGAAGAATTCAGGATAAATACAAGTAACTTCAGTTAACCTGGAGTGGATACTCTTTCTCAGCAATGATCATGTCTTTATCAGCGTTGATCTGTTCGAGCTTCTTGATCTCCTGTTATCAGCGGAACTGAGAATTAGCTTCATAACCATCCACAGACCATAAGATTGTCAGGGAATGTTGAATTCGGTCTCGGTCATCTAATGTCTCCAATTCACGTAACATACATGACTGAGGTCGATTTTAGGCAAATATGTGAGATAATTAACAATTGAGAATGCCGCAGGACTGCAGAGTGTAATAATCAGCTGCCGGTCACGCGATTCAACACATGCAAGGAGGTTTCCACAAGAAGATACGGTTCTTCGCAAGAACTAAGAGCAATCATCTACTTGCCTCAAGTCTGTGTGAATACAAGTCAGAGCAGCAAAATCTCAACTATCCTGGTGCCGTTATCTTAGATGGTTCTACGGATGCACCAGGCATACAGCAATCCTAATACATAGAGCAAGCCTAAGTGTCCTTTACAACCGTAGCACAGAGTAGGTAGGAAACGGCGTTCCTCACCTGCTGAAGTTGCGAATCACCGCTGTTGTAAATGCTCTTGACCAGCTCATTCTCGTTGGACCAGCCGCCGACATTGACGAGGTTGGTGATATTTGACAGACGGCGCCTATGGGACGGGGTTGCTCCCGAAGTCCTTCTCCCTGTCCGGAACTCTGAGGCCATTTTCAAAATCTCACTGCCTACAACTCTACGATTAACGCGCTACAAGCTTCTGTTTGTTCTACCCTGTCGCACAAGGAGCCTTAGTGCATCGCGTACACATTTGTTCAAAGCAGCTTCACGGGTCTAATCTACCAAGGAACCAACGGAGAAGATCCACAATACGCAGTAGAACCTATCTATACATTAACGATCAAGACGATTGAAGCCAACGGCTGGAAGGGAAATGCCTGACAAGCTAAGAGAATTAACAACTCAACTAAGAATTACTTCCTACCGCAGCAATTAGCTGAAATTAAGCACCGTAAATGTAGGACGCGGACAGTTTAATATGAATTCCTAGACGGGTTACTTCGAGAAATTTTCAGCTCGCTTCTAATGGATTACAGAATGCTCGTTCCAGGAACTCCGCAAACGCAATAACGCACAGATAATTTTGCAAAGGTTGAGATGAAATTAAAGGTAAATGACTACTAACTTATGCTAAACTATGGTACGAGGATCAGGTTTCGAAGTCAATCTAGGCCGAGCAGCATGTGAGAAAATCCGGCATAAATGTCACACAAATGTACCAGGCTGCATGAGCAATACTTGAAGCAGACATCTATCACTTGTCCACCTGTTGCGAACTCCTCACTTGCGTTTTTGAAAGAACCATAGACGTACGAAAGCAATACAATTGAAGACTCAACTTCTGTAATCTTAAGAATTACAACACAAATCATCCAATCCCAACGGGAGGAAGTACTGTTTCATAGAACCTCCGACTACCTCAAGTCTCAATCTCGAAGTTTGTAACTCATAACCTATCAGAAGCAGACACAGAAATCCAAGAGATGAGTAGCACGGAAATGCAGCGAGTTCTCAAATAGGAGCTCCGTCGGTTACTATGACTCAAGATGGAAATTAAGATGGCGAAGTCCTACCAGGAACGTCGGAATTTTGATGGGACGATATTCCATGTAATAACACTCCCGGAGTTGGGAAAATCAATTAAGAGCGCCTTGATCGAACTATCCAAAAGACTCCAGAATTCTCGCCACCGTCCTCAAATGACCAAACAATGCGCACATGTCGCCAGAAATAATGTGTGTTGAGACTCTCTGAAATGCGGAAAACAGACCTAAACCACAACTGCGTCAATACTGCGATCTATCACGGCAATCGAGGAGGTAACACCACGAGAAAACAAAACAACGGTACCGTCAATAGGCGCTGTGAGCTCCAGAACAGAGAACGGCCACAGGAAAACGAAGCCCTCCTGTGCAGCCTCGGACCGAGCCTCGGGCCAACGGCTCCACGAACCTACCTTTTCCGACCTTCTCGGTCTCAATTCATAGGTTCGGATTTCCGAGCCTGTGTTCGAACAGCCCTAGTTTTGTGGCGTTCTCGAAGCGTTTGATATTGATCAAAAAACCTTCTAGTTCGCGTTCTCTATGTGAAGAACGTGTTCCCTTCCTCCTGAATGCTGATCCGTCAGCGTTCTCAGTCAGGTTTATAAATGACGTGGGGACAAATTGTAGTGGGATACCATAGTTCGCTTTTGTAATTAAGTTAACAAAACGTGTGGGCCCTAGAGAATTACCAAAAAAATCATATATTGAAAAAAGTTGGATCTATTACAAAGATGATTTCTTTTTCATTAATAATCTTTATTTCTAAAACATTGAAAACAACTACTAAACAATATAGTTGCAACAATGTAGACTATCTGTAGACTTTTTGTAACAAATGTTTGTCTAAATCTTATAGGGCAAGGTGGACTTTGTGCAATGTCTCCTTGTACGTAGCCAAAGGTTAACCCCTAAATGCCCAAACTACATTTAGTTCAAAATTTTTATTTAATTAAAAATAAAATAAAAGATATTATTTTTTTAACTAAAACATTCATACTATTTGGATTAACAATGCTCAAATTCTTTCAAAAGTTATTAACATATTAGTTTTATTTTTCATTCAAAGATATTTCCTTTAAAATTTTGGAATATGTACTTGAATAAGTTAACCAAAGGATCCTATAGTTATATTTGTTAAAAAATAAATATTGATGAAGAATTTGACCTTCTTTTTGGGGCAAGTATTTTGAAGTAGTTTTGGGCCTTTGAACATGAAAGAATTTTAGAAGTTAATGAAAGTTTTTAATTTTAGACAAAATGTAAAAGCTAAAAGTTTTGAAAGTAATGTCGTACTAATATAAGAATTGCAAATAATATATAATCAATGTTAAATTCATATGAGTTACTAATGCATTAAATTTAAACCTAAAAGATTATGAAGTAATTATGCAAGAATTGAATTATAGGTTAAAAAATGAAAACAATAAAACTCAAAATTCTCAAAACAAACAATTATCCTAAGATCAGCTTTACTAATAAAACTCTACTCAAACTTCATCACACAAGGTAGGGTGCTCTAAAAGTGACCTTGTTCTTAAAGTGACCCTGTTTTAAAAAAATCTTTAGCATAAAGATATATTTTGTTTTCTTCAATGTATCAATAGTGTAACATTTTAGGAGGGGGTGCTTTCAGTGACCCTTACATTTCAACTCCGAAAATTCATAACTAATTTCACAAAAGTTCAAAAAATATGAAACAACTTGGGTTAGATGCCAATTCCCTTTTTCTTCCTACAAAAATTTACTGAAAATTGTGTCAAAGAATTTAGCTTCCCCATTGCAATAAAACGTCGCTTTGAGAGCAGACTACCTAATGTCAACGCACAGCCTCGTCCCCAACAGATTAGGGTTTCGTAGCGCAGAGCTTGCGACGTTCCAGGCTCTGGAGGTCTACCTTATTGATCGGATTTCGACGCGACTCTGAGATTTTGCAAGTTATCATTGTACAGGGGTTTTGAAGAACAACACTCAAGTCTGAGCATCCAGTGACTTCACCGTTCAATTGCGACATTCGACAGGAGTTTTGGTTTCCGATGGACCTTGTGGCGATCTTTTTTAGTCTACTGTTGGTGCCTTCTGTAGTTGCCTTGCTGCTATGGCGACGTGCGCAGGCGAAGCGAGAGATCACGGAGGTACGCGTTTAGCTTCAAATTCGTTTGGTTGGCGTCCTTGTTTGAATTGCTCAGAAATTTAGCGATTGACAGTGATGAGGGTCTGTTTTATCAGGATGTCGTCAGGGAAGCTGTCGCAGTTGCCCCAGCGCGAGCGGGAGAGCCCCGCGCCCCTGCCGGCAGAAGTAGTCGGATGAGACGGCGTCCGACGGCGATTGTTCCTGCCGCGTCCTCTTCTGCAGGTTTGTTGTCTCAACATTCAGCTCGCTTGCTTTGATGAAACAATGCACGTGACTTTCTAATGTTGTGAACGGAAGTATACCTTGTATTCAAAATAATTATAAGTTGAAAGAGTTGATTAATTGCTCGGGGCTGGGTGGCAGGTGGAGCCGACGAGGACGATGAAGAGATTGAAGAACCCGTGGACTATTACGTTGCTAAAGCTCCCAGAAAGAAGGATACTAAAAAGCAGGAGAAGGAGGCCCGCCGCGAGGTCAGTCTGCTGTAAATTGTTGCAATTCTCATTTGTTTATAACTTTATTGCTGTGGTCGTTTTTAGGATGACTTTGTCTTTGTTCACACTATTGGTGTTTCGGCTTGCCATCTTTGACATTGGCATTAGCGGGCTTCGACATCCTGATAAAACAGTCCCTCATCACTGTCAATCGCTCAATTTGATCAAGCCGAAATGCACGTTCTAGTACCGGAATATGTTTTGGCTGTAAGTATCACAATCGGCAGAATTTAAATCTTGTCCCGCAGAGAACAGTAGTAAACTCGACTGCTAGCTGCTTTTCGTGTCAAACTTGATCAAGTTTCTAAGTCTGTTCCGTGACCTTTGCCTGAGGAATTTAGGCCGAAATAGCAGCAAGAGAGGCGAAAAGCGAAAAACAGGACAGGAATGCGGCTATGCGGCGCAAGAAAGATGAGGAGCGGGAGGAAGAGGAACAACGCAAGGTTAGTCTTACGTTTCAGCACAACTGAGATAGCCTTTGTAGTTTTCCACATTCAGTGTTACTTGGCACTCCCATCTTAATTTCAACTGGAGTGGCTTTTGTTGTAGAGTTGCAATCATCCCTGATCGGGTCAAAGACTTGTCAATCACTCTGAACTTGACATTTTTAGTATTTGGCTTCCATTCACACTATTCTTCCAGGAGGAAGCTGCTCAGGAGCAGAAAGCCAAGGAGGAGCAAGCAGCCAACGAAGAATTTGACAAATGGAAGTCAGCTTTCGTTGTTGATACTGAAGGAACAGTGGAGAACGATGTTCAAGAAGAGAGTCAAGGGTTGCTCTTCGACTTCGTAGAGTATATCAAGGTAACCCTCCAGGCCAGCAGTATTCACTTTTGAGGATGCATGAGCATGTAGGATTGGTCGCTGGTGGGTCTGTGCCGTAATAATTGGAGCAAGTCGACTGCGTTGTGTGGACGTTAATTCTTGGTGCCTTGTGAAACAATTTCGATTGAATTGTAGTAATGACCCTACAATTATTGTTTTCTTGTGCTGATCCAGAAACATAAGTGTGTGGCTTTGGAAGATCTCGCTGCGGAATTCAACCTGCGTACCCAGGTCAGTGTGCATCTTCTTGCCGTGCTACATGTGCTTTGCTGCTAACAAGCTACCAACTTTGGCGTTTTTGTTATCACTCTTTTGCTGGGCTTGGATATCAGAGGACAGAGTTTCAATGTCTGTTGCAGAAGGCTGTTCATCATTGTGTCACGACCTCCAATTTACTGTTAATGCTTGTGAAACGCTTTTTTGTGAGATTAATATGATTTTTTTTCGCAGGAGTGCATAAATCGGGTGGTTGCTCTGGAACAAATGGGTGAGTTAGTGAGTCAAATATTTTTGCTGATTGCAATGTATCTTTCAGGATGGGACGTGAAACTTAACTAGTTGTGTTGGTATGCTCGAAGTGTTTAATAGGCAGCGTTCTCATTATTTTTAACGCATGCTTTCAGGGCGAATTTCTGGTGTTATGGATGATAGAGGGAAATTCATTTACATCTCGCCAGAGGAGATGAAGGCGGTGGCTGATTACATCAAGCGACTTGGACGTGTTAGCATTGCTCACTTGGCGAGCAAGTCAAACGAGTTCATTGACTTGGAACCGAAGACGTTGGAAACGGACATGATCTCGTGTGCCCAAGAAACTGATGAATCTTTCCCTATTATTGAAGGCATTGCTCCCTCAATTAGTGTATCGTAAACGTTGCACCTAAGTTTCAAGGTACTTGTAAATACGAGTGATGTCTAAGCTAATTCTTTTCCCAATTCTCTTTATTTAAATTTATAAACCCTGCCATGAGGTTCTCCCCTCCAAGTTCTCTATGAGTCATTTTATTATTGCTCACCCGAACGATAGAATAGAATCAACAATGGAGCGAATTGGGGGAGAAGAGCAAGAACCAGAATTTACTTACCAAAGAATAGCCTGCCGTTGATCCTGATCATGTCAGCCTACTCATTTAGGACTTCAACCCACTCAGTCTAGGGGGTTGCATCTTATTTCGAAGCTGGTGTGTCGTTTGATTAGTCGTATGTCAATTGATAGTATCACCTTTTTCTTTGCATCTTAGAGTGTAACATGGGGCTGGCTACCACACTGATGTCATCCGCTAAAGCCACCACAAACTCACTAGATCTTTGACACGCGATTTTGAACTTGTTTCGTGCTCAAATGAAGCAAGTTTAGGCTCTATCTTGTAGTGGTATTCAGAAGAGCTTTTCAAGATCTTCGAACGAGCTATCACTCATCAGAATCTGTCTCGCCATTTTACTGCTATGGGCCGTAAAAGTTCAGAATCTTGTGATGCTGATATCTTGCTTAACGATGCAAATGAACTGTCCTTTTTTATAGTTTGTCAAGATTTTTCTAACGAGTCATCATCCGTCAAATGGATGATGACGCTTGAATGGAGCCACTTGAATGGAGTGCACTTCCAAAGTTCAAATTCTTGCTTGAATCATATACATGAGCCTTCTTGTTCAACTTGTCAATCATAAATTCTCAACAATGAGCATGTAGTGATCAATTGGAGTTGCTACTTGAGAAGAAGCTGATTCTTTAGGTCCTGGGGCCTTTTTTCATCAAAATTGGTCAAAATTGCTATTTCTAGTATAAACCAAAAAAATCTCTAAAATAGTACTTTTTGGCATATTTAACTGTAGAATCTTGTAGTAGACCAATATGAGAATGTAGAAAATAATTGCAAGAAATATGCTTTCAAAATGAAAAAATCATATTTTATGGCACTATGCATGATAAACTAATTTATGAGACTTTGAATCGTCTTAACTTAACATTTTGCACTTGAGATTTTGAATTAAAAGAATTTATCATGAAGAATTGAGTTTATAAAATAGAAAAAATTAAATTAAAAAGGTAATGTAATTCTTATTCTTTAAGAAATTGTTTAGTGGAAGAAGGTACATAATAGAGGGAAAACTAAATCATTAATAGCTCTATGGAATTAAAACATACTAATTCTAATGATAAGATTGTTTTAACAATCAAAGTTAATTTTGTGGAAATTTTTGAAAATATGTGAAAATTGAGTTCAAAATTTTTTATCCTATACATTATTTTTTCAAAAAGATGCCTTCATTCTTTATTTAATCACTAGGTGTCTGAGCCATTGTTATCGCTACATATTTTGAAGTTTATTTTGAATTTCATATGCCTTCAATGAACCTCAGATTATACTTTTGATTGTATGTATATGTTAGTGTTCTATCTTTTGAGTGGAGAGTGAGGATTTTCAAATTTTGAGAACATTCAATTTGAGTATTCAATTTGATTTTCATATTAATTTTTAGATTAATTTTCCAAACTCCCCTCTACTTGTATTTTTTTCTAATCAATCATCCTTACAATTGATATGGGATTATGTGTATACCATCTATATTCATATATATATATATATATATCCTATATCTAATACTATATTCAATATGTACACATATATTTGTATGTATGTATTCACTAACAGGCAATTAATAGAGGGGAGGGTTTTTTCCTTGAAAATTGATGAGTGAAATGTAGATGCATGACATAATTCAAAACAAATATTTTCTTAGAAAAAAATGGAATCAACGTATGTGGTGGGTACATAGGAGTCACATCAATGGCTCACAATTTTTCTTAGGGGGTGGAAGGAGTCTAAACACCCAATTATATAAACACATAAGATAGTATAGAATACAACTAAAGATGATTGTTATATGATTGTTCAATTTAGTACACCTTGATTCCATCTAAAAATTTAGGAAAGTAGGATTTTTCGAAAAAGTACATACATTTTTGTTCTAAATTAAGTTTAATTTTGCAATATTTGAACATGAAAAATCATAATAGAAATAGAAATAAATTAACAACATCTAAAAGCAACAATGTAATAATTTCTATTATTGATATAATCAACTTCATCAAAATTATTGTTGGCATATCAAAGAAGATTTCATTGCACCAAATAATATACAATTACAAAATCAACATTTATTTATTATACTAGATTTCAAAAGAGGGTTGCTATTTATGTGCCCATGAGCTTAAAAGAATAAAAGACTATACACATATATTATAGGTGTCTATATAATAGAAACCTTTTATGAATATAGTGTAACTATGTTATAGATATCTATATTATAGTTGTTTATATTATAAGCACCTTTGATGGTTGTAAGTTAACTACGTATACGTATACTTGAGGTTTAGATGCTCACATTTTCATGCTCACATACTAGCACCATTGGATTTCAGAACATCAAATTTAGACAAATATTACAAATAGGTAATTACCTTTTACAAAGGAATATATTTAAAAATTCAGAACAATCCTTATTGAATAAAATTGGGTGTTTGTATGCTATAAATTGCCCAATATTTACTAAAATATTTTGATGAAAAAATCATTAATTTTTTTTCAAATATCTTTTGAATTTATCAAAATTATTTAAATACTTTGAAAGACATATTAGACATTGGATATATCTACAAAATAGTAGCATCTCTAGTTTTAATATAGTGTTTTTGTTTTCATCCTCTAAAAAATTGTCAAAAAATTCAAAAGTTAATAAATATTGACTTCTAAAAATATATCACTTTTGTAGTTTTTAAGGTTAGGAACACTATTGAGTACACAAACCAAAGAATTAGGAGCTGAAAATTTCAAAATTAGTATATGTATTTATCTTGTTGACTTGCATTTATTGTATTAAGAACTTATAAAATTGCCAATAACATATCATGAAGAAGTTTACTAATTAAACTTTCTATTGTATGTAGTCTTAAAAATGAAAATGAATATTTGATGTTTTTATTGGTGTATAATCATCTTTATAGAATTTTAACAATATCCAAAATTTATTCCAAATATTTTCACTTTTTTAGTTGTTCTATTCAAAGAATTATCCTATGTTTAATCTACATAGAATACAATATTTTTAGGTATCTGTGAGCGCTTATTTATTCACCCTAAATAAATAACAAGCACAACCAGATTCTATAAGTTTTGCTTAAATTTGCTCTAGGGTTTTTTAATGTTGGTCCACTCTGCCTTCCAAGCAATGAATCTTTTCCTAACTTTTAAACATGTCTACTTTACAAATTAACTAAGAACTTAACCATGATCTACACTAATTAATCTTACCTTTGGAGGTTAACTATGCTACAGTGATTTCAAAGTAAAAGTAGAGATAGTCTAGATTTATACTCTTGAATTGAAAGAAGAACTTGCGTCATTTCTAAAAATGTAAAACTTGCCTTCATCCAAATCTCTTAGTAGAAGTTATAGACGGATGAAGTTTTGCCTTGAAGAGGCGTTTCAAACTTCATTTATTTTTTTCTATTAATTCTGAATTTGGATTTGATCCAAAATTTGGGTTACGGATTTGAATTCCTATGATTGTCTTACATTCAAAAATTTGACTTATATGGACAAAATTCCCAAGGGTTCATCCATTACTTGTCTTGAACTTCATTTCTTTTTAACTTCTGTGTGTAGAAGGCTTTTCCTAAAATTAAGCCCTCTTTGGATTATTCTAAGCTAATCCTATAAGTTTCCAAAGCTAAGTGGGACCTAAGCTCAACCTTAAAAACTCCAAATTTACTTTCTATCTTTACCTAGGGAGTTGCCTTACCCTAAGATAGTTGATATTTTTACATTGTTTTCTTGTAAAGCCTAATTCTAGCTTTCTATGATGATAAGATTTATTGGATTTGGACTTTCTTAGTGAAAGTTATAGACGGATAAAGTTTGATTACTAATTGGTCTTTCAAACTTCATCCATTAATTTCTCCTGTTGTGTACAAATACATCGTGCCCTAATTATATCAAGCCAATATGAGAGAAAGTGTGCAATAAGTAAATACTACACTTTGTAATTGGCTAGCAACTTAACTACACTAAGGTCCAATAACTCTTGACCAACGGTGGACACTATGGTTATAGGGAAAACGCCTCGTGACTTGTGATGTGAATCACAATCACGGTAATAGCATGCAAACAATGATAGCAATGTGTGAGACTTTTAACTTTATATTTTGTTCATTTTTGCAATTATTGTGTGAATGTGGTTAAATTTTAAAGGGATAATTTAAAATGAATGGAAATGAATGAAGTTTTTTATTTTTTATTTTGAATGAATGAAATTAAAATTAGTTAAGGTAGTTGTAGTTGGGAGGTTGTCTCTCATGTCATTTCAAATCTTGATTTTTATATAAGTGTTTGTTTTTTATTTGTTTTGCTCTCTCTCTCATTCATTATTTTTTCATGTGTCATTGTGTGAATTTATTGCATCTTTCTTGAGTGTTCATAGCTTGAGTTTAGGCTAAGTATTTTTATGTGAATTTTAATATCTTTGCCGTGAGGGCAATTGTGTATGTGTTAATTAATTAAGTGTGATTGATAATTTTATAAATGTAAGTGAAGTTTGAAGAGCAATTAAAATTTATTAATAATTGTGGAGGATAATTTTTGTGTTATCACTTGTCATTCTTTGAGTGTTATTTGTGAAGGATAATACAATTTAATATAATTGAAGCTTTATCATTGAATGTTAATTGAGAGGAATTAATTTATAAATTGATTCTTAATTGGAGAGATAATTCTTGGTTATTGATTTAGAGTGTAAAGAGAAATTTGTAATTGCTTAAGGAATTAATTGTTCATTTTTAAGAGAGTTATATTGGGAAATCATTTATTGTAATCTTTTGATGTTTTTGTTGATGAAATTGAGTGATACAAATAATTACTTAAAGCGGAGAATTAAATTGTACTTTGTTATAGAAGCAATTTAAGAGTTATTTTTAATTAAGTTATTATAAGTATTTTGGAATTTAAAGAAAGAGCCGGTTGGCCAATTTCTTAATAATAATTGTTTTTTAATATTTGTTGCCGAGGGATTAATTGTGAGCAATTTAGAACACATATAGATTCTATTTTTATTAGAGAGAATAACCACGGAGCATTGTGTGATAATTTTGAGAGTTTAATTTTATATATAATTTATCAACTCCGAGAGAAATTGTAAGGTAAATTAATTACATAATAAATTAAAAGTGTGAAGGGAATTAAATTGATTGAAGCATTATTGCCGAGAGGTTGTGAGAATAAGAAATTAATTATTACATATAAGTTGATACAAATATAGAATTTCAACATGTGAAGATGAAGTGAAGGAATCTATTGGTCCTTCGGGACTAGTAGACTTAGATTGTATGAGTTAATGAAGAACAATTTTAAATATAAATTTGAGCCGGTTATAAAAGACTATTGATTTAACGATTATTGCTATGTTAACTTGTTTCTACACATTAAAGATTATTGAAAAATTGATCATTGAATAGCCACGCTACTAAATTGACTATTGAAAAGATCACATTGAATATGCGACTATTGATTTTGCCAATTGCTAAAGTACATTAGTGCTTAACATTTTCTATGTGGTTGAAATTGCAGAAAAGACTAAGAACTTTTGATGTGGATAGAATCCTTACCTCAACCAATTAAAGATTTTGGCAATTTAGAAACTATTATGTTATAGTAGTAGTAGTTCACATGAGACTTCTCTAGCTTTGAACTTTAGAACTTAAAGTTATAAGTTATGAAATCGGTTGTTATACTTTGTGTGTAGTTTTTGTATTTCCATTTAAAGTCAAGTTATTGTACGTATATTTCCAATTTTGAACTTCTATAGATTGTGATACATTCCTTTCTATGCACTCTACATTGTCGTTATACAATTTTAAACTTAAATGTTCTTCTTTCTTGTATGTGTAAAAGCGATTATTGAAAAATGACAATTGAAAATGAATACTAACATTGAGACTATTGAAAAATGATAATTGAATATGACAATTGAATTTGACTATTGATTTTCGTTTATTTATTTGGATTTTGTTTGAGAAGATAGATTTACAGACATAGTGGGATAAAACCTAGAAATTGCTAATTGACGGACTACTAGTATGAGGGAAATAGAGATAAGCCATTTATCCCATCCCCTACTAACATAACATGTGGTAATAAATAATATGTTTGAAACTAAAAGAAAGAGAGATTTACATACAAAGTGACATTAGTTAATTAAAACACTAAGCTAATTTGAGCTTTCCCCTTAAACGAACCTTTTTGGAATTGCCTTGGTTTTGTCGTAGAAAAACTATACTACACAATGCAAAAAACATTCTATCACTATAAGCATCAAATACCATCGACATCCATAGCAAAGCAAAGAAAATAAACAACCATGATACACAAGTACATCAATTGTGGTAAGTGGTTTTACAACCACCCCTTTACTCGCCCCCTTTACTGGTGTCGAAATCCCTTTCACATTGGTGAATTTAGTAGGCTTCTCCAGTAGGGTTGACGAATTTCAACGTCCGCCCCCAAATAGCGTCCGTTTTCTGGACGTCCGGACGCACGGACGCTAGCGGACGCAGCGTCTCGACCGCCGTCGGAAAGCGGACGGGCGGGGCGGACGGCCCGACCGCCCGAGGCGGACGCCCAGATCGTGCGGACTAGATCAGTCCGCACGTCGATCGGACGGCTGTAATCGGGCGGACGGACGGGCGGACAGGCGGACGCTGTGTCCGCCAGGACGCGAATGTCAGCGGATGCTGCGGACACAACGTCCGCGTCCGGACGTCCTGTCAACCCTGTTCTCCAGAGCACTAATGAGAACCCAGTAGAAAACATGTACTAAGATGTGAATGCTAGTCTATGCCTTGACACACACTTGGGACAAACCCACCGACCTGTTGGAATTTTTTTCAAAAAGGGGGTCAAACAATCCGTGTTCCACCCTATGGAACAAACATTACATAAAACCATGGTAGCAGCGTGCTTTGCACTCCCACACAATACGCATTTCAGCCCAACTGAAATCCATGAATTGCTTGAATTAATCTGTTCGTCTATGTGTGGCAAATGACACGATGCGCAATTGTGCGTGTGGTCCTTCCAGACTTTGCCATCACATCCCTCCAAAAATAACACACCAAATTTGAGTACCTCACACACTCATAGAATAATACACCCTACAGTCACATTAAGGGTAGTAGGTGTCGTTTGCTGCAAATAAACACAATTGCTAGGTAAAAAACGTCGCATCTAAGGTCGATAATCCCCTCCTCGTATTGTGGCATAATGTAAGGTGTCTCTATATTGTGCAATGGAAAGGTTCTTCAAAGCGATTGGCATCACCTTCTTGTACAGATCCACCCATTGTTTGCAAACGCATGCCCATGTGTTTGGATTGTCCAAACCATCTAATATCTTGTCTGCATCTTGTTTCATAGTGTAAGTTGATTTTTTCTATATCTTAAAAACAAAACCTTAGATACTAGTATAGGGATTCTTAGTGGAAAAAGGTCAAAAAGGCTATCATTATAGGTGTCTAGGGTCACTTTTAAAGTAGGTTTGGTTTACAAACACATTTTCTTGTTTATTCACTCTTATTCCCATATAAGCAATTTGCACTATCCATTACCGATGCCATGGACTCCATGTTATAGTCTCATTCCTACCTAGAACCTATTTAGGATAAACAAATATCTTTAGCAATTTGTCATGCATTATCTAGACTTAGGACTATTTGCTTATATAATATTTTATATATTATTCCATTTTATACCATATTTATTATTCAGCATACTCATTCACAATTGTTCATAAACCATCAAATTTAGTATTCAAATGATATTGTTAAAGCAATTAAACATTCCTGATGAGTAGCCTTTGATTCTTTGGTTTACAGCTATTATCCGTATCCAGCAACTCCACTGCTACTTGCTACATGAATCTTCTTCACCACAATTCGCTATAACCTGGAATTGCAAGTTGACACAACTTATCATACACATATGATTAGCTAATTGTAAATTGCTTCCATCCGAACAACTATATTTCACCCATCTTCTACTGGCTTGAATCTATTATATTTCAATCACACTAGTAGCCCTCAATTCATATACATGATATTTATAGTGTTAATAATTCTAAATACTTATCAGTTCTACTACAATTTGCCTAACTTACCGATATCAAAATTTCACACATACGCATTGAAGTACCTAGCATTCATACTCATCCCGGTTTATTCAAATTCCAAAGTGAATGTTGCATCTGACAAATTGCAGTTGGCTTTCAATCAATAGATTCTATTTTCTAACAAATCGGCAATTCACAACCGAACAGAAAATGGAAATTTGCTATACTCACACCTATTTAAAGATGCGAGCACAGAGCCTTGACCGATGCAATTCACTAAACTAACTTCATGATTTGATTAATTCAAATTGTATTTACAGATTTTCAAATCCACAAAATTCGAAGCATCTACACAGATCCTAGATATCCCGACCACTAGCTAATTGATCGTTTCAAAACCAAACACCAACTTACAATCAATTGTCTACTTAATTGACATGGAAAACAATGCAAATTGCTTGGTTCGTGACTCCAAACACTTATGGATAGTTCACTGAGATTTCCAGAAGTTGCATAGACAAGTTGCCACAATTTACTACATCATAAATCTCCCACATAGCTAATGACAAATTGCTTAGTCATTCTTCTGTCTATAGTGACAAACCAAATGATCTCTTAACCTGTCAATTAGCTATTACCAAACTCAAAACTTGCTAGGCAATCTAACCATTTACATATGCATAAATTCATAAAAGAAAATTGGCCAATTCAAATTACAAACAACACAAACACTTCAACAATTAATTCACAACTTTTCTTCTTAGCAAATCGCATGGATCCCTCATCCATTGGCCAACTCCACTTCTCCACTCACGACCCCATCTGGTCCTCTCGCAATTGCTGTTTAGCCAGCCAATTTGCTAGATCTATTCACTCTCTTGTCAATTTGCTATGTTCTCCTAGAATTCTCTCAGACTAGTTGCGTACAATAATTATTTAATAATTTCTTAAATAAGGATCTAAAAATCCACAAGGTGCTCTAACCTACCACAAACTTGCCATCTCACATATAGCAGTTTGCAATTCACAACCCCACATCACAATCTCAATCACACATCCACACTTCACAACAACAATTTTACAAATTCAAAAATAACAATTTCTATTGAAGGAATTCATTGTTTACAATCAAATTGCTATGAGCCATATACAAAGAGTTTTGACAATGATATGAACTGGGAAGAGAAAGAAACTCTACCCACGCTAAATAGCTATAGAGAAACCGTTTAGCAACTTGCCGTAAATTGATTCTAAAAGGCATAAAGCTAAGTTGCTATTCTTTCTATCATGCTAATTTGCCCCTTTTTATATCTATATAGTATTCTTTTTACATTTACATCAAGTTCTTAGCCAATTAGCACTACAAATTAGAAGTGGTTTCTAAAACTACTAAACTAGTGTAAAAACATCCAAAATTGAGAACAAGACAATTTGCTCAAAATTTTTTAAGATTATAGATAGCCATAGGTAAAACTGGGTGGTGCCCAAACAACAAATAATAGGGTGAAAAAGAAGCCAAAGATGCTTGCTTAGTGAACCAATAGCCTATTGCTATTCACGATAGTTGTAAGTCCCAATCTCCATGATGACCCTTCTTCAAGCTATATTTTTGAAGCCCCTTCTTAACAGTTTGCACTATGCGCTCTACCAATCCATCTACTTTAGGATGATCTTGTGAAGTAGTGCGGTGATTGATCATGGCTTGTTCACACAAGGCTTGAAATTCTCTAAAAAACTTACGCCCTTGATCAATCAATACCTTAGCTAGAACTCCAAAGTGACTCAACACTCGGTCCAAAAATGAGTAAGCTGCTCCTTTACTGAACTTGTCAAGCAACGCCACCAACTCGATCCATTTGGAAAAGTATTCAATCATCACTAGCATATACTTGTTGTGTCGTGATGTTACCAGCAATGGTCCTGCAAGGTCCAAACTCCACCTATAGCCCAATCCCATGATTGGCAATGGTTGTAATTGAGGTATTGGGGCATTAAATGATGCCCGCACTCTATCACAAACTGTGCATCTAGCTACCAACTATTGGATGTGCATTCGCATGCCTCACCACCAATAGTGAATCTGCAGCAAGCTGTAAGTTCTTCATATTCCAAAGTGCTCCAAATCCTCATGTGCATGCATAATTAACTTCATTCTCTTATGAAGTGCCGATACCACCTTCTTATTGCCATCTGGCCATACTCGAAGCAAATGCGCCCTCTCCCACAAAAATCTTTTTGCTCATTATAGGATCTTGTCCTTCTCCTTGGTTGACACTATGGTTGCCAATTTACCAAGCTATAAATACTTCATCACATCTCCATCCTCAAAAATGTCTTTGGTGCCCCCAAACTCTTCACCACCATTTGCATCCACTGTCGCAGCACAGGGCAGGTCAATTCCCCATTATACTCACAAAAATCGCTCTAGAGTATAACTAAGTGACTCTAAAGATCGAACCCACGAGATCCTGTGAAGTATCTAGCTCTATTAAGCAGTTAAGCTTAGTCAGTATCCCAATCTTACTTTCCGGTCCTAGATCTAGAACCAGAAATACTACCACACCGGATAACTACAGACCGGATTACTCCTTCTTCCGGTCCTACTAACTATCCGGTCCGTACAAATACCCAAATCCCAGGATCTCACAACTTCCGATCCTGGAAATCCGTCCTGACCAATCTGGTCGGAATGGTCATCCTGTACCCGTAATCCTATCCGGTTTGGTTTTGCCTCTGTTTCACCATCAGAGGGGTCGCCGCTTAATTTTGAGAGTGGTAGGCCCACCACTCCTTCCGTGACTTATAGTGGCTGAAGACCCACTGTCCTACCTTCTAGACTCCTAAGCTAATCCGGATCCGGTTTGGTCCTTCACAACAACCCAGATAGCAATCCGGGTCGTAGGTCACACAAAGACCCCACACTCGACCCTCTCGTACTACAACAACCTTGATGCTACTTCCGATCCGTGCGAAGACAGGTGGTTACAAGTGCACCCGTCCGTTCCAACATCAACTAAAGTTCTTCCGTTACCCATACAGGTGGTGAGACCTCACAGGAGATCGGACACTCAACCGGATTTCCCACCCGGGAGTTCTAGCGCAGCTAAGGAATCCCTCCCTACCCGCCTAGCCTAACAACGGCTTTCTCACCCGGAATCTCAAACTCTAGGCGTGCTGAGGAACTAAGTTCACTCCCAACTCTTCGGTACCTACTCACATTCACCTAGGATCGGAAAATAAACACCAAGGGGAGAAATCACTCGCAAACCAACCCGTACTATCCTAACTCCACATCATACAATCCTGTCGCGCTGGAGAGAGATACACAACGAAGAGAATAGAAAGGTACAAGAAGTTTGCAAAATGAACAACTCCCAATTCCCATCGCAGGAACCGATTTATATACAAAGGGTAAAAACCCTAAAAGCACAAAAAGGAGCGGAAAACCCGTGGGGGTCCGCCGCCACCTAAATCTAACTTCCGGTCTAACCTAATACTGTTGAGCCGGATCCGGATCCGGATCCGCTCCTACTCCTAACTGAAATTAAAATCCTATCTACCCTACAACTCTAGATCCTATCGTCGGGCTTCCGGTCTCCGGGACTAGCTCCTCGAAAACTTCACTCAAATTCCGGACCCGTTCCCCCTCCGCAGGATTCGGTCCAGGTGGAGACTCCAGGTCGATGGTGATATCCGGTCTCGTGCCCGGAGTCCCAGTCCGTGTAGACTTCTTGGACTCAGGAGTCCAATCCTTCCTGTCCTTCGCCATAGTTGCATCCGGAAAGAGGTCCGGTAGTGAGATGTCCGAAAGGTGAATACCTTTGTCGCACGTCGCTCCCGTCAGCTTCCGGCTGCTCTCCTCGATCCGGTCCGCAGCCTTCCGCCCCTCCACCATTGCCGTCTCCACCTGCTCGGCGAAGTCCGCGAGAATCCGGACCATCCGGGAACCGGATAGTTTCTTCTCTTCGTGGATCTTCTCGTCGAAGAGCTTCGCCTTGGCCGCTGCCGTTTCGGTCTCTCCCAGGACCG
Source organism: Pseudoscleropodium purum (assembly GCA_963969395.1). Classification (NCBI taxonomy): domain Eukaryota; kingdom Viridiplantae; phylum Streptophyta; class Bryopsida; order Hypnales; family Brachytheciaceae; genus Pseudoscleropodium; species Pseudoscleropodium purum. The sequence goes on along the minus strand of OZ017804.1, from coordinate 21,311,268 downwards.
CCTTGATCTGCTCGGCCACCTTCCGAGTCTCCTCCGCCATCTCCCGAGCGGCAGTCACGTCTTCCTGATAGGCAAAAAGTGTTGCCTTCAGTTTATCTACCTCCTCCTGCAACCGGCGGATCTCGGCTTCCTGCTTCCGGGTCTCTTCCGGATTCGTGATGCATTGCGCCACTTGTTCCGCCAAGTTGCTGTCCGGTGCAGCACCCACCAACTTGCCGATTGCCGCAAGCGTCCTGTGCTTCACCTCCCAATCCGCCCTGATGTTGCAGAGGACGTTGATCAGACCGTTGAACAGATCTTGCATATCCGGATCTCCCCCGGAATTGGTCTTCTCGGCTTCCGGTTTCTCCTCCGGGGCCGGTTTGTCTTGACCGGGAGGCGTCCCGCGCTTGTGTGGAGGCGTCAGCTTCTGTCGCTTGATCGGCGGCATCGGCTCCTCCTCTTCCTCGCTGGACTCCCGGTCTGACCCGGAATCGGATTCCGCCTCGTCATCCGTCTCCGACTCCCCATACTTCAGGAGCACTTCCTGCGTCTTCCACGCCCTCTCCTCCGTATCGGTGAGGACTTGGTTCTCCCGATAGAGGTGGAAGAGGTAAGGGCACACTGGAGTGGCCCTTTTCTTCCCAACCCTACTAACCAACTGGGCCACGAGATCGGAAATGATCCGTGCCCAATCCACTTTCCGGGTACCACTGAGGGCACCGAAAATGGTGTTGCCGAGGGTGATCGTCACCCTGGTCGGCTTTTCCGGGTGAAGAACCGGAACCAGGAATTGCAGGAGCCGACGGTGTCGGTCATCCAAGCAATCCTCGACCGCGTATCCGTCCTTCGGGTTGACGGCTCTCTTGAACTTCCCTCGGACAAACTCATCCTTCCGGCTCGCCATTCCCAAACCTCCTGCCCGGAAACCGTAAACCGCTCTCCACATGCTCTCGTTCCAGCTGACGGGAGCTCCCCTCACGGTGTTGTCAAACTGGTTGGACAACTTTCCGAGGAGCTCCTTGACCATTCTCTCCTCCCTAAAACCCCAAGGTTTCTCGGCAAACCCTATGCAACCCATGGATCTAAGATCATCCATGAGTTCAGCCTTTTCCGGCTCTGTGGAGGGAATAACCGGAATGACTTTCCGGAGCTTCACCTCACTTGCAGAGGGACTCGCTTGTCTCGACCTACGTAGCTAAGGCATTCCCACTCACATCTACCTCACTCTCTCCTAGCCGCACGTCCCGTTCCTCACTTTCTCTCTCCGATCTCAACCGGAATTAAAACGAACAGAACACAAATGCACAGACGCACAAACGACAAAAACTCAATCGTGCGCTCAAGGTCGAGTTTCTAAAAGGGGGTGCAACAGTGAAAGCTCCTCCTTTTATAGTCCCTGGACCCTTTCCGGTTTGTCATCATAATCCGGTTTACCATCATAATCCGGTCCTAGACCTAATCCGTGTTACATTCCGTTTCCGTCGTTAGTTACTCCTGACCGGATTAGATCCAAGAAGCCCACTACTTCACGTTCCGTGCTAATTCTGAGTTTTCCTTCCCCACCTAATCGGATCCGGTTAGCTAATGACTAGTTTCCGTTCCTATTTGGGTGTATACTAAGAAAATCAAAATTCTAAGCTGCGACATCCACCATGGCCACGATGGTTTCCTCAATAACATCTCCAATCATCGCCAACAAACTCAAATAGGTGGCGGTATGCCAACCTGGTAACGAATCTTCTCCCTCCTTCAAGTGCCAACGAGCCTCCATAAAGTCTACTTGGCTAAGACTTGGATTACGGCTTAAGCCGTCAGCATCCATGTTCACCAAATCGGCACGGTGCACAACTTTAAAATCATACTCCATTAGCATCAAGGCCCATTGTGCAAACTTGCCAACGAGCTTCTCGGATTCTATGAACCACTTCAACGGTTGGTGGTCTATAGCCAACAAAAATTTGTTACTATATAAACAACAACAAAAGTGGATAATGACCCAAATCGCTGCCAAGCATTCCCCCTTATAAGAGTTGTACTGTGCCTCCGCATTGTTGTTGGAACGACTGGCATAAGCTACCACAAACTCCTTACCATTGTCATCCATTTGAGTCAACACTGCACCAATCTCCAGTGAGCTCCAATCCGTGTGCAATTGATAAGTTCTGCCAGAAATTGACCTCCTCAAGATGGATGCTGATGATAAACACTCCTTTAATTGTGTAAAGGCGGCCTCTTGCTCATCTCCCTACATCCAAGGTTGATCATTCCTTGTCAACATGGTCAATGGCTTTGCAATGGTGCTAAACGTCTTGACAAACTTTTGATCGTAACTGCACAATCTCCAAAATGCCCGCAATCTGCTCAAATCCTTCGGCCTTGGTATAGAAACCATCACTTCCACTTTGTTGGCTATCACATCCAATCCACCAGGGTATATCATGTGGTCGAAGTACTCTACACGAGTATAATAAAACTTGCATTTGTTTAGATGCAGTTTTAAGCCATGGAGTCTCAATCTAGCAAAAACCTCCTTCAAGTGAGCTCTATGTTGATTTTGATTCATGTTGTAGATTATGATGTCATCAATGTAGCATTTCACAAAATCCAAGCCCAAAAATATGCAATCCATGACCCTCTGAAACTCAGTAGGGGCATTTTTCAAGCCAAAGGGAAGGAACCTCCATTGATAAAGTCGGTCCTTTCCATCCTCATCGATCCTCCAAAATCCCGTTTTTCCTTTATTACCTTCTCGAATACCAAGTTGGTGATATCCCAACTAGAGATCCATTTAATAACTCTGGTGGTGCCATATTTGTCCACCAAAGCCTTGGTCTATGAGCTCATGATTCCATTGTAGCAACATCCAATAACACTATAATTTCAAGAATCTCATGGATGTGGTGTATACTTTCAAGTATGCATGTATGTGAAGTAATTACCATGGGCATGCTTTTAATAATGTATCCCAATGGATATGGTTGAGATATTTGAATAGATCGTATCACCCGCATCATGTCATGAAACTATAAAGAACAATGATCCTTCAAGCCATTCTGCTTACCTACCATAGACATACCTTAACATAGCCACCCTGCAATTGTTAAATCTAAAGTTCCCATCCGTACAATATCATCATACAAAATCAAAGAAATGTCACTTGATAGTGCAGAAAATGCGGTCTTGATAGCATTGGTGCTCAATAATAATGGAAAAGCTTGGTGCAATTGCCGAGTATGACGCTTGGCTACTTGTCATGCCGTGTCGTCATTGTCCATGTACATATAACATTTCACCTTCATACCTGCCTACAACATGGCAATGAATCTAGTACCAATATCACCAAACAATTCCAAAAGTGTTTCACCTTTGTCTAGCGGCTTCCAATGGATCGTGGAAGTATATAGAGGTGGACTAGCATCCTCCTCACCTCCACCTTCATCTTGTGGTAGCAAAGATTGTTGCCATGCCTCTTGGATTACAGTCCCTACAGCATGTTGTAGCATGTCAGTACTCTCCCATGCCGATTTCACCCCTAGTTGATATAATACATCGCCCCCAACTTCTAAAATGTCAATACATTTTTCTTCTTTGACGTTGGTAAGTGCGGAGATGATAGGAGGATTCTCAAAATCCTCTTTAAACCAAAGTTGGCCTTCTACTACAAGCCAAAAAAAGCAATAGAGATTGGCCAAATTACCAGTAAAAACTCAAATGGAACAAGCTAGCAATTGAGCCTTTCACCCATCACTTGCTTGCCATTCTGGTCTATATGATGCCATCTCCTCCCCAAAGTCTAAGGTGAAACCCATGGGATATAATACCATAGCCCCTACTAATACGTCATACAATTTGACCTCTATAACTATGGCTTTTACCTTCATGAAACTAGCATCCTCAACATCATCACAATGAAGTCGTAGTGTCAACTCACTCCTTGTGATGCCATTTGCTTGCTTTGTCCCTCCCATAGAAGTACTAATCATCTAAGGACATGTTTCCAACGTACCCTTAGTCAAATCCAAGCCTTCAATTGTTGATTCACCTAGCATCAAGGGTTGTGCACCAGAATCCAATAGTATCTGTTGAGGTGCAAAAACTCTTCTTTTGGGCCCAACTAGTTAAAAAATATCTTGAAAGTTGTCAAGAACCACTACTCTTAAAGTAATGGATGACCACTCTATTGCTGGACATGTTGGCATGGTCTTCAACTGAGCGACTGTTGATAAAAGGCCCCCCAACTTAGTCCAATCCCTACTAGTTGCCATATTTAGTTCAAGCACAGTTTACATGGCGCCAATTGATGAGGTGCCACTCTCACACATGGTAGCCATCAATTGGAACACTATAGCCGCACTAAATTGTGAGTGTGAAATCATAGATGCAGAAAATAATGGAGCTTCACAAATTGCGGTGGCTGCATCAAATAGGGTATCCACACCTTTGCCACCCACATGGTTGACCTGTGTAGCACGACAACTACTAGAGTTTTGAACTAGTGAAACCTTAGATGAAGTAGGCACTACATATGCTAATATAAATGATTCCAGTAGCCGTACTTGACAGTTGGCCTCTCCTCGTTATAGATTCAACCCCAAACTTGCCCCTCGTGGTGCATCATGCACCACGGTCTTACTCTGTGTCAATGCATAAGCATCCATTGGTGTCTCATGGGGGTCCACCATGCCACACAACATGTACTCACCCTCTTTAGCATAAAAAGACATCGTAGTCTTTTGTGAAGAGAACCCCTTTGCCTCAGTGGTGGCACTCATTGCCACCATTTTGGTTTCCAATTCTGTGAATTGTACCTTCCACAATTTCTTCTCTCCTCTCGTGAGTTTGGCTTCTCTTGATTCACTTCCCTTGGCATCTTTGGTGCCCTTGGACTTAAGTTCTAGATATATTTTCCAGCAACTAGCCTCTCCATGACCTTTGATGTCGCAACGAGAGTAGAACCCACCAACCTTGGGCAGTTCTTCTTGGCCATCTTCTTGCAATCCCAACAATGATGACCAGTACCTCCACAATCAAAACATGTAATATCTGCATCTCCCATATTAGCTAGAATACTAACCTTGGCAGCTTTGGTCTTCTCCGGTAGTTTTTCTTCTTTTTGCAAGAACCCCATAGAGGCCTTTTCCTCCAAGAGATTGATCTCAATTCTCTCAGAGGTCTCAAAAACATACCTTAAGGTTGGCAGTACACCTAACCTTAATGCTTCACCACGAACAAGAGTTGTCAACTCTTTGTCCAAAATACTATTCTAGTATTAAATAGCTTGCTACTCAATCACTCCATGTGTAGCAAAAATTATCTACTTCAATCTCGAATGCGCCTCTCATAATGACTCTTCACTTCTGCATACAAACGTGCAAAGTGACTTCATTTTGTCCGCCTGTTGGCCATGATAGTCTTGCTACAGTTGCATGAAAATCATACAATGGGGTTGAAAGGTGGTGGTTTTGCCACTTATATAGTGGTAGTGGTCACAATGACCTCAGAGCCTTCCATGCTTGCACCCCCTTCTTCTTTCTTCCCTTTGCTAGCTAGTACCACAACGCTAGGCCCCCTTTCCATACATCGGCATAGTTTGGAGTATAATAATTCCACCATGCTAGAATCTCCATGGAATAAGCAAGCTCAAATTCCCTATAATCTAAAAGTGGAGCCCCTTCAAGGCATCCAAATAATGCCCTCCATACCATGTATGGATTAAAACTTGTTTTGCGTGATTTCTAGAGTTCACACTACATGGTGAACTCTCTTCAAAAATCATCAACCTCCATAGGTCCATTGGCACCGGAAAATTGTTGTACCTTGCACTTTGCACCTCTATAAGGTGAAGCCATCTCATCCCAAGTGAAAATCAATTCAAAGTAAGAAAGCCTTACCTTGTGGTTCACCACATTGACGTGAAAATCTTCACCATCATCACTTGAGTCTCTTCCACCCAATCTACTTGCTCTTCACTTGACTTTAGTATTAATTCACTAGAGTTTCACGTACCAATGAAAGGCTATTAGCTCCAAGGTTGAATTGGCACAATCCCACCAATCTCCAATGGTTGTGGAATATTAACACTTGCAAATGGTATACCACTCCTAGTATACTCCATTTGCTGAGGTGAATCTAGATTTGTATTTATGAATAATATTGCCATGCCTTGTACTTATCCATAATGACATCAAAGTAAATGGTACATAGTACTTTGTAATGAATGAAGCCAAAAGTTAGTGCACCCCAAATACTAGATGCCCTCTCCAACCACCACCCTTGTTCCCACTACCAAGTAGTATGAAATAAATACCCTTGGGCTTGAAACTCCATAAAGATCAATGAAAAGGTTGGTAGGTCAATGTGCCCAAAGAAAACGTGCCTAATGACCCTTCGTCGTTGGCCCTCGTTTCTCGATATCATAGTGACATGAGGAATGACCAAGTCAACCACTTCCACTTTCCCTCTAGCTCGATACAACGGAGCCTCAATCATGGGTCTCTAAAGACATTGCTCACGAATAATGCGAACACCACCTTGTTGAGTCCAAAACTTTACAACTTTGGCACTAAATATCTTTGTACCTAGAGCTTTTTGTAGCTAAACTTCCATGCGGTCTCGAGCCAAAGGTGATAATAGAAAAGGTGCAGAAAACTCTTGGACTTGGTCTTGTCTTGATGGTCTACTAGGTGATCCCACCTGCAAGCTTTGAAAAGACTGAAGAATATATTGTAGGTCCTCTCCACTCACATTGGTTTGAGTGACTTTGCCTTCCACTTCATCAAGTGATAATAGTGTGAAGGGCTTAGCTGTGCCCTTACCCATGGCGATACCACATGGTCCAAACCACCATCACAAACCAAAACTAAAGACCATAGAAAAGACAATAGCATGTCATACTAGAACAACTGAGCCAAATTAGGACATCAACGCTAAACTTGCATATATAGATGGTGACTAGCACACACTCCACCAAATACACCCCACACAAGACCTAGCTTATAACTGCTAGTGTAACTCTACTCTCCCACTATCAAACTTAGAACAAAGTGCAAAAATTGTCATACAATCGTGGTCAAGATACACACAAGCAACTAGAATACTCTCATCCTCAAACTATCTCTATCGCTAATGCCTTGAGCCTTAGCTCAATCCTCCAATAAGTGGGATTTGTTGGTGTAACGCCTCTCCACCCGTACTATCACGCCCATCACTTTGTCAACAGTTTGCGCACATAAGTAGTCCTCAAGAATCTTGTCACGATCGGTATCCTACTCCTTGCAAGTGATGAATGGTGTAAGCTCGCAAAATAGCCAATGAGTCACTACTTTGAGCCCCTCCACAGTACCCTCCTGAGCTCGAACTAAGTCCTTGTGCCACCAAGTTCATTGCTTTTTGCTATAATATTGCAACCCTTGAATCGGCATATGCTCATGAAGAAATCATAGTAAAGTGGTTGCAAAATGTGCCCTCTCAAGCAACTTTACATGGGTCTAAACTCAATGTTTTTTTTTAGGTGGGTATAAGGATTACCATGGTTACATTGAGTAATCACTTGTGCTCTTGTAGTAATGATAAGTAGGCCTATACTGTCGTTAGTCATGAGTAATTGAAGTCCAAAGGTGCTCCAAAAACCTTCTACAATAATAGTAGAAGAGGCCCTAAACTACCCCTAGATCTCTTAACATCTCCAATCAACACTCAAACTTCTTAATTGAACTCCTAAGGAAAGTTAAATTTTCTTTGTCGTTTTTCTTTGTTTGTTTTTGTTTCATACAAAAAATGGGCCTTAAGGCTACGAATTCTAGATGAATGGCTAAACCAGTTACCACACCTATAATGACTGGTGACCACCGGTCATCACTCCTCGGCCACCTGCTGGTCTGTTCATTGCTTGAACCTCACAAAATAGGGTTTGAAACTTTACCGTAAAACTACAAAGAGTGAAACAGCAAAGCCTTCTTCAATTGCCCTGCAAAGTTCAAAAATCCTCCCTAAAGATTGTTGACTATCAAAGCAATCAATGACTCCTCTTGACATAGGCTTGAATTTCGAAGATCCAAAGTTCCAATCATTGTCAAACAATGTTTGAGACTGTGTCTCTTTGGACTTGAGCTTTGCCGGGCCAAACAAACCGAACGGAAGAAAACTTGCTCTTTTCTCTTTGCATCAAAGTCCAACAACAAATTTCTAACCATAGTACTATTGCCCCGGGGAGATCACTTAGTAAATCCATAACATACGACGTGCGTTAATGTGATTTTTTGGACCCCTATATACTTTTTGATAAATTATAATTTCAACCTAAAATTTTGAACTTAGATTAACAATGACTAGATTTCTATTGCTGAAAATTTCCAATTCAAATAACTTATGAAATGATTTGTAGAAGAAGTTGAAAAATGAACTGAAATGGCATGTTTTTCAACTCAAATATTTATAGAGAATACATTTAGATGACCATTGCATTATTATTTAAGGGTAATTAACTTTCAATAAAGAGTTATTTATAGCAATTTTTTGTTTATTTTTTAGACAATTTTTTCTTATATAAAATAGGGGTGTGAAAGTTATTTTCAGCTCTATAGTGCATCTTTTTTCTTAAAAAATTTATAACTAATTATAATTAACAAAGAAAAATACCAATAATTCACAATATAAATTTTCAAAGTAGAGGAATCTCTTCATATTTTTTTCTTTCCATTTATTTAAATTTTAGGACATAAAATAGGGGGTCAAAAATCTTATCGCACGTAGTTTCTAATGGACACTCTAAGTGATCTCCTCGGGACTATTGCTTGCTGTTAATTCCAGCTGCCTAACTTTCAGTTTCAAGTTGTGTTGCTAAATCCATCACACAACAACTAGACTGGTGTGATCCCACAAATTCGTACTTAGTCCTTGTTAATGCATGCTCCTAGTCCATGCAACTTGAATTCAGTTTGTGAATATGAATCCCAACGTCACTATGACTTTGCTGATGGAGGTTCTACCGACAGCCCACCAAGCAAAAGTCCTCTAAGCAAGAGTCCACTGAGCACCAAGTCCATGCCTTACAACCACCTAACCGCAAATGCACAGCTTCAAAGATGCCCATCACTTTTGATTCCAAAAACTCAATACATAACTCGCAACTAGAAAATATGCAACTTGATTCAGTTAGCCCGATCTCCTAAAGAGTAAATCACCATCCAAGAATTTACATCCATTCCTCAAACGGAACTAATTCCTCTAAGAATGTGAATCTAGAGCGTTTTTGTATCGAATTTGCTTTACTGATCTATTCTACAACCCCGATACGATTTTAATTCTAGATCTTGACCTAAAAATCACCGTCTAGTAAATAGGCCCTTTGACGCCTAGCCCATTCCCCATACATTGCAATCAAAAATGCATTCAAACGACATGTCCCATCATGAGCAAACTCAATCGAACAGTTCAAACATCACTAGAAAGAACCGCACCACTCCATTCGTTGCAACAAAATCCGAACTCTTCTTTAGATTTAGCTAACCACAACCTCGATATACCCATAGAAGTTATAATTTGAAATTTGCCTCCATGGTTCACAGCCATTGAGCTTCCGTTTTGAACTCTAGCCCTTACACCACGCATCTTCAGACACAATGATCGAATTGATACGAGAATATACGCCCCTTCACAATTCCTAACCAAAGCTCAAAACACCATACTCCAGCACACGGGTGTCTCTCTCATTTCAAGCACCGCACATCTTGCAGAAAGAGACAATTACTATTCCCTAAAAGTGTGATACCCTTATAAGAGCCTCATTGGCCCTTTTTTGCTAACACATGAGTTTTAACCTCTAAAATAGGCCTAATAATGCTTCTAGTTTACTAATATGAGCCCATGACCTATTTCCACATTCAAAACCACCTATTCCTGTGGCTATGAGGTCCAAACTTGAGCTCCTCTTGCAATTCCAGCACACAAGAAACTCCTCAAAAACACTCTAAAAACCATTTTCTTCACTAGTTTAGGTGTAGAAATTCACTATGTAAACACCCACAAACATAATGACATCTTTTTCAAGTAATAATTGGTGAGGAAAAGCTCCTAAAGAAGCTAAAAATACCCTCACAAATACCACAAAGTCAAGTCTACATCATTCTTAAAGAATGTGTACATGCTAGAATAGAAATCTGAGGCAAACGCCTCTCATTCCATCACATGGGAGACTCAACTTGAAAAAGATGAATCTCCAAAACCTCCACGTAGAGGTCAAGGGGTTTGAAGTCCCAATTGAGATGCCGCGACTTCGTGGACGTTTCAGGTGCTCCAAACCTCCTTTGACACCTCCACGACTCCGCAAATGCCACCCATTGCGGAATCGAAGCCCATGCGCCTCCCATGACACTCCTAATAAGCAACTTGGAATGAACTTTTACTTCTTCCTTTGACTTTTAAATTTTCATGACTTCCAATTTTTCCATTCTTGTTCTTTCTGGATGAGAATTGCTAAATTTTAGCCAATATTGTCATTAAACCATCCGCGCATATTTTTATCATTTTAACTCTAATTTTTATGTATTCTATGTTTTTGGAAACCTCTACATTTCTATTATAGAATTATGGATTCAAAATAGACTTGACTTACCATTCTACCTACCTTAACTTTCGGCCTTAATTTGTAGTCACTAATTAGGACAATTCTTAAATGCTATAAGCTTTTGAAGTAGTAAAAGCCTCATAAAAAAGTTTTTTTAATATAAAAAAAGCCTCTTGAGAGGGTTTTTAAATGCAAAAATCTTCTTGAAAAGTTTCCTAAATATAAAAAGTTTCTCAAGAAATTTCTTCACTCACTCTCTCACCTTCTGTCAAGCTCTGCCAACACTATGAAAACATTGACAACTACAAATGAAACCACAACTCATTTCAATACAAAAATTCAAACCTTTGTAACTTTTTTTTAGTTTGTTAGTTGTTGATAGTTTTGCTATTTTTGTAAAGCATAAATAATTCCTAACACTCTAAATTATTAAAAATGTAACCTTAAAAAAATCTTACATCAAATTACAGCACCTTTCTAGCAATTTCAGCAACTCCCAAAGTTTTCGCAACTATCTTCTAGAAATCACAATTTGTGTCTGTTTTCTTTTTAACAAATTGCAATCTAAGCTTATGATAAAATGCTCGTATCAACTACTTACAAAACTCTTTCTAAGCACTCAAAAAATATTTTCTTAGTTCTAAGTTCAAAGCTTTATTGTCCTTTCTAAAAACACACTAAATGCTCTCACTTTCAAATCTTTCAGGGCCAAAGTTTTGCCATATTTTTGTAAACATCCAAAATTTTATTTTCGAAAAATTAAAGTTTCACCATGTCAGGAAAAAACTTCAAAAACACCAAAGCCAAAGCTTTGCCATACTATACAAAACCACAAATACACAACTAATCCCAAAATTGTCAAAATACACAACCGTATTAAAGCAAAGAGTTAGTATCCACACTTGTTAGTTTAAGAACAATAAACAAGCAAGTTAATACAAGCACTTCCAAAATCTAAAGGATTTTACAATGAAGGAATTTCTCACTTAGAAATTTAGCATTCACAACATACACTAGAATCCCACTAAAGCGGCATTGTTAAGGTACGGTGAAGGGTGTTTCTAGGATTAATACAACCAAATCCAACCATAACAAAAACCCAAACAACTTAGTAATAATTGTACAATCAAACACATACACAAGCCAAGGTTGAAAGGACCCCAATGTCTTTCAAAGAAAGCTCAAAACACAACGACAATGGAAGAAAAATTGCTTCAAAAACACAATTTTAGCTACGTGGCTCAAAATGACTCATGGCCAACCAAATGAACCCAAAATGAAATGATACGGTTCTAAAATGAATCTACAGGGGTGTTTTGGAGAGAAGAGGGTACTTATATACTCTTCCAAAAACCCTCACCTCCCTCTCTTTAACTTTGGTAATCTTATCATTTAAAGATTTTCATCCTAAAACCTTCATTTTCACTTTTTACATTGAACCTACACTCTAACTTTTGGAAAAATGTTCCAAATCACAACCGGATTGCGCCAATGGATTCAAAAGGTCATTTACAATTTAAAGGACCCCTCATCTACTTTTTCTAATTTAAAAACTCAAAAAATTCTAGCGGCGACTGGAATTTCAAAACGAGGTAAAAATCCAAGTTTTAAAATTTACATTTTTAATCAAACGTAACTAGCCTAGCCTTCTAAGTAGGTTTAAGAAAGTAAGAAAAAGATCATAAATTTGTTTTATTCCAACTTTGTGTGCTTCCAATATGTTGGTCAATTCCAAAATTGATCTTCAAATTTGTTGATTTTGGAAGATATTACTAATTTTGGCACTTCTTGCTATTGAAATGTTGTGAAATTTGTAGAGGTACTTTATAAATATAAAAGTTACTATATTAATTTTTAGTGAGATTTTACTGCATCCAAGGTAGTTTCCATGAATTTACCATATTGACTTTTGGCAGTTGACGGCTTGGAAAAAAATCTTTGGAGGATTAAAAAAAACAAATTTTTTTTTGGTGAACCTCTTATGGAATTCCTCAAGAGATATCTAAGTTTATATTCTTACCTTTTACATGTGGAAAAGAAATACAAATCTTGTTATATTCTTTAACTTTTGGTGAACAAGAAATCTTCCATACAAACGGAAATTTTGGCAAAGCAATTGCACTATTGAACTCTTGGCATGACTCTTACTTCAAATCACCATACTTATGTTGTAGATGCCCTTCATTGCTCTATTTTGAGTTTCTCCACCTATAAACTAATAATTGGACTTTCTACTATTTCGTTGATGGAATGGAAAAATTGAAACCTATCTTGAGAAATCTACCTAAGGATTCTCACAAAATTTCCTTGGACTAATTTACCCAAATTGTGTCTCATTGCATAAATGGTTGTAGATAATCGGGGAGTTTCTACTAACATGTTTATTAATTACAATATGTGGGTTTCTACCCTATTCACACATTAGAGGGTTTTTTGGGGTCTAGGAAGGCCATTTCAAGTAGCTACCCTTCCAAATTCCCCCCATAGTGTAGCAAACGCCACACTGTCAAAAAAATAATATGATTTTTTTTCAATTTAAATTAATTTTTTTCAATGAAAAACAAAGTTGAAATAATTTTTTTTTAGAAAACAACGTGGCACTCACACCACCATGTCAAACAGTAGCTTTCAAGCAATTCATAGGGCTTGAAACGGCTACGAACTCGCAACCCTTCCAAACCTCAGAAAATCCTCTAATGTGTGGGTTTGAGATGTCTTTAGGAAAACTAGGTTTAATATAACCAAAGGTTATATTAGTATATACAACACTAAATTTAGTCTAACACACTTTTTTAATCTTTTAAACACCTAAAACTACATTCAAAACATATAAAAATTCCATAAAATAAATTCTAAGTTTTGAGTAAAGAAATCAAAACTCACAATATCTAAACATTTTTCACTTAAAAAAATTATCTTCCAATTTTAAAGTTCTCAGTTAAAAAAATATATATACATTAGACCAAAACGTACCAAATAGATCTTTCTTATCCATTGCCTTTATTAACCTCTAAAAGACCAAATAGCATTTTTGACATCACAATATTGTTTTTTGGCCATCCATTTACAAATGGAATTTTCATTTTTTCTTTGAAATTTTTATACAACATGTTGTCAAGGAGTTGCTTTAAGGTGCAATGATTTTCATACATTTTCACTACATGGTTAAAAACTTGTTGTATTATATATAGTTCTTATGAAGCTTAGAGATTGTGGATAATTGTAGATAAGAAGAAATATGTAGCAAAAATTTTCATGTGGTCTAGTCCCAATTAAGAAGTGTAAGACTCGGCTTTTAACCTTCCAATGTGAATTGATATGCCTCTTTTGGTGGTTTTGGACGCTGGATTTAGATTGTAGCTAAGTGTATAAATATGGCAATTACTGAATTGGTGTGTCATGTGCAATTGGATTCAGGAAGTTGCAATTGCAAATTTGAAAGTTGAACATTAAAGTAGTGAGTTGTAAGGGATACAATATTTAGGTGTTTGTCGAGTTGGTTTTTGTCACCTAATTCATAAATGGCAAGTGCAAGTCCTAGCTCCAAGTAGTTGTGTAATTTTTATTTTTTTTGTGTGTTATCACTATAAAAAAAACACGTTTTTTGTTACATCAAACTTTAAACACGACATATTTTTGCAAACAAGAAGATGTTGGAGATTGAGAGGCAATGGGTGGCAGAATTACACTGGACATTGCAATGAATGTGTGCATTTTAGTAGAAAACAACGTTATGTTTGAAAAAACAAGTTTTTTCTATGAGATATCTAAAAAAACGTCAACATGTTTTTTGTGACATCCAAAGAAACAACCTATATTTAACTAATTATGGACAATTGCACAAATTATGGACAAATTCATAGTCCATAGCCACATTAAAAAAGGTAGAGAACATGCTTCAAATGATTAAAAAGTGTCGGTAGCCCACCCACACCTTGTTTAGAAGAACCGAGGGTACAAAAAAAAAGTGGATTGTTGTATTTTGGACCGGTTTCTATGCAATAGCAGAACCGGTGCCTATGACTGTGCACCCATCCCGTGCCCATTGACATATAGGCTGGCAGCCGATAAGACAGCACAGTAAAGTGCGCAAAATCAAAAAGCAGGACAACGAACAAGAAAGATAGAGAAATGAGCAAATCGCCTGTGCACTGAAGATAAAACAATTGTAACATGGTCCCTATAGGAGATTCAAATAAATGTGATTTGTCAGTAGCCAACGGATACATATTAAAAATGTCAAACTAACTAGTCATAAGACTTATAGTCACAACCTATAAGATATGAAGGCACATCCACAAATGAGTAAATATTGTGGATATGCATGTAATCATCCTGAAGTGAAAACATCCTGTTCAAGAACCATGCGATCGACATGCAGCGAAGCCCTTAGTATCGGCTGGCAGCTGACACCTGCAGCGAGGACTCGAATCCATCTAGCAATGTGATGGTGACACAACTCCAGAGCTAAACTATTGTATCGGCTGGCAGCCGATAGGTCCGAGGCGATATGTTAGTAATCCTCTCTGCCCTCATCTGCATCTCTGTCCAAAGCTGCCCCCGCGGCCTCCAGATTCGCAATAGCAGCAACAACGGATGCCTCTGGAATGACATGAGATGTGGGAGGTCCTTTCTTTGCGTGCGAGGGCATTCTGTGTGAGTACAAGACAATGTTGACATGGACCATTTGCGGAAGACAGAGTTCCTTGTGCCATCTTCGGGTCCAGCACTCCCTCGCAATGAGCGCTTTTGACTCCCTCTTGGCTTTCATTGGAATCCACCACTCAATTTTAAAATTACCATACATGGGCCCCAGAGACATGTCCACACATTGGAGTACCCGTCCCAGCTAGACAGGCAGATGATTGTTGTGACATGGTCGACAAAGAACAAAGTCTCCGAGCAGAACATCCCTGAATGGATTGAATCTCAAGCGCGGCCTGTCCTTCGCAGGTCCGCAATATGGAGTGGGATCCCCTTTGTCCTCCGGAGTGGTGTCTACTGAATAATTCTCCTCCACCCCCTTGTCTACAAAAGTCGACGTGTGATCTCTTATCCAATCAGAGAGCGGCCATAATCCTTCTTGAAGCAATGCAGGAGTTTGAGGCAACGCCGAATTGATCTCCGATTGAATTCTTTCCCAGTAAGCCACACAGCCTGCTATTTCCTGTGCGTACTGTTGTCGCAGCACAGGGCAGGTCAATTCCCCATTATACTCACAAAAATCGCTCTAGAGTATAACTAAGTGACTCTAAAGATCGAACCCACGAGATCCTGTGAAGTATCTAGCTCTATTAAGCAGTTAAGCTCAGTCAGTATCCCAATCTTACTTTCCGGTCCTAGATCTAGAACCAGAAATACCACCACACCGGATAACTATAGACCGGATTTCTCCGTGCTTCCGGTCCTACTAACTATCCGGTTCGTACAAATACCGAAATCCCAGGATCTCACAACTTCCGATCCTGGAAATCCTTTCTGACCAATCCGGTCGGAATGGTCATCCTGTACTCGTAATCCTATCCGGTTTGGTTTTGCCTCTGTTTCACCATCAGAGGGGTCGCCGCTTAATTTTGAGAGTGGTAGGCCCACCACTCCTTCCGTGACTTATAGTGGCTGAAGACCCACTGTCCTACCTTCTAAACTCCTAAGCTAATCCGGATCCGGTTTGGTCCTTCACAACAACCCAGATAGCAATCCGGGTCGTAGGTCACACAAAGACCCCACACTCGACCCTCTCGTACTACAACGACCTTGATGCTACTTCCGATCCGTGCGAAGACAGGTGGTTACAAGTGCACCCGTCCGTTCCAACGTCAACTAAAGTTCTTCCGTTACCCCTACGGGTGGTGAGACCTCACAGGAGATCGGACACTCGACCGGATTTTCCCACCCGGGAGTTCTAGCGCAGCTAAGGAATCCCTCCCTACCCGCCTAGCCTAACAACGGCTTTCTCACCCGGAATCTCAAACTCTAGATGTGCTGAGGAACTAAGTTCACTCCCAACTCTTCGGTACCTACTCACATGCACCTTGGATCGGAAAATAAACACCAAGGGGAGAAATCACTTACAAACTCACTCGTACTATCCTAACTCCACATTATACAATCCTGTCGCGCTGGAGAGAGATACACAACGAAGAGAATGGAAAGGTACAAGAAGTTTGCAAAATGAACAACTCCCAATTCCCTTCGCAGGAACCGATTTATATACAAAGGGTCAAAACCCTAAAAGCACAAAAAGGAGCGGAAAACCCGTGGGGGTCCGCCGCCACCTAAATCTAACTTCCGGTCTAACCTAATACTATTGAGCCGGATCCGGATCCGGATCCGCTCCTACTCCTAACTGAAATTCAAATCCTATCTACCCTACAACTCTAGATCCTATCGTCGGGCTTCCGACCTCCGGGGTTAGCTCCTCGAAGACTTCGCTCAAGTTCCGGACCCGTTCCCCCTCCTCAGGATTCGGTCCGGGTGGAGACTCCAAGTCGATGGTAATATCCGGTCTCGAGCCCGGAGTCCCAGTCCGTGCAGACTTCTTGGACTCAGGAGTCCAATCCTTCCTGTCCTTTGCCATAGTTGCATCCGGAAAGAGGTCCGGTAGAGAGATGTCCGAAAGGTGAATACCTTTGTCGCACGTCGCTCCCGTCAGCTTCCGGCTGCTCTCCTCGATCCGGTCCGCTGCCTTCCGCCCCTCCACCATTGCCGTCTCCACCTGCTCGGCGAAGTCCGCGAGAATCCGGACCATCCGGGAACCGGATAGTTTCTTCTCTTCGTGGATCTTCTCGTCGAAGAGCTTCGCCTTGGCCGCTGCCGTTCCGGTCTCTCCCAGGACCGCCTTGATCTGCTCGGCCACCTTCCGAGTCTCCTCCGCCATCTCCCGAGCGGCAGTCACGTCTTCCTGATAGGCGAAAAGTGTTGCCTTCAGTTTATCTACCTCCTCCTGCAACCGGCGGATCTCGGCTTCCTGCTTCCGGGTCTCTTCCGGATTCGTGATGCATTGCGCCACTTGTTCCGCCAAGTTGCTGTCCGGTGCAGCACCCACCAACTTGCCGATTGCCGCAAGCGTCCTGTGCTTGACCTCCCAATCCGCCCTGATGTTGCAGAGGACGTTGATCAGACCGTTGAATGGATCTTGCATATCCGGATCTCCCCCGGAATTGGTCTTCTCGGCTTCCGGTTTCTCCTCCGGGGCCGGTTTGTCTTGACCGGGAGGCGTCCCGCTCTTGTGTGGAGGCGTCAGCTTCTGTCGCTTGATCGGCGGCATCAACTCCTCCTCTTCCTCGCTGGACTCCCGGTCTGACTCGGAATCGGATTCCGCTTCGTCATCCGTCTCCGACTCCCCATACTTCAGGAGCACTTCCTGCGTCTTCCACGCCTTCTCCTCTATGTTGGTGAGGACTTGGTTCTCCCGATAGAGGTGGAAGAGGTAAGGGCACACTGGAGTGGCCCTTTTCTTCCCAACCCTACTAACAAGCTGGGCCACGAGATCGGAAATGATCCGTGCCCAGTCCACTTTCCGGGTACCACTGAGGGCACCGAAAATGGTGTTGCCCAGGGTGATCGTCACCCTGGTCGGCTTTTCCGGGTGAAGAACCGGAACCAGGAATTGCAGGAGCCGACGGTGTCGGTCGTCCAAGCAATCCTCGACCGTGTATCCGTCCTTCGGGTTGACGGCTCCCTTGAACTTCCCTCGGACAAACTCATCCTTCCGGCTCGCCATTCCCAAACCTCCTGCCCGGAAACCGTAAATCGCTCTCCACATCCCCTCGTTCCAGCTGACGGGAGCTCCCCTCACGGTGTTGTCAAACTGGTTGGACAACTTTCCGAGGAGCTCCTTGACCATTCTCTCCTCCCTAAAACCCCAAGGTTTCTCGGCAAACCCTACGCAACCCATGGATCTGAGATCATCCATGAGTTCAGCCTTTTCCGGCTCTGTGGAGGGAATAACCGGAATGACTTTCCGGAGCTTCACCTCGCCTCCAGAGGGACTCGCTTGCCTCGACCTACGTAGCTGAGGCATTCCCACTCACATCTACCTCACTCTCTCCTAGCCGCACGTCCCGTTCCTCACTTCCTCTCTCAGATCTCAACCGGAAGCAGAACAGACAAAACACAAACGCTCAGACGCACAAACGACAAAAACTCAACCGCGCACGCTCAAGGTCGAGTTTCTAAAAGGGGGTGCAACAGTGAAAGCTCCTCCTTTTATAGTCCCTGGACCCTTTCCGGTTTGTCATCATGAATCCGGTTTACCATCATAATCCGGTTCATCATCATCATCCGTTCCTAGACCTAATCCGGGATACATTCCGTTTCCGTCGTTACTTACTCCTGACCGGATTAGATCCAAGAAGCCCACTACTTCACGTTCCGTGCTAATTCTGAGTTTTCCTTTCCCACCTAATCGGATCCGGTTAGCTAATGACTAGTTTCCGTTCCTATTTTGGTGTATACTAAGAAAATCAAAATTCTAAGCTGCGACAACTGTCTATCTTTGGCCATTCCCGATTTCCAGAACTCAATGAACTTTGCTATTCTGTTTTTGATGAATGTCTGTTTCTCATTGCACTCTGTAGCCCTTGCGACTTCTTTTTCTGCATTTCGCCTTCTGGTATTAATGTCCACATTCCCCCAGAGTGCCTTGAAAGGCACAGGTCGAGGGTCCCCCTGTGGAATATTGGGTTGTCCATTTTCGTCCGCTATCCACATTTTGACAGGTGCGCCAGGAGGCAGCCACGAAGAATCTGTGGCCCTGAGCTTGTACCTCATGACCGGCCATCCACGATCCACACCATCCTCCTCGACGTAGAACTTGAAGAAGTGTTTATCTCCGAGCCCAATGATTTTGTTCACCCCATCATGATGGAAGCCCTTGAAGTATGATTTGAAGTCTGCCACTTCTTGCACGAACTCCGGAATGAAGGCTACAGTTCTGTGAATCCATGAACGCCTTCATGAGATCCGCAAGTACGTATGTGTTCTTCCTTTTGATCAGTTTCGAGAGATAACTGAAGTGCGCATCAATGTCCTCGTGCGTATGCCCGACAATAAGGAACCCCACTGAAACTTCCTTGAATATGCGCCTGGCAGTGAGCAATGAGCAGAAAGCCATGAGGAATCGATTTTTGTTGTCCTTTGCTGAATTGTCGAGTTGCAAGAACAGTTTCCTCGTAAGTGGGACCTGAGGTCGTCCTGGTCTCGCTGCGTCGATCACCATGTCCGAGGCCTGCGGGATTGACGAGTTGCATCTCGATTTCCCATGAAGCAGAGCCTCGAAGAAGGTGTTTAGCGGTGGAGTCGAGAAGAGGATCTTGGACTCCCGAACAGGTGGTAGTTCTAGGGCCCTGAGGACCTTGTAGATGGACGAAATTGTGAAATTTGAATCCCCAGGCTAGAGTGATGTGGAGTAATGTGCATACGCGCCATCTCCATGTCCATGTGTGAGCATTCCAGTACACGAGATTGGTATTTGCCCTAGCCCTGCGGTGGCCTTGGTGATGTGCTGCATCCTCGGAATGGCAGTCTTTGTGGTGTCCATTTTGTCATGAATAATACAGAGGAACTCTGATGGATTTTGCATCGACTGCGCGGTCCATCCACTGTATACATTTCTACAAGCGCGCTGGTAATTGAGATATCTCTCTCTGTCGTCGACCAAGGCCTGCCACTCATCACAACCTCTTGGATACTTTGCAATGAACTCTACCAGGAAGTCACATTCTGTGCATTTTGAGAAATTGCTCCCTACGGCCTTGACCTCTACGTTTTTGAAATGAGCATTCCGAAGGCGGCTGATAGCAGACTGCGAGACCGGCTTCATATTGCATATTCCATTGACCTGAAGAACATGACTTCATGGATGAGTTTCCATGGAAGACTATAGAGTTGTTGTCGCAGCTTAGAATTTTGATTTTCTTAGTATACACCCAAATAGGAACGGAAACTAGTCATTAGCTAACCGGATCCGATTAGGTGGGGAAGGAAAACTCAGAATTAGCACGGAACGTGAAGTAGTGGGCTTCTTGGATCTAATCCGGTCAGGAGTAACTAACGACGGAAACGGAATGTAACACGGATTAGGTCTAGGACCGGATGATGATGATGAACCGGATTATGATGGTAAACCGGATTCATGATGACAAACCGGAAAGGGTCCAGGGACTATAAAAGGAGGAGCTTTCACTGTTGCACTCCCTTTTAGAAACTTGACCTTGAGCGCACGATTGAGTTTTTGTCGTTTGTGCGTCTGTGCATTTGTGTTCTGTTCATTTTAATTCCGGTTGAGATCGGAGAGAGAAAGTGAGGAACGGGACGTGCGGCTAGGAGAGAGTGAGGTAGATGTGAGTGGGAATGCCTTAGCTACGTAGGTCGAGACAAGTGAGTCCCTCTGCAAGTGAGGTGAAGCTCCGGAAAGTCATTCCGGTTATTCCCTCCACAGAGCCGGAAAAGGCTGAACTCATGGATGATCTTAGATCCATGGGTTGCATAGGGTTTGCCGAGAAACCTTGGGGTTTTAGGGAGGAGAGAATGGTCAAGGAGCTCCTCGGAAAGTTGTCCAACCAGTTTGACAACACCGTGAGGGGAGCTCCCGTCAGCTGGAACGAGGGGATGTGGAGAGCGGTTTACGGTTTCCGGGCAGGAGGTTTGGGAATGGCGAGCCGGAAGGATGAGTTTGTCCGAGGGAAGTTCAAGGGAGCCGTCAACCCGAAGGACGGATACGCGGTCGAGGATTGCTTGGATGACCGACACCGTCGGCTCCTGCAATTCCTGGTTCCGGTTCTTCACCCGGAAAAGCCGACCAGGGTGACGATCACCCTCGGCAACACCATTTTCGGTGCCCTCAGTGGTACCCGGAAAGTGGATTGGGCACGGATCATTTCCGATCTCGTGGCCCAGCTTGTTAGTAGGGTTGGGAAGAAAAGGGCCACTCCAGTGTGCCCTTACCTCTTCCACCTCTATCGGGAGAACCAAGTCCTCACCAACATAGAGGAGAAGGCGTGGAAGACGCAAGAAGTGCTCCTGAAGTATGGGGAGTCGGAGACGGATGACGAAGCGGAATCCGATTCCGAGTCAGACCGGGAGTCCAGCGAGGAAGAGGAGGAGCCGATGCCGCCGATCAAGCGACAGAAGCTGACGCCTCCACACAAGCGCGGGACGCCTCCCGGTCAAGACAAACCGGCCCCGAAGGAGAAACCGGAAGCCGAGAAGACCAATTCCGGGGGAGATCCGGATATGCAAGATCCGTTCAACGGTCTGATCAACGTCCTCTGCAACATCAGGGCAGATTGGGAGGTCAAGCACAGGACGCTTGCGGCAATCGGCAAGTTGGTGGGTGCTGCACCGGACAGCAACTTGGCGGAACAAGTGGCGCAATGCATCACGAATCCGGAAGAGACCTGGAAGCAGGAAGCCGAGATCCGCCGGTTGCAGGAGGAGGTAGATAAACTGAAGGCAACACTTTTTGCCTATCAGGAAGACGTGACGGCCGCTCGGGAGATGGCGGAGGAGACTCGGAAGGTGGCCGAGCAGATCAAGGCGGTCCTGGGAGAGACCGAAACGGCAGCGGCCAAGGCGAAGCTCTTCGACGAGAAGATCCACGAAGAGAAGAAACTATCCGGTTCCCGGATGGTCCGGATTCTCGCGGACTTCGCCGAGCAGGTGGAGACGGCAATGGTGGAGGGGCGGAAGGCTGCGGACCGGATCGAGGAGAGCAGCCGGAAGCTGACGGGAGCGACGTGCGACAAAGGTATTCACCTTTCGGACATCTCACTACCGGACCTCTTTCCGGATGCAACTATGGCGAAGGACAGGAAGGATTGGACTCCTGAGTCCAAGAAGTCTACACGGACTGGGACTCCGGGCACGAGACCGGATATCACCATCGACCTGGAGTCTCCACCCGGACCGAATCCTGCGGAGGGGGAACGGGTCCGGAATTTGAGTGAAGTTTTCGAGGAGCTAGTCCCGGAGACCGGAAGCCCGACGATAGGATCTAGAGTTGTAGGGTAGATAGGATTTTAATTTCAGTTAGGAGTAGGAGCGGATCCGGATCCGGCTCAATAGTATTAGGTTAGACCGGAAGTTAGATTAAGGTGGCGGCGGACCCCCACGGGTTTTCCGCTCCTTTTTGTGCTTTTAGGGTTTTGACCCTTTGTATATAAATCGGTTCCTACGATGGGAATTGGGAGTTGTTCATTTTGCAAACTTCTTGTACTTTTCTATTCTCTTCGTTGTGTATCTCTCTCCAGCGCGACAGGATTGTATGATGTGGAGTTAGGATAGTACGAGTTGGTTGGCAAGTGATTTCTCCCCTTGGTGTTTATTTTCCGATCCTAGGTGAATGTGATTAGGTACCGAAGAGTTGGGAGTGAACTTAGTTCCTCAGCACGTCTAGAGTTTGAGATTCCGGGTGAGAAAGCCGTTGTTAGGCTAGGCGGGTAGGGAGGGATTCCTTAGCTGCGCTAGAACTCCCGGGTGGGAAATCCGGTTGAGTGTCCGATCTCCTGTGAGGTCTCACCACCCGTATGGGTAACGGAAGAACTTTAGTTGATGTTGGAACGGACGGGTGCACTTGTAACCACCTGTCTTCGCACGGATCGGAAGTAGCATCAAGGTCGTTGTAGTACGAGAGGGTCGAGTGTGGGGTCTTTGTGTGACCTACGACCCGGATTGCTATCTGGGTTGTTGTGAAGGACCAAACCGGATCCGGATTAGCTTAGGAGTCTAGAAGGTAGGACAGTGGGTCTTCAGCCACTATAAGTCACGGAAGGAGTGGTGGGCCTACCACTCTCAAAATTAAGCGGCGACCCCTCTGATGGTGAAACAGAGGCAAAACCAAACCGGATAGGATTACGGGTACAGGATGACCATTCCGACCGGATTGGTCAGGACGGATTTCCAGGATCGGAAGTTGTGAGATCCTGGGATTTGGGTATTTGTACGGACCGGATAGTTAGTAGGACCGGAAGAAAGAGTAATCCGGTCTGTAGTTATCCGGTGTGGTAGTATTTCTGGTTCTAGATCTAGGACCGGAAAGTAAGATTGGGATACTGACTAAGCTTAACTGCTTAATAGAGCTAGATACTTCACAGGATCTCGTGGGTTCGATCTTTAGAGTCACTTAGTTATACTCTAGAGCGATTTTTGTGAGTATAATGGGGAATTGACCTGCCCTGTGCTGCGACAGTTGTATCGGCTGGCAGCCGACAGAACTACAAATGACGGCCTATAGAAAGGAAAGATCAATGGCTTCTACATTCAAAGTCTAGACATGATTGTATCGGCTGGCAGCCAATAAAAGGACTTTTCTACTGTCGACGAAGAGGCAGATGATGGACTTACATAATTGACTTGTTCGCGCATGTGATCCCAATTCATTGCAGAGGGGAGGACCTTGAGATTGTCGACGCGTTTATTTCCAACCATTCTGAACTCGTTTGGCATTTTGTCGGCATTGTTGTCGATGATCGTTTTGAGGGTTGCTTGAGCTTGGATTGTTTGTGGCCGTGGTTGTCGGGCCCCCGCATTTCCATGCGAGCCGTTAACGGATCCTCCCATGGCCGCAGCCTTGTAAACATGATAGGCCGACCTCGATACCCCGTGAATGATATACCATGCGTTCTCGCAGACGTCTGTATTTGCAAGAGTAATGAATTTTTTTCCTGGAATAACCCTTGCATGAAGCTGACTCTGCACCGCATACGCTACCTCCCTCCTACTCTCGAATGTACAAGCGAAGAACTTTCGTCGTATAGACCTCGTGTCCTCCCAGGGAAACGTCTAGCAGCATCTGAGCTTACAGCACTTCTGTGAACTGACCTTACGTACCTCCGTCTCCGAGGTCTTCATTTCCAGCCTGGATTGGCTTTCGTGATCCTTGGGAATCACTCTTCTGCGCACAGAGCGGTATGGATTCCTCGGTACCCCTTGCATTCCGTTATCGTCCGACTCATTCAATAGAGCAGCCTTTGAGCAGAGCGTGACAATTTCAGATAGTAGCCTTCCACCCTCCAACCTTGTGTGTGTGAGCCTCTAGTGCATGGTTGTCATTTGCAGTTCGTCATTGTCTGATACGAACATGACCCCGACATCCGTGTCGCCCAGGACGCCATCATCGCAGGCCTCATCTGGTAGGCAAACTTGGATCATGGCTCTTCCGAGAACCGAGAAGTCATCATTGAGAAGTTCACAATATTGATTTCTCCAGAGCAGTCTATCTGGGATTGGAAGCCCAGCTTGCATTCCATCCGGATGGCCATTATCTCCACTTTGAGTATCAGCTCTAAACGCGTCCGAATGCTCCATGCTGTCAGCAACACTTGTGTCAGACACGGCAATGCCAGAGGTACTATAACCATGAACATCACGGTGATCCTCTACAGACCCGCGGTTGTCATCGTCGGACGAATAGAGCCTATCATCTCGCTCGTCTTCATCTGATGCAGTAGGAAGTACTCCCTAAAACTCGGATCACATTATTTTTACTTGTACATCGTTCAAACTCCCACCACTCTCGTAGTTACCATCGACTTGAGCCTGCATGAAATGGGTCGCAGGTTCTCCTATCGGCTGGCAGCCGACAACCTTGGTTATTGGGACGGAGGTCTCGATTGGTCTGACCTTATAACCACTCTAGAGTATTTTGAATCCAACACAGCGTTTGAGTGTCATGAATTCAGGAATCTCGCAATAAACACTCTGATCCTGGAAATCATCGACGACATGTAGTAGCTTCACAACGAGGAAGAAGCTGTGTGGAACGCGAAAGCCTTCCCAGTAACCCTTCGGAGAGCATTGTACAATTGTACCTACACCAGCATACAGCAGATCCGTGCCCACAGTCTGTAGTAGTGAGACATCCATATTGACAGTGAGTGACAGGAATTGTTGTATGGGTTTTTCATCTGTGTCCACTTGTATCGGCTGCCGGCCGACACCAGCAGAAGAAGACCCTTCAGACTCTGCATGGGGATAGATGTTCTCTGCCTCCCACACGATTGACCTTCCCGGGCAGTGTCGCAGGAACACCATGTCTCCCTCAGGAAACGGAAGAGGCATATCGAGGTTATTTGGAACGTCTAGGACATGAACGCGTACGAGGTAGGGATCGCGGCTCACCACCCTTTCTACGACCGCCCTTCCGGAGTAGTATAATCCTTCCAGTGTAAGAGCTACAACAACTCCCTTCTGCATTTTCAGTCTTCCCGAGCCTCCATTTTTCGTGAATGCCTCAATAGGACTCGCACCCGATGTCCAGTCATCAAATCCACTCATGATTTGAAATCGGAGTCAGAACCCACAATGTCGAAATCTCTGTCAGACCCGTGATGACTCTTATCGGTTGGCAGCCGATACCACTGTCCGTACGGCAAAGCACAGAGGCAGGACTGTACAGCTAGAACTTTGGGGATCATGCACGAAGCTAGATTTTGCGCTTCCTATGATCTAGGCACTGTCCATAGATGATCTGACTAGTAAAAATAATGAAATGGAAACACATGTGCAACCGAATAGGAAATCCTGAACCTCTGTCAAGCAACTAATTTCCGAGAATGCTCCTGACTACTACTGCAATTAGAATCCTACTGCAATTCCATCCGGAGCTTGGAGCAATTCAAATCCCACTGCAAATCCTACGTAAGCCTAAACGCCAAATAACAACTGTCGAAGAGCGCTTCCTGAACCCGGAGACTACTCAATGCTGCACTGAACTGAGGTCTACTGAATTCCCTATCACGTTGCATCCCTCATAAACATTCCACAACAAGCCACTGCAATTCCCTAATGGTTCTTGGACGCTCTGAGTGCATGTGTGGGGCAAATGAAAATGAAAATGGAAGTCCTCCAAGATCTGATCCTAGGTGAGCAAGCCTGAAACTGAATTTGGCGCCTGAAATTTGAATCTGGAAGAGGATGAAGTTGTGGTGATTGCAAGAGAGACAAGTCCGTGCATCGGGAGATCGTGTTGGGAAACGTACGCATCTCTGTAATGAGTGTTCGTAACTTCCATGTACTTTGCTGGATGTGGAGTACATGCTAACGGATGAAAACCTGCAATGGATGAAATTTATGGAAGAACAGACTCGATTTGTCATGATTGCGCCTACTGGCTGGCAGCCGAGGGTTTAGGAGGTATACACCCCTGGCCACTTTCATTTTCTCTCATTTGCCATTTGCGTCTCCTGCTCTCTCTCTGTCACCCACTCTCACTTTCACTCACTTTCACTCACTCTTAGCTTCACTCACTCTCACTCTGCCATTCTCCCTCCTTCAGTCCGGCTTGCAGCTGACATCCCCTCGCAAAGCAAAGCAACAGCTGATACATCCTAGCGCAGCCGATACGCATTTCTGGCCAGCCGACAGTGAAGGAGAGTGAGGCAAGCGTGTTTTTTCAGCAACCGACAAGTCATCTTCAGCAGCTGATAAGCGACAGAGTCCATTGGCGATGGCGTTCTCCGATTTGGCGACTGAGAGGTACTTTTCACTACATGTATCGGCTGCCAGACGATACACTGTCATTTGCTATATCATATAGGATAGCCATTGAGATTCTGAGGCACCTATTACTTGCTATATCGGCTGGCAGCCGACATACATTGCAGCACTCACTAGGAGCCTGAGCTTAAGCTATGTCGGCTGGCAGCCGATATGATCCCGGGACGGTTGACTTAGGAATTTCTAGAAATGTCTTCCGACGGTAGTGTTTAGGGACTGAGAGGTTGTACCGGCTGGCAGCCGATACAATGGATGCACAAAGTAAAGGTGCATAGTGTGAGTGTACTGAGAATTCAATTGTATTGTTTTGTAGGAAACCGACTTAGGAATTTCTAGAAATGTCTTCCGACAGTAGGGTTTAGGGACTGAGAGGTTGTATCGATTGGCAGTCGATACAGTGGATGCACAAAGTGAAGGTGCATAGTGTGAGTGTACTGAGAATTCAATTGTATTGTTCTGTAGGAAACCGACTCTCTTGGCCCGCCTTCTGGGTGAGCAAATCCCAAACTCTCGGATATTGGGAGACGGGTATCCATTGAGGGCAATATGGCGAGCGATCAAGGCCATCCAAGAATGGGGTCTGTGTTGGAGGCAATTACCCGACACGACAGTGGAGATCGTATGCTCCTTCAAGCTGAAAGGGAACATGACCCCTGGCAAAGGAAGTGTACTGTCCATCATGGCTGTTGGCGATTCCGTGCACGTCATGATATGCTTGATGCCACTGGGAAGCACGGATGGAGTTGCCGATTATTTTGCGGTGGAGTTGCCGGTGAACAAGTGCACGGAGGAGGTCTGTGGAGAGAAGTCAATGTCGATGGGCATGATGTCGCAGCACAGGGCAGGTAAATTCCCCATTATACTCACAAAAATCGCTCTAGAGTATAACTAAGTGACTCTAAAGATCGAACCCACGAGATCCTGTGAAGTATCTAGCTCTATTAAGCAGTTAAGCTTAGTCAGTATCACAATCTTACTTTCCGGTCCTAGATCTAGAACCAGAAATACTACCACACCGGATAACTACAGACCGGATTACTCCTTCTTCCGGTCCTACTAACTATCCGGTCCGTACAAATACCCAAATCCCAGGATCTCACAACTTCCGATCCTGGAAATCCGTCCTGACCAATCCGGTCGGGATGGTCATCCTGTACTCGTAATCCTATCCGGTTTGGTTTTGCCTCTGTTTCACCATCAGAGGGGTCGCCGCTTAATTTTGAGAGTGGTAGGCCCACCACTCCTTCCGTGACTTATAGTGGCTGAAGACCCATTGTCCTACCTTCTAGACTCCTAAGCTAATCCGGATCCGGTTTGGTCCTTCACAACAACCCAGATAGCAATCCGGGTCGTAGGTCACACAAAGACCCCACACTCGACCCTCTCGTACTACAACGACCTTGATGCTACTTCCGATCCGTGCGAAGACAGGTGGTTACAAGTGCACCCGTCCGTTCCAACATCAACTAAAGTTCTTCCGTTACCCATACGGGTGGTGAGACCTCACAGGAGATCGGACACTCAACCGGATTTCCCACCCGGGAGTTCTAGCGCAGCTAAGGAATCCCTCCCTACCCGCCTAGCCTAACAACGGCTTTCTCACCCGGAATCTCAAACTCTAGACGTGCTGAGGAACTAAGTTCACTCCCAACTCTTCGGTACCTACTCACATGCACCTTGGATCGGAAAATAAACACCAAGGGGAGAAATCACTTACAAACGAACTCGTACTATCCTAACTCCACATCATACAATCCTGTCGCGCTGGAGAGAGATACACAACGAAGAGAATAGAAAGGTACAAGAAGTTTGCAAAATGAACAACTCCCAGTTCCCATCGCAGGAACCGATTTATATACAAAGGGTAAAAACCCTAAAAGCACAAAAAGGAGCGGAAAACCCGTGGGGGTCCGCCGCCACCTAAATCTAACTTCCGGTCTAACCTAATACTATTGAGCCGGATCCGGATCCGGATCCTCTCCTACTCCTAACTGAAATTCAAATCCTATCTACCCTACAACTCTAGATCCTATCGTTGGGCTTCCGACCTCCGGGACTAGCTCCTCGAAGACTTCGCTCAAATTCCGGACCCGTTCCCCCTCCGCAGGATTCGATCCGGGTGGGGACTCCAGGTCGATGGTGATATCCGGTCTCGTGCCCGGAGTCCCAGTCCGTGCAGACTTCTTGGACTCAGGAGTCCAATCCTTCCTGTCCTTCGCCATAGTTGCATCCGGAAAGAGGTCCGGTAGTGAGATGTCCGAAAGGTGAATACCTTTGTCGCACGTCGCTCCCGTCAGCTTCCGGCTGCTCTCCTCGATCCGGTCCGCTGCCTTCCGCCCCTCCACCATTGCCGTCTCCACCTGCTCGGCGAAGTCCGCGAGAATCCGGACCATCCGGGAACCGGATAGTTTCTTCTCTTCGTGGATCTTCTCGTCGAAGAGCTTCGCCTTGGCCGCTGCCGTTCCGGTCTCTCCCAGGACCGCCTTGATCTGCTCGGCCACCTTCCGAGTCTCCTCCGCCATCTCCCGAGCGGCCGTCACGTCTTCTTGATAGGCAAAAAGTGTTGCCTTCAGTTTATCTACCTCCTCCTGCAACCGGCGGATCTCGGCTTCCTGCTTCCGGGTCTCTTCCGGATTCGTGATGCAGTGCGCCACTTGTTCCGCCAAGTTGCTGTCCGGTGCAGCACCCACCAACTTGCCGATTGCCGCAAGCGTCCTGTGCTTGACCTCCCAATCCGCCCTGATGTTACAGAGGACGTTGATCAGACCGTTGAACGGATCTTGCATATCCGGATCTCCCCCGGAATTGGTCTTCTCGGCTTCCGGTTTCTCCTCCGGGGCCGGTTTGTCTTGACCGGGAGGCGTCCCGCGCTTGTGTGGAGGCGTCAGCTTCTGTCGCTTGATCGGCGGCATCGGCTCCTCCTCTTCCTCGCTGGACTCCCGGTCTGACTCGGAATCGGATTCCGCTTCGTCATCCGTCTCCGACTCCCCGTACTTCAGGAGCACTTCCTGCGTCTTCCACGCCTTCTCCTCTATGTTGGTGAGGACTTGGTTCTCCCGATAGAGGTGGAAGAGATAAGGGCACACTGGAGTGGCCCTTTTCTTCCCAACCCTACTAACAAGCTGGGCCACGAGATCGGAAATGATCCGTGCCCAGTCCACTTTCCGAGTACCACTGAGGGCACCGAAAATGGTGTTGCCGAGGGTGATCGTCACCCTGGTCGGCTTTTCCGGGTGAAGAACCGGAACCAGGAATTGCAGGAGCCGACGGTGTCGGTCATCCAAGCAATCCTCGACCGCGTATCCGTCCTTCGGGTTGACGGCTCCCTTGAACTTCCCTCGGACAAACTCATCCTTCCGGCTCGCCATTCCCAAACCTCCTGTCCGGAAACCGTAAACCGCTCTCCACATGCTCTCGTTCCAGCTGACGGGAGCTCCCCTCACGGTGTTGTCAAACTGGTTGGACAACTTTCCGAGGAGCTCCTTGACCATTCTCTCCTCCCTAAAACCCCAAGGTTTCTCGGCAAACCCTACGCAACCCATGGATCTGAGATCATCCATGAGTTCAGCCTTTTCCGGCTCTGTGGAGGGAATAACCGGAATGACTTTCCGGAGCTTCACCTCACTTGCAGAGGGACTCGCTTGTCTCGACCTACGTAGCTGAGGCATTCCCACTCACATCTACCTCACTCTCTCCTAGCCGCACGTCCCGTTCCTCACTTTCTCTCTCCGATCTCAACCGGAATCAAAATGAACCGAACGCAAACGCACAAACGCAGAAACGACAAAAACTCAACCGCGCACGCTCAAGGTCGAGTTTCTAAAAGGGGGTGCAATAGTGAAAGCTCCTCCTTTTATAGTCCCTGGACCCTTTCCGGTTTGTCATCATGAATCCGGATTACCATCATAATCCGGTTCATCATCATGAATCCGGATTACCATCATAATCCGGTTCATCATCATCATCCGGTCCTAGACCTAATCCGTGTTACATTCCGTTTCCGTCGTTAGTTACTCCTGACCGGATTAGATCCAAGAAGCCCACTACTTCACGTTCCGTGCTAATTCTGAGTTTTCCTTCCCCACCTAATCGGATCCGATTAGCTAATGACTAGTTTCTGTTCCTATTTGGGTGTATACTAAGAAAATCAAAATTCTAAGCTGCGACAGAGCCCTATCGGAACGTTTTGAATCAGCCATATAGTGCGATTCATCCACCCCCGGTTACTATGTATTCGGAGGGTTCACTGAAGGGTGGAAAACTGCCTTATCTCCAGGCGAAGCTCATCCCGTTCATTGAACGGTTTTTGTCTTCGGGACTCACGGTCCCAGAGTTCTGTCAAAAAAACTCTTCAGTTGGGAGTGCACGTTGTATGCCGGGCTCTCCTCTTCATAATCAGTTCGTGAATGTGACACCGCCATATCAAAAGGGATTCGAGGTGCCATATTCACTGGAGGAGCTGCAGGCCATGGGAATTCCTAGCCCACGGGTCCTAATGGAGGAGGCGTAGTGTATCGGCTGCCAGCCGACACATATTTTTGTAGATTGTATATATTCTGTGTAGATAAAGGAGGACGTCTAGAGACTACATCTTTTGTGTACATTATTTTCTTTTGTATTGATTAATCAATTTTCTTGTAATGAAGGCATTTCAGTCCGATTTTTCCTAAAGCTTGCGCATGGGACACTCACTCTCAAAGCATTCAAATGTTTCCTTTGAGAGTTTCAGCATTAGGTCTTGGTCATTCTAATCAAGTGATCGCAATAATGTAGGTGCAGGCATTCACTCATCTATGCACAATCTATCTGGCACCTTTTGTTTGTTTTTCAATATGAATTATTGGCTGCTGTCGTGTGTCAGGCCGCAGTATCGGCTGCCAGCCGATATCAATTGGCTTGCCTTCTTTCAGTAGATGTTGATGTTGTATAATCTTGTAGCTACTAACTCCTGTTTTGTTCAGGAGTCCAACGTGGGCCATCCACAGTCGTTCAAGAAATGTGTGGTTCTATGCGTCACGGGACTACTTTGTTATCTCGACCCGAATATCGCGGTGGACAAGTCGGACCCGCACAGAAATGTCATTAAAAGGCCAGGGCTAGTTGCAATTTTCATGACACTGTTTGAAAAGTTCCATGTAGGAATTTGGTCCAGGATGCTAATAGTTGATCTTAGGCCTCTGCTTACACACTTGCTTCCAAAACATGTCAGAGACAACCTAGCGTTCGTTTGTGGCAGAGAGTACTGTGTAGATAGCCAGAATTTCCCGTGGTGCTACAAAATGCTCTCAATACTTCACACTAAGAGACCATCCAGGATGACATGCTTCACGGACCAAGTGCTCATGGTCGATGTGTGCCCGCTTTCACTCAGGAGGACGCCGAATCCAGCGTGCTATATTCCGCTACCATTTACGGAGGATCTCAATCTCCCGAATATTAGTAGAGTTATTCCGAACATTTCAACGGATATTATTCCATTCATTTATTCCATGCACGAGCATGAGTCAGTCTCGGAATACATGAAAGGCGCAATCAGACCGGGACAATTACACTATGAGGTTGCACAGTCAATCAAGTACGGGAAGCCAAACTGGAATGGGATATTCTGGTGATTTGTCCTACATGGTGTCGGCAGCCAGCCGATACCCTTGCAGAGTGGAATCGGGGGGGACTTGAATACCTTCCAATCTCGTCCCCTTTACCTTATTCACAAATTTGAACTGCTTTATTGTCAACGCCAGTATTATCAAATCAACTGCCTCTTCACTTCAAGACTTGTTCTCTGGAGTTTTCTGGGGGGGATATCGGCTGCCAGCTGATACGAGCAATTCAGTTCATTGGATCGGATGGACTTAGGGTGTAGGGTTTAAGGAGGAGCATTCGTTGCTCTTCATCTTACAGATGGCTACCATAGTCGATTTTCATAGTTTACGTAGTGCAAACACTTTCATAGATCTAGGTGCTTTAGAGAATGATGTTAGGAATCGGTTGGCAGTATCAGGCGCCAGCCGATACTTTGTTCCAAATTTGGACACAGCATAGGAGCTTATGAAATTATTCATTTAACTACTAATTGTAGGCTCTGAACTCAATAATTTGTCGTGTGTTGTGGTACTTTGGTTTGTTTAGTGGTTGCGTCCATTTTTGTTCATTGCTTATGACACACAAATCTATACATTCGACTGTATCGGCTGACGACCGATATATTTCTGGACTATGGATTTGTCCATAATTAGTTAAATATCAGTTAAACGTGATGGTGCCACGTTAGCAAGGGTTTATAATTTGACTATGGATAAGTTTGTAGAAGTTACTTGGGACTGAGGTAAAACACTAACCAAAGTTGAAAAAAAAACAAAAAAAGAGCAGCCGTACAGTAGTTTTTTTGCAAAGTTTAAAAAAAATTGGCACTTGATGTGGCATCCCAAAAGGAGGACTTTAGCACACTTTGATACCATCAAAGAATTAAATTTTCTTTTTGGATTTGACAAAAATATCAATTAAGATACCAAGATATTGTTTTAGATGTCAATTAAGACATTAATTGAAATGTGAAGATGTTTTTTGAGACATTAACTAAGATGTCAACTAAGAAGTCCAAATGTTTTTTTAGACATCTACTAGGACAAAGTTGTATTCATGAAGATGCTCATGTCTAAAATTATATTTTTCATACAACTCTAAAGTTCTATATATCCCATATAGTTTGTCTTCCCTCCTATTACCTACTTATATAAATAGCCTTGTTTTTTCATATCAATATATTCACAGTAATTGACTTATTAAGCCAAATATGATATATTGTGTATGGCATACAATATATGTTGTACAATGTATGGTATATGATGTATTTAAGACAATATATTGTGTATATTATAGTTTATGTTATATAATTTATGGTGAATTTTATATGGCGTACTATGTATGTTGTATAGTGTATTTTGTAAGGCCTATTTTGTATGGTTTGTGTATGTCCAAGTTGACGTTATAAAATGTCTAAATATCTAAGTTGATGTCTTAAAAAAGATTTGAATGTTGAAGTTGGTATTTCAAAAAACTAAGAAATATTCATCAAGCATGTTCAAAAATATGTTGTTCATAATGTTTTCATGTCTCTATAGACATATCGTAACATATGGCGGATGCTGCATGATGTTCAAATAAATTACTTTTGTGTCACTATTTACTTCTAAAAAAAAATATGCTTATTACAACAAATGTCCAAATTGACAAGATCCAAGACCTAATGAGTTGATGACACCAAGAAATGTCCAGATGAAATAATTGTTGATGTAGCACTACCCTCCCCATTGGCATTGACATGGAGGCTAAGTGGCAACCACATGGCAATTTTTCATGACCTTCAAAGACCATGCTTTTTGTAACGTCCTCCAAAATTTTCTTAAAATTAGACCATGTTTTAAAAAATTTCCATGTTTTTTGGCATGTCCAACTTGACGCATTTTTTAGATATCCTTGTTAACATGGTTGACATCTAAATTGACGTACTTACCATGTTTTTCTGTTTGTTACAAAAAACGTGAATTTCTTTTAGTATATGTAATGAATATTAGTTTCTGAGAATGAGTGTGGAATTCAATGATGAATTTGGAATGATGGAAATGCTAGTTGGTGGAAGTATCATGTGGTGACAAACTTTTAATCAAGTAAATTAGAAAATTGTAATATGGTGATTTGTTTATTTAATGAATTTGATTAAATACAATGATATATTTAGCCTAATTGGTCCTTTTGTTTTGTGTATGGATGCTTGTGGTTGTGAAATTGATTGAAGTAGTGAAAGAATGAGTTGTAGATTCAAATCAATTGTTGTGCTTACTTGAATATTTTTAAATAAGAGTTTGTGTATTTTTAAGTTGTGTTACCTGGTAAAGGAATGAATCTTTTAGCATAGAAATTTCCTACTTGATTGTCTCCCTTGAAACGAACTTATTATATTAAAGGAGTAATTTCCAATATGGTCATTATTCTTCTTCTACAATAGCTAAGAGAAATATTTTTCTGAATAAAAATTTGAAATCAATTCTCTTTCTCATGTCATAGTACAAATTTGACTTTCACGGATGTTTTCTTACACAAGAATGGATGATATAATGCATTCTAATTCATGTATATTGGAACTAAAATAGAACATCCCAATTCTATCATTTGTCCAATTATGTTACCTGCGCTTTGGCCCCAAATCCATTGACTGCAAAACCCATATCCATTCACTTTCCTGACAATTTTCACTACATTGATGCCCAAAGGGATAACGTGTCAATCCTTCATTGGTGGAAGCTTAAGTGGCAATACATACATGTTAAGACAGTAATGGGTTGTTCATGAGACATTTTCGACCCCACTCTATAGACAGTTTTGTAATTTCAAGGCAGGCTACTTTTAAAACTCACAGAAATTACAATTTTGATTGAAAAATTATATTTTCACTTGGGTTTGATTTGTGAAACAAGCACACAACTCTGAAAAATATGTACCTCTCTTTAAGTTGATCACAAGATTGTCAGATCGCAAATCAGGATGGTAATAGGTTGTTCTACACTTACTATGAACCTGAGTGCTTTAGATTTGAGCATTGACAGATGATGCATGCAAAGATTGCTATTACATGGGACTTGACAAGTTACGAATATCAAGGCACAACCCTAGGTTATCAACTGGTGTTACGTGGCTGGACATGTATATCTCCCACCCGGGTATAAGCTAACGATTTATGCAAAGCGGCTACCTCATTTGCCAGCTAGCCCTAAAGAAAGCAGCGCCTTGGGATTTGAAGTTCTTGGAAGGCCAATGGCTTAGTTGCTGCTTGCTCACCACTACGCTCCAAGATTTAGTGCGTGCCAGTAAGCAACAGGGCGTTTATTTTTGGCGAAATTTCGTCAGATTGTGAAAAACCTGACCTCTCTAGCTTCATCCCTTCAAAAACTGGCCTTTAGAGCGATGCCAGCACAGGGGACACTGGTCCAGAAAAAAGGTGTTGGTAAGCAGGGTTGTTTTTAGACAATTAATTGCCCAATTTCCTAAAAAGAAATGGGCAACTTCAAGCCTATAGAAAAAAAAGGGGGTAAATGTGTTAAAAAATGTCAAATTGTAATGATGGCCCTACACATTGTTGTCACAATGTTTCCAAAACCTCATTTCATCCATCATGTAGAGCCAGCACGTACAAAAATTGCATACAAAAATTTTATATTCAAAATTATATACTCAAAAATGGCCTCTTTCAATTCAAACCCCTAGAATGAAGGAGCCATGAACTTAAAATCTTCTTGAAAGAAAGGCCACATAACCATTTGTCCAAAAGCCAAAGGAAAAAAACCTTCCAGTAAGTGCAGTTGTAGACACTGATATCAACACGGCATGTACTTTTACTTGTTGGATTAATTTGCAACAATCTTTGGCTTCGATAACAAGGATATAGACAAGTGTGAGAAATAGCCAGAACAATTGAAATTATATTTTTTCAACAAAGTATGAATTTGCTATGATTCTTTGAAATGATCTGCCCAAAACAATTTGTAGACTATTCTACATTAGATGAAATTTGAGGTCTCCAACAGCCAATTTCAGGCCTATTCTCATTGTTGTTCCCCCGCAGCAAACAATATAGCTAACTATTTCCAAAAGAAAATTCCAAAAAAAAAAAACTAATTCTTAGAATGCAAAAAAAAAAGTTGAAATTTAAAAAAAATAATTGGACAATGATGTGGCACTCTCTTGGCTACATCAAACTGCACTATTGGCTGTGTTCCTAATGTTCTCGGGGCTAGATAATTCGCAGTCTCTTCGAGGCCTCAAATTCATCTAACAATACAATTTCATCTAACCAACAAAACTTGTATCCATAATGCTCACCTTCTTCACCTAAAGTAGTCAAATATTTTCTGACTTGGAGGGCCTTAAAAAATTCATTTTCTTTAATGATTTACACTGAAAAAGTTAGGTGTTCTTTATGGGGTCACTAATCACTCAAATAGTGTCAGGTGAGACATTGATGGTAGCTTGAAATTTCATAGATTGATAATAACCTTCATGAGGTCATCTCTTAAGTGTCATGGCTCATTTGACCATGATGGGCTGTTTTACCTTATTGCTTATGGCTTGCTTGATTATGCCATCATTAGAGACATGCAGTTGGAGCTTGGACCATGAGCTGGTTCACTAGCCTAAGTCCCATATTAGCTCACATTCACTTGCTAGTAAGGTAAACCAGCCTATGACAGGCACAATGCCTAATGTGTTATGAAAATAGAGGTAAATCAGCAAGGTGTTAATTTTCAGAGCTGTAGAACACTAAAGAAACACTAAGTATCATTTAATTTAATTTTTTTAATAATCACATCAATTTCATTTTAATTAATGAAGCAATCTGTTGTGAAGATCCAAAACAACCCGTAGGTTGGGTCATAGCCGTCAGATTTAAAGCTATCTTAGGACAGCCATGTGCCCATGATTGCCCTGAGACATGTCTAATTCAGTCACTAATAATGCCAATGTGGACTTACAAGTCATTAAAATCAGCTGGTTTTTAACCTACACCGGTTCTTTTCAAACATTGAGCAACCAATTTCAGACTGCAATGTGGCTGTTCTTAGTTTCATGTACAGGCATTGTCTTTATGTATTCTTGTCAGATCTGACAACCCACTAATCAAGAAGCAACGGGCCACAAGACATTTTCTCTAACTTAACCGTTTTACAAGTGAATCCCCAATTTTTTTGGCCTTGCTCAATTTCAATTTGTGTGCCAATCTATCACCGTAGATGCTTGGTTCCTCTTCGAAGGAAAGTTTTAGTCGGACGTTGGTGAACAGTGCCTTCAAGATGCTCTGGAGTCCGCCGTCACTTACGGCGTGGCGACAGTTCTCGTTGAGTCCCGTTGCTGTTGTTTCACTTGCGCCTCCCAAAATGGGTATGCACCCTATTCCTTTAGTCAATTTGTTGTTCGATTGTTTTGTTATTGATTTGGATTGCAATGGTGCTCATGCTACTTTCATGTCGATAATCTATTATTTCCTTGTTTAGTGAATGACCTCATCGATTAGGAATGAGTTTGTGAGGATATTCCGACGCCTTAGACAAGTTTCGTTTGATCAGGTCAATTGAGATCCACTTGCAGCGGAAATGCAGCGAATGAGACAGCAACTCGAGCTTATGCAAGCAAAACTTCTATGTGCAAGGGCAGGAGGTCCTTCGAATACCGAAGTCCAAGTCCTTATGTGCATATTAACAGTTGCCCACCCTAAGATTTATAGCTCTCTGTTTGGTTTTCTTCATGGTATCAGAATCTCCTCTGTATCTTCTTTTACTGATTAAGAATTGGTGCTGATGAGATGGTTCCAATTTGTACAGATGCTGAAGCAAAAGGTTGCCTAGCTTGAAGCTAGCAACATGGACCTGTGGCGTGAGTTGAAAGAGGCTCGTGATCGTATTGATGCACTTTCTCAATGTGCTCTAGAATCACAAGTAAGCTATGTATTGCCTCGTCATCTCTTTATTAGCAAGTCGGAGGAAGATTTTAGAGTTTCTGCTTCTAAAGGTTTCTTGAATACATTAGCATTGCAGTAATTCAGTTGATATTTTGTTGTACAGGTGGAACGTGACAAGCTTAGAATCAAGCTTGATCAACTTAGATCAGGAAAAACTTTTGAGGAACTTGATCAAGAACTTGATGTGCAGGTACTCCAGCTTTCATTGAAGCTACATTTGGTTGTGGGCAGTGCTAGGCTCGTTCTGTAATTTGAATCAATTTCAGTGCTTCCAAAAATGTGTATGGTAGTCTCTTGTCCCTCAGTTGGGTGTAATTTGGTGATGCAGACGGATAATATGCTAAAAGAGTACGTGATCAGGATTCAAGAGTTAGAATCCGAACTACAAGAGCTGCAACTTGCTAGAGTCCCATCATATACTCCTCCAAGACCTCCCTCTTCTTCCTCATCGCGGAGCAGGGGGGAGAGCACAACCGGGGCAGGCTTTGGTGTTGCAGGCATTGACGGGGATATTTATCTACGCCCTGGTATGCGATTGTGATTCTCTGGTCATTTATCAAAGATATCGTTTACGGATGTTTTTACATTGATTGCGTGATCTTCAAGGTTCTGTACTCGCAGCACTTTATCTTATTGGTATTGTTACTTTGGGTTAGGTTTATTTCCTTGTACTTTGTTTGGCGTAAACTGGAGTGTTCTAAAAGATGGGAGTGTGTGCAGGTGAATTCTCTGGAGAGATTGATATTGAATTTTTGTTGAAAGAATCTAAACATCCATTGATGCAAGAGAACCTTGACAAAGATTTATGGGAAATAGATAAACACCTTGAGCGAAAAGAGGTGATGAGATTTCCTTTGAGAGAGGATAAATTCAGACCAGTTGTTCAGCATGCAAAGAAGCCTTCAAGCCTTTGTTTGTTCACCTCAGCATTACTCCCTACACTTTAGGATACCTTTGCATATAGTGAATATGCTAGAGAGTGCACTTGTACAAGAGCTACCCTTGTGTGTTCGATTCTTTTTTGAAAATGACCGAATTACTCGTAGAGGGTACTTCTGACCAATGAAGAGCTGATTTCATTATAATTGCATTTTTTGAAAAGTATGTGAACTCTTCATCTTTCTTCAGCGTTTTCATTGACATTATATTTCAGGCGGAGATCAAGTTATTTGTACGACCTGATTCAAAAGTCCTGAAGCACCACTTTGAAAAAAAATTGGTAGAGCTAGAAGAGGAAAATAAGCATCTGCAGGTAATACTTTTTTTCTGATTCTGCTAGCTTACAACGATAATTTTTTAAGTGGGCTCAATATAGCACGGAGGCGGCAATAAATATGAGAAATGAATGAATGTGTATATGTTTATGAACTGTGGCACGTGGATATAGGAACTAAACTGGTGAGTAAAGTACCACTAACATTCATTTTCTGTCTTATTACAACCTTCAATTTTGCAGGAAGAGAAGGAAAAATTAGTGATGGAGCTTGAAATTCTTGCGCATGGCTCGGATAAGACTGCACTGAAGTTTCAAGAGGCTCGTTTGCAGAAATTGAAACAGCTCAAGGTTCAGGTACGATGTGAACCCACCAAATTCTCACGACAAGGTGTCACGAGAATGCAAATGTCAGCTGCACGTCTTCTTTCGAACTCACTTCGTGCTTCAGTGGCGTTGAGTTCTATTTTGTTGTCAATGGGAACAGATCGCAGCCTTGAAAAATAAGTAGGAAGTCTGGTCTCAGTACCTTCATCAACAGCAATCTAGGGATGGAGGCAACAAGATGAAGACAAAAGAGGTAGTAGTCATTGTTTTGGAATTTTCATGACTTATTAGTCGGCTCAAATATTAGGATAAGACAGCTGTTGCGATCATAAATCTAGTCTATCTCACTATGTGTGTCTTTATCCAAAACCAAACCAATCTTTTCATTCTTTGCAACTATTGACAATGACATTACTCACAGTATAACTACTTGATGGTGACTAAGATATTTTATCGTTGTTGCATAGCCGATTCACGTTGAATTACGAAGAGACTCTTGAAAGGGGCCGGTAGCTTATGAGGCATCTTCATTTCCTCTGAGCTCACTGTTTTGTTCTCAAGTGCATGCTCCACCTTTTCATCTCATTAACCTGTGAGTTTGTGTCATCTCATTAACCTATGAGTTTGTGTCATCTCAGATAAATGTGCAGGCTGAGGTCGAGGATGAACCTCGAGAGCTGCAAATGTGGAGTATAACCACCGGATTGAAGGGATTCTTCCAGGTCAGCGTTATTTTTTGCTCAAGAGTTGGAAGAGGCTCGTGATCAATAAACTCAAAACTGTGTTGATCACCGCATATAGTGTTGGTCACTGATTCTGGTGAAATAAAATTTGGTCCTATCTGGATTCTATTGTTCTCACCATGGTCAATCAGTTCGATGATTTTTATTAGGTGTTGAACTTTGTGAGGCTCTGCTTGAATCTGAAGGTGTGAAGGGTGTCTTTTCACCCCTCATTCAGAATTATATCTTGGACAACCTCCATCATGTGACAGTTGAACTTCACGTAAGTGTCATCCCTTCTATTACATTACTTTATGCGTGTTGATTACGTTGTTTGGGAGAGAGAGGGTGGTGTATGTGTGTGTGTTGGGGTTCCTATGGAATTTTTGTGCATGTTTTTTTTGATAAATTTGATATGATAATGCAACAACCTGATGGTGAGAAAAGAAAGGTCGATGAAGCCAAGGAAGCAGAGAGACTCGCCGGCGTCAAGGCTAGCATGACGAAAGAAGATTTGGTTGAGTTGATGCGTGCCACAGAGGAATTGAGATTGAAGCAAGAGACCTCCGATACACCAGCAGCACTTAAGGTTGTACCCAGTCTGGCTCTATCTGACATACCTAAGAAGTCAGCTATTATTCCTATTGAGGTGAGACTCGTGCTCATATGCTGTTTTGAATTACATATTTCAATTGTCACTTCTTAGAAGCAATTTGATTGTTGAATAAAACTTTTGAACTATATTTTCTAGAATTGTTTATTTGCAGCCTTTTTGTAGCTTACAGTGTTCAACATGCTTTATAGTCAAAAAAGAACTATAGCATAGAAAAAACTAGTTGTAAATGAAAAATTCCTTGCAGATCATTTTCATCATCATGAATCTCAAAATGACATAAACAAAATGTACATGTGTAGTTAGAAAAGCCTTTGGAATAGTTAAATAATCAACTGAGTACAAAAGAGTAACTTCAAGTATACTAATGCTAGGTGCAAATGGAGGAACCTAAGGATTTCTTGCCAATTCAATCAATGTTTGCATGTGTTGCTCAACTTTCTCTAGCTCCTCTTGGTCAAGTTGTCCTATCACATATTCAATTTTGACCTGTTCTAAGTCTATCTTTGCTTGTGCTTTGCAGTTTTGGCTTTAAGGAGGTTGTCCAACCCATTTGGATCCCTGATATACTATCTTCTTCTTAGTTGTTCAAAGCTATATATTCCTTTCCCTATTCCAAAGTCTTCTCTATTTTCAATTTTTTAAGTGTAAGAACTTTCACTATTGTAGTAAAGTTATAAAGGGGTTTGCCCTTTGCACAGGTTGTTGCTGGCCTAAAACTACAAAACTTTGGGGCATTCCAAAGGTTCTGCCTATTACATGCATTGGAACTTGTGGAGTTTGACCTTGTTGGTTCCATATCCATGATGTACTTGACCATGGCAACTCTACAATAGGAGGAAAAGTTGGTAGAGGTGTTCCATTTTCTTTCCTCTTTCTTTTGGCTCTAAGTCTCTCTATAGCAATTTTTTTATTTGATTTGCATTGAACTGGTTGAAATCCACAATATGGAGATAATCTTGGATTTCCCCCTACCCTTGCTGTAATAGCCCTATGAAGTCTCTCACCTGCTTCTTTGACAGCTTTATTTGTCCATTGTGCCTTGTATAATTTGCTTACTCTTCTTTCAACTTGTTTTGCAAACTTGATGACATCTTGTTGAGCCTTCTCCTCCCTTCTCTTCACTTTTGTAAGCTCTCTTTCTTCTTTCCTCTTCTTTGTTTCTTCCATAGCCTTAGCTTTCTTGCTTGCCAATGCCTCCACATTCTGAATATGTTGGCTGCTAGTTAGTATATGAGATTTTGAATAATCAACCCTAGGATCCTCTATGCTTCTTCTTGGTTTGATGACTTGTTGTGGTAACCTCAGAAATCTACTGAAATGTCCTTCATTTGCAGGATCAACACCAGCATCAGTCTCTTGGTCTTCAAATGGGCAATCACCTTCTTCATCAACATAATAGTGGACAGCATCTTC
Source organism: Pseudoscleropodium purum (assembly GCA_963969395.1). Classification (NCBI taxonomy): domain Eukaryota; kingdom Viridiplantae; phylum Streptophyta; class Bryopsida; order Hypnales; family Brachytheciaceae; genus Pseudoscleropodium; species Pseudoscleropodium purum. Next base: position 21,268,425 of record OZ017804.1, on the reverse strand, counting down.
TTGGGTACCAGGTACATCCTCCTCCAAAATCTCTTGAATTTGTACCTCTAGTGGCTTGGTAATAAATCCCTCACTAGGTCTCATTTTCATGTCCAATTTGTGTGGATTTAGTAGCCATATTCCTGTAGCCCTAAATCCAGCCTTGATGTTGCTTGTTGTCATGGCTTTGTGAAGTGCTAAACTAACCCATTGTGCTAAATCCTCCTTTCCAATTTTTTTTCCTTTGTTTTGCAATGTCCAGATGTCCCTGTAGGCCCTAAATGCAGTTTTAAAAGGTTTGAAAACTGCCACATCTAGGGGCTGAAGTGCATGAGAGGTATGTGATGGTAAAGAGCATACATCTAACCCTGCATCTCTTGCTTTTGTTATGACATCCAAAGTAACATGGGAATTAAGGCTGTCTAGAATCATCAAGTGTCTATTGGTTGTGCTCATCCCTCCTTTTTTTGCAATGTTAGCTATAAAATGGTCAATCCACTTAGAGAACAAAAATGAATTCATCCAACCATTAGGTTGCATTCCCATAGTGGAATCAGCCTCACATAAGGCTAGGTAATCTCTCGTTCTATGAGTCCCTTTGAATATGTAGAAGTTAGGAATGGTTTTACCTCCAGCATTTATAGAACTTAAAACTGTCAATGATTCTCTTTCATTTGCAATCAATGAATGGACCACTCTTGTTCCTCTATGTGCTAATACTCTAGCTCCTTCCTTTCCAGCCTGAGCTCCACTTTCATCTACATTCCAAATGTGATGTAGAGGATATTGGTTCAATGCATACAAAGATGCTAGGTTGTCATAAAATGTTTTGACATTGGTTGGACATAAGCCAATGGCCCTGTTGACTTCTAATCCTTGGGCTACTCTTAAGGTGAAGGTAGGGTGTCTTTTTTTAAACCATTTAACCCAACTATCTCCTGGAATTCCATTTGTAAAGGGATTAGGTCTCCCTTCTACCATTTCAACAACCTTTCCTTTCAAATCATGGATAATTAAAGGATGTCCCAATGCTAACATATTGTCCAAATATTCTACTAGTCCAGCCTCTTCTTCAATGGTAAGAACTCCTTTTCTTCCTAGTTTTCTTGTTTTTCTTTTGCCATTAACATGCTCCATCATGCTTGTTCTTGGGATGTTGTAAAAATCACTTACAACCTTCAGTTTGTGTCCATCTTCTATAGCTAAGATTGCTTTCTGAAGAGATTCATTTGACCATGATCCACGGGACTGTTTTTTTGGCTTCTTTGACCCACTTGACTGCTTAGGAGGCAAAGGCATTGTGTCCCTAATGTCTACTGCTGGTTTTAGAAAAGATGTAGGGACAATTACCTTTGCCTTTCTTGTTCTTTCTCTAACATTGTGTGGATGTTGATTGCCTTGCCTTGCAGCTGAAGAGGGCTCCTTCTTTGTAAGTGAACCTTCTCCTTGTCTCCATAATCCTCTTTGGCTTTTGTCCTCTTTTTTTTTATTTTCATCAAGTTCTGAATTGCTCCAAGCATCTGAATTACTTGTAGGAGATTGCTGATTGCCTCCATTCTCCTCAATATAGCATCTTCTTTCTTCATTGCCTTTATCATTGTTGGATCTGCTCCTTTTCTTGTTTACATCATTGTTGAATTTGCCCCTTGTCTTGCTTGCATCAGTCTTGGATCTACCCCTTTTAAACCCTTCATCACCACTAGATCTGTCGTTGCTCTTTCCTTCATCACTGCTAGATGTGCCCTTGCTCTTGCCTTCATCACTACTAGATTTGTGCCTATTCCTACCTTCATCACTACTAGATGTGCCCATACTCTTGCCTTCTTCATTGCTAACTATTCTCCTTCTCTTCTCCATCTTGTTGTTGGATTTGTTGCCTTCATAGGAATTCTTCACAATATAATCCCTATTCATCTCATCCCCACTTCCACCAAGGTACATCTTTTGCTTACCTTTTGATATTCTTGCAGATGTGTCCCATTCTTCTTGCTCAATTTGTTGTTGACCCCTCCACTGCTCTCCACTGCCACAGCTCTTCTTCAAATCTAGTATCTCTTTTTTAAAGGTGTCTCCTTGCATCATTGATACTCCTTGTTTCTCCTTCAATGTCCTCAGTGTTGTGATTTCAGCCTCAATCTTGATTCTAGTTCCTCCTAGTTTTGTGGCCCTCCTCCCTAACACTGTGGCTCCTTTCTGCTGCAGCACTCTTTCTGAATCCTCATGACCAAAAATTGAATCAATGAGGTCTTCATATTGGCCTTCTTCTTGGTCATCTGAAGCAGCATCCTCCTCACTCTCTGATCTGCTATTGCTATAATATTCAGCACTTGAATCTGCCCTGTCATATAAATCTGCCTTGTCATATAAATCAACATTGAGGAAACTCTCCATTTCATCGTCACTAGTGTTCTCTCTCATAGTTGAATGCAAGACTAGTGTCCTTCTAGTGGTGCTCTAGCTACTCAAATGGTGCATTAGACCTTTGCACATATGTAAAAGAACACTTGCAAATGAAAATTGTAATGTTCTAGAGTCTGCTTTGTAATCTAAATCAACTGCCTCTTTTGTACACTACTTCATTGCTTTGCAGTCTTTGATTTCTGTAAGGCCATCGTTTTTCAATTTAAAGAGAGGCTCTTATTATATCCAATTCAGTGACACTATTGCATTAATCAGCCTTTTTGCAATGTTAGAACCGTCCCTCTACTTCTCAATACAACATTGTTAAATTCTATGACAGAGAACTAATTATCAATTACAAGCCAACTACTTCCTAAAGTAGTCTAAAGATTTGAAATGCAAATATTCTGTAATCCACCCAATTACTCCTAAATTGAGTTGTTTTATAGATACCTGCATTAGGCGATTCGCCTGTCATAGGCTGGTTTACCTTAGTTGGTATCTTTACGAAGTGAGTCTTTATGAATTGAACCTTTACCAATACATATTGTGATTTACCTGAGAAACATCAGAGCTAGCTATGGTTTACTATGACAATGGATCTAGTCAATAGTCTCGCCTGCCCTCCCTCCTGATCAAAATTTTGATTGTGACATCATTGTTGAATATATATATATATAAGTTGTTAACTGTTTGTTCTTGCTCTCTAGTTGCTTCATGAAATGGCCAAAGCAAGTGAATAGAGACCTGCTTTTGTAGTAAAATGGAGTTTGAATTGACAGAATAAGCCCTGTCTTGGGATGCCAAGTAAATCTCTCGTCTCTATATAGTCAGGTCCACCTCATTTACGAATTCTTGTCACCAGTAGTCAGTCACTTGAAAGTTCCAAAAGTTCTAAGAGTTGTAGCATGTTGAAAAGCGATTTGATTTCCAAACCAGAAATTGCGTTGGAATTTTAGTAAAGAGTACTTTATAACCACAAGAAATATTTACATATGAGGCTCAAAATCATACAACATTTTGAAAATTTTTGTACACACTATCTACCATCTAGTACTACCACCTCTTGCCAAAATCACAACTTGCATTGATTGGGCATGTTTGCTATCAACTTCTATAGTTGCTCAAGATGAATTGTATCTCGTACCACTTGAATGGTTTGGATCATTTCTTCCTTATTTTTCGGTTTCTTGTGGCAACATAACAAATCTTTTATGATCTTCCAGAGATTCTTTATGGGATTCAAGTCAAGTGAGTTCAAAGGCCATTATAACTTTTGTGTCCTATAAAATTGCCTCTTAAGTTTAAGAAGTTTTCCATAATGTACTAGAGCACTGTCCTCCATAAGTATTAGTTGATGCATTATAAACATGTTTGACAAAATTTGTTGCAATTCACTCATTTGGAGGCAAAAAAATCAAAGGACTTTTGTCAAATCCTGTGAATGCATCCTTACCAATTCATAACTTGTGAATCTCTGTTAATTGTGTTTTCTTGTATTTGAAATTTTATTGCTATCATTGAATAGGTACCCCCAGACACCTATATAATATATCTGAGTTTGACAAATATATTTTTCACATTCATAAATGTAGGGAATGGGTCTTCTTTCCATTGGTTAGTTTTGTTACTTCCATCAAACTTTTGTAAACACACACTATTGGCCATGTACGTACTCAAAGGTAAGTAAGAAAAATACACTAAAAATGTATATAGAGAGTAATGGATACACCAATTGTACCACTAGTATATATCTCAAAAAACTCAAAAAGATTGTCAAATACTAGACAATCCTCCCCTATGTTATCTACAAGTCATCAATCTAGTCAATTCATCATTAAATTACAAAAAACATCAACGTGTTCAAAATTGATCAAATGATTATACTAATTTTAGATAGACGTTTGAATCCTTGTATTTTGAAAAAAAAAAACCTAAAGGGTGATAAGTAAGTCTAGCCTATCATCTTCAAGCTAATGATCTAGCCAATTTGAATTCCCTATAGGATTTCATTATACAAAGATTCAAGGGAAAAAATCACAAAACTAAGACAACATACATCTTATGATCTTATCAACTTTGCAGCAAACTTGTCCAACGATTCAAGAGTAATTTAGCTGAGAAACTCCATGTAGTCAACAAAGTGAAACTACACCTTTTTCATAGGATACACTTTATGAGGTCACTGAAACAAACATAACACATGAAAAAGAATCAGTTCAAGTCAAAGCACCTCCAAAAAACAAATGCAGCTCACAACGACCTTTGGAAAGTTTTTGTTGATAAATGGTATTTTAAAGAATATAAAATGTTTTGGAGTGTGAGAATTTACTTTTATTTAAACAATAATGAGTTTATATGTATAGAAGTGGCAAGTTGAACATAACACAAACTTCACAATTTCTGCTAGACAACACTATTTAGAGAAATAATTGAGATAAGAAGGACCTTGCATTGTTAAAACAAAGAATGGTTGATACAAATAAAGGATAGGATTACCAAGAGAATAGAATCACCATTAATGAACAACTTATTAAGGATCTATTTCTAGCACATTTCTTCTCTTGTGCAACAAATAGTCATAGTAGAGAGTTTAAGTTGATTTTGATCCTTAAATTTGACATACATAAACAACTTCTACACTCAGTTGTGCAACACACACTTGAAGTACTTTAACACAAGTTCTTAGTTGTAAGAACACTTGTGTAAATCTCCGTCTTATTATAGAGTCCATAAGCAACGACAAAACCTCATGCTCTTGCTTGTTGGTGCTACAAACAAAATCATAAACAGAGAGGTATACAAATTAGAGTGGCAACGGATTGCACACTACAAAGTCAGTGCCTTGATTAGAAGGCATCTAAGATTGTTGAGTGATGGCATAATGGTGAGCTTTGTGACTTGATGTGCATGAGTGGTGCAATCATCATAGTGTGTGTGTGTGTCGTTCCCGCATCTTACAATTGCACAATAGAAACCATTTCTCACTTTAGGGCTTGCTGTCATTGTCTACCACTTTGTTGAGTTTTCCTTAATCTTCTTCTTTCCCACTAGCAGACATTGATTGGACTCAACTTAAAATTGGTTGCAAGAGGTGTCTCTGCCATCACCAAAATTACTCCATGTTCCATGCTGCAAGAAAAAGAAGAATGGGTACAATAACCTTGTTCTTTCTCTTACACAATTTTTGAACACTGTATGAATAAGGTCGAAGGAAAAAATTGAATGTACTTTAAAGTTCAAATTTGGAAGATGAATAGATCACTTGGGGTAATGTATACTTAGTATATATAGAGTTCAAGTATTTTTTATTGATCTAAGCAATGCTTGAATCTATTTGAATTACAAATTCTTTATGACCAATTTGATTCAACTAAGCCACTAAGGTAAATATTCTATTTTAATATTTCTTTTAGCAAAAATATGTAAGACAATTCAAAATGATGAATTTGGATGTTGAGGGGTTTAGGGTTTCAAATCAAATATATATTTAAAATCTACTTTTATTAATGTGATGTATTGTACAACTGAGCATTGAATTGTATTTGCTTATATATTTATTGGGCTTCCATTGAATTAATTATAGATTTTGAAGTTGGAAGTAGGGATTGCTCTAAAATTATTCCTAAAGCATTCACACTATTGTGTTCACTTCTATATGTATTGCTTATAATAAAAGACACTTTTAAAGCACAAACAATTGTGGTACACGCCAGTGACGCCACCTTACAATTTCTATGGTTCAAATTTAACATAATTAAATAATTTTTGTCAAAATATTTCACATTCATCTTGCGATTGGATTAGGAAAATACGGTTCTTTTAAAAAAATTTAAGTCAAATTGAAATAGTTTAGGTCAAGATTTCTTTATTAAAAGGCTCTTGTATATATTATTGAAGCAAAATTGTTAAAACCTTCCAATAATAACAAGACCAATTACCTCGTAATATGTCATCAACTAAGATTTGTCAACTCCCTTAGTATGAATTTTGTATATGAATGTTTGAAGTGGCTCCACTTGTTCTTTTTTATTGCTTCAAGCATATTTATCTTTAGTTAAATCTTTAAAGTCAATTGTTCCTTTAAAAAACAATTGAAAGTTTGTGCAATTGCTATAAATTACAATTTTTGGAATGTCTTTCTTAAACTTCTTTTTAAGATAGAAAAACAAATTAGGTTTGGAGAGTATAATTTTTTTATTTCAATTGGTGTCTAGGAGCAAAAATTGTGCCATCTAAACAAAAGTAGTCAAATTAAGTAGTCAGGGTAGGATAAAAATTTAAATTTAATGAAAAATTGTTTCTCATAGATTGTATTTTTTCTATATAGAAAATTTTGGATCATTTCATTTTGAATATAGATCTAAGAATTACATTTTGTTTCATACAAAACTCACAATAATTTTTGAAAAACTAATATATTTGATTCTTTTTTTAACTCAATTTTTAGAATTTTCAAAAGAAGAAGTTTTAAAGGGCTTAATTTGCATGCCAGAGCAATCCAACCACAAAGATTTGTGTGTTTTCATCTTAGAGCTACAATTACTTTAGTCCTTTTTTCTATCTTTAGCTTGTATCTACTCATATTTTAAAAAATAAAATAAAAATAAAAATCGAGGTTTGGTTTTATAGAAATTTTAATATTTTATTAACTATGAATTGAACTTTTCAATGTAAATATTCTTAAATCAAAACGTATAGTATAAAATTTTCAAATAAAGAAGGCTCAAATTCTCAAAGCCTTAAAAATCTAATTAGGCCAAGAGTAAAAAAAACATTTCTTCACTTTAGACACAAATTTCTTGCAATCTAAATCATCAAAGCTTTAAAATATTTTTCTTCACATTCTTATACTAGCACAGTTGCAAGGGGGGTCAATAGAAATTAATTCTAACATCCCCAAAAATTCTTTTTTATTTCAATTCTATTTTTTGAATTTAATTGTTGTAATATCAAATAAATATATTTTTAGAATAAATTTAATATTTGGAGATTTTTGTTAAAATAACTACTCACCGCTTGTTGCTCGTTGCTCACCTTTCATATTCAAGTGTCATTGTAGAACCAATGACTACAGAGCTGGGTATATTTGATTGAGGTTTGTGACTATATCACTTGCATTGTATATTGTAGTTTTGCTCAAGTATAAAAGTATGGCAAGAATACCTATCTCCTCTATCAAACCTTGTAAAATGTGTAATTATATGCCAAGATATATTTTTAATTCACATATAATTTGATAGCACAAATGTTCAAAATTTTGTAATTAGACATTTTTTTTTAATATGCTATGGAACAGGGTATTTGTATTTTTTAGTTTTTTATAAATACATTGTGTCAATTGGACCATTTAGGGATTAATCTTTTTCTTTTGCAAAATCAATAAGACAATAGTGGATAAGTATTCAATACAATTTAATCTTGAAAGAATGTTGACAATGATTTGATTTTTGGACCAATAGCTACATTCTCCATCTCTATAGTGATCCAAATGGTCATCGATTGGCTACTTTTGAAAGGATTAACCACTCTAGAAGGATGCTACAAATACTAAGTGTTCGATGGATGACTAGCTTCATTTGAAATTGTAGGATGAAAAAAACATTTTTTCATTCATTTTTTTAGAAAGTTGCTTGAGTATATTTTCAATGAAAAGTATTGCAAGTTTTTTCATTATAGTATTATTGACTTTTCTATAGAAGAAGATCCATGCTTAATCTACAGATCCTCCTTGTATTGTACTATAGCTTCCTAACAACTTTCTACCTATTAACTAATTAAAGAGTGAAAAACAACTAGGTAGTCCAAAAAATAAATATATTAAAATTAGATAGTTTTTCATTACAATTAAAATAAACTATATCTTCATCCAAGTTCTTACAATTTTTAGGTGTTTGTTGCTATTTCATCTAAAGTGGCTATGTTCACCTAAATCCTTGTCTTAAACTCCAAATCCTAAATTCTCTACCTTGTTTGTCAAGTTTTGTTAACTCTTAAAGGACCATGAGGCCACTATGTGGCTTTTGCAATTACATTTGTAGAAAATTCCATTTGCTAACCTTACTAATAGCTTATGAACAACAAAAAAACCTTAGAAGATTTTTCTACTAAATTCGTAGGTGCAATTTGATCAAAAAATGTTCAAGTATGCGATTTTTGGTGAATTTTTTGGGAATGGAGATGATGCTCTAGGCTATTACTTTACATCCCCACATCTTTTTTTTCTTTACAAATCAAAATTATTTGAAAAAAATTAAAACATCAATATCATGATGATATATAGTTATGTACCCATGGAAAAAAATTAGAGTTTTGGAAGAACATTTTAGCATTCCAATTTCTGATTGTGTACAAAATATAGTCTAATTGAACAACTTTGAAAGTACGGTCTAATTGATCAATTTTGTCAGTAGTGGCATTTTTTCAAAAGTTGTGCAATTTTGTTGATTTATTTTTCGCAAGAAAGCTATATGAGTCTTCTTTCATTTCAATGGTGGTGATTGTCAAAATTATTCTACACAAATGAGGAATTATGGTTGTTACAAAGCTAGTCAAGAAAACAAGATCTATACTAAACACCCCTAGTCCTTTAGGGGTTAAGTATCAAGGTTCATTGCATGTCAGAGATATGCTTTGTTTGTGAGATATTGTACTTTAAAATAGTCAAAATGGCAAGGTGAAAAACTTTGCAATATATATTTTTAGTTATTGACAAAGAAGAGATGCAAGATTGTGTGAAGTGAGTTGAATTTCTACAAATTAGACCATCTATATATAGTGAGGGAGAGAAGCTAAATCAATAATTTTCCAAAAATTTAGGCACCCTTTTAATTAAGTTATTTTATTTTGTGACCAACCTACTAAGAAGCTATAGTATTTAGGCCATTTTTTGCTATTTTCTCTTATTGTGAATTTTAGCCATGAAAATGAAGTTTTTTGAATTTAAGTCCAATTTATGAAATGAAGCTTATCAAGCTCAATTTTGTTCTAATTAGAAATTTTGAAAAATTTCTAAATTTCAATGTTTTATAGCAATAAGAACTCTTGGTCTATAATCATGGTTTGTGTTTTTTTGATTTTACACTGACACAACAACTTTGCTTTTATACCAGTATGTTATACTATAATATACACCGATGGTGAAAATTTCAGATTTTTCAAGTATATTTTGTTATTGATACAATTTTCTTCATTTCTTTCATAAAAAATTCATAGTGGTTTCAAAATTTTCCAAAAGAATTTGTAGTAGACATATGATTTCAACTCTAAAAACATAAATGTTAAATATTTGTTCATATCTATTTGCAAAATGACAACAAACATAATGATGGACAATGAGGCTTGAAATCAATGATCATGGCTTTGTACTTCTAAGATATGATAAAAATGCACTTATACAACTCCCCCCAAAATTTGAATGAAATTTTTTTTTTTCTATCTTGTAACAATCATTTGTTGAAATCATCCAAAGGATAGAAAACATCTTCAACGTTGTTTCAAGATTTAACTCTTGTTCATTCCTCTAGGTTAAATTTCATACTTTACCTTTTGTGTTCACCTTACATGTAACTTACTACCAGGGACAATTGACCCCCTTATTGCCCTATATTTTACCCTTATAGAAAATATTAGAATTTTTTATTTGCAACGCATAGTAAAATTTGGAGATTCTAAATTCATATTTGTAATCAAAGGTCCTCAAAAGTAACTTGGATAGGTGAATAAATACAAAATGTATCGGGTGCAAAATAGGGGGCAATTTTTACATCTATGGTAGCTGATCCATTTCTAACCAGAATCCATTTCCGTCATATAGGCTACACTCTTTCCAATCAACAAGAAAAAAATAGGAGATTAATTATGGCACAATTTATAAGGTAGCCATGGTGCATTAATGCCTAAAGGATTGGACTATGTTTTTTGGTTGTATAGAATTTTTGGGCACATCATTGTGACCAGAAAAATTCATATTTTAGGCTGAAATTTGAATAGGTGTGGACAAAAAATATCTTTCATATGCAACAAATTTCATGACATTTGGAAATAGGAGTCAAAAGTTATGGCCCAATATGTTGTTTGTTTCTCAACTTGGGCAGTCTGGGCAGATCTAAAAAATTCACTTTTTTCAAAAATAAAAATTTGAAATTGATTTTCTATATTTACATATGTGTGGAAAGCTTTGAATCATTCTATTTCAATCAATGAGTCATAAATTATGAGGAATTTTAGTTTGCGGGCAGTTATGAGTTTTGTACTCACCCTAAACTTTGAAGTTGTTTATTTCACTCCATTTTCATTATTTTTGAAAAAAATAAAATCATAGGATGTACATTGTTTATAAGAACATTATAACCATTGGGATTGACATTTTTCAATTCTATAATTAAATTCTTAACAATTTAGTATTTTGCTATCTTTTTCTATTAGCTATTTTTTTCCTATATGTTGTACAATTCCAAATGACTTGAAAATTTTCAAGCATGTAAACAACTTGTTTAGAAAAACAATTCCAAAGAAGCACCACCATTTTGAACATTTTTCATAGAAAAGTGAGCTTGTAAAGTACAATTGCGTGATTTTTTGCAAGGTTAAAAAAAGGATTTTTGTCAATTCAAATGCTAAAATCTTGCAATCTACAAGGTGGAAAGTTCTGAAATTTTTTCTACATCTTTTCAAATAAGTGTTCTACAAGATCCTACGGTTATATGTGTCAAAAAAAGTTTTTTTTCAAAAAATTTGGTACTTGTACTAAAAATGTCAGTTTTTGAGCGGTTTCAGGAAAATAGAGTCATGGAACTTTAGGGGTTAAGATTGGTTGCAATCTTTGTTTATTTTAAAAGCAACCTATGGTTGGAAATAGGAAGGCCTACATAATAAGAATAGGTTGAATAGAATTTGCAACTAAAATATTTGTAGTAATAAAGTTCTGAGAAATAAAACTCTGGAAAAATATGAAATCCTTCTAAACCTTGTTTCTATGCATGGGAAAATTCCTGCACTCAATAAACGTATGCTCCAGATATGCGGAATTGCTAAAGTGGTCGACAATGGGTCGGCTACCATACCCTTCACTGGAGCAATAAGCGGTCAATCCTCCCTGACCGTGACTTACAGGTGGAACTTCGTACAATGTCCAGTTGGCAAATCTCATGGACAGCTGGACGAAGCTCCACATCAGATGAGCCCGCCCAAGAGTGCCGCCCCGCCCATTCGCGACCCTCTTTAAGTTAGCCCCAATTTGCCAAGTCCCGGAAAGGGAATCCTCGGATTAGAAAGGACCCTCGGGAACTGCAGCTGGTGTTTGGAATTAGGACGAAAATGGCCAGGCTAATTGCGGACCCTGCAGAGCTAAAGGGCCCATCGGCGTCGTTCCCACCAGGAGTCCAGGACGTGCAAAAAACGTGAGAATATGGACTCTGGCTCCGGGTTGAGAGTCTCTACAGTAGTAGTACAGTCAAGTAATTAATCTTCAGTTCGTCTGCTTGCTTGCTTGCTCGCTCCATACGGATGAATGGACTCGGCTGTGGCACTCCCGCTCGGAACTACTGTACTTACTGCCATGGCGCACCAGGCATGAAATCCAAGTTATGATCGTGTCAAAGCAAGAAATCCAGAAGCTCAAGCAGATCGTTTGTCCATCATCGGCCATTCGGCGGATCCAACATTCGCGGTTCAGGCATAGATGCAGTGAAAATGGTTGCCATCACTTCGCGAAATTCCCGGTTAGGTTAAATTAGGGTAGCGGCGCTCGGAACACTGTTGGAAATTCCGAGCATTCTCATTGAAGAGGAGACAGGGACAGATTTGATACTTTAGTTAGTTCTTAATGAATAAAAGAGATGCAGTACATGTTGGTGAGAGTGTGATGAGACTACGGCGATTCGATGAGCATCGGGCACTATAGTCTTTTCCTGACAAAACAGAGCTCTTCAAAATTCAAAACTTATGAGATGAGCGGGGGGTAACGAACACCGGTAATTACTGGATTCTGCAGATTTATTGATTGCAAGCAGACGAGAGCTTGGCATGAATTATTGGAGTCGACACTGTGCTGCACGACGAAAATTGAGATAGTACCTGCAGTACGTCATATGTTTTGCAACCATAGCAAATTGGCTACAAAACCGTGTTCTAGAATTCAACTGCTTCTCTCCCTCATGTGGTGACACGATAGCCAAGGAGAGACGAACCTGGACAGGATAGAAATGGAAGTACGGAGAACGGCCTCGTACAGACAGAGAAAAGATCGGAAGTGACGAATCGAGAGTGCGGCTTGATGAGAGCTAGGAAATTGAACCTCGGCCCTTGGATTCATTTGCCTCATGATGAGAGACTGAATTTCATTTGAAATTCAGTTGAGATAATTAGCATTTGCATACCCGATTACCACTTTACCAGTAGACAGTAGTTATGGCAGCGGCCGGAATATGCTCCTTAGCTATCGAATAGGTCTTCGTCAACGTCGAAAACTATCCATTAGCTGCAATTGAATTTTTACCGTAGATCAAACGCCGAGGTTTGCCTTGTCCATGCATGCTCGGATTTCCGTTTTTATTTAAGTCCATTAAAGCACGCACCTCAGGAAAAGGACGATGCGATGCGGAAAAGCAGCACTATGTCTTTTAACTAATTCTGCGGCGTGCGTATCGGAATCGCTCTGACACCGCCATTGAGTGATGGCAGCATTGAAGTGGAAAGTGCGCTAGGAGGAGGCAAGTAGACCAACTAGGCACTAGGCAACGAAGCGCAATGGCGGCCACTCACGGACAGAATGAGAGTTATAGTTATGACGAGAATGATCCCGAATGCTGTGGAGTGTGGAAATGGAAGTCAAACCAGGTCAGGCGGTTCCATGCGCATCTCATGATTACCATTACCGGCCTTAGCGGAATTAGATCGACTCTGGAAGTGGTGAACTTCGTCATCACAACGATCACATTCGATTGTTCGGGGATTGAATTCTAATCTGTAATATGATTCTGTTGGATCATGTCTGTTCGAGTGTTCTACTACTTGTCTTTTGTCTCTCTTCTGAAATCGGTTTAGATGACCCTCGGGAAGTGAGGGACGAGGAGAATATTGACGTCGGGGAGGGAGAAAGATGTTCGAGACGATTTAGCAGAATGATCTTTCAGAGATAAGAATTATTGAGAAGCGCTTGCTGCGAAGTTGTTTCTGACGGAGTTTATAGATTTGTGAGTGAGCGGAGTTGGTTAGAACAGGCTCCGAAAGGGAAAACACGGTCCATTGTGACGTGGTAATGAATTTGGAGCTAGGTTGACGCATTGGGTATCTTGTGGGCGGGAGATTTGCTCGGTAACTTTGCGAGACGGTTTTGGTGGTGAGAATGCGATCTTCAGAAGTTACTCATAAGCGCGAAGACGGTACTTACTTTATTCTTCAAATATCCAGCACTCCGTGAATATTTGGAGAGGTGACTTCAGCATTTTTCGCTCGGGGTAAGATCTCTGACGTGCAGGCTCTGTTGTGCTCCCTGGTTTTAGAGGACAATACCTGTGCAGATGAGGGACATAGCTGTGGAGAATTCGTGCACTATCACGTACTTTTCTTGCGGTTGGAGCTTTCAACATCTTTGCTGTCATTCCATCAACTGCTGTTGGTGACAATGTCTACAACTTACACATTGTGCACCGGAAATGAGAAGTGCCTTTCATCTGTAAGTCTAAGCCTTCTGCACATTAATGATTATTTTAGTCAGTGCAGGGTGTTCGTCCTTTTCATATTTCTAAGATTTCCACAGTGAAGGAATCGCGACATCTTCTCTAAATCTTAAATGCTTTCCTACTTCGTGAATACCTCTTTCGGCAACTTCAACTATGACAAGAAAGTGTAGACGTAACACTCTAGGAAGTCCTATTCCGAGGTTTTTTAACTCAGCAGCTACCAAATGTTTAAAGAGATTGTAAGTATCTGCATTCGTTAGAATGTTCAGCACTTGTCCTAGTGCAGAGGAGCAATCTCTTATGAAATTCTTCAGTGCTCACCTGACTGAAAACATCGCCTCCTTGCAGAAGATGTTTTCAGAACAAAGTCACCGGAGCCTTTCAATCTGATTTGAAAGTTTCACCGAACCTCATGGAACAATAAGCTTGCGGCCAGTAGGTCGATGCGGGTAACTTAGGAACGTCTGGCATCAGAGATCTGCGGGTTTGATCAAATCAGGAACTGTATTTACTTGAAGGGATTATCTCCTGTCGACAGAGCTCCCAGCATGTGAGTACCACCATTCTGTGATTCTGTTCGGACTACTCCGAACACTTGGAAAACTGCTTTACACTCCTGCACAAGGAAATCACTGTTTAAATTTGACAGTGCAACCGGGGTTCAAGAATCTGCTAGCTTAAGTGAAATTCGATTAGAGACCTTGCACTCATCGGACTTATGGTCGTATATGGTCGTCCTATAGTCGAACACACGACTGCAAGTCTGATATACGGTTGTCACTCATGAGACTGATCTGAGAATCGCAAGTCGATCGATTGAATAGATACCAAAGTAGGCTGTTTTTTCTCGGGGATAATGTTTTTAAATGATAAGAGACGCTGAGCGCTGAAGTTGAGGAGGAAGATATTGATCGTTGCAATTAGTTGCAACCCTAGTTCTCATCCTTGCGCTATTCTAGTCTTGAAATATGAAGCCACAAGCGAAGCTGTTCGACAGGCCCTTCTCTCCGGGGCAACCTTTCTATTTCATGCTGGCATCATAAAGCTTTGGCTGTGTGTCTGTCATGGGAACAGGTAAGCCTGCAACACTGTTTTCATTTTTATTCAGAGCTCAAATTGAATTGTACGCCTTTCAGTAATCATGACATGCGATTCCGTAATTCTTGATTGGCTTACACTATATTTTCTGTGTCGACAATGTGGAGGCTTCTTTACGAGTTTATGTCGATACAAAAGATCTCAGCATTATAGCACCGAACTCTACTCGTGTGTTCACATATGACTAATTGTCTTGTGGGTTGCAATTACCCATGCATTGGCAGGATTCCAACTTCTCGTCTGGAATGCGGAAAGTGGAACAATTACGCATAGTTCCGTTTATGCTGGGACGATGATAGTGCCACAAGCATGGATGTAAAAGCAAATAGGGCAATGACAGACATGGATCGAGTAAAGAAGAATCATCTGCACGAAGAACTGGCCCGCAAATTCAGTCGAGCTAATAGTTCAAAAACGGGATGTTTTATTCCTAGTAACAGGAAAACACATCGAGGGAACATGAAGACCTTAGATGGCCAAGGAGTTGAGACCCATGCTCACGAACCTGGAGTACATCAGCTGAATCTCAAACCCAGTTTGATGGGAGTTCAAATTTACGACGATAGCGAGCATTTCTTCAGTAGACAATCTTCAACGGCGTCTATAGCTTCGGAGAAGTTTCGATCAGGGGTGGACATGCCGTGTTTCAGCGGAAGAGAGCAAGGTGATGGACTTCAGACGAAACGTGGACGATCAATTGTTGCCTCATCTGATGCAGGGAAGAGAGCAGAGAGCGGCACGCATTGGGGTGATTCAAACAGGAGTAGGCTTGGCAGGCGTCCTATAACCACCTCTTTTGAGGAAGCCAGGGCTGCTAGTGGAGTGCTCTACCCGCCATCCCCACAAGCTGGAGGCAACGCCAACAGTAGCATTCTCAATGCTGTGCATTTCACGTTCGGCGAAGCCAGTGCTACTAGGTCTGGTCAAGATACTGACAAAATTTATAAGCAGCTTTTAGAAAATGCAAGGTCGCACAAGTATTCTCATGATGGAGATTTAGAGATGACGCCAAAAAGCTTCCGCACGACGCAGAGAAGCTCTAGTTCTGTTGCCAAACAGTCTTTCGGTAGCAGAGTAGTCAGTTCCTCTACATCGCTGACGTTTTCGGAGAGGTTGTTTGGGTACGAATTCTCAAGAGATTCTTTCCGGAGACAAAGCCAGCAGCAGCCGGATGCCAAGAGTGCCCAAGCTTCTCTCAATAGGTCCCCCCTTACCCCACAGCTTAGTTGTGGACGTCAGAGTTACAGCAATTCAATGTCGATCCCTGCTGTGTCTGATTACGAGGAAACCGATGACGATGATATCATTATTGAAGGCGACATTATCTTCGAAATCCCCAGCGGACCTCCGTTTCGTTGCTCTCATGATCAAGAACACTATGCTGAACTGGTTATGGTAAGAGCCAAACCACGACCCAAATCCGAACGGTGGACATCAAACAAAAATTCTTTTCATTTAAATTTGAAGCAACAATCTATGAATGGAAGTAGGCGACGACAGCACCGATCTACTACTGTTGATCCTGAAAGTCAATCTGTGAAGGCCAGAGAGAAGCTTGATATGTCTCACCGTGACATCAGCTTGAGATCGAGCTTTGATGGAGGATCCCGAAGATTGAAGCACCTCTCCTCGTTCCCATCAGAACGCAGTGGGTGGCTGGGATCTGAGTCCGACGCGGACGACTTTGTGCTGGATTCCAGCCGCTTGAAGATTGATGTGTCATACGAGCCAGGTCTGGATCACAACTTTTTGGAACAAGTGGACAATAAGTTGCAACCCAGTGGTGGAGCGAAGTTGGACGAAGCCGACTTCCCTTTTAACTCTCCAATTGCGTCCTCGTTTCTGTTCGAAGAACCAAACGGCAAGAAGCGCTCGGAGGTTGCGCATCTCCCATCCATGGCGAGAACTGTAGTTCTAGAAATTATGGATTATGACAGTGAAGATTTAGATGTGAGTGATGATGCATTTCACGATCCGGAGGATGATTCTATTTCCGACACTGATTCTTCGCTCACCACATTCTCGCTGGAAGGCGACTGCAGTGGCAGCATACAGGGTCAAATTGACCAGCACACCCAGTGGGTTTCAACGAGAAGCTTCAATTACTTGAGGGAGGTAGTGGATCACAATAGCGGCTTCTTGAACATCGAGAGTCGATCGGGAAGGTTCAGCGTAGATTTGCGGCAGGAGAAGTGGTTGGGGAAGGTAGAGCATTCGCACAGTTTTCGTAGGCCAGGCGTGAGGGTGGTCAGTCTGAGGAGGTCGGCTCAGTCTAAGCTAGCTTCGTCCAAGCGGTCTCTTTTCGCTCCTTGCTTGGTATGTCTCTCTTGTATACATCAACGCCCAGCTCAAGCTGAACATCCTTAACTTAGTCACCCTGTTCTCTTCCCGGGTTCATTCAGGTGCTGCAAACGTCAAGTTCGTTAAAATGGCGAAATTTCAGTGGGATTGGCACTTCTTAGCCGCCCGCCTAGAACCTCAGATTTTAACCAGTCCTAGTCTTTTACATATTTTCTTAAAAGAGTTTTTAGAGCTCTGAGCTCTTGAATGTCACAATTTGGCGCTCTGAATCACGCCAATTTAACGAATTTGACTATTGCAGCTTCCAATTTCTTCCAGTTTGTTTTCATTTTTAGAGCTCCTGCAGTCCTGCCTCTTCTGTTACATTTCATAAGCTTGTTATGTCCTGGTGGTGCGGAATTTGTTCTCTGAAGACTCAAGTCCAGTTTACGTGCGCAGGCTTTAACTAGAAACAATAGTACAGGATAGTTGAATCTCTAATACACCCCCGAACTTGTTCCCCAACTCATTACATATCAATAATAAATGATCAGATTGCTGAAATTTAGGGTTTGTAAACCCTGTTTTCTACAGTCGCATACTTTGGCTAACATCGAAGTCTCACACAGGCCTCCATACTTGAGGTGGTGATTCCAGAAGGGGAGACTATGGTCTTGACGGTGCATAGTTGACCTAATGCTTCTCTGATAGGTGGTATAGGAACATCTTTGATAACCAGCCTACATGGGTTCTCTCTTGGCCCTTTGCGCACTTTAGAGGGCGGGTGCATTGAGTTGGGTGTCTGGAGGGCTTCCAATGGCGTCTCCTCCCCTTAGTGTTCCCGATTGTGGCTTCTCCTTGCTTCCATCTCACAGTACTTGCGTTCTGTTGAACCTTCTTGACCTTATTCGGCTGGGTTTTGTTGTATTTTATTGGTTCTGTCCTTTGGACACAGACTATGGCAACGATTCCACATCGACTCTACACAAATATGAGTTTCCAAAATTTATCTACAACCCCATTCACACTCAACTACTGTGGTTTGATTTTTGCCTAATACTAGGCCCACATGGTGAGCCAAGAGCCGTCACCTAGGCGGACCCCCAGTTGGCTAAGGAGCCCCCTGCTTGGGCGAACCTCTGGTTGGCCCAAGGAGCCCTCTCCCTCGGTTGGCTAGGGAGCCCCTTGCCTAAATGGCCTCGTAGTTGGCCAAGACCCCTTGCCTAAACAACCCTCCAACTCGGCGGCCCTTTATTTTTTACTTTTTATTTTTTTTACTTTTTATTTATTAAATTATTATTATTATTATTTAAAAAAATTTAATTTAAAAATTATTATTATTATTATTATTATTATTATTATTATTATTAAATATATTTTTTAGTTTAGATTTTTAGATTTAAAGTTTTTAAATGTTTAAATTTTAAGTTTCATTTTTTTAATTTTACATTTAAATTTTTAAATCCTAATTTCTTAATTTCTTACTTTTTTACATTACTAATTTTTGTTTACTGAGTCATCAAATTAGATCAGACTTAGGTGGATTAGACCTAAGTAGGTTAGATTCAAATAAGTCTTACACTTTAGATTAGACTTACGTAGATTTAGATATTCAACTTGGGATTCCTATTATTAAATCCAACAAGGGTTCTTTTTTAGAATCTAATGGAGATGCTAAGTTATGAAGTTGGGTGAGATTTTTTGTATGATTTAGATGGTGGTGATGGTGATAGTGGTTTGGCATGGTGAAGAAGACTAATATACATAACAATGCCTCAAGTTTCAGTGTCTACAAGCTTCAATGTTTTCTATGTTTCTTCAACAATGGATGGTTTGTGTAATGAGAGTGAAGCTAAGGGCTATTACTTTCTTTTGTGGGAAGCATATTTGTGATATACCTCAGGTATAGACAGACATTTGATTCACTTCCTATTTGGGTTGCTATTAAGTTTTTTTGGTTTAATTTTGAATTGTTGCTCAAATGCAATTTCAAAGAGAATACCGAGAACCTCTATTTCGGAGACATATCATTCAGCTTTGTACTTGGGGATTTGTGCAAGTTTCATCTGCCAAGTTTTAGTATTGGGAACTTGGAGCTTTAGAACTTATCGCAATTGTATTTTTGACCAAATTATGTTTGAGACCTTGTTCGAATTCTTTGTCGCCGTGAGGTAGGTGTATGGTAGATCAATACTTCAGTAGCATCTTCATTGCTATAGTGGTGTTCTAGACCTCGCGAAGAAGTAGAAGTTGGTGTAGGACAAGATGTTCGGATTGAAGAACAAGAACAAGAGTAAGAATGTGCAGATTGCAAAGCTTGCACCAATTCATACAAAATATTGGGCCAAAGCACGAAACAAAGGCCCCCAAAGTTGCTCAAAAGGTTTGCATTCTTGAATTGTGAGATTGTTTGCTATTTTTGATTGATTGTTATGCTCGTTGTGATAGAAACAAGTGATTCACATTTGCAATGTTTTTTGGATTGCTTAATTGACAAAAGAATCCAAAATTTGGGAAACCCTAAATCGTTGCTCTTGAGTTTGTGTGCATGTAGAAGAAGATGGATGAAGAGGTTGCGAGGGAGAAGGAGTTGAATGAGTTGTTCAAAGTGACCATCAATCAATCTAAGGTTCTAGTTGGTATGCTAGTTGTGTTGCAATTTGTTGGCACATATTGCTCCTTCCTTGCTACTCATTGTTCTCTACGTAAGCTTTGTGTCATTTCCTATTCTTTCTTGTTGGATGTACTTGGTCTGATTGAGCTATGTGTGAGATGGAATCTCATGTTGAGAGAGTTTGAACAAGGTAGTTCTTCTTAATTGTCTTCACTTGACCAAATTGGATACTAAAATTTTCAAAATCCTGTCGAGTTTTGATGCACCAAAGCCAATTGAATATATTTGGGATGAGCTAATTGAAGGTGGGTGCAATGTAGACCATTGAAATTGGATGTTTTGTGGTCTTGTGTAGTTTTCGATGTATGTGATTGCTTGATTAGGATGCTATGGACTTAGCGCAATGGGTTATGGGATGATGATTTTTTAGGTTTGCTTTGAAAAAGCTGACCTAATGCAAAAAGGTCACATTATGGTCCTTCAGTGTGACATGCATTTGTGTTAATTTCAATCACCTTGACATGTGCATAATTGTTATATCAAATTTTTTTCCTAAGAAGGATTTGAATTCAATGATCTGGCTTATATTTGAATTTGAATTCAATGATTCGTTTTATCTATCTAACATTTTTAATTTTTTTGCAGGTTTATTTGTATATTTGTATATTTGTATCGTAACGACTTTATGTAGGTTTGTACAATTTGTGGGAAAATTTATATGAAAAAAATTTGTATGCGAAATTTGATATAGAAAAATTTGATATGTCAAAATAATTTATTTTAAAATTTTATATATATACATAATAAAATTAGATGAAAAATTAAATGTTATATTTTTTGGTACAATATAGGCTATATTATAATGTAAAAGATTGTTTATTTGATTTAACTACATATTTACTACAATATATCTAATCATCATTAAATTTATGAATAAATGTAATACATTTTTTAAAACAATGTTTAGCAATGTAAAATTTGATCAATGGAATTAATGAATCTTTTTTGGATGATTTACATAATAGAGTGGTTTGAAATACAAATTACTTTTTAAAGAGCATGTCAATGACCTATTGAAAACCGTGGAGTGGATTTTCTACAACTTAGTGGATATCTAATTACTTGTAAAATCAAATTAGTATTTGGAATTTAAAAAATAATAATATTTATTATATTTGGTAGGAAATTAAGCAATGAAATATTGTATATAGCTCCTAGAAATACTCATTTTGAATCATTGAAGTTTTAAGTGGTTCTACATATCAACCAAAACAATGTAAAATAATGTTACAGATTTAAATTCACAATATAAATTAACAAAAGAACAAATGGAAATTGAATGAAATCTACAACAAAAAATAGATTCAATACCAAATTCAATTGTTTAGACAATTTTGCAAATTAATCAGTCTAAATTTTATATTCTATTTAAAAATCCTATTAAAATCAATAAATGATATAATATAAATCATGAAATAAAAAAATCTAAAAAGATTTATTAGTCAATTGAAATGAATGAAAAATGAAATTTTTTTGTAAAGAAATCTATGTTTAGCTAATATAGAAATAGTATAAATGTTTAGGTCTTTATACAAGAATGTCTTTTAGACTTTATATAAAAACTTCAATATTTTTATTCAACAAATAATTACATATATTAATTTATTAAAATTAAAAAATTAAATTAAATTAATACAAACATTGTTCACATTTTATCAAAAATAATGAAAATGATTTTGCAAATCTTGATAGTAAAAGTATTATGTAATATAGAAATTGGTCTTATACAAACTAAAAAAAATTAAATTTTTATTTTTGAAATACTTAAAAATTAAAAATTAAATTTTTTTATTAATAAATCATTTAATAATTAAAAAATGGCAATAAAAATAATTCTGAATCACTATCAACAATTAGAAAACATTCTATTCATTTTAATGAACAAATAAATGGTGTACAAAATTTGTCTGTTATGTATTTCAAAGATTATTATTTTTAAAACTTTTTAGCCCATTAATACTTATACTCATATTGCAACAAACAATCAAATCTTTATTACAATGTAATTTTACCTTATAAATAAATGAATCATTGAATGTTTGTAATCAATATCTAAATTTAATTAAGAAAAAACAATCCTAGCATATTTTGTACATAACAATACATGAAATTTTATTATAATTATTTTAGAGAAAAAACTCTTTTACTACAACAAACTTTTTTACCTAATATTGGTCTATTTGTTGCATCTAGTGAAGAATACAATCCTAAATATATCTTTGAATATAAACATAGTGAAAAAACTTAATTTTTCAACATTCTTGTTGATCATCCTTGATATGAAAAAATACAAAGAAATTGCTCTTATAATAAAACACCAAAATTATGGAATATAAGGCCTAAAAGTCATGATTTTACTACAAATATTCAAAACATTTTTTTGCAAAGTGACATAAAATATAACAATAATACACAGTTGAATTTTTTTCACTGATTTTTTTGGAACAACTTGCAATTGTTGACCATTTGTGGACATGATTACTAAACTAGTCATAGAAATAGTTCTAACACTTGCCACCTAAAATGAAATCATCTTTATCATTTTTCTCACTATTTACTTTTGTCTAAATATTTTTGTTTAATTTGCCCTCTATCTACTATCAATAAACTAATAAACTAATATTGTTGTTCACCTAGGACAGGGCCTCACGGTCACACCGTTCTTGTTTTACTCTTGCAACGAAATCTCTTTCATCGAGTCAAAAACCAAAAAAGTTGCGGAGAACATAAGTCTTCAATGTTGATTTTTAAACACCCTAAACCCTAATCTGATCGAATACACGACAATTTGACATATCCAATATGGATGCCAACAATAAAGAGATCAACGCCTTCCCAGATATAATCCAAGATTCTGAATCCATTACTGAAAAACAGCAACTCAGATACAGAATAAGTCAAATCCTATTTAACAGACCAGTTGAAGATGAAAATGCTATTCAGAATCATCACTACCGTATGCCAAACCAAGGGAAGTCACAACACTACTGGATTGTGGATCATCCTCTTTGATCTTTGAGAAAAAATCTGGTGAAGCTGTAGCTCGATCACCAGGCATCTCTGTGATGCTTGGGATACTGTCTAGAATAGAATCCTCCTCTCTCAACACTGGGTTGGCCCTTCGTAAACCTGGTTTCACCCTTCGTAAAGCTGTACCTAGATCACCAAACGCATCTTTGGGCACCTGATTTGTTGATGTTAAGACAGAGACTTTTTTTGGCTTGATGTTGAATGCCACTGGTTTCATTCTCACCGCGAAGGATGGGGCCTTCGTACTACTACTGCTACCTGCAGATGAACCAACCAACAAGAGTTAAGACATCTTGCAAGGTCACAAACGCAGGAACTATCGGCTACTATGCTATTGACACATACGAACATTGATTCTTTGCTCAATTGTGATAAAGAATCCATCCAAAAAAATAAAGTCATCACAAAACCCTAAAACAAATTACGCATAAGGAAAAAGATGCCTTATTCAGTGATCATGATGCGAGTGGACAATACTGAGCTGCCACTGCAACAAAATACCAGAGATGCTCAAACAACCCTTCAGAAGAATAACCTTACCTTTAGCTTCTGGTTCTCGCATCCCGTTGGCAAGGACTTCAGCCGCTTGTACTTGCCCTGCACCACTGCTGACAGGTACCTCTGCTTCAATCTTTCTTCTCTGGAAGAGACAAAGAAAGTAAACACTTCTCGTTAAAACATGGCATAACAATACGTGGAAGGGTTGCACAAGCCGGAAAGTTCACACGGCCCTCATACCTTCAAGCACTAAAGATATCTTCAAAATGAAAAAGGACAGTATTGGATAATGGTCAAAAGAATACCTTCGGAACATCTCCACCCTCTGGTGTCTCGGAAGGACCAGGTGGGCTTTCCTCGTCGGAATAATACTCTTCCAGATCACCATCGTCAATACGTCGCACGAATTTGCTAGAATTCTGTCAAGGGTAAGCTCGGTGTGAGCAAGAAAACTAGGTGATAAACGGAGCAAGCAGGGTAACAATAACTTCACATATGACAATATGTCCAATCAACTCCACGAAATTCAACGAACATACGGCACAAGCACTTCAAACGTAATAATCGAAGCTCAGCCAGGACAAGAACATAAAACAAGACTACCGGCAATTCATAAAAGAGCACTCTCGGTACAACCGGTCGCAGCAAATACCTGAAATACAACTGATTTTAATATTGCTTCATCTTGCTCCTCCATTTCCTTCTCCTGAAATGTGAAAGTCAGAATATGACTGCTCGGAATGCAATGCAAAAATAAGGACGAAGTACAGACCATGCAGGTCAGAAACAATGTCAACTACAAGTAAAAAAATCAAAGTGAAGCAAAAGGTCTTAGAACATATAATAGACAAATGACATGCAGAGCAAAGAAAAAATGGTCGTGCTTGCACATCCTCTCGAACAACTCAAAAAAACAGTAAATACTGCGCAACAAAATCATGGGGAACTATCTGCATGCTGAAATGTGACGCTCACAAAACGAATTTAACGGAACGGTAAAAGTACCCTCTCAGCGGCTGTACGACGAAGAGCTGCCATCATGTCCTCCACACCAACATTTGCATGCCGGGACTGCACCAAGAGAAGAACAAAATGTAAGCGACATGCACAAATTCCGAAAACAGCACATACACAAAGACACGGTTCAAGCTGATCCTGTAAGCGGATTCAGATGTGAAGCTGCTTGCATATCAAGGAACTTTCTGCGTTCGGAATTACACGCTGCATTTGAAAACACAAAATGTTGAACACGTACAGAAAGTAATTCAGCGGCCATCTCATGTTTCAAGAGGTTATACAGATAACGAAGAAAAAAGGCCAAAGAGCATACCCGCATGGATTTCATTTCGTCTAATGCGGCCATAATGTCCATCTCCTGCTTAGAATCCAAGGTCCGATTCTCCAGTGCCTTCATTGCGTCACCCAGCTCCTCTGTCTCTCTTTTCTTCACTGCCTCGTCTGTCGCCTGAACCAACCACCAAACAATAAGGACAATATGCCACCCGAGTCACAGATGATGATCGCAAAGAATACAGAAAACTGCACTGAGACGTTCACATATTGGCAACGACACACAAAGATGATACAACTCCAGAACAAACCTCATCTGTGGCTCGCCAAGGCTCATAATTACGAGACGCCCCAGCTTCCATGGTGTAGTCACTATTTTGCGGGTCGGTCTTCATAGTCAGTTCGGCTGAGCACTTGCTGCACTTGAAGTAAAACCGAAAGATTTGGATTCCCAAGTATGTCTGGAACAAAAAGACAAGAGGCCTTGTTAGGAAAATGCGCCATAATCTCCACAACTACGATTCATCAAAATTCCACACACCATTATCGCAATTGCCCTAATATGCGCTCGAATGGATGACTGAACCAAGAGATCGTTACTGCCTCACAAATCAGGTCAGCCTCATTGGTCTTTCACATTATGAGACCCATCCCTTTACAGGCACGCATAGGTACAGCAAGTGCTTTGTACTGACCTCCCCTTCGACGTCCTCCTTGCGGGAATTGAACTTGGTCCCCTTGTAGATATAATTCCCGCATGTGTTGCACCGGATGCTCATGGGAAGCATCATGCGCACCTTAATCTGCAAATTCTTAGGCTGCTTCCGCCTAGGTATCTTCGCCGGATCAAAGTCCGGCGGATAATACTTGTTCAAAACCTTACGTTCTCCCATCTTGCCCTCCTCCGCTCTCCCTCAATGAAGTCACTGGATGCTCAGACTTGAGTATTGTTCTTCAAAACCCCTGTACAATGTCCAACTTGCAAAATCTCAGAGTCGCGTCGAAAACCGATCAATAAGGTAGACCTCCAGAGCCTGGAACGTCGCAAGCTCTGCGCTACGAAACCCTAATTTGTTGGGGAGGAGGCTGTGCGTTGACATAAGGTACTGTAGTCTGCTCTCAAAGCGACGTTTTATTGCATTGGACGTCGACGTCGCAATTCACCAGACAGCACGACCCCCCCACACACTTTTGAACAAAGAACAGGGAAACCGAATTCAAATTACACGAGGGTTGACATTCCCCCTCACCTGGACTCAATGCTAAAGCAGAAGAATGTCTCGGCGACACGGCAACGAAAGCTCCAGACACACCCACTGCTGCCATGTCCACTCCAAACCCTTCTCAGACACTTCTCCCTCCAAAACCAAGCGAAAAAATAATCCTTGACGACACAAATCCTCAAAATCCTAACCTGCACATCCGATCCACAAATTCCGCCATAGCAACTACCGAATCATGAATGAAAAGGAAAAAAAGTTGACCTGCTTCCAATTCCAGCCATCCTGGAGTTTCAGGAAGGGCTCCTGAGATCTGGGCCCTTCGATGCGTTGAACGGTTGAGATCAGCTGGTTGTGTTTTGAAGGGCCCCGATCTCAGGAGCCCTTCCTGAAACTCCAGGATGGGCTGGCCTCGTCACTAAGGGCGGGACAGTGGGGGGAGAAGGCACCCCCTGCCCACTGCCCGCCCTTAGTGACGAGGATGGGCTGGTTGCTTGAGGATGAAAGGGTATATACATATAGGACCCTAGCTATTTTGGTGAACGCTTCTTGCGATCTTTGGTTTTCAACTTTCAACTTCAAAAATTTATTACTAATTCCTCAAAAGTCCAAACAATGAAATGACTTGGATTAAGTGTCAATTCCATTTGTCTTTTAAGGAAATTTTTTTGAAAAATGTTTCAATAAGTGTAATCTTTCCAAATTAATTTTCATCTCATATCAAGGCACTTCATGTGGAGTCTACTTTGGGCTTTTTGAGAACTCTAGCAAACTCTCAATTGACTTCATAATTTGAAATTTTTCTATAAATGCTTTAGGATGAATCATGCTAATCATTATTTAGTTTATGTAAAGCTTTGTTTCACATCACTAATATGATAAATAATATTGCAAAATTTAAAAGGATTTTTTGATTTCAATATCAAAAATCAAAATGAGTAGCTAAGAATATATTTTAAGAAAAAATTATTTAATTTTTGTATTGTATAGATTGATATCTAGTTATCTACTCAAAACATTTGAAATCTTCAACCATCCACTTTCAAATAATGAGGTGAAAGTTATGAAGAATTTTTTTTCATCAATGAAGGTAGAATATAATAAGATGTCTTTTGCTCTCATTTGTGAAAATTTTCAAATAAAAAAAATGAAAGAAGACCAATTGTTTATTAGATTTTTTTCACCATTGGAATTAATAATTTAGTAGTTCTAAATTTCTTGTAAAAGGTTATTAATGGATTTTTTTCATTTTTTTCAATTTAGTATTACCTTTTACTTTGTATTTTATTAAACACATAAATGAAATTTGAAAAAATCATATGCTCTCAACCCATTTCTCAACATACTGATTAAAATGCACAAATTACAAGGATGTCTATTTTTTTAAAATAAAAATGTTGAAGTCAAAATCTTTCTTTTGGGAAGAGCTAGAATTAAGAATTCCTAGACAAGACTCCTATATTTTGAAGTTTAGCCATTTAGGCACATTGAACTTGCAATCGGTGGAGTTGTTCACTCTAAAAATTTGGAAGAATGTATTTGAAGAAGTTAACGAAAGCATCCTATATTCCTATGGTTAGATTCATTAAAAAATAAAAATTGATGAAGATTTTATCTAAGACAAGTTTAATAGATATTTCACTAAAATAGCGCCATTTTTTTGCCATTTTTCTATTAATTTTTTAAAACTAATATAGATTTTAGACCCTCAAACCCTAAAATCTAGGACAAATCTATTATTCAGACCACACATTCTGAATGGCTATAAGTGCCAAGTTTGTGGAATACCACCATTTTAATGAAATATTTGTAAGTATTAAAAAGTAGTCAGCTTGGAGTTGCAAAGGCTATCATTCATTCATTCCAACCTCTTTGAAATTAGAATTACTATTTTTTTTCTTTTGTGTTAGAGTGTAAGACATCAAATTTGATAGCAAGTAGAGTTGAAAATAATAGATATTTCATTGAAATGGTGCCATTTTTTCATTAATTTTCTAAGATTGGTACAGATTTTAGACTCTGAAACCCTAGAATGTAGGACAAGTATATAGTTTAAACCACACGTTCTGAACGGCTAAAAGTACCAAGTTTGTGGAATATCGCCATTTTAATGAAATATCCGTTAAATGTGGAAAACTAATGATCTCTTAGCTTCCTCGGATCTAGACAAACTACTTCATTCCAACTTCAAGCTTGACAATATGAACAATATAAACATGAATGGGGGCATTCAATGTGGATTATATGTACCATTAGTGGAAGAATAAAGCTTACTAATTTTACTTCTAAGCAAAATTTGCCAATTTCATTTGATTCAGGAGCTAAAAAATTGTACTTATCCATTTGCTTTGAAAATGGTCCTTATAAAAAGAGTAAAGTGTTATCATGATTTTCACCATTGAAAATTTAAATATGAAAGTGTTAATTTGGAGTTATTTGCGATTCATAATTCTCAAAAATTTGCATTTTAACAATTGCAAGGTAGATTGTGTAATGAATTTGATAGCTTTTCATGTGAAATAAATTTTTCTGAAAGTGCATTTGATTGTGCTAACACTATTTGTAATTATTCATGTCCCTCCAATCCCAAAAAACTTTAATGCGCAGATTTTTGATCCATTATCAAGAGGGACAACATACTAAAAATAGAAATGTATATTACATTTCCTTTGTATAATCTTACAACTTCTATGCAATTTCTCACTCAAAATTTGTATGCAACTAATAAGCAAGCTCTTTAATCACTTATATGGTTAGATTTTAAGAAAAAAATCTTCTTTGGACATAACTTTAAGCCCATGTTTTTTTTCTATAATAAAAACAAATATAGAATGGCTTAAGCATTTAGGGGTTTATGAAGAATCTAAAAAAATTCATTTTCATTTAAAGTTTTCTTTTACAAATAAATTTGAGTTAAATAAATAAATGTCTGAATTTTATTTAATTTTTTTGAAAAATAATTTTATTCAAGTGCATACCTTGTACCTCAACTTATCTATAATTTATTGAAAAATCTATTCTTTCAATTAGTTTGGCAATTTTTGAATTGTATGAAAGCTTATAAGAAATACCATACAACTAGTATGCTTTGACCATGCAAATATGCACAACACAATTTTCTTGTTCTATGATATATTTTGTTAATTTTTTTGAAGTTTCTTGCTTCATTTATTTCAATTTTTGTGAGTAGGAATTGGCCAATTCTAGCCATGTAGGGAGACTATCAAAGTGGTCAATGTTGGATTGAAAAAAAGAGCAAACATTCTAATGAATACCAAGAAGGGTACCTAAATAAGGATTGAAGCAAATATTAAAAAATGTCTATCACAATATGTCAACAACCAATACTAGAAGTTGGTACTAATTAAAGGGCAAAGATTTAGAAAACGCTTAGAAGAAGACTTCCATGAAAAGTTAGAATGAGAATACAATCTTTAAGTTTTTCAAAATTGAGATAGCTTTTGTTGACTTTTATGATGTGTACACTTTTTGTGAGCTAGTAGGAAAAAATTACATTGTAGGAATAGCTTATCTAAATGCCAAACTAAAAGCAACCAAAAAGATTAAGTCCCATGATAATCCTAGAAGGACAACTCTTTGGTGATAAGTACCCAATCACATATGGTTCATTTTTTAACCAATAGGTGCATTGTGTATTCTACAATAACAAAAAAATTCATCTAGTGGAGAATTATTGTCTTTGGCGTTCTTCTAGGGTTTAAATAAGTTTTCTAGAAGTTGGATAATTGCTTCTTCTACTTTTTATAGGCCTCTCACCAAAATTTTGTTAATCAATCATTTGATTATTTTCTTGCAAATATTGCACACTTCTATCTAGAATTCTAAAACATCTTTTGTCTTTTCTACAAAGTTTGATCTATTTTTGTACCAAAAAGTCTATCTTTAGGGACTTAGGGCTAATTGGTCAAGCCAATTAGTTACCATAGTCCACCAATCATTGCTTATGAGCGTGTCTTCTTAGAACAAAATTTGGTGAAAGGTGAACAAAGGAGTACAATGAACTTTGGAAGTAATAACGAGGATGTATTTGTATAGAAAAGAAATTGAAGTATGAATTTGTCTAGAATCTTGAATATTTGGAGTAAAATGAAACACTACAAAGGACATTGATTTGTTCTAATAGTGGAGAAAAAATAGCAATACCTAGAAAATTAGTCACCATAAAATTTGGTTTAAAAAAATTGATATAATATTGTATATTTAATTGTTTTTTATTTTTTACACAATATCAATGATTATATTAGAAGAAGAAATATTGATTTTATTATTATTTATATTTTTAAGGAAAAAACCCGTCAAAAACAATGAAAGAAGAGACATTGCAAATACACAAATATACCCACAAATACACCAAATAAACAAACAAAAACATCCCACAATAACTATCCAAAGTTTCATATATCAATTCAGGCAAACCTTTTATATATATCATCAACAAAATTAACTCACATTTATTCAAAATAGTGTGACTTAATAAATTAGTATCACATGCACTTGTAAAATAATTCTATGTTGTTGAACTAGCTCAAGTATATAAAAGGTAAACATAAGGCTATTAACCCTTCAACACAAAATACAATTTTTTTAATAAATTGCTATAAAACTTTTATTCAAATTCTGCCCTTCAAATTCCTACGTTGGTGGAATGATTGGCTAAAGAGGTCATGGGGATTTCCAAGAGGAGTTTTGATTTAGAACTTTTATTAAAAAACAATATAAATTTTTTTGCGAGGTATTCTTCCTTTTTCAATTGATGAAATTGCAAAATGCTTCTGAATCTTGGGATGATATCACTTGATATTGGATGAATGTACACTCTTTATGATGAATTAGTAAATTTTCATCCATATATTGCAGGTGTCATCTATTTATATGGATTTAACTAGCTTCATTGTCACTCCACTAATGATCGCTTTCTGCACTACATAAAAATAAATGAACCAAACCCTAAACATAAGGTTCCCATTACTACCAACTTACACCTATTGTTGCATGTCGTTTGTGGATCATTTGGAAGCTTTGAGTAATCTTGCATGCCTTTGAGATTCCGATGTTTAGGTTTTCAAGTCGTATAGAAGAGCTTGAGGTCTGGTCATCGTCGTTATTATATGTAGGACAGAATTGCATCCATGTTTGTATGAAAATTCAAGGTGGACAAAGAAGCCCGTCGCTTTGTTTCTTTAACGTGTGACAAAGGATTGGAAATCTAGGTTGAAAACTGCTCCTACTATTATAGAATCTTCTTCTTGCCATATTTGACTTGTGCTCAGAAGACATGCCAATGTGGTTGATTGTCTTTTAGAAGTTTGGAGATCACTATGCTTAGTCTTGAATTTCTCTTATTCCAATCATTTAAGTTTGTTGGATTGTCGTGGTCTTTTTGATACATTTTTTTTTCTTTTTATAGGTATAACAATGCTTGGAGGATTTTGTTGAGCGTTTGAAGGCATGCACAAAAGAGATCGACACAAAGGTGCAGGGTTGGGAATAGAAGCTGGTAATGTCGTGGTGTTTTTATAAAATAATTTCAATAGATTGCAAGCTTTATCAACCACTCAATTCATTGAAAATGTAATTTCTAGGAGTGCTTAGTCTTGTAGTATTTCAGCCAATGTTGAGCCAATTGTTGTAGGTTTTGTTGCAAATTGGAAATTTAGAACTGGTCAAATTTATTTGAATTGAGATATATTCAATATTTTGGTGTGGCCATGGGCATGGTTAGCTTCAATTCATTTGTAATGAGGATGTATTTGTATCCTATTTGCATGTCAAATTTTTTCTGCATCCTATTTGCATGTTAAATTAGAAGAAGGGTCTATTATTCTCATAGGAAGTTTGATTTTGGGTCATCCAATCCAGTCTACATGAGATTGATGCTATTGAAGTCAATTGGATAGCTATGAGAGTTGTATCAGGGCCTCTTTTATGCTCTGGCTTACTGATTTGGGGGTTGTACACTTATTGAAGAGGTGTCGATGATAGTGCTCTTGAAATCCTACTAGGATAGACTAATATTCATTGACGGAATAATCTTAATTTTAACTCCCTCTCTAATAAATTGTTGTATGGTGTAACCAAGATGTTGAAGACAAGAAATCAACCTTAGGTTTGGAAAACAAGGATGATGACGAGTGATCTTTGTGAGTTTGTTCTCGCTTTCCTCTCCCTAATATATTAACTAAAAGTCTAGTTTATGCAAGTGCTTTCCTAATTTTGCAACTTGATGAGACGGCAAAGATCTAGTCGGTGGGATGTTGCTCCTGTGGAGGAGGAACTATTGATCCCGCCCTTAGTAGACGTCAAAGATGAATTGGCACTCCTTCGTGCCCAAGTGCAAGGGACTATTCAAGCCGATTTGCAAGCTCAGATCCAAATCCAAGCTACATTCATTGTAAGAAACTTATACTTTAGATGATGGATTTTAGGTGACATTCAATGTAATAATCCATGTTTTTGTGTCAACAATAATGTTTGCCATAACATCTTGACTTTATAACGGACGTTATTTTTGACATCAAAACATAGATTGCTACATTGGATGTCACCTAAAATGCGTCATTTAAAACATAGGTTTTTTATAGTGACTGTTGCAAGCTCAAGTCCAAGCCCAAGCTACATTGGTTGATTAAAGAACATGCATACTAGGGAGGCCTTTGGTTGACATGGTAGTTGGGACAATATTTTTTGGGGTTGTTGGGAGTGAAAAGAAAAAGAAAAGTGACCGAAAACCTACCCAAATTTTCCTAGCTTGGAAATGGAAGACCAAGGTTAAAGATCTTGTGGCAAGGGTGGGGTTGCAAAAATTTGCTTTATGTTTGAAGGCCCTTATTGCATCTATGGAAAAAACAGTAGGACATATTATTCCACATTGATTTCTCTCGAAGAAAGTGTGGAAGAGGTGAGGGTAGTAATGGCAGAAAGTGTAGCATACTTCTAGTTACATTTATCGGAGTAGGTATGGTGCATTGATAATTTTGAGGTCATTGTCGATGTCTTTAACTTTCATGATTAGTGTTTAGACTTTGACTATTTGTAGAGATACAAATCTAGGCCCTATATGCAATAGTAGTCTTCATTAGCGAAAGTTCTTTGTCACAGAAAAATTACCAAAAGGTTGTTGCCTATGGCCTTTTGAGATCCATGCCATTTGCAAGATATGATAGCCTATATCCATTTGGCAGATGGGGCAGACAACACTGTTGGAAGGTGAATAGAAAAAAAATTCTCCTTTTGCTTTTCAACAACACTTTGGACGCTACATTCGCAACATTCAGACATCCAAATTTTGAACACTAATTTGCCTCGGATATTCCAATTTGTCAACCCTATATAGTGGTGTTGTTGCATAATCCATACTCCATACTTCATACTAAATTTATCTCATTTCCAAGTCACAACATCAACAAGCTAGTTCAAGAAGAAACTTGGGTAGACAATAAAACTTTGCCATTAATTGAAGCAAGTATGAACTTATTCTAGTTGGAGCTAGTGCAAGACTAAATCCAAGTGTAGACCCAAGTCTACTACAAATATAAACACAAATCCCAAATCCTAAAGAAGCACATGATTATATGCAAACACAAATCTTAAGCCAAAGAAAATAGATTGATCATTTGAATAAAAACTTAAATCTATTACCAAGACATAGTTCTTCTAATGAGTTTTATATCATTTAATTATACCATTTATACATATGGAAGTAGGTAACAATTAAGTGCATATATGTAGCTAGCTACCTCTAATGCCTTAGTTCTTCCAGAGGAAGTTAAGACATTACGTATATACACACATGACACATTCAAAAGTACCATTATTATGTTCGATCAGACCGAGAGGCTAGAGTATTATTAATCACAAACAGGTCTGAGAGGTCACTTTTTGACTGATGTCTATCAACAGTACGTGCTTCTTTTGATTGGGATCGGCTGCAATTAATTAATACATACATGCATAGCATGCATGAATTCTAAACGGATTGCATGTGTTGTAAATTAAGCGTCGACGTCCATGCAGTCGTACGGACCGGGTGCCATGTTTGTGGTGATCGACGATCCTGATGCACGGGAGTCTGTTGGACGTCGACGAAGGACGTCGGGGGCTTTGCAATTGCTGTTGTTGTTGATGTTGTTGTTGCCCTGCGGCTGGAACTGCGCGGCAAGAAGCGCATCTTCTGCACACAACTTGGACTCGTCCAGAGTGGCCTCCACAATTTCGTGACGCTTGCGCAGAAGCTCCAGCTCCTCGTCCAGCCCCTCCAGCATGTTGCTAAAGTCGCTGTTGTTGCCTTGCAAACTGGCGCCGCGGCTCAGCACATTCGACACGTACTGCTCCCTGCATCGAGCATGCAAGTTCAGCTTCAGTTTCGTCAAATTGGCGCATGCAATTCCATTGAATGACGCCGGCCGGGACACGCAATGGTTATATTATTTATTTGAATATGGAGGTCTGAAATCTAGGAGAGGTATGAACTTATGTTTCATAAAGGTGACAAACTATTGGAATAGATATCGGCATTGACGTTCCTTCAGGACAATTTAATACGGAGCAGATCGATGCTCGTCAATCAGAATTCGTACGTTACAGTAGCTGGCCATGGAGACTAGCTGGACACTGAAAGAGTTGGGAATATAAATCATTAGAGCTCTTTCTACCTGACTTCCATAATGTCGGTTCCAACGTTCCGATCGAACTGAATGCGCGATGGAGTCTCTTGGTAGAGCAGCACGGCCTGCAGAAATATAATGAGCAAATTAACCAGTTGGTGTGAATAACTAAATCACCGTCGACTCTCGATGTCAATTACTGATATCGATCGGCAGAAAAATAATGAAGTAATTAAATGAGTGCAATTAATTAATTACGACCCGAGCCTCGAAGTTGGAAACCTTGAGGTAGTTGGTGTCGTCGAGGGTGAAGCGATGGTACATTCCTTTGGGCAGTATAATGAGAACTCCTTGTGTGATGTGGATGCGAATCCAGTGCCCATCGAAGTCTCGGATGTCCTCGTAGCCTGCACAACCTTGCAAACTCTTACTGATTAATCCTAAATTATTTTCTTGTGTATTTAACCAAATCTAGGTCTGGAACAGTTAAGCTAATAAGTGCAGTTTCTTGTAAATAATTATATAGTTATTAGTTATGACTAACTAAGTGCACTTACCGCCGCCTTCTAGAATCAAGCGGATCTCCTCGTGCTCATGCAAGTGCTCTTTGAAGAAATCTTTCTTCTTCTGCTCGTAATTGGCCAATCTGCCTGGTGCCACGGTCACCACCTCCTGCATGCCAGAGTCAGTGTGAAGAATGATTTATACATAGTTACCCTTTAATTATCTGTGATTCGTAATTAATCTGGAAAAATTTGTGCGGTGTTCAGAGTATTAGCGAGTCAGACCTCATAATGGTAGCCACGTTCATTCTTGACCTGCTCAAAAAACTGGTTTTGCTTGTAGTTGATGGTCTGCAGAGATGTCCACACCAGCACTCCCAAAGCTGTGTATGCATACGAGCCACAAGTCAATAACGAACTTATGTGTCAAGCCCTTGAAACTGGAATACAAAGAACGTCGGTTTCGTTAAATTGACGGTGTTCTAGCGTCAATTGTAGCGTCAAATGTTCACCAGTATCTAATTTCAGTATTGAAACTAGGACACTCATGGATGGATTTCTGTTTCAGGCCGCACGTCTTTAAACAAATTGAATTTCGTTAAATTGGCGATATTCCACAAGTCAAAGAGTAAGAACATGCAAAATGCAAAATGCAATGGTTAGATTATTAGTACTCTCGAGATGCTCTTTAGGGACTTGTTGGTCCGGGTGGAAATGGTGCGGCAGAGTTGGGTCTTTCTCCTCGGGATCTTCTTCTGAATTGGGATTGTAGTACCATGCCTGCACAGGCATACGCTTTCCCTACCACAACACCACAAGTTGCATACTAAATGATCATACATGGATGACTGCACTGAAGTAATAGTTTAGCTCCAATTATGCTAGTCCTGGAGGGACTAGCCTGATTCACTCTGGCTTGTTTGTGAGCGCACCTCTTAAATAATAGAGCTCATATTTATGACACAATCAAAGCAAATAAATAAACACTCTGTGTATGAATATATGATGCTCTCATGCCCTCAACAATATGGTCACAGTTATGACTTGGCATCGAGTTTCTGAATGAAAAATTGACAAGTAATATATCATGTCTCATCAATGTCGCAGCGAGAGTTGAACTGTCTTATTGCGCTAGTACAGGTCAAAGTACGACTGCAACCTTTGCATCCGTATCAATGCCGCAAAAAATGAACACTTAACTTACACTTACACTTACAGGACTATTTTGAGCATTACATATATATTGAGTTTGAGAGGATATATTGGCATTACTTCTGTGAATGAGCTCATGTTTTTGCGGGCATTCCTGGGTCCTGAACGACCTCTGCCGGCGGATTTCTTGAGATGAGACTGTACCGGATCACTCTCTGCCTGCTGAATTCCTGCAACTTGGGCAGCCTGCAATTCAAATCTCAAATGTTGACAAGCTCTTTACAATCGAAAGCTCAAAGTTTACAAATTCAACGAGTTAATACACTGATCACTAAGAGTCACTTCTTGATTACAACTTACAACGCTCACCAATCTCATCATAAACTTATAAGAGCAGATATTCACGGCTTATATTGGTACTTTTCAGTTCATTCCAAGTACTCCGAATCTGAAATCTTGAAATCCACACCAATCCTAGTTTCTAAACTTTTGAAAAGTTGAAAAATCTCAAATTTTGGCTCTCTGAATGGTGCCCTTGTAAGGACATTAATGTTTCGCAGTACAGATCTATGTGGATCGTGAGTAGGATGCAGTCAATCAATCAACGTATACAGTCCTAGCTGATGCAATTTATTGCAGGCTTCGAAACATCTAGTACATGAATAGAAACAAGCATAGATGCACAAAGTTTGTGTGTACTATACCTTCAGTGGTGATTTGGGTGTCGCGGTGGTTTGGATGGTTGCAGTTGGTCCCATTGTAGAGACAGCACTACTGTAGAGACAGGGAGGTGCCGCTGCTGTTACTATTAAACTGTCTGAATTTGACATGGCCGGAGACAGCAACCTTGACACAAAACTCGGAGTACCGGTACTACAGAAGCAACGGATTTCAGGAGCCCGTCAAGCTTGCCTGCCAGAATTGAAATGAAATGTAGTTAGCTATAGATTGAGCATGGCAGGCGCTATGATTTATACTTAATATCCAGACAGTATGAAGTTGGGACGCACTGGCCCAAGAAAATTAAAGAATGGGTAGAATGTTATATATATATATTTATAAATTAGTTACCAGATGTCAACAGTTGTCAAGGTACGGCTCTGAGTCATTCATGCAGCTTAAGCTGGAAGCTAAAGAATAATCGAACTGACTTTCGATGGTGACCGCTGATTGACCAGCTACTTTTCTTCTTCTTCTTTTACACAGGAGGAACAATTTATTCCAAAGTGACGAAAACCTCACAACATGCCAAGCAGAGCAACTACCAGTTCCGTTACATTTCACAATGAATGGCTTGAAAAGGTTTCAATAGTCAAAAAACATCAAAAAGATTTAGATTTATGGGTCCACTGCTGTTAAACTAAAACTAAGTGCTCACCCATCATCAATTTTGTTAAAATGGCACAAGCCCGAGACCAAAACTTTGTCAGATATAGGTCACAATTTTTAATTGGTTTGTAGATTTTCATCAATTAATGAAATTGATGTTGGTATAGTTTTTCATTTCAAGCCCCAGGTCTTGAAAGTGCCGAAGTAAGTCATGGAATACCACCAATTTAGCGAAATAGAAATTGGTGTGTTTGAATTCAGAGCATCAAAGTCGTGACATTCAGAGCCGATCGAACTCTACAAACTAAGGTAGGTATCGATTTGAGGTTCTAAAAAAGTAGCTGGACAAGTCGATCTTGGTAGCAATTATCTTGAAGCCGCTTTGCGGCTTTAACGAATCTGTTGCATTGATTGTAACAAACTGGCATTGTGTGCGCGACTCGATCCCCTCCGCTCCGGCTTTTCAAATTGTTTTGTCAAATCATGCATACAGGCATTGCTCACGCGCGCACACGGCGTGCCCGGCCCATGGTGGATCCATTTGCCCTTTGTATGGGATCTCGCTTGAATGCGCAGGGTCCACTCCATGTGCTGATTGAATTCTAGATCATCCAAGAGTTAAATAGGTTGAGTAATTAAGAT
This sequence comes from Pseudoscleropodium purum, assembly GCA_963969395.1. Classification (NCBI taxonomy): domain Eukaryota; kingdom Viridiplantae; phylum Streptophyta; class Bryopsida; order Hypnales; family Brachytheciaceae; genus Pseudoscleropodium; species Pseudoscleropodium purum. The sequence goes on along the minus strand of OZ017804.1, from coordinate 21,230,022 downwards.
TTCAATATTCCAGCTTGAGTCAATGTCCAGATTGAAGTTGATCCATGTGATATAAACCGGTAGATCAGCCGATGACCACCGCCAGATTTGCTATCTAGGTACCTTGAAGAAGCTATTTGTCAACTCACGTATTTTTCACAGATTGAAAATTTTGATAGAAGCGATTTGCAAGTCGAATGAAGATATTCTGATAAGAAATGAATTTTCTGTGTTTTTTCAAAGTTTGTTAGGACTAAACTGGTAAAATGTGGGTAGACAGACCCATGCTAAACCACACATTGACATGTCCCCTCCCCAAGTGAATTGTTGTGATCAATGCTAAAGATTTTCTAAGGTTGTGGTAACGTAAACCAGCCTATGACAGGCAGATTGATTGGTTTGCCTTGTTGACATATTTGAAAACTTTTAATTTTTTTTCCATATAGGCAAACATGAAAAATGGGGAGAGCAACTGAAATTTTTTTTTTTTGACAAAGTATGAATTTGTTATAAATTTTTGAAGTGAACTAGCCAAATGGTTCAAAACAATCTCTAGACTACCTCCAAAGCCATCAATAACTATATCCATGGTGATCATCAAACCACCTAATGCAATTATAATATTTCATAACATGGTTGAAATATTTTCTAACATGGACATAACATACATGAATAAAAAAAGGTAGTTCATGTAATGAATTACACTATAAAGGTGCAAGTTCTTAAAACAGTCTCTAACATCTCCATCACCATCATGCAAAACATTGATTTTGATCATAAATCTACCTAATGAAGTCTTGTTTACATTAATGAGAAAAAAAATTTACATAGATTGATGGAAAATTGTAATGAGTTGTTTGATAGATGTTTGTACTAGGGAGTTCGCCTGTCAAAGGCTAGTTTACCTTAATGGGCAAGTGACTAATGAAAATGGGAGGGTTCAATAGATGTCGGAATTGGGTGATTGATGACATAGAGTTGTTCTACCTTAAGTTACAACTTTGTGGATAGAACAATGGCTAACTTGTGAGTTGACATGGTAACTTACTTGCCCATTGATGTATCTACAATACAAATGCACCAAATTGTTAATGATTGAGATACAAATATCTATTGTTAATAATGAATGTCTAAATATCCACTCATGAAGGAAGGCAAAAAAAATTGTCTGCTAATTGAAGAAGTCATTGAACATAGTCACTTGAGACATAGGCCATTAGGCCTACATGATTGCCAATTCAAAGTTCAAACTTTTAATTGGGTGACTTAAAACTATTTCAATTTAAGTTTCAATTGGTGATTCCAACTTGAATTGAGTAGTTCCTTATCAAAAGCGATGAATGTGGGTTTAAGGGTCCTTGCAAAAGAATAGTCCTAATATTGATTATTTGCCAAAAGTCAAGTTCAGGATTAAGTATTAGTCAATTGCACATTAGAGAAAAAAAGAGGTCTATAGTGGGCTGCTCAATAGCCCTCCGAAGACTCTTTAGATCACTTTTGGAGGGCTTAACAATTTATTTTAGCCCTATTTATGCTCACCTTTTGTTGGGCTATTGCCTATCAAATGACTGAGTGGCTTCAAATCCAAGCAAAAGTCTTAAAAAATCAAAGTTCAAATACTATAATACACGTGAACCGTGATTATTAAATAATTTAAACTTGAATGGACATTGTTTTCACACCAAATTGTAGAAAAAAAAATAGATGCCCAAAATTAGTCCTATGACCATCTACCATCAAGAAATTTTTGACAATAATATGAAAGACAATTTTTATTGTCATTTAGTGAGATTGAAGGATAAAGAGGGTTTTTTTTTATAAAGAAATCAATTATCCATGATGAATCCTCAAAAAATATGGGATAATTTCAAGTTGAGAGCTTGATCACTTATTGTCAAAACACAAGAATTGTGTTAAAAGTGAAATTTTAGACTTCATTTAGGCAAAGTAGAATAACTTTTTGGAAAGAAGTTTGGAAAATTAAACTATATTATATCTCTAAAAATCCTTAAATTGAGGCTTTGAGACTCCAAATTGGTGCTTGCGAGAAACACTTGTCAAATTTGTTGCATTTCTAATTTTGTGGTATTAGTACTATGAGTCCTACAATTACATTGGAGTACTAAGAAAAGTACTAAAGATGAAATGTTGTGGGCCATTTTACAAGTACTAAAGAATTCTATTATATACCCTCGAATACTACCGGTAGCCAAAGTCTTCTATTTTCAACAGAAAATGAAGTTTCTACATTTCTATTTTTGAAAAATAATGAAGGTGAGTGAAAAATTAATAAAAAAAAGTGGCCATTGTTGACAATTTAGAGCACTTTCTAGCACAAGAAGGAGCTTCTAGAAAAATTTCTCTAATTGTTCATAAACTTGTGATAATTGTAGCACTGTTTGAAGCATTCCCAAACACATTTGGAACATGCTTTGTGAAAATGCTCTCTAGAGAGCGTATTTTTCTATTTGAAGACCTGGACTATCCATTTTCTTAATGTCACTTTTCATGAAAAAGGTACTCGATAGTACTAAAAACCCCCAAAACCGCAAGTATGACATATTATGAAAAATCTCTTTTACCAACTAAAATAATTTAGAAAAAATTGAAATAATTTGAGTACTTTTGTCACTAATATAGAAAGCTTGCTTTCAAATTTCATGTCTATTCAATCATTTTTGCAATAGTTATGGCAAAAGATCACTTCTACATGCAACATGTGACACCAAATAGGACAAGTGTTTCTTGCAATCACCCAAATAAAAGTTATGAACAAATTTGAGAAAGGGAGTTTAAAAACGTTTAAAAACATTTTAAAAAATGTCCCTTCCAACTCCTTTATCAAATTTGTCCATAACTTTTATGTGGAGTTTTAAAGCCTCAATAGGATTTTTAAAGATGAAATGTAGCTTAATTCCCCCCAAAAAATTTAGTTCAAAGTTCTTTTTAAAAAGTTATTCTATTTTGCCTAAATGAAGTTTGAAATTTCTTTTTTTATCACAATTTCTGCATTTTACTTAACTATGAGCAATTGAACTCCTCTTCATCCTAATTTACATAATCCACATAAATTTCTTCCCCCTATACTACCCTACTTGCATAAAGAACTTCTATTATCATCTTTAAACACATCAAATTAAGCAAGTGACTTAACTTGACTTAATTTGTTTAATTTTCAATTGAACAAATTAAATCAAATCAAGCCATTAAATTTGACTTAATTTGATTGAGTAACTGGGAGATAAAATACACTATGTTTTGTTGCCCTGTGTTATACTATGATTAATTTGGCTTGATTGTCTTTGCAAAAGGCAAATGATTTGATTTTTGCGTTCAAATATTTTTGATAGCCTCCATAGCCTAGTTTGAATAGAGTGGTCACTCTGGAGCAATCCTCTCAAGAGCCCATAATTTCTCTAATAGACTAATAAATTGAGTATTAAATTAATAGCTCAAGAAATGACAACTATTTAGTCCTCAATTTTATAGGATTTTATAGGATTTCATGTGTAATGGCCATATATCCAATTAAGTAATATGGTTATAATGAGGTATATTTGAGCACATAGTTTTGTAATTGTCAATCATGCCCTCAATACACCACCACAAGTTGATTTTTAGAATAAATTTAAAAGGGGGCATGTGTCCAATTTTGTTTGGTGGTCAATTTTTCCAAAAAAATCTAGTTTCAAAAAATTTAATGGGGTTTCTTTAGCTTGACTAACCATATATAGTAGTTTGCTCATAAAGCAACCATTTAAGAGCTAATTGCTTTTGGGGGGAAGCTAAGCTACTTGAAATAATTTTCAATAAAATTTTAAGAGGAAGAAAAATGGAAATGGCATCTCATCCAAGTTGTTTCATAATTCATATTTTTTTTACCTTTGTGGAATTAGTTACAAATTTTTGAAATTAAAATGCAATGGTCACTAGAAGCAACCACATCCTAAAATGTATACTACTAGTACATTGAAGAAAGAAAAATGTACCTCTGTGTGTCATGGTCAAACTACCTCGGTGGAAGCTTTCATTTCAATATATATGAATCTATATTTCAACAACAAAAATTTAAAATTTAAAATTTGTTCTCATATCCTGATTAGATTGTACACACACACACACATATAAATATAGATGTATCATATTTGTATTTGTATTCCAACTCATACTTATATATTGAAGGGGAGAGGTTGAATCATTTATTTTTCTTTGCTTTGTCCTTGATTTTGAAAAGCCATTGTGTACTACTGATTTTGATTGCACTAGTAGAAACAATATTTGCAAAGACCATACTATAGGTGTAGGGTAAGATTGGCTAAAAATAATTCTAAAAGTAGATGACAAAATTTTAGAAAAATTATTTTTCAAAAAAGAAAAATGGGTATAGAGGAAAAAAAATATTGGAAAAAGAATATCTTTTTAGCATCTGTCAAACCTTATTTTATTTTTTAAAAACATTCAATAGAAAGGTACAGACCCTACCCTACATTTACATTTACAATAGTAATGTATCCAATTTGGTCCATTGGTGGCCAAGTTGGGGACATAAAATCTTCTTGTGGGTCTTGTTCCTATTCTATAGAGTCAATGCTTCTACTAATGATGATTGCATCAAGGGTTGCATAATAAAATGACTACTAATCCTTGGACATATTTTTCATTTACTCTTCATTTAAAAAAATAGTGAAAACTAAGGAGAAAAATATTAAATTCTCCAACCCAAAGAGTTTGTTGGAGCACTCAATTTCAATCACCAAAACTATTTTTATTTGATGACCAACAAACTAAAGATTTTTTTATGAAGAACATACTTCCTAATTAAAATGTGTAGCCCACATCCATAAGTGTAATTCTATTATTTCTAATAAATTGTTGTACAACATGCATAAAGCTAGTTTGCAACTGCAAGTCCCACATTAAAGGATTTTTGAGGCCAAGGAGTGATTGCAAGTTATCTAGCCGTGAAAACGTTGTAAATGCACAATGAATGCTGCCAACACCACAGTCCGACGTGGTCACAAGAGTGCCACGTCACTTCCAGATAATGAAATTGAATTTTTTTGTCAAATTTTTTTTTGCATTTCAAGAACTAATTTAATTAATTAATTAATTTTTTTTGAATTTTTTTTTCTGATAGCTCCCATACCCATCGCTGCAGGGAAATAACGACAGGAACAACGACTGGAACAGACCCAAAACGGCCCCTTAGAGGCCTCAAATCTCCCCTAATGGTTTTCGGCTTCAGATTCTACATAGTTTGTAGTAAAACTCCAAAAGTTTAAAAAAAGTAGACTTACAGTTGAGGGTCACTTATTTTCTCACATAGTAAAATCCACTGTTCTTTTTCTTTTTCAAAAATCTGTATCCATGCCAAACACTCCAAAATGGCATGTTTACCTTGGTCATGAATCATGCAAGGATGATCCAAAAGTTGCCGTGGCAGCTTGCAACAGAAAAAAAAAATTAGTTAAATTTTTTTAAATAGTGCACAACAAGTATTGATTTTTTGCAACAACCTGGCTACAATTTTTTTTGATTATGAAAAGCAAAATGACGATGAGATCAGACTGGTCTGTAAAGGAAACAAAAGAAACAGTCAAGACTTCTTAAAAAAAAAGAATAGAAGCCGTTACAATTTGTTGGAGGCTTTTACCATGGACAGAAGTTAAGAGATAGAAGTACCTATTTTGGATAACTTAAGGTAGGGTGCTCTAAATGCAACTCGGCTCTAATAGCAACCTCTAACACAGAGGTGCATTCTGTTTTCCTCAATGTATTAGAAGTGTACATTTCAGGACAGGGTTGCTTTTAGTGACCATTGGTTTTCAACTTCAAAAATTTGAAACTAATTCCAAGAAGGTCCAAAAAATATGAAATGACTTGAATTAGATGCCAATTTCATTTTTCTTCCTATGAAAATTTATGAAAAATTGTTTCAAGGAGTTTTGGTTTTCTCCAAAATGCAATCAACTCTTAAAAGGTTACTTTAGGAGCACACTATTTTAAGCATTTTAGCCTATATGATGTATAAAAGTCATGAAGAAACTTCAATTGAATGTGTACAAAAATAAGGATGAGGAAGAATGCAAGAAAAACTAATTTTTCTTTACCTAAAAATAAATATTTTATTGAATTTGAATGTGAATTTTTCATCCAAATCCATTTTGGTTTCATAGACTCACCTAGTATGGCTAGCTTTGGCACTTCTCCCTAAGCCAAGAGGGAAGAGAGATGAATGAACGAGAAGGTACAAACAAAGAATTTTTTTCAATGAATAGTGCATTTAATTATTGTCTACAATAAGTCAACCTATAAAGCCATTACAAAGGCCTATCGGAAATAGGCACTTCTACTATACATGTGAAGAAATTTGAGTAGGACTTTATTCAATGAAAGAGTAAACCTTTGTGCATGATGATGGAGAGTATACCTTCTCATTTGCCATGGTCATATTTGCTTGGAGATAACTAAATGTAAGCATTAGGATATAACATTTGAAATAAATGGCTATTATTTCTTTGAACAATCTCTAAATATTGGAGTAACATTTTTTGAATATGACAGTCTTGGATCTATTTTGGATTAGTACTATATACTCCATAATTAGCACTTTGAAAATTTATGGTTTATTCACGAGGAATCCAAAAGAAATATGCTAAGAGAATTTGGATTCTTATAAATATAAGTTAATTCAATTCTTATACCTTGCATTAATAATGATGACTCACACTAATTTTGGAATTATGAAAATTTATGAAGAGTAATAATATAGTAGTTCAAATTATTTTTGATCAATTCAATAGAAAGTGATTCATACTATTGTCATGCCATCTCAAATAGTGTGATTTTTTTGTTCAAGTCTCATCCAACTTTCATCTAATTAAAAAGTTGACACTAATAAGATCATTCATTGAAAATATGCTATGCCGTTCATTGTTCTAGAACAATCTCTTTACAATTGCAATTGACACTATGCACCCAAAAAATGTATACAAGTCTAGTTTTGCAATCAATCACCCATCCATCCCTTTTTGAAAAATCTATAGCCATCGATCTCTTTATAAAAAAAAATTTCCCCCTTGATTGTTGTTGATCTCTAATTTAAATGATCGCCATTCATCACTACTAATCTTGGTTGTTGGATATGAATATAAATATAAGATACAAATACATGGTACATAGTACATGGTTTGGATATATAGATAAAGATATGAGGTACAATATTATAAAATACAAAATACACATTTGTACAAAATACAAATATAGATTCCAGATATCCCATATTCTTTGCAATTCATCTTCATCTATGAAAAATACATGTCTCGGATGCAGGGGGCCATGCAAATAAAAAAATCTGAATGTGAATTAATTAAGTAATTAATTTCATTGAAAATATACCTTTTGTCACTATGCACCAAGAAGGTGCAATCTATACATCTTTTGGATATTGACCTATACTATTTTTAATATTATAGAATTGACACTATTGCTAGTGATATTAAGAATATATAACATAGTTATATAACGTGCCTTGAACAATGCAAAACTTGGGAAGGACTTCTACATAACTAGAGAATTGCTTGTAGAAGTGTTACATTGGAGTCCATGAAGAAGAACCCACGTGTATTAGCCTGAAAGCTAAAAGCTTTCAACATTGAATTAGACATTTCTTGCACTCAATTAGGCAATTGCACTAAGAAATTTTCTCTTGAGTTTTGACACACAATGGACCAAGAATTTTTTTTGCAATAGAACTTGCCTTGTTAATTGGAAGCCCTTTCATTTTGTTGAAATTGTGTATTATATTCAATTAAAATATATTAGCCTATTACCACTTAGAGTTTTTTATCCAGATAATTACTTTGAAAAAACTATTTTTCAATTCACATATTTTTCATAGATTAAAATTTTTGAAAAAAGCCATTTGCAAGTAGTATAAAGACATTCTAACAAGAAATGAATTTTTTGTGATTTTTCAAAGTTTGTTGGCCGGACTAAATTCGTAAATGTGAAGAGACCTATGCTAAACTACCCCCTAATGTGCCCTTCTCCAAGTGCATTGTCATGATGCTAAAAAATTGCTAAGATTGTAGCAATAGGTGGGTGACTGATGCAAATGGGAGGGTCCAACTAATAGATGTTGGAATTAGATGATTGACGGCATTTAATTTTGTACCTTAGTGGTTTGTGATCCTAAGTGAGTCTCCCTTGCCCTTGGGGTAAAGCACTTATGGTTTGGGCTTGGTTGTACTCTTTCTTTGCAAAGAAATCTTCTCTTCATTAACTTCAAAAAAAACATCAAACAAAAACAATAAACAATGTAGAACTTGAATGATTGTAGACAATTTGCAAACAACCAAATGAGGGGCCTTTTGCATTCATAAATTTACAATTTCCATGTAAGGTTAATGAAAAAATGTAGTTTCAACCACATCCATGACCTTTTTCTGAATCAAAAACACTCAAAATCATCATTTTTATTGCAAAGGGAAAAAATCTTTGAAAATGGATTATATTTTCTTCTCCATGTCTAACCCCAAGATCTTGTACAAGACTAGTGTAAGAATGTAGAAGAAATTTCAAAAGTGTTGGCAACATATAGCAAGAAATTTGCATTTAAAGGAAAAATAAGTTTCTTTGCACCTTAATTGAATAGGTTATTTGATTTTGAATCTTTTTAATTGAAATTTTATGCTCTACAAAATTTGAATAAAAAAAATTATTATGAAAATTTGAGTTGAGAGTATGGATTAAAAATTAAAATTAAAATTATTTAACTTTCATTCTAAAATATAGTGTTAAATAGAAGTAGGTACAAGATAGAAAAAGAAACTAATTGTTAATGATCTAAGATGGAATTGAAAACACTAGCCTATGTGAAGGTCAAATTTGGCATATATTAAGTTTTTTTGTGTAACAATGTTATATGTCATCTTGTGAATGGTATGAGATGATGAGCTCCTTTGAAAATATAAGGTAGAAATTCAATTTTAGCACCAAAATGCTAAACCAAACCTTCACATATAGTAACTACAATGGAGAGACTCTTCTAAAAAGCAAATTTAACCTTAAAGAACAATTCTTTTTGTTAAATTGTAAAAATTGAGTTCAAAAACAATTCCAATACGATATTTTCTCAAAAACATGCTATGATTGTTTGGAAAACAAGATGCTTCATAATTTTCACATCACAAATTCAAATGGAATGAAAAGACGCTTTGCATATAGACAAAATATGATCTATAAGAAATTATTTTAAAAAATAATTTCAAATTTTGTTGAATTTTGTTGAATTACCTAGCAAGGTGAAACTTGTGTTTAGAATGGTGTAACTTTTGCTCTTGAGCACCATTATAATCTTAAAAAATTATATTACCACAAAGCTAATGTGTTTTTTTATCTTCAAAAAAAGTTTGAAAAAATCATGACAAAAATTGAGACTATAAGAGCCTACTTGAAATCCTTTTTAGTCCTTGAGGAATTAGGATATAACATCTTTTTTATTATAATACAAAAAAAATCATTGAACACAAAACACCAAATGGGCCAAAGAAGTTGACATATGTAACATACAAGTATTTATTACAATAATCTTTATGTCTTGGCAGTTGTAGATTTTCTTATCACACTTTTCTGCAATTACAAAAAAATGCATCATTTGGCACCTGTATTTTCCAAAATAGAACTCCTCACCTTTGAAGAAACTATATTTTTATCATCATATTGTATATACAATACACATTTGAAATTGGGTCATTGATAAATGTTAGTAGATTTGTCATTATTATTGAATTGCATGGAATGCATCTATATTCTCTAAGACTCACCTCAAGTTTCAATTTGTATTTTTTTCTTATACCTTAACCCTATAAAGATGCTACAAATCTAAAAGTATTAATGGATGACTTCAATATTAATTGTAGAAATAAAAAATGTACTTATAAGTAAAAGAATTGGAGTACTTTGGTGACTACCTTGTTCATGTCCTTCTAGGATTAATGTGTGCAATCAATACTTCATTTGAAATCAATCTATTATGTGTTGAGTAATTGCAACCTTAAAAACTCAAATTTGAAACAAAATTTGTATTGAAGTTCAAAATAACTTGAAATTAAAAAAATATACACAATAGAAGATTGCTTATATATCTAAATCTATAAAAAAAAATTCTTTAAAGGATTTAAGAATCACTAAATAATGTAACAAAAATTGTTCTTTATGAACTAAATTCATCTATGCAAATTGACATCTACTAACAATGGCTCTCTTAAGTTTTTATACCCTTCAAATATTGTCATAAATAATCTAGAAATAAGATTTTTTGAACAAAATTTGGATATTTTTTGATATAAGAAATACAGTTGTGTAGAATAAATTTTCAAGATTAAAAAAAAGTTGATTATAATTTTTTTAATAAAATTAATTGGTGAAATTTTTTTTTAACTCATGTATAAAATTTTCAAAACTCTTTAGAATAGGGAATGAGAATTCATTTTGGATTTTATAATAAACGTTTCATGAATTTTAAAATTTTCTTGTGGGAAATATTATTGATTCAAATACAATCCTAAAAAGTTATATTTTTATAATTCACTCCAAAAATCTCAAAAAAATCATGAAAAATGAAATTTAAATATTTCATATACTTTTTAGATTTTCCAACAAATTTTTGAGATTTTTGGAGTAAATTATAAAAGACTTAAATATTTGGAATCACATTATTGTTAGCTATATTTCACTCCAAAAATATTAAAATTAGTGAAATTCTTTCTACAAAATTCCAAAAGTATTTTCATTCTACCTACTAAAGAATCTTGAAATTTCTTTACTCATATAAAAAGGGTTTTTTTCACTAATAAGTTTGATCAAATTGAAAAAAAATTGAAATAATCATTTTATGCAAGTGTATAAGTGTATTACTTGTACCTCATCATGTCCAAATTTTGTCAATAATCTCTAATTCCTTAATCCTTAACCCCTAACTGCCCACGGCACCAGATTCCAGTGTTTACAATAATTTGAAGTTAAATAAAATGTAATCAAATTGCTATTTGTAGTATTTTGTATTTTTGGAAAACTCTATTCAAAGTCTAGTTCTAGCATCAAAAATCCGATCTTGAAAATGATTTATTATGATTTTTCTATTCAGGATTTTGTACAAGGGTACCTATTGCAATCTTGGCTTCCCATAGTGTTGAGGGATCTTGGGAATGAGCCTCAAATACACTAGGCCATGGAGGAAAAATCACATTAGAAATTCATTTAAAAAAATTGTAGAGTAGATTTTGGAAAGTTGTAAATTGATTGAGGTTGTGTATGTTAGGCCCTATAACCTCATATTTTTTTGGTTACCAACTTTTAGATCTCACATGTGAAAAGAGGTTTGAAAGATTTTTGTAGTTTTAACATCCTTGTGATCAAACATTATAATCTTTCAATCCATAAGTGATATTGTTGTGTTTTCTTTTCCTATGTGATCTCTAACATCTCTAGTTTGAATTTGCACGGTTATAATTTTTTTTAAATGATTTAATTTATCAAAATATTAGCTTTTTGTTGGATTTCAAGCAAATTCTAGAAGCCTGAAAATAGGCCTTGGGCAGTTATAGGTTAAACATTGGATTGGTTACCAGGGAAATCATCTATTTTCATATCTTGTGCATTTTTTAATTGAAAAAATGAAATAATACTCATTGGAAGTCAAGCTATTGTAGAAGACCTTCCTTTTTGTAAATTTTTTTTGAAGAATGAATAGTTGTACGTGTCTTCTATGGAGAGATTCCTTGGACTCATTTATTAGCCAAAAAACGTTTGCCATGCCATTTATGGGTTCATTAGATATTGCAACTTTTGTAAGTGTATGAAACATTTTGAAATCCATTGTACCAATACACAAAGCTATTGTAGCAAAATATAGTGAGGTATTATCCAAGGTTACCCACCAATATTGCCTACAAAGATGAATAAAATGTTAAAATATTGAATCAAATCATATGAACAAGTTTTTATTGGACCCTATCCTTTGGGAAGGACCTAGGACCCAAAATCAACTTTAATAACACACCTAATGCTCAATTTCAACATTTTCATAGTAGCACAATACTTTTAATTTGCCTTGAATGAAGATATTAATTCTTGAAGAACATTGAGGCCGAAAAGTGGTCAATGGATGACTTTATTGCATCTACTGGTTCAATAATTGAAGCAATTTTGGTGACTACATTGTTCATAGGGGCATGTCTTCTAAGGGTTAATTTGAAGTTGTGGAAAGTATGAACATTAGAACCTAATATTGATTTATGATACACCTATTATTAGTGCTTATAAAGTGTCAAAGTAATGTATGATAAAATGTATTAGAATTTCATTTTACTTCCCAATTCAAATCAATAAAAATATTATAGTAATCATAATTAGTTCATCACGTTAGAAATGCAAAATTTTATTGAAATTCTCCCCAAAAGAGTTGTCTCTCATTTTGTACTACACAATTCTCATTTCATTTTCTTTAATGGTTGTTTGATTATGTATGTAAATCAAAGTTCCCTCACAATGTTGTTTCTGATATATTCCAACCTTTCAAACATGTTCTCATGTTAATCAATGGTTAAGCCATTAATGTTTAGTGGGTAACAAACTGAAGTAGAAATAGTGAAATCAAACCACTTTTCTCCCTTAGTTTACCCTAGATTGTAGTGCATTTTTGTTTTCGTGTAATATGTATATTTTAATATCCATAAATACCAACACCAAACAAATATTGAAGCATACCAAATGAAAAATTCTGGGCAGGGGCCTCATATAATGCCCAATAACTTGTTCACATCCAGTACACTGTCTACAAAATTATAAATTTACAAACTGCTCCAGCATTGACTAGGTTTAAGTTAGCCGAATATGGAGCATGTACTGTACATTGCAAATCCATTGCTGACAGTTGCAGAAAATTAGACACTGCAGGTATGAGGAATTGGAAATGATGAAATTTACCATATGTGTTATTCCACTATTGAAAAAATGTGCACACCTCAGCAAAATTTAACACTGTTAACCCCTTCATGTCTGGATTAAATGAAAGAGAGGTGGGCCTCAAAACTATAAATATAGGCTTAATAATGATACAGAGTTGAGACTTTTTTCCACTGGATGTCTGGATGTACAACTTAAATTTGCAAAACTAACATAAACGAAAATTCTTAACTGACAGAACCAATACCCAAAATAACGTAATGTCTCTTATCCTTAACGTGCTTTAGAGGTATTGTCGGGGGCCCATTTGATGCTGCATCCAACACTGCAAAGGCACCAATTGAAGATGTCATTGAAAGATGAAAGTCCATAAACTAATGAAATTCTGCTTCCATGTCCTATACCATATGAAATAAACATGTAATCAAGTTTTTAACGGCTTATAGACGAAGGGACCACTTATAACACTTAATTGTCAAAAATTCAAATAAAAAAGAAATCTGGGACATATTTCCTTTTCAGACTTGCATTTCTCAAGTATGATGGCATCCAGCTATGAAATGAATATGTCAAGAAACTAATGATTATAATACGGTGGAGCCATCCTGATGAAATACATAAGGAAAGTGGACTCTGTATTGAAATTCATCTTGAATGAGATATAAATTCATTGAATTTATATCTCATTTCCGATAATTGAAAATTTAATATTGAATTATATATAGTGCTAATTCCAAATTGATTACTAATGAGGGTCCAATACTTAGATTGGACTCCATATTTGCCAATTAAATATTGTTTCAAGATTGAACTCAAATACTTGAGACTTTCTTGATGTAACATCTGTAAAAACAGATACTAAATCTGCTTCGCGAATAAAAAGGAAAAGCCTTGGGACCGTCAAGTGATTCAGAGAGATAATACCTTGGCCTTTGCGGAACAGTAACGGGCCTTGCTGATAGAACACAATCAATAGCCTCTCGAATGTCCCTGAGCCAACGAAGCAGAAATCTATTAGTAACATGGAGAAAACCAATGAAATCTAAAATATCCATGATGTTCTACGGAAGTTACGACCAGTTTTCAAATGATCCCTCGTTTCAGTACTATCGATCTTCACAACTAAACACAAATGATAAAATGCTCACCTGCCGGTAACTGGAACGTTACTGCGTGGCCGAGACTCATCAAATCGACCATGATAGGCTAATTCAAAGGGTCTCCGCCCATCCTGATCATAAGTGGAACCCATCATTCAGTTGAAGATGAAATCCATTACAAAAAATTGATATGCCTCACTAAAATAACTGTACAGGAGTACAATGAAATGTTTGGCCTACACATATTAAGCCAAGGGTTCATACACAACGATTAAGAGACATACACAATCCCAAACTTTGAATGCATCAACAAAAGTCCTTCATGTAAACATGGGTGACGACAGACACATGAGAACTCTTAATTTAACAGGCGCATATCCACCAGACTGTTCTTAGCTCTTCAAAACCTTGAGACTCCCATTCAGGTCTGAGCGAAACACAATTAAAGTCGTTGCCATAATATGGTTTCTTACTCTTAGCTCTAAATTCAAAAATGCTCATCATAAGAAAATGCAAAGCAGTATACCTTTTTGTACAGATAGAATTCAGGTGTACAAACAGCTCCATACGACTTCGCAACTTCTTGGGTCTGAAATTCAAAGTTCACCATGTCACGAAGGCAATACCTTGAAATAACGCGAAGGCAATATCTTCCCTTCTACGATTCAGAATCATCCTAGAGAAAAAAACTGCAAAATCTAAAATTCTATAAATGACCAGAAAGTTGCAAAGTCTAGGGTCTTACCTCATCATATAAATATGGAAATGGATATCCATAGGTTTTAGCCTCCTCGGCCATAAATTGAGGGCCATCCTGCGCTTTCCACACATAAATCAGGCACGGGCCACTACGTTATCAGCAAACGTTTCCTTACAGATTGGTAGACAAGATACAAGCTAGTTGACAGACTTACACACTCCTTCGCAAACGAAGCCTATGATCCATATAGTATCTATAGGCACCTACCTCTGGATGTGTAACAACAGAATTTGAAGATATAGCCACCACTGCGAGTCCTTTCTGCAAACAAAATCACATCAGAATCACATCAAATGAACTGTGAGAACTGAGGCCAACATGGTAATCCACATTTAAAGAATCATGAGCAGGTAAGAAGAGAGCAAATGGAAAAGGGGAAGAGAAGTAATAAAAGTCAAACTACGTACACCAAATAAAAATCATTGCATGATAAAAATCTTATGCAAAGAATTCTACCGGCATATAGTTGGCTGCAAGCTTCACAATATCTTCCTTAAGGTGGATCACGAATGGGCAATGGTTGCAGATGAACATCACCTGAATCAAAGAAACGTTTATGTCAGCAGCAAGTCGAATCCAAAAGTTAATTTCTCAGTCCAAAAATGAGTAGCACTAATCGAGAGACGAAGATTGCAAAAGGAAGTAAATCCTGAGAAGTGCCTGTCATGAGGTTCTCGTAAGAAAACACAAAAATCTACATCATCCAGAAAGTAAATATCAAATTACCAGCAGAGCTGGATAAGGCTCAAATTCCTCCAATTCCCATGTTTTTCCAGTTAAAGGCTCCACTAGCTGCAGCAGCACAGATAATCCATCCACCAGTAACACAAGGGTCAGTTTATACATCCGAAAATTCCAATGCTTCTCTTGAAAATCAGAAATGAGGTCCCCTTATAGTTCCAAAAGTCAATAGTCACAAAATATTCAAGCAAACTGTTCGAATTCCAATCACCATATGCCAAGAACATTTCAGTTCAAAGTTTATTTCATATACGAGAATATACGCATTGGACAGAAATTTTCGATTTCTGAAGGCCAACTCATGAATTTAAACTTTGCATCATCTCTATGTAGTCAATTATCACAATCTCAAATGCAAAATTTTGATATCGTTCACAAGTCCAATGGTCTCAATCACATGCCAAAACATCCGGTGCAATAATTCCAGCAAAGAAATCCACAAATCATTAAGTAAGCAGCAATAATAGATGTGCGAAACTTCAGGAAACCCTAAGTGCGATCGCCATAAGACAAGATGAACGTCATAGACAGGATCATTAACACATGACATTCCTCTATCACACCATGACAACGATGAAAAAATCTTCAACCAATGCCCGTTATAACACCTCCGACAGTAGACTCAATCTCGTCTAATTCCTCAGAACGTCGAGTCCCTCAGAAGCTCAAAGTACGTCACAAGACAATTCTCTAAGATCGAACTTCTCAACATGAGATCAACAACACAATAATTCCAATTTCTGCTTTTAAATTTCTATAAAATTATGGCTTAACAAAAACACAAGGCCTCAGCTAAATAGAACAGACGGCATTTGATTTAGACTGTCTCGTATTTCAACCATTCCCAAAATCGATTAATCGAAGCTTAATAACAATTTTACACATCGCCACATACCTTGAAATCAGGAGCGCGAGTAGTAGCAGTCTCTGACGACGCCATTCGTTTCGCCTGGACAACCCCGACAAACTTCCGCCTCGAAACGCGCCTCGTAACAGCGCCGCGGAAAGCAAATTGGCGAGCCAAAGAATCACTCAAACACGAAGAAGATGCTGTAAACTTCGATTGTAATGAGAGTATCGATGTGCGTGAAACATGAGAAGCGCTACGGATAGTGTTTCGGCAGAGTGGAAATGAGCGTGAGGAGGACTGAACAAGTGTGGTCGCCATAGCTGCCATAGCCAGGTGGTCCCTTGAAGGTCATGGCCATGGCCGAATCTCCCAATTTGTTGTGAATGCACCATTGCAAATCTTCGGAATGAGGGAGATGTTGCTATCTTGGAAACCGGAAACTGTATCTAGGAAAGAACCAGATGTGAGGATCATGACTTATTGGTCAGGAAAGACTCTACTTGGCAACACAGGAGCAATGAACAGGGAGAATTGACCCCCGGTGACACCCTTTTGAAATACCCTACCGGTGTAGGTTATTAGAAAAATGGACATAAGAAGAGTCGAAGCTCGGAGTTTGACCCCCGGACTCCCTGACACTATGGTACTGTAGGAGGTCCACAAAAAGCGCTCGGTGCATAGAGTCCTCCGCCTCCTGACATGTACAGTACAGTATTTGGAAAATTTGCTCCAATAATGTACAAACGGTGTACATTTCAAGGGATGGATGCTTTAAGGGACTATTGTGTTTCAATTTTAAAAACTCATAACTAATTCCATGAAGCTTCAAAAAAATATGAAATCACTTGGGTTACATGCCAATTCCATTTGTCTTTCAAAGAAAATTAACAAAAAAATATTTCAAGAAGTTTAAACTCCCTAAATTTATTTTCAACTTTTAAATGGGCACACTAAATGTTCAAAAAAATTAACCTCGTGTCACTATTGATGTTTAAAAAAACATGTGCACGTTGCACCAAAAATTCAAATTAATAAGAGTCAAAACTTAGTGCAAGGGCCTACTTGAAAAAAATTGATGATGTGGCATTGTTCGTTGATGTAGATGCTAGGTAGCAGCCACATGGCAACTTTCATGGCCTTTAAAGACCATGTTTTTTGTAATGTCCTCCAATATTTCTATGAAAATAAACCATGATTTTTTGTAATTTTTCATGTTTTTTGGCATGTCCATCATGATACTTTTTTTGAACATCCTTGTTAATCCCTCACTGTCCAAGGTTGTTTTGGGTTCCAAAACATCAATGCTTTTGAAGCAATGTAGATGTAAATGTCACTAAGTTATAAAGATCTTAACCATACAATCTTGCAATGAATATGTTGTAGATGATGTGAATCAAATTTGGAGTCATTTGACCATATAGATTGAAAGATTATAATGTATTAGTGTTGAAAAAAGATGCTGAAAATTTTCCTAGCAACACACTAAGAGGTGAAATTCGATTTCTAAACTTACTCAAATGAAAAAATTTAAAACTATAAAGTTATTCAAAACCAACATACAAACATATTTGTGAAAAAAATTTCAATAAATTGATTCAATGTGTTTGCAAAATGGCTTGCATTTGTCAAAAAATAGGCAAGAAAAGTTGCAGAAAACACATCTAAGGTTGAACCTCCTACTAAAATGCTTCTCGGTCCCTAATAACTTCTTGGATTGATATGAAATTTTAGCCACACAAACTAGACTAGTATGCACAACTTCTCCAAAAAAAATTTATTGAAAATGGGCATTTTATGGAGAAGAAACAAGTTGCCAAAGTTCACTGTAATCCAAAAATATCGGATTATGAACTTTGAATTGCTCCCAAACATTCAAAACAACTTGGATTTACAGGAAAATTTTACCACAATAACTAGACTCAAAGGGAAACATAATTCAACAAACTTTATTGAAAACAAACATTGGATGAAGGAGATATGTCCCCTCGAAGTTTCAGCCATCAAATGCAATTTGATAGACTCAAATTGAACCTGTGAACTTCAATTGACTTTCAAGAAATCAATATAGCTTGCATTGATCTGAAAATTTTACCATAAGAACTAAAAGAGAGAGTGCAACTTTTTCAACAAATTTTTATTGAATTTAGACTTTGGATGCTGTCCCCCTGGGCAATGAGGGGTTAACATATTTGATGTTCAATTGAACGTACTTACTATGTTTTTTTGTTTTCCATAAAAAAAACATAGGTTTCTTCTAGTGAGATCAAAATGAAAACTTATAAATTAAATTAAAGAGATCATGTCTAGATTTTTCTTAAGCCATAATTTATTCTCCCTCAAAAACTCCAATTGTTCATTCTTACTTCTACTATCAAGTTCATTTAGCATTAAATTGCTAAAAGGATATTTTTATGCTTATAAAATTAGAACTTGTCTCAAAACTATGGATAGGATCAATACACTACTATATCAAATATCTCTTTTGCAAAGAAAAACAAGGCTAGATAGACTCAAAACAAAAAAATATTTTATAAGATATTTTCCTTTTATGCATAAAATTTTTTTTTAAAGATTTTTGCACTTAGTTTTATTTTCTGAACTACATTATTACATTGTATATTTAGGAAATTCCTTTCTTTGAGGATCCTAGACGAAAAGAGGTATTTCTTTTCTTAGGAGACCCTAAAAGGGCTTTCGTTGATGATTGGAACTCATCAAAGATGATTAAGAAAATTCAATTTAGAAGGTGCCCACATGCATGTCAAGGAAGACAAAAGAACAAGGAAAGGATATCTATGTTATGATTTTGGACACAATATTGTTGTTGATATCATATTAGAAAATCACATGAAATAAACAAATGAAAACTTGAATTTGGACATCGGATATCCAAATACCTTTGAATGCTTCTTTACTGCAAAGTAAGAAATGTTGGTTATTTCAAAAAAATTCAAATTTTATTTCGGACTTTACAAATTTGTATGATTTATAGATTAATTAGAATTTCTTAGAATTTTTTATTATAAGCCTTATTAAGTTTTGAAATGCATTGTAAGCACTTGAAGTCCATATATAAAGACCTAGCTTCAAATTTCCAATCTACAACAAGGACATTTTACATGCATAATTTAACTTGTTTAGATCCATTAGGGGAGATTCACCTAGTCTAGAAGGTTGTAAGCTCCCTAGGATTCTCAACCCAATGAAACTCACGGCAGCTGTTGCCTGACGTAGCATAACGATTGCTACATCATTTTTTTTAAATTAAAAAAAAATCATAAAAAAAATCTTTTCAAATTTTTTTAATTTCAAAAATTTCAAAAAAATAGCCTAACGTTCTTTAATTGCTAGGGGAACAGGCCATGAAACAACCCTCCCACCCTCCCAAAACTCGTCTAATGCAATGGAGATCTTATAAGTATGTAGGAATCTTATACATAGGGCAATGCTTGCAAAGGAGAAACTTGACCAACCTAATTTTAAAAACTCACCCCACTAAACTTAAAAAGTAGATGGCATGTTGATAGATTGGCTTCGAAAAGGTGGTTAAGCATGAAACCTAAGTTCATGGTGTAAATATGTACTTGGCCTAAAAACAAGAACACTCAAGTGATTGCTTGGTTGATTCCTTGATTGATGTCTTGATCCTTATATCATTCAATTTTTAGACTTCATCCACTAAGCCTAGTGATGAAACTCTAAGGTATGGGGTATAAAAGCCTTATGGGAAATAGAGAGCCTTGTCCATCAATCCTTTAGGCAAGGCTCTTTATTTCCTATAAGACCCTAATACCCAAACCACTCTATTCAAGAACCATTAGATGAAATAAATCATAGTTAGCATTTTGTACTTGAAAATGAATTCAATGAGACTTGCATATATTTTCTAAAGGTACTATTGACAAGAAGATGTGCTTGCACAGAAATAAAGAGAATATACTAAGAAAAAGTTTGTTTCCTTCTTCTTCTTCCATTAACTACCAATGCAATTTAGATGTAAGGTAGAACAACCCATATCCAATCATTTAAACAATTAATGACACACAACAAGGAGTATGAAGGGATGCATATTTTTCCTTTGTAGAAAGATAAGGAATACAGGGTCTCCAATTTTTCTGTAATTTTATCGTCAAAATTGAAATTACTATGTTTTTTGGAAGGCAAAAAGTAGGCAACACCCATAGGCAAAGTCTAGTGTCTTGCAATTCCGATCATTCAAGAACTACATTCCTCTCATTACTTCCTACTTTCCCACTCACTATTTAGGACATGTGTCATGACTTTATTAGTCCCAACCTTGAAAAGGTGGAAAACACACATTTCAAGCTTTGGTTGGAAATAGATGCATGCTACAAGTTGGGTACCAGAGTCTAGTTGGGTATAAGTGGTTCTACCTTAGGACAATTCAACACTAGAGTTGCAATTTTGGTCAATCATAAAAATCTTCAAATGCTAAATGTAGGTATTGAAATTTGGGTGGATTTTTTTAGTTAGTTCTTCAAAATTGATTTCAAACAAATTCATAAATGCTTTTCTAAGTTTTAATGTAAAGATAATTTATTATTTCAGTGCTCCACATTCTCTCTTTGATGTAAACTTCAAAAAAAAGTCATGAAACTTAAGTTCTATAACACATTTGCATTTTGTCCTATATCTTTAAAAATTTAAAGATTCATGTAAAAATTTAACAGCAAAACACATTTAGATGCGGTTCTTGTTCTCCAAATTCCTTTTTTCTTCTTCTTGTTCATAATACCAATTACTAAAGGTGTCCTCCACCAAACTCAAGTTCATTGTTCAATGAAGTAATTAAATCTAATTATAATCCCTTTTAAAAATTGATCCCTAAAGGTTATTTGTCTAAAATGTACTCTTTTTATTTATGTGAGTTTAAATTCCCTTTTGGATTCACTAATTTTTAGCACTTTGAAAATTTGAAGATAAGAAAAAAATGCATATAAAAAAAATCTAAAATACTCTTAGGAATTCCAAAAAGATTCAACAAAAGTAAGAAAATTGAATTATAGGAACAATGAAGATGCAATTAGTATAGGGTAATAAAGATGAGGCAACTTTGCTTCTTTTGAGCTCATTGTCATTGTGACAAAATTGTCACAATGAGCTCATAATCCAACTTTTCATTATTATTCAGATGGGGTATGAAGATAATTAAAAATTAATTTAATTTCTATTAGAAGACTACCCCCATCCCTCTACTTTGTAATTTTGAGGTTAGGATGGAGGTGGCATTTGATATGGAATAAATCCCTATATCATATCAAGTATAGTATCCGTCTCCCATATAGTATTTGTATCCCATATATATACTCGTATTCCATAACCATATCTTGTATCTAGATCTCGATCTGAATCAACAACATCTAGCACTCCATTGACAATTTTTTTATGAGGATCATTGGACCACATTTGCTGACATTCACAATGAATTCATAAAATAAAATCAATGGCAACTAGAGGGGTTTTAATTTTTTCTTAAAATAATCGACAACTTAGATTACATGGGATGGCATGCACAAGGCTACTTGCTTCTTTTCAGTACATTATGGAAAGCCTCAATTCGAGGGCATTAATTGTAGCTTGTAATGGCATTGTCTTGAGGGCAAGGGCGGGAGCTTGAGCCTAAGACCTAATGCTATTGCAATAGATGGCTCTAATTCAAACCCTCTTCTTCAAACCATCATATAGGTGGCTTCAAAAGTAATAGTCATTGGATGTGAGTTGGAATACTCATAACGTTAGAACATTAATGAGATTTGTTCATACTTCTTTAATGAATGGGATAAGAACTACAGAGGGTCCATTTCAAAGCCAAGGTGTTTCCACTTCATTTTTCTAAATGAGAATTGATTGCCCAATTACCTTCTTATACATGTTAAAAGAATGTAGGATTCATTTAAATTTAGAAAGGGTAACATTTAGGAACCGTGTATACTATTTTTTGAATGCCTCACTGCTTGTTTTTGGTGGAGCCAGATCTTCTTAAAGACTATGCATGTGTAGGTTTTGCAAGGCCTAGGATCACAAATAGGTGCCTATTGTAGAATTCTTTGAAAATTCACAAATAATTCATAAATGCTTCAAAAAATATGAAACTATTTGTGTTAGATTCCACATCAATTCTTCTTTGAGTGAAAAATAAGAAAAAACTATTTCAGACATCTAAAACCCATCTTGAAGGCCAACCGGCCCTTAAAATGACAATTTATAAGCACACTACCTTACGCACTACGATGCCCAAGAATTGAGACTTCCCAGTGGGCCGAGCTGCCCCGATTAAAAAAAATCCAACTGTATCGTGCCGCGGCACGATATCTTCCTGAAAGTTTTGAGAGCCACGACCTGCAACGGGTTTTCGACCGGCCAATGCTTAACGGTGTAGTTACTTTACCAAATTCTGAACTAGGGTTTAGGGATTTAGGGGTTTTCATTGAAGGAATGTTTCTGCGAGGGCGTGAGATTTAGGGGTTTTCGTCGCTTCCACTGTTTCTTGCTTCCGTGAGTTATTTTGGAGTGGGACTGAGCGAAGACGGAGCTTCATTGTTCCTCGTTGTTAGACCTCCATTATGCTGTTTTCTTCCTTTTCGTCTTCGATTCACTGCGCAGAACTCATCAGCGATGCTTTCGAACTAGCTTGTGTAAAGAGCTTTTAGGGCTTTGTTCCCATTTGCCTTCCTGATTGTTTTTTGTACTGTATCCGCCAGTGCTCTTCGCTTTAGAACATTTCTCTCATTTCGGAGCGAGGAGCTATGGCGCTGGGCATTCTAACTCAATTCTTACGCGGTGGGCGTGCCGTCCCTCGCACCGGAATTAAGATCCTCACTTCGAAACGCGGTCCGCGCAACTACTACAAGGGAAAGGGCTGCAAGTCTACAGGTCGTCATACCAGCAAAGGTATGAATTCTTTCCACTCATAAATCTGATTGCACACGAGGTTTTCAATAGTCTGTGTGAATTTTTAATATAAAACATTGCATCCCTGTGGGAATGTGTACAGGTAGTTATGTGTTGATGGACGAGAAGCTTCCAAAGTACGTTGTTCCTGATTTGACCAACTGCAAGGTAAAGACTCTCTTTGCCTGAATGCTTGAATGCAAGCTGCGCTCATTCGGTTGCATCTTTGGGACAAGAGAAGTATAAAGGACCCTAGATTGTTTTTAAACCTTGAAGGATGAAGAAGACCGCAGTGGCCCTCATGTTTTTAGAGCAGTTTGAAGAGTTTATATGGGAATTTCTGTTCGTTCAATTTTTTTTGAACCAACACATGCTATGTTCTTCACTCAACCTAATGATCTAAAACTTTCTCCATTTAGGTTATACTTTCCATAATATGATCAACCGAAATGATAATTTTGAAATCATGAATCCTTCGTTCTTAAAAGGGTTAATAAGCAGAGGTCAATGACATCAAACCCGAGGGGTTCGTTTAATTTGGATTAGACCCTTTGAGGGACAGCCTGCACACATAGCCTAAATCACGAACCATTATCACTGTGCTTCGTAGGGTTTTTAATTTACGCGGTTCTTCAAAGCCGGATCGGATTCTCATCTGCAAGGTGTCTTCATAGCATCGGGACTGTAGGAAGAAACCTGTATGTCATGTTGGGTTTCCTCCTCCCGGTCCTCGTCAGTACAAACTACCTGCAGCTTCTTTGTTAGAGTTTGGAAAGGGCTAGCGTTTGTCCTATTATTCCTTGCTTATACTGATAGTTAGTTGGTTGCTTTTCTTCCCATAGTCGGAATCATCACGGTTTGGTGACTGATCTGTTCTGGTGCCTTGAAATGCAGTTTCTTCCGTACGTCGCGCATGATACTCCTAATTTGGCTGCTGCAAAGGAGAAAGCTGGCTCATGATTTTCGAGACTCGAACATGATCGGACTTTACCCCATTGGCATTTGCTGTGATTAAGACGAGGTAATGGACTGCTCCTTGGACAGCCGCCAGCTTCTGCCTCAAAAGCTTCCAGAAGCATTCTATGATTTAAGTCTCTTCTTTTCACTAGCTCAATCCCCTTGTGACTAGTTGCTTTCGGATTAGACACGAGTAGCATGAACTAGGTGGCAAATCCATGATGCAGTCTGCAGCAACAAGGGAGCCCTGATTATAGAATCTGAACCTGTTGGCATAAGGAATCTGTGTGGATTCACATGACGCAGTGTTCTTCCGAGTTTCAATTCATTCATGTATGTTGGAAAGTGTATTTCGTGAGAAGAGGAGGATTGCACAGAAATTGTTATGCATAACTGTGAAGCTGCTGTTGCTCGTAGATGCATCAATCGCTACCGGGCATCCAGTATGACAAAATGATATCATTTCTGGCAACGCATCATGTTGCTTATGGACCGATTGCGAATCTTTTAAGCTCTCAACGCACAAATGAGTTCCCAAGCACTTAAGAGAGTGCTATTTTTGCTGGGTCGAGCTGGAGCTGGAGGATCTATTTTGGCTGCTTGGCTGCGGGTTTTAGAGATCAAATGCTTGCGATCATAGCAGTTTGGCCATCCAGCCAAACACCCTCCAGGAGCTCCAGTCCTACAAATGCTCTCATGTATCGCTGAACCTTGAATTCCTACCTCTGGACAGCTAGTCCAGCGAATCAATAGGAAGTGGTCAAATTCCAATACCTGCAATCTAAGAATGGAATTGATTTGGAATCATGAATATGAAATTTGTATGAGAGGGGGTTGGTTTGATGAGCCAAAATTCTAGAGACGAGACTGAATTTGGAAACACGCCCTATCCCAGCTACTGTGCGCTTCAGAAATGCTGATTGACATGACAACTTCGTAATGTACGTCAAAATTGATGTTCCTAAACAATCGCTTTGAGAACAATTGTACCAGAACGGGAACAGCCATTTTTAAAGGTATCAAATATGCCTGATATGTCTAATGTAAGCTTATCTGATGCTACAATACTTGGGAGGTTCTTCTCTTTTCAGCATTGGGCTTCGTTTCAAAGAATTAAAAATATGTAAGATACCGAATATATTGCATGAGTCAATTGTATGGCCATTCGACAAGATTCTCGTGGTATCGACTAGAATACAACGTGTTCATTGTTGCAGAGTCTGTTACTACTGGTGCCTATAATAGTGGGAACTTTTTGAACTGCCCTTCCAGAATACAGAGTAACTGAACCCCTAAATGCAAGAGGCACTGAATTTTGGGGTCGACAATATTTTGAAGTTAAATAAAACCTAAACCAAGTTGTTATTTTTTGTACTTCATATTTTGGAAAATTCTTTTTGAAGTTTAATTTGAAAATTCAATTTTGAAAATGATTGAATATGATTTTTCTATTCATCAACGGTGTCCATTGCAATCTTGACTTTTCATAGTGTTGAGAGCTTTAGGAAATGAGCCACAAATACATAAGATCTTGGAGAAAAAATCAAATTAGAAATTCATTGGGGTTATGAATGTTAGGTCCTTTAACCTCATATTTTTTTGGTGACCAAATTTTTAGATTTGACATGTGAAAAGAAGATTGAAAGACTTCAAATCACTTTTTGCAATTTTAACACCTTCATGATCAAACATTATAATTTTTCAATTCATAAGTGATATTGTTGTGCTTTTTTTTCTTATGTAATCTCTAACATATCCAGTTTGAATTTGTATGGTAACAAATTTTTTTAAATGATGAAACTTATCAAAATATTGATTTTTTTATTCAATTTTAAGCCACAAACAATGCTATACATGTTTTGTGTCCAAAGAATGACAAAAATCTTTTTACATAGGATAGAAGTGCAACTATTCATCCTTGGAATTCTATTGTGAAGAGGAGAGGTCTTCTATAGTAGTTTGACTTCCAATGAGTACTTTTGGATTTATTTTTTTAAATAGATGATTCCCTCTATAGCAGAAGGGATGATTTCTATAGTCATCAATCCCTCTTTGAAAGATTAACCCTGAAAGAACAAATTGGTGATCATGAAAATCATCTATTTGGATACAATAGAAATCATCCATTTGGATATATATATTGTGGAAATCATCTACTTAAAAAAAAAATCCCTGAATACTCATTGGAAGTCGAACTTCCCCTTTTTCACAACAAAATTCCAAAGAACGAATAGTTGCATTTTTTTTCCTATACAGAAGGATTCTCTATCATCCATCAAATACAAAATGTCAACCGCGTCGCTTATGGTTTAATCAAATTCCAACAATCTCAACAAAGGCCTTAGAGATTAAATATAGGAGCCGACCCATTTTTAATCGCTCCCTCCATTTCCAACCTATAGAGTGATATCTTTTTGTGAAATTGTGGTGCGGTTTCTAGAGTAGTTGTGTCACATTATCATTAATTGGTTGTCAAGCTCTCAATATTGCAACCAACCCTTGGTTGATTCAGCAACCAGCCCATGGTTGGAAACAGAAAAGTCAATATGACCATTACAAGTTGTACAATATAGTTCAACTAAAAAAAATGATGATAATTATATTTTGAGTTAAAAAAATTCTAGAAAATTATATTGTCCTTCCAAATCATAGACCCCGTATCAGATGGGGAACATATGAATTACAAAATTTAACCAGCACAAGATAATAGGGGATAATTTTGACATTTAGCCTCTGGCAGGGCAAGAGAGGGGTCAATCCTCCCTGGCCTCTTCTATTGGAGGAGTTGCAGTCGGATATTAACTTACGTTCCGTGGGGTCGAATCGAGCTCTTCCTTCCTTCGTGGCTCTCCAGCGTCATACGAGGACCGACGGACCGACCGACGGACCGACCGACCGACCGAGGTCCGTGCATTTTCTAGGTTAGCGGCCACTATTAGTTCGTGAACGACGATTCGTTGCGGCTGGGCTGGGTCACTTGGCTCGGGTGCTGCCTGGTGCACTCCCTGTTCTGGTGCCGCGTGTTGGAGGAAAAATCTGCACGGGACGGGGGGTTCTAGAAATTAACGTACACTTGGACCTTTTGAATCGGAATGGACCCTTTTCAATGACGTTTTAGGGAATATCTTGTCCACTTGCCGTAATATTATTGATTAATTGGAACACACTCATTTGGCTTCCCATACTCAAACTAGGGGAGCTGACCCATTTCCAAACACTTAAGCAATTACAAGCATGTGGAGGGTAGATTTTCTGAGTGCAAATTTTTTTCCTTATATAGAAATAGAGTTTGGAAGGATTATAGAATTTTTCAGAATTTTTAAACTCAAAATATAATTATTATGAATTTTTTAGGTGAACTATATCATATGACCTATATTAGTCATATAGAATTTTCTATTTTCAACCATAGATTAGTTGATTTGCAATATTGAGAGCCTTGCAACCAATCATCATGCACCACAACTTCTTTGGGAATTGCGCCACAAATTTACAAGAATGGGACATCTTCTAGGTTGGAAATGGAGGGTGATCAAAAATGGGTCGGCTTTTATATTTGACCTTTATTATGTAATCATCCTTTTTGATCACTTAAGAAATTTAGCGGTAATAGTACTAGTATGTAAGCATGTGAGCTTTGAGTATATATATATAAATAGTTATATTACAACCATCGAAGGTTTTTATAATAAAAATATTTATAATATAGGTACCTATATTATAATTACACTATAACCATAGAAGGTTTTTGTAAACTATACACCTTCACCAATATAATTTAGGTTTCCTTTCTTTTCACCTTCCTTGTTTTAGTGACTACGTAAGTATCTTCTAATGTAATTGGCTATGAAAGCTAGGGGCAATTCTTGTTGCTTTTAGTACATTTGAGTTGAGAGAATCTCTACCAAACCTTATTATTGTCAAAAGGCACATCACTTAATTAAATGATGTCTCAGTTGCTTTCTTTGCTCATGCAAATTACTATTAGTACTATCTTCCAATCTATTGTAAGTCTCTCGGAGTGTGGAAAACTCAATAAAAATCTTTAATGTTCATTATATTGAAATGCTATTTGTAAAAGAAGAAGCATTCAACAAAATTGCCAATCCGAAAACTATACAATTTTTGTCATGATATTGATGAGAATCTCAAGGCAAATTCAACATTAATTGCTCATTTGTCATTCAAAATTTGTTATTGTCCAAGGTTTTAAATTATATTTCTTAAATTTATTTTATTAGGATTGTGCCAAATCAAAAAAAATTTGAATTCTTGTGCATGAGCATTGAGCAAAGCCCAAAGCCCAGACATATTAGAGTTGCAAATAAGAAGATCCATGGCTCATTGTGATACTTCCCAACATAATCAACACCTCATCAAATTTTATAACCAACTATATATCCTAAAAGCTATGAAAGAGAGACAAAATGTATTAAATTTTGAGGCATATAGAACAAAAAGAAGGCTTAGTAAGTTTTTTTGAAATAATAAATTAAAATCACGGTTAGAAGGCTCTGAAAGTTGTTTAAATCAATCATCAATCTACCAAGTACCAAT
The DNA here is from genome assembly GCA_963969395.1 of Pseudoscleropodium purum. Lineage (NCBI taxonomy): Eukaryota > Viridiplantae > Streptophyta > Bryopsida > Hypnales > Brachytheciaceae > Pseudoscleropodium > Pseudoscleropodium purum. The sequence goes on along the minus strand of OZ017804.1, from coordinate 21,201,197 downwards.
TTAATATCAATCCATTTGCATTCTACAAGACACTTGCTTGATTTGAGGCACTTTTAGGTTTTAAGAAATGGTTCAAAGCCCAAACAATGTTGGTGGATGTTGATGAGTATGGCACATTCCTTGAAAATTATAAGTGCAAACTTGTTTTTGATGGGGGTTAAAGGGATGAAAAGGTAATTGTTTACATCTCAAATTTTAATGCTCCTTATGTTGTGAAATAATTGTACACTTTGAATGTTATTTTTCTTCAAGATTGTTTTGAATAAGTCATATGGAGACTTCCTTTAGTGGTGGCTAATTTTATTTAGGTGGCAATGAACACATGTAATATTCTTCATTGATTCTACTGAAATAAAGTTAATTATGTTTCTCACAAATGTGATCAATGAAATTGGCATTAAAAAATCTCAACAAAACTGTTCACAATCATTTCAGGATGGAGGGAATAAATTTTTCTCCTCTTTCTTTGCTTTCAGAATATATAGTTAGTTTTAAATTTGGTGGAGAGTTGACTCTATGGGAAAGGTCCAAGTGAGGAATGGACTTTTTGGAAAACCGACTGAACTCTCCCTTTTACAATTTTCAACCATGAGTGGCTTGAAACTCAAACTATTCGTCATGAAAATTCAAACAGCTCCAGGCTTGGAATTTCTTCATGAATATTGGCCACACATAATTTGGATAATTGAACGGCCCCAGGCAGCTGTGATTTCCGAGGCGGTGTTGGATCTGACGGCGGGTCTTCATCGGACGGTGCTGGGAGCTCCTCAGTTTCTCCGTTTCAGAAGATCTTCCCGCCTTTGTATGGCAAACCTCGTACTCTGCCAGTCAAAGGTTCGTGTTCGCGACGACGATGGAGCCCGAGCTCCGGGCGTAGCGTCGCAGTGTTTCTTGTGTGTTGCAGAAGAAGCCCTAAATCCAGTTTCGCGGATTGAAACGGTGGAATTTGGTGGATAGGATCTGAAATTCCTATTAATGGCATTCTTCTAGGGTTACCGCGGATCGTCCGGGCGTTTTTTGAGCGGAGGAGTTGAAGTGATTTGGAATTGGAAGCAGGTCAACTTTTTTTCCTTTCATTCATGATTCGGTAGTTGCTATGGCGGAATTTGTGGATCGGATGTGTAGGTTAGGATTTTGAGGATTTGTGTCGTCAAGGATTATTTTTTCGCTTGGTTTTGGAGGGAGAAGTGTCTGAGAAGGGTTTGGAGTGGACATGGCAGCAGTGGGTGTGTCTGGAGCTGTCGTTGCCGTGTCGCCGAGACATTCTTCTGCTTTAGCATTGAGTCCAGGTGAGGGGGAATGTCAACCCTCGTGTAATTTGAATTCGGTTTCCCTGTTCTTTGGTCAAAAGTGTGGGGGGGTCGTGTTGTCTGGTGAATTGCGACGTCGAAGAAGACTTGGTGCGACATCCGCGTCGTGGGCGTATGCTACTGACGCAGATCACATCCGGGAGAATTTCACCGCAAGCAATTCAGAGCACATCAGTGGTAAAACTTTGTACGATCATCTCGGGGTGAGCCTATTTGCGACGCCGGAGCAGATCAAGACGGCGTACCGAAGTAAGGCGCTGAAGGTGCATCCGGACGTGGTGCCCGAGGAGCGAAGAGAAGAGGCCACCAAGGCATTTCTTGAGCTGAAAATGGCGTACGTGATCCTTCATGACCGACAACAAAGAGCTGCGTATGATTTGAAGCTGAGGTTTCGAGAAAGGGGGTCAGTGTCGGTAACGCCCTCACAATGGGGATTCATTTCGGTACCTTCTAGCCCTGATGATCCTTCCGGCGCTATTACATTTAGGGGAAGGAAAAATTATGAATCAGACTTTTTTTCGTAGATTGGCAAATTTGAGGAACTCAGAGACGCCCTTGCAATGTACAAAACCATGTATCATATTGTTGTAAATGCCAGGAGGTTGTAGGTATAGCAGGTTCAACTCTGCGGATGAGTGTTACTTCTTAACCACCCTTTAGAATGTAGTCCTAGGATTCATGGTCCCTTATCAGTTGTAAATGCCTCTTAGTCACTCGACTTCTAGCAGTAGCGGATTGAGAGAATTCTTGCATGCTTTTCAATACCTTGTATCTTGTGATCCCAGCTATTCACTATTCTTCATTCTAGTTTCCAACATGTGCCTCAGTCTGCATGCCTGTTTTCATCAATTGCTCTAAGGGAATGGAACTTCGAATCTCATGTATTCAACATCTGTGAACCATTGATTGCGTTTCGAGAATCATCATGGTGTTGCAGGAATGGATTGGGAGGCGAATCAAATTGATTCGGAAGATGATATTGCTGCACATCTGCAGGTTAAGTAGTACGTTGTTCTCAGTTTCGCAGGCCTGATTCTCTGTCAGTTACTGTTTGTGGGATTTTCTATTTTTATATGTTGAACTGCAGGAAGCTGACTCACTTGGCTGGTTGCTCTGTGTCAGATTCTTCTACACCTTGAACTTTGGATTCGTCAGAGTATCATGTCGGTTATGTCGGTCTTTGTTGATTCAAGCTGATCTGCTGATCAGTCTGGATGAGAGTCGTTACTATACCTCAGACTCTAGTGCAGTAACTTGATAAGGGAAACTATGCTGATTATTGGAGATGCAGTATCATTCAAGTGTTTTGAAACAAGCTGGAGCGCTAAGCTGATATTCTGTAAGATAACAACATCATTTGTTGATATGAGCTTTTGTGTCGAAAATTAGGGCATCCTCGGTGCACATGGCAAGCTGGACTGTCAAGTAAAATTAATTTTGAACAGCTTACATGGAATTAGAACTTGGAAGCACTATAATTGGAAGCATGACTATAAAATCCCTTGAAATAGATACAAAACAATTGGATTTCGATAGTGGATGACTGAAACATTTCCCTCTCGATTTGCATGATTTTCCTTCTTCAAGTGCGATTTGTCATGGTCTCCTTAATTTTGTCTTTTAGCTTGTTTCTAATGGGGTCTATTTTGGTCATTCAATTTCCAAATCTGAATTTTAGTACCCTACGTGAAGGTCAGATTCAGCCATAAATTAAGTATTTTTTAGAATGTCTGAATGTTTGAAATATTATAAGTTTGGAATATGAGTAAAATGTTTGGAATGTTGTAGAAATTTTTCACCCATATTGCCTAATTTTTTAATATTTCTGAAAACCTAAATTATGTCTTAACCCCAAAATGACCTTGGAATTTCCTGAACTTTTGGCCTGCATCAGAGGCAAACAAATTTCATTTTTTAACCCTATAAGGATGGGCTGCTCTTCACTGAAATCATTATATTCTAATACCATGGGAATCAATTTCTTAAAAAAATGGGAAAGTATTCATTGGAAGTAAAACTATTGTAGAAGAAGTTCCTTTTTCACTACAAAATATAGAGGATGAATAGTTGCACTTCTATCCTATATAGAGGAGTTTTCTATCATCCACTGGATACTTGGTGTTTGCGGTGGCTTTACATGGTTAATAATGAAGATGGGGCTATAACCAAATATTTAATTGTATAGATAGCTAGTATGTTGTACAAGGATCATGTTGCAATTTTTTGGAGCCCATAATTACTTGATAAATGTCAAATTTACCTTGTTTTCATGGTGCACAGTTGTTGAATCACAGTTCCACTGTGGTTTTGGAATTTGTGTTAGATGTTGCTAAAGGAATACAGATTGGAATGAGGTGCCATTTTGAATTTTAGGTAGTAGATAAAATGTAAAGCACTTTGTTTAGGAAAAAAAATTGGTTTGATAATTTATGTGCAGTTTTACTAATGCCAAACTACAAGGTGTCTGCTAGGATTATTGCTTGGATTTATGGTCCATATTTTTTGGAAAAATATGATTGGAGATAGAAAATGATCCAAACGGTAGAAATAAAGTATACCAAACAACAAAAAAAAATCACAAAATTTTGTTCAAATTAGACAGTGTATTTGTTTGTTGGATCATTCCTAGAGGCAAATTGGATGCCATCCGGTGAAGCAAAGGGTGGCATTGGCGGGAAGCTATCGTGGCAATTGAAGAAACTATAAGCAAAACAAGAGAGTAAATGGAATCAACGTGGAAAATCCAATTTCAAAGAGGACAAATTGAAGTCCTCCAATAGTTCATTGGATCGAGGCCTCATCACTCGGCCCTCCAGTCCATATTGGCAGGGTTCTGCCCTTCTTAAAAATAGGAGGTGTACTCTTTGTTTTTGTTGTCTGAAACAAATGCCATATCACCTAGTTGATTGGAAAGTTATACATATTTCAGCACTTCAAGCCCCCTAATTGTATAGTTTATAATTTATCCTAATTTAACCTTGATTTTGCATTATTGACTTTTGAAAATTGCTCGAGGACAAAATATGTCTCCAAGGTCATTTTGGGGTTAAGCCTCATGAGACACATTCCCAAACAATAAAATGTAGAAGTTGTGGAATACAAATAAATTTGAACACCTTAATGTTGAAACCTCAAAACCAATAATTCTAGTTGTTCATCCCCTTTGTTTGCATAAAAAAAAGTATTTTGGCACTCAGGTGTTGAATCAGACCTTCACATACGGGATGTTGTGATCAATCTTGTTATGCAATTACAAATGGGGCATGTATGTAAAGTAGGATGGAAATTGACTATTCTATGTTGAATGATCAGCAGTTGAATTATTCATCTCTAGATAGCTTTGAAGATACATCAACATAGCTAGCTTATTTTTAAATGTGACATTTGAGTTAATCATCAATCCCTAAAGATCAAAGAGTTTTAGACAAAATATAATATGTTATAAAATATAAGATTCTTATCTTCAACCCCTAACTTGACTTGGACAAAATATGAATGTATTATAAAATATAAATTCTAAAACTTTTTTGAAGTTTTCATCAAAGAAGACAATGTGACACATGAAGAGAAAAAAATTATTTATATTGTTAAAATTTAAAATTTTTATAGATTTGATTCAAATGAATTTTGAAGAGTTATCCTTTAAGTGCTTTGACATCTATATTTTAAATAATTGACAAAAGGCTTTTGGTTTTTTGTTTAGTCCAATTAACTTCTCATTCATCCAATGTAATACTTGAATGTCAAAAAGACAACCTTACATAGTGACCCATTTTATGAAATTGTGATAAATGATATTTTTGTAAAAAGATATAATCAAAAATGTGAAAAAATTCAAAAAAAGATTGAGGAATTAATGGGTTAACTTCAAAAATCCATCAAAAATACAATTTTTTTCTTTACCATTTAAACTATTCTAAGATTGATTAAAATTGTAGTTTTAATTGATTTGTGAAAAAGGCATAGAATTTAGTAACAAGAACATGAATACTTTTTTCAAATAGTAAAATTTCCAATACTAAGTAATATTAAACATATTGCAATATTTTCCTTATACTTTTTGTTTGATCGTAGTGATTTTAATCTTAAAAATATAATTAGAAAGCTAATCCAATCTATTTTGCACAAAAATATGAAATTGTGAAAAAAAAACTAATGTCTAAAAATATTGCCTAAAGTTGAAGAATGACCTTAAAATGGTTGATTGAATCTTTAGGGGATAACCTAAACCCCTAAATTTCCTTGACAATGTTTTCACCAAAAACGCTCCGAAACTGCCATTTTTAGGACAAGTATAAAATTTTTTTTTTAACATTTTGGACATATCCAACCATAGTATCTTGTAGTATGATCATTTGAAAAGATGTGGAAAAAATTTCAAAAATTTCCATCATGTAGATTGCAAGATATTAGTGTTTCAATTGATAAAAAGCCTTTTGTAGGCCCTGTAAAAAATTAGGCAATTTGCACTTTACAAGATCACATTTGTATGAAAAAATGTCCAAAATGGTTGCAACTTTTTGGATTCATCCTTCAAGGCAAGTTGGCTACATGCTTGAAAAATTTCAAATCATTTGGAATTGTACAACATATAGGAAAAAATAGTAAGTAGAAAGAAATAGAGAATGAATCAAAATATTAAATTGTTAATAAATTAGTTATAGAATTGAAAAATGCCAATTCCAATGGTTGTAATGCTGTAATAAACAACCTTCATCTAATATTTTGATTTTTTTCCAAAAATATTGAAAATTGAGTTCAATAAAGAACTTAAAAGTTTATTTTGAAGTAGAGATTCTATAACTACCCGCAAACTAAAACACCTCATAACTTTTAACTCATTGATTAAAATCGAATGATTCAAAACTTTCTATGTATATATAAATCTAAAATTTTTATTTAAGATTTTTATTTTAGAAAAAAGTGATTTTTTCAGATCTGCATGGACTGCCCGAGTTGAGAAACAAACTACTCCCTCTGTCCCACTAAAAAGCTCCGTTTATTGATTTTGACTATTTAGGAAGCGTAGAACGTGGGGAAGGGGGGGGGGGCAAATTAAGTGACCAATCAATGGGAATCCAAACAAACCATTTGAAATTGAAACCAAGCACAAAAGGATCTCTCATTGAATTACCAAACACAAAAGGATTGAAAATTCTCTGTCAAAATTACAAAATCCCATATCAAAAAACGTGCATGGAACCAAACCATGCGAGTGATGGGACACAATGTGAACACCAAACAACACATGAAGATTGAAGAGCGTCCATCCAAGTAATAACCAGAATTGAATTACACAAAATTGAACTTCATTTTCATCCTCCAAGACACTAATTGTCAATTTCGTTACATTGGCAATATTTCTTTGAAATGACTCAGTTGATAGCAAGCACAGAAGGATTGGAAGTTGAAATGATTCAAGAACCCAAAAGGGATGAGGTACTGGGGTACAAGTACAAGTACATCCCGGCTTACTCATGCACTCAAGTGTGAAGGAAATGTACAAACCTTAAAAAAATTGTGGAAAATCTCAGGTCTTTGCCATGAACACAGCGTCCGCATCCGGACGTCCCGGACGTCTGACCATCCTGTCAACCCTGTTTGCCATGAACATCACCAATTCAACGGAATTGTCATTTACTTCAAACAAGCCAGAACCCAATTGCTACTGCTACAATAGTATGGGATGTCGAGCAGTGAATGTCTACATCGATGAGCAACAACCTGGGTTCATTTTGGGTATGCAATTTATCTGTATTATAATTGTGTCAACTAATGTGGAATCAATGTATTGTTTTCCAAGTAGACATTCACGGTTTAAGTTCATTGATTCAACATTAGTGGTTTTAATTCAAACCGGCCGTAAGGACAAATCCAGTGCACTTAATTCCTTACTCCCATGACATTGAAATTCAACGATCCAAACTGTCGATGATCAATGTGCTCGAGACGTCCTATAGTGTTGACTACCTCAGACAATAGCATTGAGATTCTTAGCTCAAGGTAGTAGGATGGAACAATGAGCTCATCTTGCACTCCACAACTTTAGTGCCGTGTCCCAAGACTAAAGGTCGCTTCACACAAGGGCTCAAGGTTGAGAGTTCGTTGGCCTCCACCAATCAAATTTCAGAAAACCTCGACTTTGGCCTCTCGACCTTTCACACAAGGCGGCACAATCCAAAGTCCGTCGCCTTCCAAAGTGCCTACATGGAAGCCTAAGCTCCTACGTGGCAATGGCCTCACGACGGACTCTCGACCCAAGTTTGGCCATGAACTCCCATGGCTTCTCGACTTGGTTGGCCCATGTGTGAAGTGCCCCTAACATTCGCAGACTCGTTACTTGAAACTTAATCTCATAATGTAATCTCGATCTCTAATCCACTTTGATCTACATTGGCAATTCATTAATTTCGAAGACGGACTTTTCAGCTGGCTTTGGACCAAGTTCCTTCTATTGAAACTAACAATTCAACAATTCAAAAAACGGACTTGCAGTGGGTTTGTGCTTTGGGTTTCCTTGTTGCAAGTTCTCTAATTGGGGAGGGAATTTCAAGAATCCCATTCTTGTCACCATCCTATAAATTGACTATTGATGAATTGGGTCATGTTCTTTACAGTGTAGCTAATAGAGTTAGAGGCAGTCACCAACCTTTAAATCATTACTAATGACAAAATTGGTAGCATTCACAACTTGTGCTCATATTTGATGAGAACAACAAGGATTTTAAATGCCTGAACGGCAACCCCTCATATACAAATTTTGCAAAGATCTGGGTGATGGACTACTGATTCTTCAATGTATGCATCATTGATGGGAAGACTATAAATACAATTAATTTCTCATGACAAAGAAATTTGGAGGTTTTTAGTGGGATAGAGGGAGTACATATTAGGCCATAACTTTTGACTCATATTTTCAAATGTCCTGAAATTTAATGCACAATAAAGATATTCTTTGTCCACACTTTCTCTTAAAATTTGGGCCAAAAATATGGAAATCTCCGCTCACATGCACCTGCCCAAAAATGTTATGTTGCCAAAAAATACACCTTAGTCCTTTAGGGGTTAAAGGACACTATCTCCATGACCAAAATAGTCACCAAAATGCTTTGGTTATTGAACCAATATGTGCATTATTTATTTTTACAATGAACAGTGTAGTCATCCATCAAATTCTTTTGGTCCTTAACATCCTTCAAAGGTTAATCCTTCAACACTCAAGTGACCATTTCATAATTGCTATCCAACTTTAGATAGCAATTTCAAGCAAAAAATTACTTTTATCAATTGTTTTTTTGGGCAAACTAGATTGTGTTGTCTTTCAATTTTTGTATTCAAAACTAAGATTGTTACAGTCAAACCAAAATTATAAGGGAAATAGCACAACGTGTTTAGAATTAATTTTGCCTAGTGTTGAAAAATTTAATATTTGGAGAAAGTGCTAATGTTTTGAGTACTAAATCTTGTGCATATTTTCACAAGGCAATAGAAACCACATCTTTGACCAATCCAAAAAATTCATATACTAAAGATAGAAATTATATTTTTGGTGATCTTTTGAAGTCATATCTTCAAAATTCATTTTGAAAGAGAACTTTTAAATAATTTTATAATTTTGACCATATAGATACTTTCTATTTTAGGTACTTCATATTTTTTTCTTTGATGCAAACTTCAAAAAATTTGTGAAACTTATACTTTATAAACATATTTGTGTTTTTGTCCAAACCTCTTGGGCACATACACATACATATATGATGATAATAATAATATATTTATTTTACACAAATATCTTGATATTTTGAAAATCTTGAATGGAGCCCAAACTTTCTAGAACAAATTACCTCCATCCATGTTGACTTAAACCCTTCAAGGACTAGGGGTGTTTTTTAGTGCATTGACCAAAATTGACAACAATATAATTTTTTTTTTTAAACTTTAGTCATAGAAAACTGCAATCAACTATTATAGAAATGCATGGAAAAAGTTTCAGTCCATTTGACTATGTGGATTGGAAGATTATGACTTTTGAAGTGAGAAAAATAATTCTCTTGATTCTTGCAAGATAGGATGAGCAAACTCTAAGCTTGCTCATAAGAGAACTACATGGATTTGTCCTAATAGTCCTTACGACACTAATTTATCAAAGTCATGCTATTCTCGATTTAGTGCACGTTGAAATTACTGTGTTACAATTTTCACACAAATAAAATTGTGATGACGATAATTTTCAAGGTGATGCTAACTCTCCCATGGGCAAATCAGTGTATGATAGTCTACTAAGAGAACAAATCAGTGTGGTGTGGTAGTCAGAATTTAAGACAAATTGTGAGAACAATTATTTCATATATCATATTGGTTGCATGACTGATGTACGTACATAATAGCCCGTCTCAATGTATCTTCATTCAATACTATCATAGAAATAGAGTCTACTCCCTAATTGAGAAACTTGGATGGATATATTTGTGCCCAAAGAGTTACTTGACCAAATTATTGTTATAATGTCGATTTTGTTAAATTGGTGTTATTCCATTATTTACTTTGGCATAGTTCAAGCTACATGGATTGAATTCAAAATCTACTTATCCTAGTTAACTTTGTGATCTAAAATGAAATCTTTGTGAAGTTAAAAGTTACAATTTTTGACTTGTAGAATATATCTAGTTTATGAAAATTTTTGTTCTCCGCTCTTACAAATGAACTAGATCCACTACAAAATTAATACATACAAGCTACTAAATGAATTTATGCAACATTAATTAACCCCTAAAGGACCATTGTCCTTTCGAGGGACAAATGGGATTTTGGATAGGTACCTATGAGCTGAAACTTTTTCCTTATTATTTGAAACTTTTTTTGAAGATAGAAAAATTGATTAGTTTTAAGGGAATATAATTTTTTTTTCAATCGATGCCTAGAAACAAAAGTTATGCCCAAATAAGCTCAAAATAGGGGATGGGGGGCAACAAAAAAATTTCAAAAATTTCAATTTTTTCCCTCATAGATTATATTTTTGTGTACATGTGAAGCTTTGATTCATTCCATTTGGATTTCTTTTGAGAAAGTTACGGACAATCTTATTTTTCGGGCAATTAGAGCATCTTCTTGAAAAAATAACTTGTAGGATTCATTTTTGAATGCAATTATTACAATTTAAAAAAAAAAAAGTTTCACATGGTAAATCTTTCTTGCTAGAAGAACCTCACCATTGAGATTAGTGCATTTTAATTTCATTTTAGAAATATGGATATTTTAAAGTTTCCTTCTATCTCGTACCTACTTCTATTAGCAATTTTTTAAAGAACAAACATTAAGTTTTTTTGAATATTTTGAATATTTTTAAAATTATCAACTCAATTTTTTACCATAAATATTTAAATTTCAAAACACTACAGAGAAAAAAATTAAAGTTAAAAATGTTCAAAGTTAAAAAATCTAGTCCTACAATGTGTTGGAAAACTTGTTTTTTCTACTTTAAATGTAGATATCATGCAATCTATGCGGTCAGAAATTCTGAAATTTTTTCCACACATTCTCATAATAGTTAGGTATAATATCATACAATTAGATGATGAAAAAAAACAATTAAATTTTTTTTTACCTTTTGCCATAGAAATGGCAGTTTTGAGTGTTATTTGACAAAAAAAAGGCCTTGGTCCTTTAGGGGTTAAATGAATAGCTTAGTTAATGAATTTAGGAGCTTAGTACCAATTTATCTTGAAGATTCTTTTGCAATGATAAAAAAACTAATATGTGATAAGAAATTGATAATCAACGGCTACATTACTACAACCACCTAAGTATTCAAGTAGTGGGTGTTGTGTGTGGATTTGAGCATTCGATTCATTTGATCTCTAATATATTGTTTTGTTTTGTTGTAGCTAGTTATATAAAATCATAGTGAAATTAGGTTGCCTTAACAATTAGGTTGCCTTATTTAGAAAAATTATCTCATGACTCACCACTTGTTTAAGTGGAGGCACATGCATTTATCTAAATAGGCCCTGAATTGGTGCACCAACCTATGTCACATATATAATGGTTTTGGGTTGATGAAAGTACCGCATCTTTATATAGTAACATTAAATATTCATATACTGTAAAATGTTGCTATATTAGTGAGGGGAAATCTAAATTCACTATTTTGTGTAGCTTTGTTTGAATGTAGAGAAAACTAAGTACTTTTGTGTTCAATAGAGGATAGGTGTCACAAAATAATGCAAATGAAAGATTGACAAGGAATAAAAATAGCTATTCCTAAGTAAATTTTAAATCTAGACACCTTGAAGAAGCTATTTGTAGTAAGTCTTGAATGCAAGCTTGCCCATAAATTGTATAGTGATACTATATATGGCCCCACTTTTCCCTTTCAAGAGTTTTAATTACAAGATTTACTACAAAATTATAGGATGACATACACTTCCGTGAACAAAGGAAATTCCAACTATATTTGGCATGTTCCATCCATTTACATAGATTTAACAACCTCCTTTTGGGGGGTACCATAGAGCTTGATTGTACCACTTAAAAAAAGAAAAATTTCTACTTTTTGCCATAATAAAAATATTCTTTTGATGCCAAAATTTTTCTATTTTTATTTTAACCCCTAAATTCCCATTGTCCCGCGGGGGACAAATCAGATTTCGGGCAGGTTCTTGTGACCTCAATTTTTGTTGAATTGTTTTGAAACTTTCCCATAAGATAGAAAAACTGATTATCTACATGGGAATATAATTTTTATTTCAATTGGTACTTGGTAGCAAAAGTTATACCACAAAAAGCTTGAAATTGAACTCGGTGGGCAGTACAAAAAAAATTGCAAAAAATCAAAATAAATTTTAATTTTTTTTCCCTTCAAATGTTTTATTTTTGTCTACATGTGAAGCTTTGATTCGTTCTATTTGGACTAATAATGAGAAAGTTAAAGACAACCTTGTTTTTTAGGCAATTTCATCATCTTTATGAAAAAAAACCTTTTAGAAATCATTTATGAATGCAATTTTTATAATTTTCCACAAATTTTTTTTGAGAATGTTGTGTTTGCTTGCTAAAACAATCTAACCATTGGGATTATTGTGTTTCTATCCCATCTTGGAGTTATTAACGATTTAGTCTTTTTTCCAATCTTGGACCTACTTCTACTTAGCATTTTTTTAGAGAATGAAAATCAAGTGAGTTTTAAAATTTTTTTTTCCTAGACTTTCAACTCAATTCTTCAACATAAAAAATTTTAAATTCAAAGTCTGTAGTGCAAAAAAATTCCACAATTTGCGGTCAAAGTCATCTGAAATTGCAGTCCAGTGTTCAAAAAAACTTTCTTTTTCAACTTTGAATGCTAATATCTTCCAATCTATACTGTCAAACTTCATGAAATTCTTACCACATGAGATAAGACAAGTGAAGTACAAGATCCTACGGTTAGATTCTAAAAAAATGATTTTTTTTTGTTTTCTTCAGTGAACGCAGCAAAAATGGCAGTTTTGAGTGGTTTTTGACAAAAAAAAACGACCTTGGGAATTTAGGGGTTAAATGTGGATGAAGTTGTCAAATTGAGATGAAAAAGTACATGCATATAGTAGAAAAGTGTTATTTGATTCAAAAGATGAATGAAAATAGGAATACAATGCTTCACCAAATTTTGCCATCCCAGCACTTTCTCAAAAAGTAAAAAGTCCCCCCCCCCTCAAAAAAAAAGCCCTTGCCGAGTCAGTTTCTGAAATCACTGTCATGAAGCCCAAACCCTTGCGCTTGCGGTTTTTCTGAGGTTTGCGAGGTTCGAGGGATACCATTCCATTGCAACTTTGCAAGCCGGGTTTCCCAATTTCGCAAGTTTATCGCTGTGATTTTCTTGTGACGGACGTCTTTGGTTGCGAGACAGACTTTATTCAAACAGGAACAAGCTCTAGAATCATGTGTTACTCAGTGGGATGCAGCAAATGCGGGAAAACCTCATGGGCCGGGTGCGGCAAGCACGTGCCCGCAGTGTACGACACCATCGCCGACAAGGAGAAGGATCTCTGCTTGTGCAAGAGCTGGCCGGATGTGGAGCTTCCGCCTGATTTGGCTGCCAAGGTCCCCCAACAGACCCCGGCCACGGTCAGTAATTTTCTCACATCGCTTTCTTGACGAATTGCATGACCTGGAGAGTTCATTGCTTTTTTCTTTCTCCTCAATTTCGAATTTGTGTTTCGGATCGATTTTCCTTTCAGTTATTGAGTCAGTGACACTTTTTTCATGGCGAGAGGTTTGCGAACGCAGACTCGTTTCGCTTCTGTCGCTGGGAATTGGGGTTAGGGTATGGTCACCCGAAATCGCCATTAAGCGTAGCTCCTATTGCCGGTATTTGCATCGTCGCCTGCTTGTTGAGTTTTTTGTTGGTGAATTGAAGAGGATTTCATGACACCAAAGAATTCTGTTCTTTGGTGGATGTTGTGAAAGCGCTTCTTCAACGATAGGTGTATAATATTGATACTTCAAGAATAGATTTACGTTGATTAAAGAGATGTGCACCAGCTGAACATCAGATGCTTCTGGATTTTAGGTGTCCCTACCGTATTGAGATTTGTTTGATGTTTGAAGCTTTTCTGTTTGATGTGAAATTTTCTCTGTCATGCAACTCTCCCAAGTTTCACAATTTGGTTCAAATTCATCTCTCGGAGCGAGCATCATTCTTTTTTCAATTCGATTGTTGGCTCTTCGAAATTGACTGAACTGGCGCCCTATAAAGTTGTAACAATTGACCATACTTTCCATTTTCTGACCTTTTTGGATTTGTTTCCCCGGTGTGAAGGTTGACACTGCATGTGCGACATGAGGATGCCCGTGTTGTTAAAGGCTATTGCGAAGCAGACTGCTCCAAACATTGGTCTTAGGCACGTCGTTGTGATGGGTTGTGAAGTGACTGGACATCTTCTTTCGAGGAAGAGGGGAACATCGTAGAAAATATTCTGATGATAGGACAGAGTTGTTGATAACTGTTGATAAATTTGTATTATGAATGTTAAGTATGATATCTAATGTTCGGAACTCAATTGCAATTTTCTGTTTCAATTCCTGGATTTGTACAGCTGAACAGATTGTAGAATATTAACTGATGTTTTGGTATTGCATGTGGTAAAGAGTTGACTGTTCAGGTACTCACATTCATCGGTTACTTACTGGGTTAAAGAGTTTGTCCTGCGGAATTGTTCTCTATCATTGTACACAAAGTAATAAACCGGAGCGAATCATGTGACAGTGATTATGATATTCAAGTGTTACAAAGTATCTCACCTGGAGCTAGCCAAAACATTGTACGTTACGTGTTCTAAAACTTGAATAGTACAGCCCTTTCGACATTTACATTTGGTCTAAACTATTACAAAAATGGATGCACCACTTCGACCGTTGCTGCGCTATACACTATCACATCTGAAATTTACAAAAGACCGTGAAAAACATCTCTTCGAATTTTCAGCTTCATCATTTTCGCGATTGAAGGCGACGGATGCCGAAGAATTTGCATACCATGCGTCTCAGGGAGCTTCATTTGCCCTTTCCAAAGACTTCATTGAGGCAAGTGCTTGAAGTCAGAGCTGAATGGAGTAACTGAAGGATCTGAGAGCAGCATGGACAAATCATAAACTTGCTATTATTAAGCAATCCACGAGTAAATTAAGCACAGCCTATTTACATAATCAGTAAACCATATGGTATCTCCTTTGAAAAAGCAACAACAGATAACAGATAAAAACTCCAATTGGTAGGAAAGTGTAAAAACACGATGCCTTGGATAAACTAATAAACCAAGAATGACAATTTCCTTTGAACTAAACGCTACGTTCAGAATTACCGCAATTTTCCTTCCAGTGAAATTCATTGATAGTTGTTTTGAAAAAAAATTAGGGGTAAGAAATAGCCTTGCAAACATTGCAGACATTTAGAGCCTTTAGGTAAGAACTTGAGAATCCATTACCTGAGTTAACCCCTCACTACCCAAGGCCATTTTGGGTTCCAAAACATCAATGCTTTTGAAGCGATGTAGATGTAAATATTGCTAAGTCATAAAGATCTTAACCGTACAATCTTGTAGTGAACATGTTGTAGATGATGTGAATCAAGTTTGGAGTCATTTGATCATATAGATTGAAAGATTATAATGTTTTAGTGTTGAAAAAAGATGCTGAAATTTTCCTAGCAACACACTTGGAGGTGAAATTCGATTTCTAAACTTACTCAAATGAAAAAACTTGAAACTATAAAGTGATTCAAAACCAACATACAAACACATTGAAGAAAAAAAATATCAATTAATTGACTCAATGTGTTTGCAAAATGGTTTGCATTTGTCAAAAAATAGGTAAGAAAAGTTGCAGAAAACACATCTAAGGTTGAACTTCCTTCTATTAAATTTCTTCTTAGTCCCTCATAACTTCTTGGATTGATATGAAATTTTAGCCACACAAACTAGACTAGTATGCACAACTTTTCCAATAATTTTTATTGGAAATAGACATTGTATCGAGAAAAAAGAAATTGCTGAAATTCACTATAATCCAAAAATGTCAGGATTTGAACTTTGAATTGCTCTCAAACATTCAAATCAACTTTATTTACATGAAAAATTTACCACAATAACTAGACTTTCAAGGGATTGAACATAAAACAAGAAATTTTGTTGAAAACAAACATTGGATGAAGGAGATACAACCACCCAAAGTTTCAGCCATCAAATGTAATTTGGTGGACTCAAATTGAACTTGTAAACTATGACTGACTTTCAAGAAATCAATACAGCTTCTATTGATCTAAAAATTTTACCACATAAACAAGAAGAGAGAGTACAACTTTTCCAACAACTTTGAATTTGACTTGAAACTTTGTGAGGCCACATTTTAGCTAATGGGGTAATGAGGGGTTAACCCCTAAAGGACCAAAGTGTGTTTTTTGGCGACATAATTTTTTTTGGTAGGTGCATGTCAGTAGAGATTTCTATATTTTTGGCCCAAATTTTAATAGAAGGTGTGGATAAAGAGTACCTTTCATGTGTACTAAATTTGAAGACATTTGGAAATATGAGTCAAAAGTTATGGCTTAATATGTAGTTTGTTTTTCAACTTGGTTAGTTCGAGTAGATTCAAAAAAATCACTTTTTCTAGAAACAAAAATTTGAAATTGATTATATATATATATATATATATATATATATATATATATATATATATATATATAAAGCTTGGAATCATTCCATTTTAATCAATGAGGCCAAAGTTACGAAGTGTTTTAGTTTGTAGGCGATATGGATTCTCAACTCCAAAATAAACTTTGAAGTTCTTTATTGAACTCAATTTTCAATATTTTTGGAAAAAAATAAAAATATTAGATGAAGGTTGTTTATTACAACATTACAACCATTAGGATTGGCATTTTTCAATTCCATAACTAAGTTATTAACGATTTAATATTTTGATTCATTTTTTATTTCTTTCTATTTACTATTTTTCTTATATGTTGTATGATTTTGAATGATCTGAAATTTTTCAAGCATGCCTTGAAGAATGAATCTAAAGAGTTGCAACCATTTGAACATTTTTTCACACAAATGTGACCTTGTGAAGTGCAGCTGCTTGATTTTTTGTAGGGTCCAAAAAAGGCTGTTTTTTTAATTCAAATGCTAATATCTTGCAATCTACATGGTGGAATTTTCTGATTTTTTTTCCAAATGTTGTAAAATGATCATATTACAAGATCCTCTGGTTAAATGTGTCCAAAAATTTATTTATTTATTTTTACACTTGTCTTATGAATGGCAGCTTTGGAGCGTTTTCAGTGAAAACATAGTCAAGGAACTTTAGGGGTTAAGCTGACGGTGATGTCGTTGCCCTCCGACCTAATGAATCAACATTCAGTTTGCTCAGCACAAGCACACGTACTTTTAGTCGTCAGGGGCATGATCTCTAGGTTATCGGTGACAATGAAAATGTGCTTTGCCTGTACGAAGCCAACGGTGGAACGATCTACTTCTTTCTCCAAAACAGAATATGGGCCCTGGGAGTAGTTGCCGGAGAATCATAGAATCAAACCATGGTAGCCATTCAATTCCATATGTTTCAGCACTGGCCAAGGCTAGGAAGTCACCATAAAATTACTCCAACCAACTGAATAATCTATGAATTCGCGGCTTCAGGCTCATCAAAATTCCATTGCCATTCACATCAAATCGTAGCTGCACATGTGTAGAACGTCTCTAATAAAGAGGAATTTGAAGAATTGAAGTGATTCTTTATCATAGAAATCGCTGTGAAACAATCTCAACATACATCTGTTGCAACCGAGATCAAAGCTTTTCAATCGGGGACGGGGTTGCGGATGAAATTATATCCCCACCTTTGGTGAGCTTGTGCATGATGGTGTCGACTGGCAGAAGCAGGAAACTGAGAAGCGCGTCAACGAAGTCCTTGCCTGCTTCCAAGAACAGCAATTTCCCGGAAGTCTTGCTCCGGAACAAGCTCGCTTGAAACGTCGTGCCTTCGCTCACATTCAAGCGCTGCAGGATCTCTTCAAGAGTGCAGGAAGCCATCGTTTCTGGGGTCTTGTTCATGATCTCAAATGCTTGTGATGTAAAAGCGCTCTGTCTGAAATGTAAAATTAAATGCTTTCTCTGGCTTGCAACTTCGACTACCAACGTCACTCAGCTCAGTTTGGATGGTATATATATGTGTACAGAACGAGAGAGCGAGCTCCAAGCTAGCTACCCAGATAACTATGAGCAATCGGTAACACTCGTTTTCGACGACTTGCTAACTTAAGAATGAGCTTATGTTGATCAGCTAGTGAACTCTAGTTAAATAATCGAGTTCCACGGCATGATCGCCACAACCTTATCAAGGTAATTAAGGCCAGAACGTCAATCGTTCCAGCTTCGCAATGCTAGCGTACCTTCATAGCTTCAGAGCGCCAAAAGTGTGCCATTTAAGTGCACAAAGCTCAAAAAACTAGGTGTGGACCCGAAATCTGTTTGCATTAGAGAGCCAATACATGATCATTTAATTAAGAGAATGAATTTGGATGTAAGTTATGCTGGATGGTTCCTCCATTTCTTAATTGATGACGGCATCGGAATGGTAATTTATTGGAGAAACTTTTCATTGAGCATGAATGTGTGCGTTACTTAATTTGTCGATCGGGGTATTTCACCACGGATTCATTAATGTTGCTGCTGCTGCCGCCAGGCCAACTCATCAGATGAACCACACGTCTTTACAGGCGGCGTGGTCATTGTCTAGTTGGTCCAAATACTAATTCGGTGGAGCCCAATTCATGATTGCATCTAAATTATGTAGACCCATTCTGGATCCTTTGGTCACTACATTAGACTAATCGTTTCCACAGATTTTTTTATTGCAATAGAATAGCAAATTCGAGAGTTTTTCACACGTATTTTGGCAAACCCATTTTGCAGTAAAAAAACACACATGATAGATGGTCAAAGCAAAGAACCATTTTGTGGTTTTTTGGGACTATGTATTCTTCTCCTTTTGAATTTTATTGTCTTTTTTTGGACTCCCTACAGAATTGCAATGGTAATCCAAATTAATGAGTCCCTTCAAATGGTGAAATAATGAAAGAACCTTGTTCATGTGTCTATACCACATAGGGATGTTCATGAAGAAAGAATTGATGACTATTCAACCCAATTCCACCCCGTTCAACTCCAATTCGACTCCATGTTTATACAGTTTCAACTACATTAGAATGCAAAAGAGGGCGCAATTGGACCCAAGAGTAGGGTCCGAATTGGGCGAGGGGTCCATTTTGGGTATACGTATCTTTTGGGTATTCATCTTGCTTGGAAAGAGAAGTAACCTTCAGTTAAAGAGTGTGTAAAGCCACCAGGGAGAAAACCGCCGCCCAGGTTTAGTTACTGTATACACTGGCTTTATTTGTATTCTGGCCTCTTGGACAAGGAGTAAGCTTCTCAGTGCACGGTGTTCTGAGATTGCTGCAAACAATAGGTCTTTGGCACGTCTTTAATTTGTAAAGTGACTGAACATCCTTCTTTCGTTGAAGAGGGAATTATCGTAGAAAATATACACCATATGCGTCGATCACAGGTTTAAGGAGATTGTCCTGTGCATTGTTCGATACCATTCTGCAGGAAGCTGGAGACAAAATCATGTAATATACTGATAATATTACACCTATCATCTTACAGATTGTTCAAAATAGCTCGCCTGTAGCCAAAATATGAGAAGCTGTGTACAGTACATCCTTACTGAAAACGTCGATGAAAAAATCCTACCAATATTCACACTATATAACTTATGTTCATTCCAAATTTCGCAAAATGGGATATACCACTTCGTTACAGACTTGCTTCTCGATCATATTATCTTGTCCAAAATAATTTTCTTTACTTTACAGTCAAAGGAGGTCATCTCTACGAAGCTTCAGCATCATCAATTTCGCGACGAATGCCATTGAATTTGCACACCATCTTAGAGAGCTTCATTTACTCGTTCCAAAGACGTCATTGAGGCAGGTGTTTGAAGTCAGAGCTGAATTGAGCAACTGGAGGATCTGAGAGCAGCGCAGATAATTACACCATAAACTTGCTATTAGAACAAATCACGAGTAAAATACATCACTTTTAAAAAAAAGAAAACTGTGTGCTCAATCCTTGAAAAAGCTCCTAAAATTTCATCGAAAATGTTTTTTTTCCCAGAAAGAATCGTTTAAACCAAGACCGCTAATTCCTCCTTCCGCTGTAATACTGCTGTTAGAATTACCGCAATCAACACCTTCCAGTCAAATTCATTGATAGATTGATTTGAAATAAAATTAGGTGCAGGGAATAGCCTTGCAAACATTGCAGACATCCAGAGCGTACATTGAGGATCCGTTGTACCTGAGTTAAACTGACGGTGATGTCGTTGCCCTCCAGGTCGGCTAAGGAATCAACATTCAGTTTGCTCAGCACATTCACACTCTTATTTGTCGTCAGGGGCATGATCTCAAGGTTGTCGGTGACAATGAAAGTGGTATTTGCGTTCACGAAACCAGTGGTGTAACCTGCTTCTTTCTCAAACACAGAATATGCGGTCCCAGGAAAACTGGAAAAGGTAGAGCGATTCTTACTACAGGTTTCACAATAACCTCCATTCAGAGATCTAACGAGATTACCGCATAGGTTGCATACATAAAAGTCTCCTGCGAGACTCCTCTTATCAGTGGGCCTCGGTAATATGCTTGCATCTTCCAGGGCCCTTTGCAATGCCAAACCACTCGACCGGCAACTGCAGCCGATGGCTGCAGGTCTTGGTCGCATAAGATGTTCCTTGGCCACTTGCAGATCAGAAACAGAGAAGTTCTGCACGCTCTCGAAAATACTCGAGATTCCACCCAGAGCAGACTTCATTTGGATGCCTGTCCACATGCAAGATCCGACCCCGGCCCAGTCCATTTCATCAGGGTTGATCTGAGAAGCATAGAAATATATATATATATATATATATATTGGTCCTAGAAATATGCTGTGTCACGATAGGGCCCAAGGCTAGAAAGCCACGATTAAAACAGACCAGCTGAATAATCGAAGCGCTGCGCGATCGAAGCGCTTCTGACACTCCTAGAGAACTGGCCATTTGCAATGATCTTTGCAATTGTTCACTGTCATTAATTTGCAATGGTATTTTGACAGTGTAATGCAACAAATTGTTCTGCAACAGTTTTGCAATGTTTCTGATTACTATGCATTTGAAATAGTTTTCCAACGGTTTTGTAACATTTGATAATTTGCAAATGGTTATTATTGCTCATTTGCAATGGTTTCGCAATATTCACTTCTTGGTAAATTTCAACTACTTCTAGTGCGCTACACATTTTTGCTATGAGTTTTGAACCCAACGCCACAAAAGCTTTAAATAAAAATCTTCTCAATTGAAAGTTCGATCTGTTGAAAACTATTGCAAAAGTAGGGTAATAGTAATGCAAATGGTTCATATTTTCGTAGTTTGAACATCCATAACTATAATGGTCTGCAACGAGCTAAAATCAAAATATCAGGACAGTTTCTGTGAAAGAGCAATTTGAAGAGATGACTTTTCATCAAAAAAATTGCACATGAAAGTACTGAAAATATACGGGATTGGGAATTCTCCACCTGCGGAAAGCACGCGGATGATGGTGCCGACGGGCAAAAGTAGGAAGCTGAGAAGCGTGTCCACGAACTCCTTGCCTGCCTCCAAGTACAACACTTGCCCCGATTTCTTGCTGCGGAATAAGGTGGCCGGAAACGTGGTGCGGTTTAAATGCAAGCGCTCCAAGGTCTCTTCCAGAGTCGAGGAAGAATTCTTATCCGTGGTCTTCTCCATGATCTCAAATGTTCGTGATGAAGAAGCGCACCGTCTGATCGGAATGTGTATACGTAAAGAACTAGAGAGCTCCAACCTACTCAGACAACTATGAGCAATCAGTAACACTCGCGTTTGATGATTTGCTCAATTGAGAATTAGCTGATGTTGATCACCGTCTATTGAACACGGAATTCCACGGCATGACCACAACCTCATCAAGGTTCTCAGAACGTCAATCGTTCCAGCTTCGCAATGCTAACTTAGCTTTAGTTACTTTCGTATCTTCAGAACGCCAAAAGTGTGAAATTGAAGTGCACAAAACTCTAAAGAGTAGGTGTAGCTCTACGGTTCCAGGCATGCTTTTGGGAATAGCGAGAATTTCTTGGAATTTCTCTTCCTTAAGGAATACAGGGATGGCGGTTAATTATTCAAACTAAGCTTTAGTTTAGCTTCGTAAGGATAAATTGCTGGGAGCTAGCTCGCTAGAAATCTTTCTGTACCGTGTAAGAGAATTTATTATCTAATACACGCATGTTCATTGAAGGGACTGAGTTGGCATATGCTGGATGGTTCTTCTTCCATTTCGTGTTGGAGATGGAGATACTTTTCATTGAGTAACTTATATTTGACATGAATGAGTGAGACTTTCATTTATCGATCAGGGTGCTTCATAACGGATGATCAATTATTGTTTTTGCTTCGGCTACCGCCAAGCCAGCTTATCGAATGTACTAGCTGGGTACTAACGCACTTCCAGGCGGCGGCGGCAGTTGATCCACTTGTTAATTCAGTGGAGCCCAATTCATGAATGCATCGAAATTATTATTTTTTCTTTGAAAGAAAGGTACGTAGGTAACCTTCAACGAAGGAGGGTAAACAACCGCCAAAATTCAAGAGTGAACACCATATATACTAATACAGATCCGAGGTCTGTCTGACGTAAGTTAGCAGCTTCATTTGCATGTGAATTGATGCAGTGTATTTTAACTTATGGCATGAATGTAAATTATACATTTGTGGAGGGCTAGGGGGGAAATCATCACAAATTACCCAATTACTAACACGGTTAAATTGTAAAGTTAACAGTCATGACTTGGCGGCCATAGTACGTACGTGAGTACGTGACTGAGTACGCGCTGCAGGGTCTCTTCCAGAGTTTCCGCTGCAGTGTTCTTCGAGGTCTTCTCCATGATGTGAAAGCTCTGCTGCACTTAAGTACTGCCTGAAACAAAATGTAAGATGCTTCCTCTAGAAACGTACAGTCAATCAGATCAGATTGAAGATATGTACAGATCGAACGAGCGAGCTCCAAGAAACCCCGAAAATTACGAGTTATCAGCAACGCAGGTATTTAACGAATCGCTCACTTGAGGTTAAGCGCGCGCTTCTGTTGATCACCTACGGAATTCCACTTATAGCTGCTGGCATGCATGGGCCTCAACCTTCTAGCTAAACGTACGCAGGACAGACGTCAATCGATCTTTCCAGCTTCCCAATGCTAGCTTACTTTCGTAACTTCAGAGCACCAAACGTGTGGAATTTAAGTGCACAACGCTCTATAAACTAGGTGACTGTACTTGATCTACTGTTCAAAGTGGGCATTCGGGAAAAGCGCGAAGTATGTTACATCAAATTTCGCCTTCTTAACGAGTGTAGAGATGACGGTTAATATTTAATCTAACTCAGGCTTCGTAAGGATTGCTGACTCGCCAAAAATCTGTGTAAGGTAAGTTACTGGAAAGCCAGCACATGATCATTGAAGGGAATGAGTTAAGTTAGGATTTGCTGGATGGTTCCACTTCCATTTGTAACTGACGGCATGGCGATGTTAATAAGCTTATAATGGAGTTGGAGAAACCTAGCTTTGTTTTGAATGTGCATGGCATGCATGAGTAAGATAATTCATCGACCAGGGATATTTCACCACGGATTCATGAATGTTGTTGCTGCTGCCGCCAGCCCAAGTGCCCAACTGATCAGATGAACTACACGTCTTTAACTTACAAGCGGCGTGGTCAGCTGTCCAATTGATCCATTGAATTACTAACTCGGTGGAGAATGGAGGCAGTCCAATTCATGAATGATAAATATTTCAAGGAAAAAACAGATATTTTAAGGAACATGTCACTCATGCCTAGATAGGGGATGCATTTAGAACATGGATAACAGTCACAACGTGTATATGGACTTAGGCTACCTTACGTCTAATTGTAGTCAAATAAGGGTTTGAGCATGATTAATATTACTGAAGTGTAAAAGCTTTCATTGCTGAATTTTATTGGTAGTTGAAAGGGGATTTAAGATTCTCGTAGAATGCATTTTTGGACTTTGTATGCATGAATTATGAGTTTTCAAAGTGATGAAAATAGATGTATTTAAAATCTAGCCTAGGCTCTCATGCATGGAGGCTTTACATTTTAGGCAACAATCTCGATGGATTGGAAGTATGGGACAATTTTGCAAACATGTTACGATTAGGTTTTGGTACCTTAGAGCCAAATTAATTCATTAGGTTTTTTACGGTTTTCTTGTAGTCCTAGACTATTGTTTGGATATATTGGAATAGAAATTGGTGCCATTGCTACATTGAGTTGTGCATATTACAGTGGAAACACCCAAAACTATCCATTTAAGGAATTCAGCATAGTTGGGAGAACTTTTCTGTAAAATGATATTTTTATAGTATTAGCAAATGTTGACTCACTACACCACTAAAACAATCCTATAGCTACACCCTGAACTAAACTCTGCAAAAATCTACGAATATTGGTTGTCATAATGAACAGTATATTATTGTTCACAAACAAATCAGACCGATTAGGGCTGACCGGCTGCCAACTTTGGAGCCCTGTAACTTTTGCAAAAAGTACCCAAATTGAGCATATGATATGTTTTTCAGATGCTGAAAAACATATCATATGCCCAATTTGGGTACTTTTTGCAAAAGTTACAGGGCTACGAAGTTGGCAGCCGATTAGCCCTAATTGGTCCGATTCGTCTGTGAACAGTAATATGCTATCCGTTATGACAACCCTAGCATCAATAAATGAAAAGTAAATATGTGTCTTACACGTGCGTTAGCAAATTATAACCAAACATTTGTATGACACCTTAATAGATGGTCAAAGATAGTTTTAGTCACATTGTAAAGTATAGGAATAGAGGCAAGGACAATTTTAGATGTTTCTATCTTATTGACAATGAAAAACCAATTCAACTAAGATCCCAATTATTAATTATATTGCAAAATGGCAATGATATTCAATCGCACATACTAGGGGTAGTTGCAAGAAAGGGTGGTCCTATTTTCTGTCACACTTTGAATTGTATAGTTTAGTTTGGCCATAACTTTTGGAGAATAAAGTCAATGTACTTTAATTTTTTATTGAAGATGACCAACTTGTTGATGAAGAGATTTATTATTTTTCAAAAATTTCAAAAAAAATTTTATGATTAAATTCCAATTTAGCTAATTTGTCACACTTTGCAATTTAGAGGTTTTCAGTATTGTGGAGTACCCATAATTAATGATGTAGAGCTAAAATTTGTATAGGATATTTGCACACTAAAGATTCATATGCCTACCCAAAAAAAACTTTAAAAAACATTATTTTATGGCATCTACATGCATACAAACAAGGGTCCCTTGTACGTTCACTTCTAAAGAGTAAAGATGGTTTTGGTTTAATTTTTTTTGATGAAATATGATTACCATGAAGTCTTCACAAATGGTTGATTTTTAGATTTTTTTTGTTCATAATTTTTTATTTATTATTAATTTATACCTCATTGTATCCATTTTTTGTGACAATTTGGTTTTTTCAAACAATGTTATTTCAATACTTACAAGTATTTATAGTACTCAAAACAGTACTGCATTGTACAATGTCTATTTTTAGCAAAACACTACAAAAAGTGGACACCCTTTCTTGCAACCTAGTTGTCATAATGGACAACATATTACTGTTCACAGACAAATCAAATCGATTTTATAAGAGTATAGATGTCAAAACAAACATATACTACTGAGTAAAATATAATATTAATCCAGAAATTAAGTTTACAATGAATAAGTGTTTACTTATATACTAATCTCTATCTAGCTTTTACTTTAATTAACTAAAAGTAAACTTTAAGTTCTATCTTTGAACTGAAGTTATCTTAGAGTAGCGAGTGTACATCCAAGCTTCTAATTGGGCTTAGCCCATGACATATGCCTCCTCCTCCTCCGTAACTAAGAAGGGAGGAGAAGATCTACCCAAGGAACAACTAAGCCTGCATCGCGCAAAGAGCGCTCATAATCATCCAAAGCCACTGCATCTTGCAAATGACGTAATGGTTCCCAAGTGGGCTCGGGCCAGCCAAGCCATTTCACAAGTAATTGCCAACTACGTCCTCGGCGCCGATGTCGCAATATCCGTTCAACTGTGTACTCGCTGTCATTATCAGTAGTGGCATCTGAAGGATTTAGTGGATTGTGCAAAACAATACCACGCTCATTATCATGTGCCAATTGAGAAGGCAAAGGATCCGCTCCTGCCGTCTTAACCAAACTCACATGGAAAACAGGATGAATACCGGGAGAAGTATTCAAACGAACTGCATGTGTACCAACACATTCAAACACGCGATAAAGAAGGGCAATCCAATCGAGCTTCTTGATCGGCTGTGTTGTATTGATGTTCTTCAATTTCAACCAGACACGGTCACCCGGACGAAAGACTTCGGCTACGGAACGTCGTGCGTTAGATTGACGTTCTTGA
The DNA here is from genome assembly GCA_963969395.1 of Pseudoscleropodium purum. Classification (NCBI taxonomy): domain Eukaryota; kingdom Viridiplantae; phylum Streptophyta; class Bryopsida; order Hypnales; family Brachytheciaceae; genus Pseudoscleropodium; species Pseudoscleropodium purum. The sequence goes on along the minus strand of OZ017804.1, from coordinate 21,174,788 downwards.
TTTTCTTGCGCAATCGCCGTTGCTGTTTTCGCCATATCAACACTATGACTCCATTGCTCAACAAGCTTACGTCCCTTCTCCGCTGGTGATAAAGAAGATCCTTGCTCCTCAGGTATGGTAAAATCCATGAGAGATTGATGAAAGCCATGAGTCATAAAAAATGATGACATACCTGTGAACTACGTTACCCGATTATTCAATGCCATCATTGCTATTGGCAACTGAAGAACCCAATCGTCTTGTTCAAATGCAGTGAAGATGTGAAGGTATGTTTCAAGCTTTTGATTGGCACGTTCCGTTGCACCGTCCGTCTCTGGATGAAAGGTTGTCGACAATCTCTGTGTGATCTTCAGCAATCGACACACTTCTCCCCACATCATATTTACAAATTGATTGCCGCGATCGGAAACGATTGCGGCCGGTAGTCCGTGATGTTGAAAAACTTGCTCTAAGAGTTTTTGAGCTACATCAATAGCACGAATTTCCTTCATTAGCACAGCAATGATGGATTTGGACAAACGGTCCGTCACAACTAAGATATTCGTATAAGTGTTACTTGGTGCCAAGTCAGTAATAAAGTCAATGGAAAGTTCTATCCATATCCGTGCGGGAATTGGCATAGGTTTTAATAAACCTTGCTTTTGCTCACGCCAAATCTTAGATTTTCCATAGACATTACAATTTCGTACAAATCTTCGAACGTCTTGAGTCATTCCAGGCCACGTATATTCGCGTGCGAGCAAGTCTCGTGTTCCTTCACGACCTGGATGTCCAGCCAATGGTGAGTTATGAATAGACTGAATCAATCGCGTTCGAAGTGGTTCGTACGTCGGTATCCATATTCGTCCACGCCAACGTAGCTGATGGGCTCCATCTACAGAGCATTCACTAATTGTGATCGGTAGGCCCCATTCTTTTGGTAGTCGGCGTTCGCCATCCATAACAGCCTTCCACATCTTCCAATATCGATGATTCGTTTTGAGTCCAGCATTCCACAATGCAATCATCTCTGCGTCTGCAAATGGACATATGGGACGTGGTGTCATCATTGACTCTGTAGCCGCGATTTCCTTTTCCGAATCCGCATCGCCATCTTTTATCCATACAAATTTTGCAACCACTTTCAAAGCATTATCATTCCAATAGTTGATGATGTCAGTTCATGATCCGATCATCATTCATATCGTTGGGAGTATCTTGTTCGCGACGAGAAAGTGCGTCTGATTGAACTTGCTCTCTTCCAGGTTTATGCACTATCTCAAAGCTAAAGTCATTCAACTCATAAGCCCAACGCATTTGCCGCTCTCCCAAATGTTGCTTCTTTCGGAAATAAGCTAAATTACGATGGTCCAACCATACCTCAAAATGTTGTCCAACAAGCTCCGTAAGAGTCTTACGTAGTACCAATAGCTGATCCTTGGACATTTGGTATAATGGCATTGTAGGGATGTCGTCGTTGGTCTTCCCTTCAACAAGATTGATTTCATGATCGACCCCTTTCCTGTGTGGCGGTAACGACTTCGCGTCTTGCCGATCGAAGGCATCTATAACTGGCATCAACCAGTTTGGAGCATGTTGCGCAGGATCCTTGTACACCTTCTGTTGGAGCACCTTCTGAATATCAACCAAACTAGCAGTAAAAATCTGTACAGGTTCATCGCTAGCTTGCAAAGTCCGGATTGTTGCTGCCTATATTTCCCAAATTGGTTCCGATATAATGGGTCGAGTCTTGACGATCATCTTGAAAGGCTTCCGAATGCAAACCTCGTCTTTAGCAGGTCGAATGCTAGCGTCATGTCGCTCCATCCAGCCTTTTTCAAAAATGACACTATCAATTTGTCCGAGAATAACATATGCAACAATCCTTTCTTCTATACCATTGATATCAACTTTAAATGTTGCTATGCGTTGAATCATAGGTTGCTCCTTTATGGTTGTAACTTGTTCGAGGGGTCTTAGTTCAATTGGTGAAGAATCTAATCCGTTCTTCTTAACAAATTGCTCAGACACAATTGCAAAGCATTGGCATCCAGAGTCGCATAAAGCACGAGTGGATAAAATTGAATTGATCAAAATATCAATGTACATACCATCCGTGTCAAGATTCTTATGTGAACGCCAACTTTTCAACTTCAACAACTTGCCTACACGCTTCCAACTGAGTCTTTTGCTGAAAGCTACTCATTTTCCGATCCCATCTCAGAGTCAGAAGTCTCCACCTCTTTGACCTCCTCTATGACAACATTACCCTTCTTTTTGACTACGCGCACCTTCATGGTCTTCTCCGCTTCTTGTTTTTTAATCTTTCCTTGGGCATCACCCTTCTTTGACGAACAATCATTCGCGTGGTGGCCACGCTTCAAACATAAAAAACATCGACCTTCATGTCGACACTTCTCTTGTTCATCTGGCGTCAGGCGTCTTCGAAGCTTTTTTACTTGAATGGTAGGCGTCCAATCCATCTCATTTCCATCGGGCCACACGCGATTTGTTGTTGCCATCGGAGATGCACGGCCTTTCTAATATTGAAGGCAATCGAGTTGAGAACCAACTGCCAACAAAGCCTGCACAAAAGTGCCATAGTGAACATACGTGACAGGCCCGATCATCGCGCGTTGCATCTCCACGTTGAGAGCACCTCGAAGATATCCAATTTTCACCATGTCAGGAACCATGGTAAGCTGACTTTCACCAAGCTCTTTCTCAAACTTGGGCAAAAATGTTGCAAACGATTCTCTGCCTTGCTTCATCGCCTGAAGCCTATTCAACGCCCGTGCCGCTGTATTTGGGTCAATAAAAACGCTGTCAAGATGCTGAACAAAAGTTCTTGCATCACAGTCTGGTTGGTTTTGGTAGAATGATACTACCATCAACTACGTTTTTGCCTCTATCCTAGTGAACAAATACGTCGCTTGGTCTTGGGGTGTCTCGAGTACTACCCCATCAATTCGAAGCTTGTTATCAGCTTCGACCTTCCACATCGGGTAGCTCTTCCGATTACCATCAAACTTTGAGATGTCCGGCAATCGTTTACGCAATGAAGGAGCAGTAACTCCATACTGTTGTTGTTGCAAAGATTGCGGCATCATCTGTGACGAAGATGGACCTCCCAATTGCTTTTCAGCAAGTTCTGAACGCAACTTCATAATCTCCCGTCGATAGTCCTCCTCTATATATTCTTCTTACTGCTGCTGCTGCAAGATCTCCTCGTTCTCCTCGTTGAAAAATGCGCTATCTTCCATCTCCAAAAAGTAGACACGCCTCAACCAACGTCTTCAAGCTTTGCAAAGCTTTCCTTTGCGTTCCAGTTCTGTAGTCGTCTCCTATCGTTACTACGAGGGTGGATAAAGTTCTCAATCAACTCGTCTAAGTTTTGCCGTTTGAAAAGCAAAGGTGGATTAAGCCCCTTCAAAGAGAGAGAATTTCTGGATTATGTAAGAGTATAGATGTCAAAACAAACATATACTACTGAGTAAAATATAATATTAATCCAGAAATTAAGTTTACAATGAATAAGTGTTTACTTATATACTAATCTCTATCTAGCTTTTACTTTAACTAACTAAAAGTAAACTTTAAATTCTATCTTTGAACTGAAGTTATCTTAGACTAGCGAGTGTACATCCGAGCTTCTAACTAGGCTTAGCCCATGACAGATTTGGGCTGACCGGCTGTCAACTTTGGAGCCTTGTAACTTTTTCAAAAAGTACCCAAATTGGGCATATGAGATGTTTTTTGGCATCTACAATTTTTATAGATGCCAAAAAACATCTCATATGCCCAATTTGGGTACTTTTTGAAAAAGTTACAAGGCTCCAAAGTTGACAGCCGATCAGCCCAAATCGGTCCGATTCGTCCGTGAACAGTAATATGCTATCCATTATGACAACTAGGTCTTGCAACTACCCATAGTATGTATGAATTTCTAGTCTCTCGGTCTTATGCAGCAAGCTTTTGTAAGTTTTAGAATCTAAGCTCAAATCATCAATCAAACTTGATTGATAGTTCTTAATGATTTTTCCAAAATGTACAATATAGAAGGTATGTTTGCACTTGGTGTTAAAGAGTGTTATTAGTGAGGGTCTTCGGAATACATTTAGACCTACTTCAGAACCAAATTCACATTACAAACATCACTCCAACACCAAGTGCAAGCATACCTTTTAGTCCAACACTTGGAGCAAGTATATGTGTTCCTATTTGTTGATGTTTGTATCTTTTGAGTACATTATGTGACAAACTCACTCACTTATGAAATAATTCATAATCCACATGTAATCCACCTCGTCTACATATTTATATTTTTTGAGAAGTTGTTTCTACTATGATCGACATGGCAAATCAATAGAATACATGTATCCATATATCATGAGTATTTTCTACACAAATTTTAGCACAATACGTGCTTTCTATATACTATATCAATACTAATGTCCATACACCATACCATATTAATATTTTTTATGCAATATTTTTATGTATTTCAAATATAGTTGTCTATATTAGTAATAGTTAATCATATCATTATAAGAATCCATATCAATGATTTTTTTGTTTGTGAAGATCAACGACAAGGGTCACGAGTTGTAGAGGTTTTCCAAAAAAATTTAATCAACGGTTTAAGGGGGATAATGGAGTATGGGGGTGGGTTTCAAAATTTTCCCTTCTAGATCAATGACTAAGGATTTTTTAATAAGCAGGGAGACCAAAGACAAGATTGTGCACATCTTTTTGTTACAGTATAGGGTCCTTTAAAAAAATTAGATTTATAATAAAGTGACCTAAAATTGCCATTGATGTAAAAGAATGATTAAATGATTACTAATGTTCTTTTTGGTGAATTAAAGAAGATTTTAAGGCACTCTATAATGTTCTAAAATTGCTTCTTCAATAATGGATATACTTGTATATTAATACTAATTAACCTTTGAAGTCCTAGAGTTATTTAGGTTACAAGAATTATATAGAAAATAAAAAATATACCTTTAATGAGTGAAAATATAAACAAAAACCACTTTACATGGACATATATACAACATCTTCTACTCAAAATTGATATAAATTCAATTGTCCTTGTTTTGTAATTAATCAATACTTATATAGAGGTAGTTAAAAGCCAACATCTACAACAAAAGACTTGGAAAAAACACATTGGTGACCATTATATCTAAAAGTATTGAAAACATTGCTTTATATAGTATAGTACACTATATTTCATTACATCAACCTTCTTTATAGACAGTGCCTATCCAAATGTGCCATCTTTGTGTTTTACTTTCCCCTCTAAATATCGCCAATGTTGTTCAAGATGCAAAAGAGATGCATCTTTTGCAATTTTGTCCACGTAAATTTCCATACATGATAGAAAGATTAGTAGACTTATATATGTGTATAAATTCAAATAATTGTTGCGTGCAATTGTAATTTCCAAGATGGATTGGCATCCAATTCATTCTCTATCCAATAAATTCAATTGTGACTTTCTAAATTGGATTGGCATCCAATTCATTCTTTATCCAATAAATTTAATTGTACTTTAATTCCAAATTAGATTACCATCCAATTCATTCTCCATCCAATTAGTGACCTCCATTTCCTAACTCACTTCCAATATTTCTCAAATTACAAGTTATTTCTCTTTTTTTTACCCCCAAAAGTCCAAAACTAGTTAAGGAGATTTGTACTACCTAATTTTTTTTGACAAAGTAGTGGTCTGGGGTTTTCGATATGCCTACCTTATGTCCTTATTGACTATGGTAACAACACCTACATGCATCTAAATAAAGATTTGAGCATGGTTCCTATTATTGCATTGTGAAAACTTTTGTTGGATCTTGTTGATCTTGTTAGTTGGAAGGGAATTCTAGATTCTTAGAATGAATATTTTGAACTCCTAAATCTTCAAGATGCTGAAAATAGGTGTACATAAAATCAGTCATTCAGCCTGGGCTAGGTTTTCACTGTATGGAGGCTATTAGGTTTTGCAAAACAGGTCACAAATAATTAGGTGCTGTAAGTTACCTTATTTGATAACCGGTCAGAGTTGATAAATTTTGAATTATGAATGTTCAGGAAGGGTTTCCTGGACGGAATTAAAAAATGTAGTTGAATGTTTGGAACTGAATGAAATATACGAACTGTAAGACATCTGCATCTGGTACCTGTAAATGTCGACGAATTTTGTATTCATTAAATTTCTACCTCTGGAACCTCTGGAAGCCACTGAACATGATCATGGCATTTGAGAGAAGGTTTTAATTAAAGAGTTTGTAATCATATGGAATTGTTGGATATCATTCTGCACAAAGTAATTAAGCTGGACTCAATCATGATTGTAACATTAATAATAATAATATGCACCAGTTATACATGGATTGTTCAAAATGGCTCAGACACTTAGAGCCAAAACATGAGATGCTATGTCCATCGAAGAATTGGGACCAAGCAATATTCTAAATTTTGACAGTATGGGACATACCACTTCATTACAATGCTCTTCAGTTTCACATCCGAAGTTTTATAATACTGTAGACTTTCAAAGGAGATTGATCATCTCTTCGAAGCTTCTGCATCATCAATTTCGTGACTGAAAGGTGTCAAAGGCCCACTGAATTTGCATCCCATTCGCTCATTTCAAAGACTTCATTGAGGCAGGTGTTTGAACTCAGAGACGAATGGAGTAACTGGAGGATCTGAGAGCAACATGGACACAACCATAAACTTGCTTGAAAAGCAAACCGCGAGTCAAATACAGCATTTTCCCGAAGTGAACTATGTGCTATCGACCTCCTTGGATTTAGCAACAGAAAAAAAAATAGGCAAATCTTGACTCCAAATATATTGTAGGAAAGGGTGAAAACATAATCGCTAAATGAACTGATGAAACCAAGAATGCTAATTCTCCTTCTGCTTTAACGCTACAATTAGATTTACCGCAATTTTCTTTCGTGGATGAATTCATTGATAGACTGATTTGGAATAGAATTTAGAGGAAGTAGACAGCTTGCAAACATTGTAAGCATCCTGAAAACACAATGCGGGAACTTGGGATTTCATTACCTGTCTTAAGCTGACGGTGATGTTGTTGCCCTCCAGGTCGGCCAAGGATGCAATCCTCAGTCTGCTAAGCACATTGACACTTCGGTTCTTTAGGAAAGACAGAACATGGGCTCTGGGAGTAGTGTTACAGGGTATACCCTCTTGATTTACAAGGTGTACAGACAGAGCCTTTACAGGAAAGAGCGAGACTTCTGCAAGCAGAGCATTGATAATAATCTGCAGAGAGACTCGGACTCTGTAAGGGACTCGGAAAATTCAGCAGATTCTTCTGCCCTATCTCCCTCTTTTAGGTTGCAATGATGATGAACTCCAAAGGCAAACCTTCCTCCTAACATAACCTTCGGCTCCGCCATCTCAAAGTATGTTCGAATGGCCTTCAAAGATTTTATTACGAATGACACAAAGTCCTCACCAAAAAAATTTAATTCCAAGTGATTCGATCCCTTAACCAGAGGTTCCAATTTCATGATCATGAACGAGCACGAATGACTGAAATCACTTTGCTTCGTACTGCTTCCGCATATTCTAGGGTTACTAGTGCCTCCCAGAGAAACCAGTACGAAAACCTGACCTTGCATTCAAAGTTTCAAACTGGTAATTGAATAGCAACAAATAAAACTAATCATACATGGGAACTCAGATCCATAAATCTATATAAATGGGAATTTGAATCCGCATGTTGCAAAATGATTTCCTGGTTTAAGGTTTAAACCTTCAAATCCCTCGTCCTAGGGATTCAAAACTCAAGGTGAAACACCATTTGATCTAAATTTGCACTTGCATAAATTTTACTGGTAAAGTGATCACTCTATACAAGAATATTCTAGAATATGACCCCAAGACGTCCCATGGTTTCTAGTATGTAAATGTACATGCACATGCACATGGCGAGGAAACGTGGTCCTCTAATTGCAAAGTTAATTCAAAAATTGATCATGACAGCAACAATTCTTGCAACCCGAATGCCAAGAGGGTTTCTCTGGTTTTCCGCAACACGCTGCCAGGCCGAACCACTTTGAACACCCCTTCTTGCGAAAGATCAACAATGGTGGATCCTGCTCGGCCCCCAGGCAACTTACCCGCATCAAAAACGAACGCACAGTGTGGCCACAAATGCTTGAATTCCTCAATCTGGACAGTACTTGTATGGCTACTCGTATTCGCACTCGTCAACGCCAATGCCCCACCAAACGCCCTTGATAAGCCCCGGATAAAACCACACTCTGGAATGCGAATGCCAATACTCATCACCCCAGGGTTCAATGACAACGAGAGTCTACCACTATCGCGCCTCGGAAGCAACAATGTCACCGCCCCCGGTAACAACGATGCCAACAACCCGGGCGGTAAGTGCATTGTATTGGCATAAACATCCACTTGGTCTACATCCGCCACGCAAACTGCCAATGAGCTACTTAGCTTCCGCTCCTTGATCTCGTATACACGTTGAATCGCCGCCGCCGAGCTTGCATCGCACGCGAGGCCATACAACGTATCAGTTGGCACCGCCACCACCTGGCCATTCCGTAACGCCCTAACACCTTCATTATAAATCTCCTCTTGCGCCGGCACCACCACCCCAAAGCTCACACTGTCCTGCTCCATTTGCCCCAAGCATGCTCGCACGCCTCCCCTCCCCTTGTGCACGCTAAACCCTAAACCTCGACCCGAATGAACCCCAAGCTTCCAACAAGAGCTGGAAGCTCCATAGCTTGCATTGTGCACTTTATATCGTAAACCTCGAACAGACTGAGGGTCGAACTTCCAACAAGAGTCAATTGTGGGACCAAATTGAACAAATTCCGAGGCGGGAAAAGAGGAGGGGGGAGAAGGCAAGATGCGGGATGCCACAATGGAAGAGGGTATGGAAGGGTGAACGCGATGGAGCGCTGTAGGAGAAAAGCCCACGGGTCCCATGGAACAATTCAACCTTCCTCAAACTCCAGACTCCATAGCGCCTTTCAAATTGTCAACCTGAATCCAAACATTTAGGTAGAGAAGACTAATAAAATCACCTGTACCTTATCTTCTGTAATGACCCCAGCTACCAACAGCAACTCAACGTAATTTCATATACTTTATTCATATACTTTAATGAACTTATCAATAAGCAGTGTAAGCATGACTAGCTAAATTATGTCTTTGACCACTCATCTTTGAATGGAAATTAGTGAGTTAGTCTAATTTCAATTATCAACCTTCCACTTGGAATGATTGCATAAGAAATTCGTCCCTAGAGATAAAAATTTGCCCTCAATATGTTTGGTTCTTGCAACCGCGGTGATCGCTCCACAGTTCTTTAGTGCAATCCCAATGAAGCACACTTGGTTAAAAAGCTTGAAGTAACAGAATGAGTATCCCCTACCTTAACCTACACTCGATGCGATGCTACGGAAACAACTTATGCCGTCAGACAGTTCTTAAGGCTCAAGCCGCATTAGGGTTCTCAGGGTTCAATTGGACCTCTAAACGTCATTACTCATCCTTATTTCACGCTTTGTAAACGAAATAAAAATTCAAGGTACATACCACGCTAAGTCGCTGTCCAATTACCTGACGCGTTTGGATTCCGAACTGTCTTGAGATAACGCTATCATAAGCTGTATCAACAATTCTGACACAAAGAAACAAAGTAATCCATCCCGGTGCACATTTCCAGCAAGAGATAAGCGCTGAGAAAACAATTCATACCGTCGCACAATTTTCAAGGTTTCGACCCGACCTCTCAAACATCAAAACTCGTCCAAATTTTATCTTCGCAAAGGGAAAGGGAATTCGGAATTACTACCAAACTAAGTCGCACCACAATGAGATGAAACGATGTTTGAACTCTTTTGATTGCACGGTAACGTGCGCTAGATCAACAAGGAGACAGGAAAAAACAATCTTGGTGCACATTTGAAGCAAGAACTTCATCTCCATTTAACCCTAGAAGAAACAGCAAACATACAAAAACTGGGGTACCTTACAAGCAACAGGAAACTCAGGTGAGAAATGTACAGTACCTCCATAACCAGGAATTAGGGTTCTGTACTGAACTCTAACTTCAACTCAATTTCCGACTCAGGTCCAGAATGATCCTCTCCAAGCAACACAACAATCGCTTCGGAATTTACGAAGAATGAAGGACACCGAAAAGCTAATCGATCAATACTTGGAACTGATTTCACATTCAAGGGCACAAATTAAGACCCAAAACAATAGAGAAACATTGTGAAAGCTTGTGCTGCCGCCTAAACCCTAAACCCTACACCCGAAACAAATCTTCGAAAATATGTAGATACAGAGACGTATGTGGATATGATGATTTTTTTTTATCTCAAATGATTTTGTCTGTTACTCTCCAATTTTAGCATTTACATTCTAATTTCCACATTTGAGCTTTAAAGTACATATTAGCTTTTTTTCATTTTTCATTTTAACATTTCATTTACATTATATTTATTTGCCATTTTCAAAACACATCGTCTAAACCACAAAAGTGCCATCTAGGATAGGTATGGATTTCAGACATCCATGACAAGTATAGATTTAACACTGCAAAGTTTAAACTATAAAAAGTGCCAAAGTTGTGGAATGGCACCTTTTCAATAAAATTCCCTATTCTTATATTAATGTTGTATTAATACTTTTATATCTTACTTCTCATCTATAAATTGGAAGTCATTTGACAACTTTATATTTTTGTTTTTGTGTGATATTATTAACATGAATATAGTATTAAATTGTTATCATAGTAGTTTAATAATGAAGTAATTATGTACACAAGATTAATAGATTTTTAACATATTCAACAACTCTATAGTATGTGTGTCATTAAATAGAATCCAATGCATTGAAATCTTTGTATAGATTGTTCACAATGTTTCTTATGGAGAAATTCTCTAGGAATCTTTCAATAATCAACTTGTTTCTTGCAACAAAATGCTTGTAGAATCAATTAACTACTATAAGATGCGTTTGATACTTGATAGACTCTTCTACATGCCACACTTTTTAAATTGCAATAAAATTTGCAAAGAAAATCTTTTGCATTCTGTTTTTGGAAGGTGAATCTTAATATTATATTTAATAATCATGACATATTTCAAAGCATGCATGCAAGTCTCTATTCTATTTTAGAAAAGGATTTGAATTTTGTCTATGTGTTGATTTGCAAGTTATTCTAGTAATTATTCCTTAAATATTAAGTCTGTGTTTATTATAATGTTGAATAGTTAATTTCTCTTGAGGTTGAAACTTTATTATTTATTCAAAACCTAATATAGAATGATTTGTGTGCCTAAAGTATTAGGATTTATATAATCATATAGTTGTAAATAAGTTACATAAGAATTTAAAATTTTATTTGTTTGAAAATAGTGGAATAGAATAACGAGATGGAAGTGTAATAATCATTCATTTATAGCATATTTAATGTCCTATATCAAACCTGATTTTTCTTTTTGTACTATACAAGACATCAAACCCTAAAGTAGTCCATTCTTAAAGTGACCATTTAAAAGACTTTTGCCATTGTAGAGACTTTTGTTGTTGTAGCATGTTTTAATTGGTTAAGTAATCAAAAAAATCAAATAGCTCAATTCTCCTACATTGGCATTATGATTGGCAATTGCAAAGTAGGCGAAGTCATCAAAAATAATTATATGTCAATACCAATCTTGCCACTTGTGGCTCTATAGATCTTAATTGACAATTTTTTTTATAACTTGTCCTACTTCACAATTACCTAGCCATCCATCAAACCTCCTAATAAGGAACCTAGTGACAAGGAGAAACCAATCTAGACTAGAAAGATTCTTGATATGATTTGTATGATTGGGTGGAGTTCAAAAATGACTTGAGGAAGATTTTTTATAAGACTTCAAAGGAAGGAGAGGTTAGTTTGCAAATGCCAATGAGGGTTCGATAAATATTAAGATTTCAACATTACAAGAGTATATATTAAATTGTAAAAACACATAAATATTGGTTTGGACTAAGGATGAGGTTAAAAGAGCTTTTTAAAAGGTTGTTGCATTTGCAAATCATAGTAGTGATCAAGCAATGCTATCTCTTTTAGAGTTGTATATCTTGTGCAAAAAGGAAACTCTTCTTTTTTATAAGTTTCACAAATTTTGTGTGATTTTTTTCTTTCTTGCAAAGTTTCCATCATTGAAAATCTTTACCATAATGAGAAAAGTTATGATGAAATGGTTCTTTGGTTTAATGATTGATGATTCCAATATTATTTCTATTAAAGGACACCTTAAAGTCTTTGCAACATTTTTAGAGCTGATTTTATCTAATTTATGTTTTCGGAGTTTATTATAGATTGAGGATAGAAAAAATGGTTTTGAGATAGTATTAAATATTTTGTGGTTGCTACATTCCTTCAAGGACATGAAGGCTAAATCTTGATAGATGTATTGGATTTGGATCTAATAGGGCTTCCACCATAGTTGAAAAGAATAAAGGTGTGACAACTTGGCTAAAAAGATAAACCCATTCCTTACTTCAACTCATCTTATTGCTTGTAGAATAAACCTAGCTATTTTTGAGGTCTCAAGAAACAAATCTTATAAGAAAATGTTTATTGTAGTGGATTCTATGTTAAATCACTTGCATTGAATGATCAATTTGAAAAACATGCCTTGCAATCCTTTCAAAGTGAATTGAATGATGCTAAGAAAAATCCTAAGAAGGTACTATAAAATTCATTAGTTGTCTAGGTGGCAAGTTGTGTCTAGTTTGTTTAATTTTCTAAAATCTATCTTTATCTATTTGCATGGTATTCTTTATAAGGATGACGCTTCCATTCCTAATTTGTTTTCTAAGGTCTATGACTTCAAATTTATTTATATTTTTTATTTTTGGTTAATATTCTACAAATGCTTTTAAAATTGTCTAAATTTCTTTTAGTTGTCTAGGTAGCAAGTTATGCCTAGTTTGTTTAATTTTCTAAAATCTATCTTTACCTATTTGCATGGTATTCTTTATAAGGATGATGCTTCCATTCCTAATTTTGTTTTCTAAGCTTTATGACTTCAAATTTATTTATATTTTTGATTTTTGATTAATATTCTACATATGCTTTTAAAATTGTCTATTTTTTTTTAGTGTAAACTTGTCAATATCTCTACTATTGAGTCTATTGTAAAAATAGAAATAGCATTTGTTAGGATGCCATTTTCTTCTTGATCTTGTGACTTGGATCAAAACAAATATGATCCAACTATAACTCTTCATATCCTTTTGAATTTGGTCTCCCATTTTATTACCTCCATTGCTTGCCTAGCAAAATGAAATGGTCTAAATTCTACAATGTTGAAATGATTACAAATCTCATATGTGCTGATCTAGACTCTAGAGTTTGCCCTAATATTTCAAAATTTTTATATTGAGGTGGTTTGTGTAGATTTAGAGGTTAGGTTTTAAAATGATAATGTCATTGATTTGATGTTCTTAAAGTCCTTAACTTCTAAAGGACCATTGTCCCTTCAAGGGACAAATAGGATTTTCAGTAAGTACCTACAGGTTAAATTTTTTTTTTAAATTTCTTGAAACTTTTTTTGAAGATAAAAAAATTGATTAGCTTTGTGGGAATATAATTTTTTCCAATCGATGCTCAAGAACAAAAGTTATGCCCAAATAAGTTCAAGACAAGGTACAAGAGGCAACAAAAAAAAAGGATTCTAAAATTTTAATTTTAATCTTAAATTTTTTGTTCTCATAGATTATATAATTTTGTACATGTAAGACTTTGATTCATTCCATTTGGATTTGTTCTGAGAAAATTATAGACAATCTTGTTTTGGGGGCAATTAAGGCATCTTCTTGAAAATATAACTTGTAGGATTGAATGTAATTTTTACAGTTTTAAGAAAAAAATAGAACCACACAATTTAGTTTGCTTTCTAGAACAATCTCACCATTGGAATTAGTGCATTTTAATTCCATTTTAGAGATATTAGTAATTTAGATTTTCCTTCTATCTTATATAAACATCTTATCTTAACATCTTATCTTAACAATTTATCTTAACATCTTATCTTAACAATTTATCTTAACAATTTATCTTAACAATTTTTTTGAAGGATATCGTTATATAACACCTTATATAAACGATATAAGGTGCATAGGATATCGACGACCATCTCCAGTCGGGGGGAAAGAAAAGGCAAGACAGCACTGAGTGTACAACAAAAAATAATTACCATTAATTACATGTTTGTATACACATTACATATGATAAGCTTCTAGCGAGCTGTGATGGCCAGCCCAGTCACTCAGGCTCCGAGGACTCAGACGCCACCCACAGTAGAATTGACTTCAAACACATAGCGATCACAACAGTGCCGTGCATTCTGCTCAACTGCCGTGTGTATAAGTGCAAGGAAACCGTAGCACTGAAATGCTGAGCAGAGCACCTTTCACTTGAATATGTAGTACATGCGTGCACACCCTTCACCGTCTCACATCGGCGAAAGCAATCGTCACCCCTTCCAGTCCATAAACATGGCATGACCACGCTCTTTCGCGGAGACATTCCAAAAATCCAACTTCTAGAAGTGCCACCTCAAGGAGCATGGTGGACCCGATATGAAAGCGTTGGGACCGATGATGACACCATCCACCTTGACAGGCACGCACTGCCCGGACACACGAAGCTCTTCCACAAATTTCACAATCTGCCGAACCTTCCTTCACTGGGCAGCTCAGATTTTCAGCGTTCTCAGACACCTTCCATCTTCCCATTTTCCATAAAAATGCCACTCACCTTCTGCACAACCTCACTTCCACTTTCCAGTACACAAGTCCAGTACTGAGCTCAAAAAAAAAAAACCGGATGAAAAACTGCAATAGACTCACAGATATTCATTTTCTCTTCTGTTCACCGTCCACAAAGTGGACGCTGGCGTGTTTAAGGGTTAAAGCTCAAAACTTTGTAGCGCAAAAATCATAAGTTAAAAATGTTCAAAGTCAAAAAATCTAGTCCCGCAATGTGCTGAAAAACTTGTTTTCTTCAATTTAAATGCAAATATCTTGCAATTTGTGTGGTAAAAAATTCTGAAATTTATTCCGCACATTTGCATACTAGATAAGGGTAAGATACTGTGGTTAGATGTGGAACAAAGAATTTAACTTTTTTTTTTAACTTTCTGCTATAGAAATGGCAATTTTGAGTGTTTTTTGGTACTAGATACAAGGCCTTGGTCCTTTAGGGATTAACCTAATTCACATGCTTTATAGGAAAATTAGTTTAGAATCATGGAAGGTTGTGGAACTTGATTTTCTCTTGCAACAATACAAGTAGGAGAAAGAGAAGGAAAAAAGACCTTTCATTCTTCATAGACACACCCTTAGAAGTAGGAATTTTTTGCTTTCAAGCTACAAGGAAGTATTGAGTAGATGGATATAACTTTTAGGGATTTGGGGGGCTTCAATTAGTTGGAGTTCATCTTTGAAATTGAAGTACCTTTCTAATCCTTGTTGAAATTATAAGTGTCAATGTTTGAGCATTCAATTGTAATGTATAAAAAGGCTTTCTTTGTGTAAAGTATCATTAACTAAGCAAAAGTCTCAATCAAAATCATATGGCAACAATAAATCTAGATAGTGTCATGTGATTGGCTTTGAAAAGACTAGATAAAGGTTTGGACAATATACTAGTGGAAGTCATTTTCTTTTGGAAGAAATGCTCTAAGTTTCAACATTTCTATATAATAATTTTGATTAGTACCTCAACTCCATCTTGGATTAGTTGGAAGAATCTTTTACCTTCAATTGTTGAAGGGCTATACTAGGTTTAATTTATGCAAAATGTAATATTAATTAATATTTTTTGTTTGGAATTTCATTTTAAATTACAAGAATCTAACAAGTTAAGCAATATAAATTTGGGTTTGGAGGAAATTGGCCTTTAAAAAATTGTTGTAGTAGGAAATAAATTGGTACATTTTGTGATTAGAAAGATGCAAGTAGTAACCACTGAAAAGAACCCAATTCTATTTTAGTAGAAGGAAGAAGTGAGCTAGAAGAGTTCCAAAAATTTTCCAAACATTGATATACAATATGTTTTTTTACAATGATTTTTTCAAAAAGTACCTATACAATTCTATTCACTCCCCCCTCCCCTCCCCCCTTCACAAACAATGCCAATGTTGTTCAAGACACAAAAGAAACTTGTCTTTTGCAATTCTTTCCACATATTTCCATATATTATAGAGAGATTAGTAGATAGCTACCCCCCCTCCTTTTGCAAACAATGCCAATGTTGTTCAAGACACAAAAGAAACTTGTTTTTTGCAATTCTTTCCACATATTTCCATATATTATAGAGAGATTAGTAGATAGCTACCCCCCCTCCTTTTGCAAACAATGCCAATGTTGTTCAAGACACAAAAGAAACTTGTTTTTTGCAATTCTTTCCACATATTTCCATATATTATAAAGAGATTAGTAGATAGCTACCCCCCTTCCTTTTGCAAACAATGCCAATGTTGTTCAAGACACAAAAGAAACTTGTTTTTTGCAATTCTTTCCACATATTTCCATATATTATAGAGAGATTAGTAGATAGCTACCCCCCTTCCTTTTGCAAACAATGCCAATGTTGTTCAAGACACAAAAGAAACTTGTTTTTTGCAATTCTTTCCACATATTTCCATATATTATAGAGAGATTGGCAAATAGCTAAACATCTACGTATATGCAAATAAATATTGCATGCAATTGTATTTTCCAAATCAGATTACTCCAATCCATTCTCTATCAAACAAATTCATAACTTCCATTTCCTAACATATTTTCAATTCTTCACAGATTAAGATTTATTTATGTTTTTTTCATTTTGGAAACCAATTTGTGGTTCCTTGGGAGTTGGGACTTGAAGGGTCAATGAAACTTGCACTAATTGAAAGAAATTGATCAATTGGTGCTTTGGGATTTTCAATAGGCCTACCTAACTTGTTAAGGTAACAACACCTATAGGCATCTTAACATGGATTTGAGCATGGTTCTTATTATTGAATTGTGAAAGCTTTTGTTGAGTCTTGTTGATACTAGTAATTGAAAGTGGATTTCAGACTCTTAGAATACGTTTTTCAAAAATCTTGCAAATAAATTATAAATCTTCAAAGTGTGGAAAATAGGTGTACCAAAAATCAACCCTAGACTTTCTCTGTATGGAGGCTGGTTCGTTTTGCAAACCGGTCAAAAATAAGGTAATATATATACGTGCTTTGAGTTGCCTCATTGCTGAGCACATTGCCGCCAGAAATTGGTCTGTGATACGTGTTTGTGATGGGTTGTGAAGAGACTAGACTGGACGTCTTTCCTTCGTGAAAGAGGAAATTATCGTACAAAATATTTTAATGATCGATCAGACTGTTGTTGATGACTTCTGAGTTATGAATGCTCACCTGGGAAGGTTTCCTGGACGGAATTGAATTGCATTTGAATGTTTTGAACTGAATGAAATTCACGAACAATATCTGCGTCTGGAAGTACCTCTAAATTAATCTCGACGAGTTTGGTATTCATTGTGGTCAACTTCTGGAACCTCTGGAAGCTACTGAACATGATCATGGCATTTGAGAGAGGGTTTTAATTAAAGAGTTTGTGATCATATGGAATTGTTCGATAGCATTCTGCACAAAGTCATTAAGCTGGACTCAATCATGATTGTGCCATTGATAATAATAATATGCACCAGTCCTACACGGACTGTTCAAAATGGCTCACTTGGAGCCAAAACATGAGAGCTAAGCTATGTACATCCTTACCCTAAAAGTCGAAGAAACGAATTTAACCCATATTCACATTCATTCCAAATCTTTGCAAAACGGGATATACCACTTCCTTACAATGCTTTTCACTGTCACGACCAAAATTTTCAAGACAGTTTAGACTTTCGAAGGAGATCATCTCTTCGAAACTTCAGCGTCATCAATTTCGCGACTGAAAGGGGACGCCGCGACGGATGCCACCGAATTTGCATCCCATCTTGGAGTGCTTCATTTGCTCGTTCCAAAGACTTCATTGAGGCAGGTGTTCGAACTCAGAGACGAGTGGAGTAACTGGAGGATCTGAGAGCAACGTGGACACAACCATAAACTTGATTGTAGAGGGAACCGCGAGTCAAATACAACATTTTTCCATAGTGAACTATGTGCTATCGACCTCCTTGGATTTAGCAACAGAAAAAGAAACTGGCAAAAGTCTCCAAATATATTGTAGGGAAGGGTGAAAACATAATCGCTAAATGAATTGATAAAACCAAGAATGCAAATTCTCCTTCTGCTTGTACGCTGAGATTGGATTTACCACAATTTTCTTGCGAGTCCAGTTCATTGGTAGATTGATTTGAAATAGAATTTAGAGTAAATAGATACTACAATAGCCTTGCAAATATTGTCAGCATCCTGTAAACATAATGTGGGAACTTGGGATTTGAAAACCTGTCTTAAGCTGACGGTGATGCTGTTGCCCTCCAGGTCGGCCAAGGATGCAGCCCTCAGTCTGGTAAGCACACTGACACTTTGGATCGTCGTCAGAGGCACGATCTCCAGGCTGTCAGTGATGATGAAAAGGGTGTTTACCTTTACGAAACCGGCGGTGGAATAATCTGTTTGTGTAGGAAAGACAGAATATGGGCCCACAGAGTAAGTCAAGGCAGACCCTCTTGATCTACAAGGTGTACAGACAGTATCTTTCGGGGTAGGAGCGAGATTGTTGCAACCGGAGCATTTGTAAAAATCTCCGATAAGCCCCGGCCTCTGCCGTGGCCTCGGTAATATAAGTGCCTTTTCCAGGGCTATTTGCATTGGCAGACCACTGCATGCACAGCGGATGGCTGCAGGTCTTGATTGCACAAGCTGTTCCTTGGCCAATTGCAGATCAGAAGCAGAGAAGTTCTGTACGCTCTCGAAAATCCTGGAGATTCCACCCAGGGCAGGCTTCACCTGGATACCTGCTCCGAAGATCCCATTCCATCCCATCCCATATCATCAGAGCCAGGGCTGAATGATCTAAGAATCATAGAGACATCGAATTATACAATGGTAGCCACTCGTTGTGTTTCAGCAACGGCCACGACGTGAAACTCAGGACCGTAACCAAACCAACTGAAGAATCTAATTATTGTGTTGCTACAAGCGTTTCTCGCTCACCCAAACGTACCCGGCCCATTGCAATTAAAATCAAAACGCAGCTACAGTCTCTAGTGAAGTGCGGTTCAAATTAAAGATCAAAGAAATCGCCACGTACGGGGCACTAGCTACTTGCATCTGTTGCAAAGAGGAGCCTGCTTGTCAATAGGGTAGGGGGTGGAGGATTCTCCACCTGTGGTGACCATGTGGAGGATGGTGCCGACGGGCAGAAGCAGGAAGCTGAGAAGAGTGTCCACGAAGTCCTTGCCCGCCTCCAAGTACAACACTCGTCCCGATCTCTTGCTGCGGAATAAGGTGGCCGGAAATTTGGTGCCGTCGCTTACTTTCAAGCGCTCCAAGGTCTCTTCCAGATTGCAGGAGGCAGTCTCCTTTACAGGCTTCTCCATGATCTCAAATGCTAGTGATGTAGAAGCACACTGTCTGAAATTATGTTAGATGCTTCAATTCCCCTGGGTCACTCTGATCGGAATGTGTATATGAAACGAACGAGAGAGCTCCAAGCTCCTGAGATAACTACGAACAATCAGTAACACTCGCGTTTGATGATTTACTCAATTGAGAATTAGCTTACGTTGAACACAGACTGCATTCCACGGCATGACCACAACCTTATCAAGGTTCTGAGAACGTCAATCGTTCCAGCTTCACAATGCTAACTTAGATTAAGCTTATTTTTAAGTTACTTTCGTAACTTCAGACCGCCAAAAGTGTGAAATTGAAGTGCACAAAACTCTAAAAGTAGGTGTAGCTCTACGGTTCTAGGCATGCTCTTGGGATAAGCGAGAATTTCTCAAAATTTCCCCTCCTTAAGCAATACAGGGATGACGGCTAATTATTCAACCTAAGATTTAGTGTTGCTTAGTAAGGATATATTGCTGGGAGCTAGCTCGCTAGAAATCTTTCTGTACCGTATGAGAGAATTTATTGTGTAATACACGCATGTTTATTGAAGCGTTCGAATGAATTGGCATATACGCCGGATGGTTCTTCTTCCATTTCGTACTGACGGCACGGCAAGGTTTACCCTGTAAGGACGGGCTGGTCTCAGCGGAAATCGTCCTTTTTGACACACTGTGCATTATCTACTATAAGAAAACCAAAAGCACTCATCAATTGGAGATGGAGATACTGCGCTTTTCATTGAGTATCACATGAATGGGTGAGTTAATTTATAGATTAGCGTATTTCGTAACGCAACAACAATTGTTTTTGCTTGCCGCCGCCAAGCCAGCTTGTCGGATGTCCTAGCTGCACGTAGTAACGCATTTACAGCAATGATCTGGAAGAAACGGGGGCTAGTTTAAAGTTAGCCGGTGCAAGTGGGAAAAAAAACCCGGCTGCATTAATTTTGTATTTTACCGTTGTTGCTGCTCCCGATTGACTAGTGTCCTTGTGCTCACTAAGCTTACTGAGCTGCTGTTCTTGACTTGTGTTGAACTAAGCTCACAACTCCTCTGCTGCAAGCTCTAGAGAAGAATCCCTCAAAATAATTGTGCTTCTAAGTTTTTCTTGATGGCTAATGGCAGAGGAGCATGATATGCTTCTTAGGACTGGATCTAGTAGAGACTGCGTGGATATGCATGGACTTCATTCTTCTTCACCCATAATGTCAATGCAAGAGAGTTTCGTTGTCATGGTGTGTTTCAAATGGTTTAAGCAGGGTTGATAGGACAGTTGGACATCCGGACGCGAACGCTATGTCCATAGCGTTCGCTGACATTCGCAAGTCTAGCGAACACAGCGTCCGCCTGGACCGTCCGCCGCACCTAACGTCGCCGTCCGCCTCAACCGCTTGATTGCTCCGACCGTTGACCATCTCCCCTGTCCGCTTCCCCGACCGTCCTATTCCAACCGTCACGCGGTCGCCCGCCCGCCCGCCCATCCTGTCCGCCCATCTCGTCCGCCCATCTCGTCCGCCCATCTCGTCCGCCCTGCCCGTCTGCCGCAGCTGAGGCGTCCGCTTTCTGACGGCGGAAAGGACGCTGCGTCCGTGCGGACGGATGTCCGGGTTACGGACACCTTTTTCGAGCGGACGTAGAGATTCGTCAACCCTGGGTTTAAGAGAGGCAAATTAAGATTGATAGTGCTTATTGCTAATCTTGTGCAAATTTTCAACAAGATAGGGTTGAAGTGGAATTTTCACTGGTCTAGTAGTGAGAAATCTAAGAGAAATCTCTACTACTTCCAACCAATATTAATTTATTGAATGTAGATCCACCTAATATAATATAAATGCAAGAGACTTTTGCCGTTGTAGCATGTTTTGATCGGCTAAGCAATCAAAAAAGTCAAATGACTAAACTCTCCTACATTGACATTATGTTCAATAATTGCATAGTAAGTCAAGTCATCAAAAATAATCATAGATCAATATCAATCTCATTGCTTGCAACTCAATAGATCTTAACTAGTGATTAGCCGTCCATCAAACCTCCTAATAAGAAACCAATTGACATCAAAAAACGCAATCTAGACTAGTTCTAAAGATTCCTAATATGATTTGTATGACTTGAGGAGGGATTTTTGAAAAGACTTCAAAGAGGGAGACATAAGTTTTCAAATGGTATTGAGGATTTTGTGAATATTAAGATTTCAACGTAACAAGCCTATATATTAAATTTTAAAAACACATAAAAATGGATTTAAGCTAAACATGAGGATAAAAGAGCTTTGTGAAAGGTTGTTGCAAATGCAAATCATAGTTGTCGTAAAGCAATATATACTATCTCTTTTAGTATTGTATACTCTGTAGAGAAGAAAATTCTTCTTTTTTACAAGTTTCACAAATTTTGTGTGAGTTTCTTCTTTCTTGCAAAGTTCCCATCATCAAAAATCCTTACCATAATAAAAAAAGAAAGTTATGATGAAATGGTCATTGTACTCACTTTTGTCATTCAAAAGACAATTTGGAATAGTGTCAATAAGATTCTTAGTTTTTTAGTTTAATAATTAATGAATCCACTAATATTTCTGTCAAAGGGCACCTTGTGATCTTTGCAGTCTTTTCAGGGGTCATTTTACCTAATATAAGTTTTTTGGTTCAGTATAAAATTCATTAGTTGTCTAAGTAGGTGGCAAACTATGCCTAGTTTGTTTAATTTTCTAAAATCCGTCTTTATTTATTTGCATGGTATTCTTTATAAAGATTATGCTTTCATTCCTGATTTATTTGAAGACTTCAAATTTATTTATGTTTTCTATTTCTTGGCCAATATTCTACATATACTTTTAAAATTGTCTAAATTTTTTTAATGTAAACTTGTCAACATTCCTACTATAGTATTATTGAGTCTATTGTAAGAGGGTGAATGCAAGAAACACTAGTACTATTTTGTGTCACACTTGCAGTTTCTAAGTTGTGATTGGCAATATTTTTTGCAAATTGAAGCCAATGTACTTGAATTTTTTTTGTGAAGATAAGAAGTTAGATAATAATTAGAGAACTGATTTTTCAAAAAAATTCAAAAATCATTTTATATTTAAATTTAAATTTAGCTAATTTGTCACACTTTGTAGTTTAAGGGTTTTTAGTATTGGGGACTATCCAAAATTAATGATCTAGAGCTGAAATTTTGGGGCTCTATTCCTACACTAGAGATGCATGTGCTCACCAAAAAAAACTTAAAAAAACATTATCTGATGTTCTCTACATTCATGCAAACAAGGCTCCCTTGCGCGTGCAATTCTAAACAATGAAAATGGTTTCAAGGTCATTTATTTAGTAAAATCTATTCATCATGAAGTCTTCTCAAATTTCCAACTTTTAGTTTCTTTAAAAATTATTTTTCCTATTTTTTACAAATTCAAATGTCAAAGTACCCATTTTCATGAGATTTTACACTTTTCTAGTACTCCTACTTAAAAAAAAATTCTATGCTTTTCCTTTGTAGGGTACTAGGTTTATACATTAAACATATTTTTCAATCTTTTTTCAAATTTTTTTTCAAATTTTATAGTATTAGTAAAAAAAATCATGAGTACTTTGGTCAATGCAATAAAACCTGAAGGTGTTTCTTGCATGCACCCAAGAAAAGATATAGCATCTATTAGGATGCCATTTTCTTCTTGAATCTTGTGATTTGAATCAAAACAAATGTAATCCAATTGTAATTTTTTATGTCCTTTTGAATTTGGTCCCCCATTTGATCACCTCCATTCCTTGTCTAGCAAAATAAAATGGTTTAAACTCTACAATGTTGAAATGATTACAAATCTCATAAGTGTCAGTGATATAGAGTCTACTTCAACATTTTAATAGTTTTATATTGAGGTGGTTTGTATAGCTCTAAAAGTTAGATTTAAAGACAATAATGTCATCTATTTGATGTTTTTAAAGTCCTTAACATGATTCTCATTCTTTATAGGAAAATTCATTAGATGGTATTTGAGGCATTTAGAAGACTACAAGTTCTCGACTGTAGGAATGTTGTGAACAATCAGAAATCCATCTATTAACATGGCTAAGACTTTGTTACGTTAAATATTAATATTTTAAAATGTTTTAAATAATATCATTAATATTATTAATATTTTTCAATTTTATTATTTTTATTTTTCAATAATTTGACAACGTAATTGCTATTCCCAACAATAGAAACATCAATGAAACAATCTTCTAGAAGCCTGCAATCTCTTCTAATGAATTTAAGATCATGGAAGGTTGTGAAACTTGATTTTCTTTGCGATAGTATGAGGAGGATAAAAAAGGAAGAAAGACATTTCTTCTTTTGTAAATACAACATTCCAAGCAAGAATTTTTTGCTTTCAAGCTACAAGAAAGTGCTAAGTAGATGGACTTAACTTTCAGGGATTTGGGGGCTTCAATTAGTTGGAGTCCATCTTTGAAATTGAAGTACCTTTCTAATCCTTGTTGAAATTACAAGTGTCAATGTTTGTACACTGTAATGTATAAAAGGGATTTCTTTGTGTAAATTAGTATTAAGAAAAAGTTTCAATCAAATTCATATGACAACAACAAATCTAAATAGTATCATGTGATTAGCTTTGAAAAAACTTAATAAAAGTTTTGACAATATACTAGTGGAAGTCATTTTCTTTTGGAAGAATTCCTTTAACTTTCAATGTTTCTAAATACTAATCTTGAGTGGTACCTCAACTCCATCTTAGATTAGTTGGAAGAATCTTCCACCTTCAAATGTTGAAAGGCTATGCTAAATTTAATTTATGCCAAAATGTAACATTAATTAGTATTTTTTGTTTGGAATTTTTTTTAAATCACAAGAATCTAACAAATTAGGCAATATAAATTTTAGTTTGGAGGAAATTGGCCTTTAAGAAATTGCTATAGTTGGAAATAAATTGCTACATTTTGTGACTAAAAGGATGCAAGTAGTGACCACTGAAAAAACAAATTTTGTTTTTATGGACGGTGGAAGTGAGCTCCAAAATTTTTCCAAACATTGATATATGGCATATTTTTTTACAATGATTTTTCCAAAAAGTGCCTATCCGATTGGATTCACTTTTCTCCCCAAACAATGCCTAATGGCTAATGTTGTTCAAGACACAAAAGAGACTTGTCTTTTGCAATTTTTTCCACATATTTCTATATGTTATAGAGAGATTGGCAAATTGACTTGTGCATATATGCAAATAAATATTGCATGCAATTGTATTTTCCAAATCAGATTACCCTAGTCCGTTTTCTATCAAACAAATTAGTGACTTCCATTTCCAAATATACTTTCAATTCCTCATAGATTGATCAAGAATTATTTATGTTTTCCTTATTCTGGAAACCAATTTGTAGTTTTTTGGGACTATAAGGGTCAATAAGACTTGCACTAAATAATTGAAAAAGTTGATCAAGTGGTGGTTTTGGATTTTTGATATGCCCATGATCTAACTTGTTAAAGTAACAACACCTAAAAATATCTAAACATGGATTTGAGCCTAGTTTTTATTATTGAATTGTGAGAGCTTTTGTTGAGTCTTATTGATATAGCTAATTGATAGAAAGAGGATTTCAAGTTCTTAGAATGCATTTTTTACTCACCTTGCAAATAAATTATAAATCTTCAAAGTTTTGAAAATAGGTGTACCAAAAATTGACCCTAGGCTTTCTCTATATAGAAGTAGTTTGGTTTTGTAAACATGTCACAAATATGGTAATATAGTCCAATAGCCCAATTCCATTATTCATCCAATTTTGTAATCTACAAATTTGCACCATTATTGTTAGTCTCCCATCCATTTTCATAGTATACATAAATGACCTTTGGCAAGTAATTGAGTGTAATTAACTAATTATCAAGGATTGATAAGATATGGTTCAATAAATTTTTAGTTAGGTAAATTTAGTTGTAAATAAATATTTGTGAAAATAAATTGTAAATTCGATTAATAAAAGAAGTACTTTTAGAATGTTGAACTTGTACTTTTAAAATACTCATTCAACAAAATTAAGGTGGTAGGTCACTGATTTTGAAGCCTTTTAAGATGGTCATAATCTCCACCTACTAATGGTTTTCTATTTTGGGTTTGAAAATTCATATCAATTCAAGTTCTTATCTGATTAATATGATTCCACTTATATTTAAATCAACTCACCTAGTTCTTTCTCTGAAAAATACAGACAACAATCAACACATTGCACAAAATATACAGATTGCAAACCTCAGTGCTGATAGATTGTTCTACCTACTACTAGATTGCCGCCAGAAATTGGTCTGTGACACGTGTTTGTGATGGATTGTGAAGAGACTAAACTGGACGTCTTTCATTCGTGAAAGAGGGAATTATCGTACAAAATATTTTGATGACCGATCAGACTGTTGTCGATAACTTTTGAGATATGAATGCTCACCTGGGAAGGTTTCATGCTCGGAATTGAATTGCAACTGTATGTTTTGAACTGAATGAAATTTACGAACAATATCTGCGTCTGGAAGTACCTCTAAATTAATCTCGACGAGTTTGGTATTCATTGTGGTCAACTTCTGGAACCTCTGGAAGCTACTGAACATGATCATGGCATTTGAGAGAGGGTTTTAATTAAAGAGTTTGTGATCATATGGAATTGTTCGATAGCATTCTGCACAAAGTCATTAAGCTGGACTCAATCATGATTGTGCCATTGATAATAATAATATGCACCAGTCCTACACGGACTGTTCAAAATGGCTCACTTGGAGCCAAAACATGAGAGCTAAGCTATGTACATCCTTACCCTAAAAGTCGAAGAAACGAATTTAACCCATATTCACATTCATTCCAAATCTTTGCAAAACGGGATATACCACTTCCTTACAATGCTTTTCACTGTCACGACCAAAATTTTCAAGACAGTTTAGACTTTCGAAGGAGATCATCTCTTCGAAACTTCAGCGTCATCAATTTCGCGACTGAAAGGGGACGCCGCGACGGATGCCACTGAATTTGCATCCCATCTTGGAGTGCTTCATTTGCTCGTTCCAAAGACTTCGTTGAGGCAAGTGTTTGAACTCAGAGACGAATGGAGTAACTGGAGGATCTGAGAGCAACATGGATTTAGCAACAGAAAATAGAACAGACCAAAAACTCCAAATGCTTGGAAAGTGTGAAAACATAATCGCTACATGAACTGATGAAACCAAGACTGCAAATTCTCCTTCTGCTTGTACGCTGCGATTAGATTTACCGCAGTTTCCTTCGAGTCCAATTCATTGATATATAGATTGATTTGAAATTACATGTAGAGGACGTAGACAGTCTTGCAAACATTGTCAGCATCCTGGTAACATAATGTGGGAACTTGGGAATTTCGTTACCTGTCTTAAGCTGACGGTGATGTTGTTGCCCTCCAGGTCAGTCAAGGATGCAACCTTCAGTCTGGTAAGCACACCGACACTTTGGATCGTCGTTAGAGGCATAATCTCCAGACTGTCAGTGATGACGAAAAGGGTGTTTACCTTTACGAAACCGGCGGTGTGATAATCTGGTTCTTTAGAAAAGACAGAATATGGGCCCCCAGAGTAAGTGCTTCGTGTGGTGCACAGTGTTTCGCTACAACGCGTACAAGTAGAGCCTTTATAGGTACTATAGAAGATATTATTGCAAGTGGAGCAATTATAGTACTCCCCATAGAGAGCCAGCTGCCTCTGTCGGGGACTCCGTAATATTAATGCCTTTTCCAGGGTTACTTGCATGGGCAGATAACAAGACTTGCAGGCGCAGCCGATAGCAGATCGTGGTTGCAGAAGGTCTTCCTTGGCCAATTGCAGATCAGAAGCAGAGAAGTTCTGTACGCTCTCGAATATCCTCGAGATTCCACCCAGAGCCGAGCCCAGACTAGGCGTCACTTGCATGCCTGTTAAAAAGATTCCAGTCCATTTCATCAAAGGTTCATTTCGTTGTATTGGCGAGAGTCAGAACGCCGAAATCGCATTCAACTGCACAAGATCCGTTTCTAAATACTATGACTGTTGTATAATTTCGTTTCAAAAAGACCAAAGCCTTGAATTTTCGCCAATTTATCGAAACTGATGTATTGTCAGAGCTGGTCTGAGTATCATAGAATTATTTTAAGGTAACCATTCGTTGACATGTTTCAGCAACAACCATGACTTGAAGGTACGTCAGCACCGGAACCAAACCGACTGAATACTTACAATCGTTGCAAGTCTCCAAGCTAGCGTTTCCAGATTATCACTTTGAATTCAAAACCCGTGACAGAATCAAATCGTAGCTACATCTTCTTAGAAAGTTTAATTGAAGAAACGGTTTTCTCACCAAAGCAATGAAACAGTCGTTGTATATATTTGCTGCAAAAGAGAAGAAATATTGGGGACGAGGATTGCGGATTCTCAACGCACCTGTGGAGAGCATGTGGATGATGGTGCCGACAGGCAGAAGGAGGAAGCTGAGAAGCGTGTCAACGAAGTCCTTGCCCGCCTCCAAGTACAACACTTGCTTCGATGTCTTACTCCGGAACAAGATCGCCGGATAAGTGGTGCCGGTGCTCACATTCATGCTCTGCAAGGTCTCCTCAAGAGTCCCGGAGGCAATCTTCTCCACAGTCTTGTCCATGGTGTACGTCTGACCAAATTAAAGCTTCAATATGATGTTCATAAATACGCTCTGTCTAGCTACCTTGCCACTCAGCTGGGGACTTCGATTGCAATTGTCGCTCAGATCGATAGAACTCAACAGGACGAGCGTATAACTTAGTAAGCTTTGACACAAGTGCTTAGGAACAGCTCACTGGAGAATGTGTTGACCGGACCTTACTGAATTCTAAGTCCCGAGCGGTTATTTCCCTGACGGTCAAATTAAACTTACAGTATGTAACGTACTTGGAATGCCTAGCGTTCCGACTTCGTTATGTTGCTGTTTAAATTTATTGTCATTTCCGATTACGCTTAAATGGAGGAAAAATAGTTGTGAGCTCAATCTGAACATTAATCTGAATGTCACACGTACGGCACACCTGAGCCGTACCTGAGCCGATCGACAGTCCGACAAATATGCAAATATATTGCTTCTCATTCACAGCATTGTGCACGTACAGTAACTTATACAGTTAAAGCTTAGCTAGTACTGCTAGAAGCTAGGAATTTACACCCACATGCTTATTCCCCTCCCCGCTCTCTATTTTCCTTCTTTTCTTGTGGATTTACTTGCGCCATTTTAATGGATTTGCGCCGGCCAGCTAGAAATAAATTGGCTATCATAGCTTAACTATTCTGGATGGTTAACTCTGCATTCGATTAATGCTGACGGCAATGTTAGTTTATTGGGGATGCAGTAAATTTACATTGAATATTATGATATTATATCATAGATTGGTGGTATTTTGTTAATGCTCCTGCTGTTGCCAGGCCGTCGCATTCGGGTTTTGTGGTGACGGTTTAAGTTGTCGTAAGTTGCCAAATTGATCTCACGCATTAAGTTAGCATAACTACACACATTAGGTTGCCCCTCACTAATTTCTTGACAATTCACACTATATAAATATTCACTGTTAATATACAATGATGTATTCAATTTGAAGCCATGTGTATAGCATAGATTAGTGCATCAAGTTCAAAACTCTGTTGACATAGTTGCATGTACTTCCATGTGTACAAGCATTGATCCATGAGGTAATTTATGTGAAGTAAGACAATCTAATTGAGAAGGCAACCTAATTTCACTATTTTGTGTAGTTGAATGGAGATTGATACTTGAATGTATCAATCAATATTTTAGTGTAGTAGAAACATCCAAAAATGTCAATAAAAGTAATTCAACATCATTGAAGGCACCTTCTTGTAAAAAAAATATTTTTGTAGTATTATTGACAATTGAAAAAAATTAGATTCCGTGGATATGACATATATTTTCTATGAGTTTTCAAAGGGACAATACATTAGACCATTGAAATATGACAAAATTTGTTGTCAACAAATTACTATTAAATAAGGGAACAATTTAATGATGTTTTAGGAAGAGATTTTGATAGAAGTCTAAAGACACATTTAACAGAGATTAACGATACATGAATGGACGCAAGGACGATTATAGGTGTTTTCACCTTATTTTTGTTTCAATGTTTGAAAGATAAAGGCCTATATGCAACCTTGAATAATGAAACAGTGAAAAAAACTTACATGTATAGAATGAAATTGGGTCCTGAGTCCTAACCTACTAAATTGGCTACATTCAATAGTTAAGGTGGAGGCACCCGTAACCAATCATTTAAGCAAATGAATTTTCACCACTTTCCCATGTAGAAACATAGGAAATTTGGGGATTGCAAATTTTTCAGAATTTTATTTCCAAAACTGAAATTACTAAGAAATTTTTAGAGCCAAAAAGTACTCTTCATCAATAAGTAATGTCTAGAGGCTTTGAATTCCGATCATTCAATAACTACTTTCCCTTTTACTACTTTGGGATATAATTATGTTAAAATTTTATCAGTCCTAACCTTAAAAAGGACCAAAATAAACCACTCCAAATTGGAATTGGAATTTTGCTCTAGCCTTGTCTCGAAATACTACATCCTATAAATTAAGTACTAGATACAATTGACAATTGGTGCCTCCACTTTAACTTAAAGCATTTGAAATGCTCCTAGAAGCAAAGACAATATCTGCACTGTACTGAGTGCAAAGTGATTTGTAATTAAATTTGCACTCCAATGCAACCTTTATAGAAGGTTACAGTTAGGGCTTTTTTTAGCTTTGTGGTGCCAAATTGCACTAGAAAAAATAATTTGGCTAAAAAATGGCAAAAAAAATGTGAAGTTTTTAGTAAGAAAGCTTCGAATTAAAAAAGAAATTGAATGAAATTGCTAGATTGTGGATGAAAATAGAATTATGGACATGTGATATATACTAATGTGATATTTTTTATCCAATATATAGATGTATGACAAAATTTGGAGCACCACTATAAAGTAGCAATTTTTGTATTGCTACTTTGATACCTTATAATAAATGAAAAAAAGTCCTAGTTGTAGTTCCACAACCTTAGTATGCAATTGCCTGAGACCGACATTTTTGGTCTTTTTTTTACCCTTCTATTGTCTATTGTAAGCATTTAGCGAAGTTGAGGTTCTTGAGTCATCATGACAACGACTTTGTTGTCTTTAGAAAAGCCTATTTAAAAATCCAAATTTCAAGAAAAGAAGGGGTGCTTAGGATTGGAAGTTACTTATTGCCCGCACATTGCTCAATGGTCTTACTCATCTTCCTAAATTAGCCACGCACTGGGACACTTTTGTTAAAAAAAAGTCCTCTTCCATTTGTGTTTGCTCACCTTCCATTTGCCATTACAAGGCTTATATAGAGAGAGAGCATCCGTAGTGTAGGCTCAACAAATTAGCAAGCCCTTTAACAACAAATGGCGAGGCATTCTATAAGGCCCTTATAGAACTCATTTTTTTTGGACTAATTGACCCAATGCAAAGTTGGCAATCCAAATGCCAAATGGATTTTTTTGCACTATAAAAAGAAGGAAAGAAAAAGATTTTACCGTAAAAAAAGACTTTTTGTGCAAATAAGAAAAGGTTGAATTTATTGGCATACATACAATGTTGGGAAAGGTCTGACAACAATAAGAATTTTGTATTGTAAGCCAAGCTTTGGGCCCTCCATATTTTGACAAATTTTCAAGTTTAGGAAGGATAATGACATACCTAGAATAACGAGAGATAATTTAGATCAATGCCAATTGCTCTAGGGAGTGTTTGAGAGAGTTGGCCTTTTATTTTGTTGTTATTGTCTTGGAACTTGGAATCATTGTAGATGCTCTTAATGATGTATAATCAAATTTATGCTTGAGCACATCTTTGAAGGGTCAAGTGATACTAGTTAATTACCCAATTATTTCCAGTAAATATTCATCAAATCTAAATTAGTGAACATGGAGTTTGTAGAGCGATTTAGCTTTTTCTCATTCTTTTACTATAAAAAACCAAAGTTTTCCAACATCTAAGTGAACGGATTTCACGTGATATTGGAAAAATAAAAAACCATGTTTCTATGTCAACAGTGATGTCCATTGAGGTTACATTGGACATTATTATTGACATGAAAATAATTATGGGTTTGTTTTTTTGACATCACCTAAAATCTGTTCACTTAGATGTCAATTGTTAATATATTGAATGTCGCCTAAAAGAAGGTTTTCTTATAGTCTATCCACATATCATTCAGTGGTTCTCCATAGTCATTTGGTTGTTGCCTAAGCTTAGTCATTTAATTTGGTAAAGAATCTAGCTTCTTATAGTGTTTTTAATCATTTTCTTTAAGCTTTGAAAAGCAATCAATTGAAAAAATGACAAATAAAATACAACCCAATTCAAATACTAAGTTGAAGGTAGTTCATCAATTCAAGGCAATATGCATACTATTGTATTTAGATAGTAGGTTCCACTTAAATTATTAAAAAAAATAACCAATTTCTTTATTGATTTTTGGATTAGACAGCCAAATCTACAAATAAATGTAAAGATGGTTTCTCAAATATCCAAAAAATCCAATAACAATCCTTTGAATCAAATATTAATCTATTATTTAATCATCTACCATTAAGAAATTTTTTGATGGCAAAATGAAAGAATTACTTCATTGACATTTAGTGAGAATAAAGAGTGGAGAGGTCATTTTTATAATGACATCTATTGTCTGTCATGAATCCTCAAAAGGTATGAATAATTTGAAGTTGAGAGTTTGACTGATTATAGTTAGAAACCCATGAATTGTGTTCAAAATAGAACGTTAGACATGATTTGGGCATAGTAGAATAACTTTAAAAAAATTGAACTAAAAAAAGTTGGAAATTTAAGCAAAGTTTTATCTAAGAAAATCCATTCGTAATTTTAACCTCCTCCAAAAAATTATAGACAAAATTTAGAGAGTGCTTGAAAATGTCAAAAGATAGTAAATGTCCTTTTCAATCCCTCTCTAAACTTTGTGCATAATTTTTTGATTAATTGTTTGAGATTTCAAAAATTGAACCAATGCAAAGCTAGCAATTCAAACTTCAAATAAATTTTTATACATTATAAAAAATAAAATAAAAGATTCTACATTAAAAAGACCTTTCAAACAAAAATGAAAGGAAAGTTCCAATTTATAAGCATATATAATAAAGTTTGAAACTTAAGTAAGAAAATTGTGACTTAATTATGATTTTTCCTATTTTGACTTAACATTTCTAATTAGTATAAATCATTCCCCATTAAAGGAAGGATAATACTTCTCTAATTGATTAGGAGGGAATTTAGTTATAATTTGGAAAGAATCATTGATTAATTGGAAAGTTGTGACGCTAGTCATTGGTCGATTAGAAAGTTGCAAAGAATTATTGGATGGTTGGAAAGTTGTCATTTTCAATTTCTAGGGGAGAAAAAGGGACTTGCCCTATGTTATAGAGGCATATAATCAACTTGTGGGCTCTCTATATTTTGCCAAATTGTTGGGCATGAAAAGGAAAATGGCTTGGCTAGGAATAAAGAGATAAAATGAATGCTACTATGTTTGTTGCATTAGAGTTTTTTTTAATTGCCTTATCATTATGTTGTTGATGTGTTGGTTTCTAGTTGGATTAGAAGTCCGGAACTGCTTTGAAGTACTCTTTTTTTCTATGTGTAGTATGTTGACCAATGGTGCTAGTATGTGAGTATGAAAATGTGAGCATGTGAGCTTTGAGCATGTATATAAGTAGATATACTACGACCATCAAAGGTGCTTAATTATAATATAAACACCTTTAATATAGATAACTATATTATAATTATACTACAATTATGGAAGGTTTCTATAATATAGACACCTATATCATAGGAATATATATAGTCTTTTAAACTCATGTGCTCACGCTCCTAGGCTCATATAATAGCAACCCTTGTGTGTTGACCACTATTTCAGTCAATCAAATATTCAAGGATTGGCATAGCATTGTGATCACTACAAGTTGAATCATACATTAACCTCTAAAGTTCCTTGACTATGTTTTTGCCAAAAATGCTCCAAAATTGCCATTTCTTGTACAAGTTTCAAATTTTAGAAAAAAACACACATTTATAGACGTATGTAACCATAGGATTTTGTATTACATTAGTTTGAAAAGGTGTGGGAAAAATTTCAAAAATTTCCACCATGTAGATTGCAAGATATTAGCATTTGAAGTAACAAAAATCATTTATTTGATTTGTCCCTACATAAAATTAGGCAACAACACTTCACAAGGTCACATTTGTATATATAAATGTTCAAAATGGTGGTACTTCCTTGGATTCATTATTGAAGTTATGTTGGCTACATGCTTGAAAATTTTTAGATCATTTGAAATTGTACAACATATGAGAAAAAAATGACAAGTAGAAAGATATAGAGAATGATTCAAAATACTAAATTGTTATCAATTTATTTATGAAATTGAAAAATGTCAATCCCGATGGTTGTAATATTGTAATAAACAATATTTACCTAATCTTTTTATTTTTTCCAAAAATGTTGAAAATTGTGTTCAATAAAAGACTTCAAAGTTTATTTTAGAGTAGAGAATCCATAACTGCTTGCAAACTAAAACACTTCATAACTTTTGACTCATTGCTCAAAATAAAATGATTCAAAGATTTCTATATATGTATTAATCTAGAAAACCAATTTCAAATTTTAATTTTTGAAAAAAATGATTTTTTTAGATCTGCCCAAATTGCCCAAGTTGAGAAACAAACTACATGTTAGGCCATAATTTTTTACCCATGTTTCCAAATGTCTTGAAATTTAGTACACATGAAAGATATTCCTTGTTTATACCTTCTCTTAAAATTTGGGTCAAAAACATAGAATTCTCTAGTCACACACACATGCCTAAAGTTTCTATGTTGCCAAAAAATACAGCTTGGTCCTAAAAAGGTTAATTCTTGTACAATAATCTCCACAATGTCATTGATATGTGTAGTAGATGCCTTTAACAAGTTAGCAGATAACATGAAATAGGATTTAAGTACTTGATATAGTACAAGTAGTTGATTAACCCCTAAAGAATGAAGGGTGTTTTTTACGTCAAAAATGCTTCAAAGCTCTTAAACCCAAAGCAAGGCAAAAATCTTCATCAATATTTATTTATTAACAACTCTAACTATCGGATCTTTTAATTAACTTTTTAGATTATGCCCTCCTAACATTTCAAAATAAAAAACCTTACCAATTGCAAGATCAAGTTGCATGAATTTCAAAAAAGAAATATTTTTAAATTTTTCCAAATACATTACAAGATTTTTGGGGCCTCCGGATGCTTGCGAGTTATCATAGCCTACGAACGCAAGAAATAGGTTCGGTGCAGCGGTCTGACGTGGCCAAGACCCTGCTATGTTATTGACCATTTTTTAATTATTTATTTATTTTCTGCATTTGGAGACTAAATTTATTTATTTATTATTCAATTTTATTTATGAAAAAGAAAATTCTAACAATGGGCTGTTCCCCTCGCTGCGGGGAACAGCTGCGGGGGAACAGGCCCGAAACAAGCTTCTGGACCCCCCCAAACTCTTCTAATGGTTAGATTTCATCTTTCAAAATTTTTACACAAAATTATGTAGTCCCTGAAACTTACTACTCTCCATAACATATTGAACAAATAAATTGAAAATACATATAAAAAATTTTGAACAAAAAATATTTCATATTTATGGCTTGAAAAAAATAGTAAGTAAATAGTAGTACTATAGTAGAATATGATTTAAAATACTAAATTGTTAAGAATTTAGTTATGGAATTGAATAATGCCAATCCAATGTTTATAATGTTGCAATAATCAATCTACATTCAATTCTTCTTTTTTTTTTCAAAAATATTGAAAATTGAATAAAATAAAGGACTTCAAAGTTCATTTTAGCTAACTATAGATTTCAAACTAAAACCCCTCATAACTTTCTCATTAATCAAAATGGAATGAATTAAAGTTTTCTACACACACACACAGATATATATATATATATATATATATATATATATATATATATATATATATATATATATACACACACATAAAAAAGTATTTTTTTTAGTTGCCTGAGCTGTCCATTGAGCATTAAAAATTACATATCATGCAAGAATTTTTAACCATGAAGTCAAAAGTTATGAAAATTATTGTACCTTTAAGGTATTCCTTGGGCACATGTTGTGTGACTATTTTAATGAAAAAAATTAAAAATTTCATTTGTGGTGAGTTGCCCAAAATTGTAATGTTGCCAAAAAAAACAATTTAGATGTTTAGAAGATAATACTCTATCATACTTACAAATATGGCAATGAAGTATTATATTCATTATTGTATTTGGATATGAGCTTCAACTTAATTTAATTAAAAATAAATTAAATAATTTATAGCTAATTCGATCCATTAAAATTTTTTTAATAGTGATTTGAAAGAATTATTTCATTGACATTTAGTGAGATTGAAGGATAGAGTGGTTGTTTTTATAATGAAAGTCTTTAATTTTTTTTGCTAATTTTGTTTTTCTAAGAAAAAATAGAATTTTAGATTGCATTGTGCTATAGTAGAATTTTTTTTTTCAAAATACCTTGAAAGAAGAATAGTTGAAAAAGTTGAAAATATTGATAGACAATTCAAAGAGGATGTTTGAAAATGTCAACTTAAAAAATGTCTTTTCAACCCCTCACTCAAATTTATCTCATAATAACTTTTGATAAATGATAATAGACTCAAAATCCCAAATGATTTTTTGGAAATGAAAGACAATTAGATTGATTTTTCAAATTAACTTAGTTCAAACTTCAAATTTTTTTACAACTAAAAAAGTTGCTCAACTATACCTAAATTACAAAATGAGGTTTGGAGGATATTTTATTTCAAATACAATTCTTGCTTTTGACTTGATTATGAATAGTTGAACCCCTAATTTTAGTTTAAATATTTGACGTGGGACTATCTTACCTCCTACTACCCCATTTGTATAAACAACTCTTCTTTTTATCTTTCTATATATATGAAGTAGCATCTGGAGTTCTATAAGAGATTCATGTTAGTGGGTAGCTATATTTAGGTAGAAAATGTAGGTTAATTGAATAATAACAAGCATAGTTAAATAGATTTCAAAGTATGGAGTTTGTGTGGGATGAAGACATTTATTCTACAACTAGAAAAATTCATTTTTTTGGTTGATTTGGTCGCATTGATTTGATTCACTTTTTTTTATTGATTTGAATAGAAATCAACAAAAATCAACAAAAAAGTGAACCACATCAATGCGATCAAATAAAAAAAATGAATTTTTTCAGTGTGTTTGTAGGTTGGACTTTTCAAATTATATTTTGAAGTGTTGAAGATTACTTTTAGATTTGATTGTTTCAATTAAATATTCAATGCCAAAATAAATAGTATACTTGCTATCCAAATCATGGCTTTTTTTTTCATTTTTTATGAAGTGCCAAAGTTTCAATATAAAATGTTATAGTGCCATAGTGGTGCTCCAAATTTCAACATTCATCCATATATTGGATAGAAAATATCCCCCATTAGTTTATATCGCATATTCATAATTTTGTTTTCATCTACAATTAGGCAATTTCATTCAAGACTTTTTTTGAATTTGAAGTTTTTTGGCAAAAAACTTCATAAATTGTTATCATTTTTTAACCAAATTATTTATTTTTGGTGTAATTTGGTACTACATAGCCAAAAAAAGAGCCCTGATCCACATATAGACTAGGTAAATTATGCAAAACAAACCAATTTAAAAAAAATAGTTGCCAATTAGGACCTCTTGAGTTGCAGACGACAAGGTTGGTATTGACCTACTAACAATTTTTTTTGATGACTTGGCTGCCTTCTTTGCAACTACCAAACATAATCTCAATGTAGGAGAGGTGAGCGTTTTGACTTTGATTGCCTAACCAATCAAAATTATATGGCACAACAGCCAAATTTTCTTACATTGAGATTATGTTAGGTGGATCCACACTCATTAAGTTAATACCAGTTGGTAATAGTAGAGATTTCTCCTAGATTTCTCACTGCCAAACCTATCAAATTTCTACTTCACACCCACCTTGTTGAAAATTTGCACATCCAAACAAGCAATGAGCATTATCACTCTTAATCTGCCTTTCCTTTAACCAATTGAAACATGCCACAGCAACAAAACTCTCATGCATTGAGAATATGGTAATAATGTAGTTACTTTGAGGTTTTGATCCACACTATTATTTAAGCATATATTGTCTAGAGATTGGTTTACGTTTCCCGGACGATCTGGTGTGTCAGTGTGTGAATTCTGCTTCATAGAAGATATAAGATAGATAGATGCCTCACAATCATTCTCAGTGCAGTCTTTCTCCCAGCTCGTAGTCTCTTGTCTCAGCTCTTCAGTTGAATGTCTGCTTTGCTTGATCAGGTTGCAGCTAGTGTAGATCGAAATCAGTGGCTGGTGAATCTCTTCAGATCGAATTTGAAACTGTGATCGATACTAGCTCAGCAAGATCATTTATTTCTAGTGCAGTTCATCTAGCTGTCGCCATGCCTCGCAGAAGGTCGTATGAAGTGGACCTCGACAGCCGAAGCGCCATAGACACGGCGCTGCACCGCTGTGACACGAGATTTGCAGTGGGCGTGGTCCGAAGTAGAGACACCGGGCTAGTACTCTACTTGGAGGCGGGCAAGGACTTCGTTGACACGCTTCTCAGCTTCCTGCTTCTGCCCGTGGGCACCGTCATCCACATGCTCTCTAAAGGTAGTGCAACAATGGTCGTTACGTACGCTGATTATCCAAACTTTCATGTCAGTGGATTCCTTGTACCTTAGTCAATTCCGTTATTTAAGCTGGCGTTATCCCATGCGACAATTTGATATGAGAATTAACTTGATCAATGTATTGAAAAATATGCAAATTAATATGGAAATTGCATTCAATTCACAACATTGTGCACCACTAAGTTAGAGTGATCACCCCCTTTCGCACTTCCGAATTCCGATCCCTGAATTCTTTTATTTATTTCCTTGCGTGAAGGTCCACTGTGCTATTGTGATGGACTTGTGCCAGTTTAACGAAATTGACGTTTTCTGTAAATAATTATGTGGTGAATCTCATACAGGTATGCTCTGTAGTTCCTCTATGATAGAGTCTCACAATTTAGGAACTCTGTACGTCTACAATACTACTTGGGACAACCACTTAAATCAATCACTTGCTTCATGCATGGCAACTCACCTAGCCTGAGTAAACTAGTTAGAAACTTAGAATTGAAAATTAAAGGAAGTTCGAGGATTTTCATTGTGAGTTTCACAGGGATTTCTGAGACTCGCAAGGAAATAGAATGTGGGATTCAGTGCAAGGAAATAGAATGTGACTTTTTACAAGGTGGATGTAATTTCCTGGCCTGAAGGTGTAGATTTTAGTTATGTACATAATGAGGCCATTGAACAATATATGAGTTCGGTAATCTGGTTATAATATGTAACGAACTAGCGCAAGTCGATGTATTGTTAGCGTGCAATGTTTGAAGTTTCTCTGTGCAATATGAGGACTCGGAATTGAACCGGATGATCGAAATGTTGCAGGTGTTCCGCAAAAGCAGCCAAATGGTGCAATTTCGAGCATCTTTGAGAGCGTCGAGAAGCTAGACAGTGGACTGCTCCACGTTGACAGAAACTGGATCCTTGCACAACCCAGACCTGCAGCCAACAACCCATCAGGCTTAAGCAAAGCTTCCACATCGACGGGGCTGCTCCAGCTTTGCCATGACGCCGATGCGGCAAAGAGACCCAGTCCGCCGAAGAAGAAGCTGTATCTTCCAGAACAGTTTTACAAGTGTAATAACTGTACTAGCATTTCCAGTAAAAGAGGAACTCGCTGTTACATATGCTGGCCTGAGAATGGGCCTTATAATTCCAACCACAAGTTTCGTGAGGGCCCGTATTATCTCTCTGCCGAAGAGGTCCAAAGACAGGATGATTTTGTGGCAGCGCAGGAGCCAGAGGAGGAGTATAATCGTGCCACCGGAGTGGGATTTGTGAAAGAGAATATTATGTTTATGGTTACTGACAATTTGAAGATCATGCCTTCTACTACGAGCGAAAGCATGAGTGTGCTTAAGGAAATGAAGGTCAACTCCTTGGCCGACTTGGAGAGTAAGAAGATCACCGTGACCATCACTCAGGTAACTTAATGGGCAATGCCTTCACACAGATCATGTGAAATTTGAGTTTTTGTACTTACAGTATCTGATTAATGAGTGTCTTTTAACGATCAATTTCGATAATTTGGCACGATTTTAGTGCCAAAAATTGTGACGTAGATTTACATAAAGGTCTGAAGTCGAGGACAGGTACGGATTTATGTTTCTAAACATGCGTTGTGAGAGGTGGCAAAGTACTGAAGTACCGCCTGTTTAAGAAAATTGACGTTCTTAATACGTACTGGTTTCTACTGCTTCAAATTGTTGTGATATTGCTTTGTTAGTTGTTCTAAGCGAAGATGTTTCATGCCAATTTTGGACTATGGATTTGGAATTCTTTAGACTACCACCAGTGGTCCCAATTGTGATATAGAAGTTGCTAATTATACGTGAGCTTTTTTCTAATTATTATTAGTTACATTTGTGAGCACTGATTACTACATGATTGAGCTTGACGGATATGAATTGGTGTCTGGTGCTATAAATGACCAGGTGCTGCAGTTGCTTCGATCTGCACTGACCTCCAACAGCTGCCTCAACGATGTCTTTGGAACTGGAGAAACCAGTAAAACTCCTGGAGCAACTAGCTCCTCGGAAATTATGCAGGATACTACAGTAAAACTCCAGGAGCTCATAATTCCTCGTGATTTGCAGTAGCTATACATATCCGAAGAATTGCGGAGTTTTGACGTTCACCATCCGCACCGGCTGTAAAGGATTTCTAGATTAATGATGCACATGCCAGATTGAAAGCTTTTGTAATGATTTAATTTAATTTGGCAAGTTTTTGTGTCAGTGCTACTTGAAGGTGAAGGTTAGTAGTGCACATTTTCCACTGTCTTTGAAATCAGGAAGACTACAAATTGAAACTCATGTAAATATTCGCTCCAAGCGGGCTAAGGATATATTTTGGAAAATCATTCCGAAATATCAGTACAGTTGGATGATTTGAGCTTCTTATCATACGTAGTAACTCTCTTAAATATTGAAAGCAAAATGTTGCACGGATTGATGCATCGCAATTTCATATGTATGTTTTTGCATTCATTTGTTCTTGCTAAACCTTGTTGACATCACATCCAAACATCTTTTCAATGAAACCTTCCACCTTGTTGAAACCGTTTTGGTGACGTTGCATTGCAACTTACTGCCTGTCACGCTCCGATCTAGTTATATTTAAGTGCAAGTTATTTTTATTTTATTTTATTTTTTTCCGAAGGCCAGTGAAAATAAAAGAGCAAAGGAAACAATCAGTCCGGCTCCTGCTGACGGGGCAGCCCAAAGGGAGATTCAGAGATAAGTGCCACTCAGGTAGTCAGGTTTGTGAAAACTACCGCAGCAAAGGACTTTAAGTGCACATTGTTGCGACTCCACACCCAATATCACGTTCTCTTCATTTCAATTTTTCATCCAAATTTTGGAAGTATTATCGAGGTTAAAAAACAATTCTAACAAGCAAAAGAAATACAATTCGCAATATCTAATGCAACGCCGTTTTGTTGCAAATGTTGCAAATGTTATAACGGTTGTACTACTAGTTTTTCCCGTAGAGGACTGAGGAGCCCATTTGGGAGATTAGAGCCATCGAAACGTCCAAAGTACTCTCCAGATTAGAGTCACCGGAGCGTCCAAAATACACTCCAGAGATGCCCATCCTCTGACGGGGATTCGGCAATACAAGTGCTATTTCCAGAGCTATTTGCATTGGCAGACCACTCGACCGGCAAGTGTAGCCCACGACCACCGGTCTGGGTTGCACCAGAATGTCCTTGGCCACTTGCAGATCAGATGCCGAGAAATCTGGCACGCTCTCACTTGGATGCCTGTTCCAAAGGTGTGGAATCTCGAGAATATTCGAGAGCGTGCGCGAGAGAATGATTTGGGATTTGCTAGCCGGATGGGCCTCAGCTTCTTCCAATTCGTATTGACGGTATGACAATGTTAATTTATTGGAGACGGAGAAACTTTTCATTGAGTGTGCATGAATGAGTGCGGTGATTTATCGATGGGGGGTGTTTCGTAAAGGATCAATTAATGTTTTTGCTGCTGCCGCCAGGACAACTCATTGGAGGCACTGGACCTTATCACAGGTTGCTGCGTCAGTTGTCAAGTTGATGCATTAGGGAACAGGTTCAGAAATCGCCCACCTAAGAGCTGAAACTAAATTTTGGAGAGGTGAAACGACTTCAAATATTTTTTTAGTAAATTTTTCTTGAAAGACAAGAGGAATTGTCATCTAACCCAAGTTGTTTCATACTTTTTGGAGCTTTCTGGAATTAGTTATGAAATTTTGAAGCTGAAGTGGCATTGGGCTCTAAAATCGCCCATCCCCTAAAATGTACATTGTTTGTACATTGCTGAAGGCTATGAAATAGTTACATGTAAAAGCTGTGTATATTTG
Source organism: Pseudoscleropodium purum (assembly GCA_963969395.1). Classification (NCBI taxonomy): domain Eukaryota; kingdom Viridiplantae; phylum Streptophyta; class Bryopsida; order Hypnales; family Brachytheciaceae; genus Pseudoscleropodium; species Pseudoscleropodium purum. Next base: position 21,132,543 of record OZ017804.1, on the reverse strand, counting down.
AAATAGGGTGGGCGATTTTAGAGCCTGTGCAATTTCAGAGCTTGTTACCCCTTACTAACTTAATTCAGTGGAGTCCAATTCGTGAATGCATCTGAGTTAAGTTATCTTATGATACTCTTTTTTCTTTGAAAGAGAAGCTCGTTTCAATTAAAGAGTGCAAATAACCGTCAAAATTCAAGACAGAACCATCTGCCTGTCGTACTTTACCAGATTCATTTGTATGATTCATGCAATGACTTAAGTTACATGCTATGAAGGTGTAAAATAAGTCTGCGTATGTTAGTAGGGGAGGAACAAATCACAAATTACCAAATTACCACCAATGACGGTGTGATTGTAAACAGGTGTGAATCATAACTTGGCGGCCACAGTACGTTACAGCTGAAGAAGTAATTTGAATGTAAATTTTATATTCCTGCATATAGCACTTGATTGGCGGTTGGATCCAGATAGTTCTTCAGTTTTCGAGGTCTCAAGTGCAGTAGGGATATATGGCTCGGACACGAGTTCAATTCCCAATTACGTAAGCTCATTACGTACTCTAAGTTAGTCTAGATCACTTTGAAGTCTAGAACCAAGTTCTTCAGCATAGCGTGTACAGGCGAAGTTTGATTTGTGTTGGGTGTGTAAGTTAAACAGTTACTTTAATGACGTTAAGTTTTGGCTAAATATTGATTTTTAGCTTCACAGGCTACGTGGAGCAGCATCCTCAAATCCTTTAACAAGTGTAGCCAGGAACGTAAGGCGGCGCTTGGTTAGGAGTTTAGTCGCGTCTGGTATGATAGGATATTTTTTGGGCTGGTAGTTTCCTCTCCCCTAAGTGGAAATTAGCCCGGGCCACTCCTGCTTAGAATCTTAGTCATTTTTTTTTCTAGGAACTTGGCTTGAGTGCGTCTCCCCTTGCTCTCATTTCTGCACTTTCAATTGATGGTTACTTTCTTTCAAAAATTGAAAAGCTCAAAGTTCACCTAGCTGATCGACTAGCTGTGTGGCGAATGGAACCTCTCCCTTGCTGTATAGTGCATGGATTCTTTGCATTACTGAAATGTTGTTTGGAATAATTTGGAGAGGAAATAGCTGCCATGGAGCGCATTATTATGTTGGGGCTAGGGATGTGTATATTCTTGGTCGACGAACAGGCAATTCAACTAGAGTCGAAGCTAGCATCGATTCTGAAAAATGGCTCCGTGGTTGGTATTCAATCCTAGAGAGAATGTATGAAGTTCCAGTCTCTCTGAGATGTGCGAGCTTTGGTACGTGTGATTAGAAGCTCAAATCATCAAACTTTATTGATAGTTAGACTCAATGATTTTCCAAAATATAGAAAGAGTCCACTTAATTGTCCAAGCGAATACTTGGGTTTCTATTTGTAGTGTCCATTTCAAAAACAGCAAAAATGTGCACTGCAGACACCTATCTTCAAGTAGCACTCTTACAAAAACTTGCCTAAGCATTGCAAAGCTTTCAATCTGCATGTGCATTGATCATTAAGTAACCGAAATCCTCTACGTACAAGTGGTGCAGATGGAGAACGTCAAAATGTGTATGCATGTCTTTGGATATGCGAAGCTATTGCTCTTCACAAGGAATTAAGGCCTCCCGAACTTTTGAAACATTTTAAATTGCCAAGGTGCTAATTTTTCCTGCAATTCGACCGGTCTCTTCAGTTCCAAAGACGTCGTTGAGGCACGTGTTGGAGGTCAGTGCAGATCCAAGCAACTGCAACATCTGGTCATTTATGGCAGCATTCACCAATTCATATCCATCAAGCTCAATTAGGTGGTATCAGTGCTCACAAATTAATGTGACTAAAGTTGGCAAGAGCTTCGGCGGGGGGGTCATATTCAGTTCCTGGTGTCAAAATTCCCGGTGAGTCTCGTTTTACCCGGTGAGTAATACACTGGGAACACCGGGAATTTTAACACCGAACGTAACTGAATATGAGCCCCCTGTTAACTCCACCAATTCCGCAGGGGATATTTTAATTTTTTAGCACAATTAGCAGTGTTTTAGAAACTCGAGAAACAATGTATATGACACATCAGACCACTTCTAGTAATTTAAACAAATCCAAGATCCAAGATCCAAAATTGGCAGGAAATCCCTTTACTAACAAAGCGATATCACAATAATTTCAATTCAGCCAATTGCCATTTCAGTGAACTATGCACATGGATAAGAGCTAGAAGCTAAAATTACTCGAGTTAATCAAAAACCAGGAATAAAAAGTGTGATGTTCCATCTGTGTGAAGACCTTGCATAATATTACCTGAGTGATGGTCACGGTGATCTTCTTACTCTCCAAGTCGGTCAAGGAGTTGACCTTCATTTCCTTAAGCAGGCTCATAATTTCAATTGTAGTGGACGGCATGATCTCCAATTTATCAGTTACCATAAACGTAATATTCTCCTTCACAAATCCTGGTCCAGTGGCGCGGTTACACTCCTCCACTGGCTGTTGCTCTGCTACAAAATCATCCAGTCTTCGGACCTCTTCGGCAGAGAAATAATACGGACCCTGAACGAAGTTGTAGTTGGAACTATAATACACATTTTCAGGACAGCAATTGAAACAGAGAGCTCCTCTTGCACTTGAAAGTGCATAGCAGTTATTACACTTGTAAAACTGTTGGGGTAGGACGAGCTTCGGCGGACTGGGTCTTTTGGCATCGGCATCCTGGCAAAGGTGGAGCAACCCTGTCGATGTGGAAGCTTTGCTTAAGCCTGATGGGTTGTTGACTGCCGGTCTGGGTTGCGCAAGGATGCAGTTTCTTTCAACGTGGAGCAGTTCGCTGTCTAGCTTCACGGCGCTCTTAAAGATGCTCGAAATCGCACTATACGGCTTCTCTGGCGGAACACCTGCAGAAATTTGATAAGCATGTCATTCCGGCCGGCTTCGAGTCCGTCTAATGCACAAACATCAATTATACCACAGGGAATTCATATTGAAACCCCAGTTAGTACGTGTGCAAAATGTTCACTCAGGGTAGATGACCACCACAACAATCACTGTGTTCGTTAACATTGCTTGCAATACATCGACCACTAGTGTTCGTTCCATATTTGCCGAACTCATTCAGAGTCTTGTCGAACTCATCGTTCAATTGCAAACTTTCCTTTTCAATTCGAACTGGGTCACTCAGGTGAGTTGCCATATACAGTATTAAGCAACACCTTTAAATTCTCCACAGGGAAGCTAGCTCACGTACTTGAGATAGATCCCCGTGATGGTTACTGGAAATCACAGAGCTAATTAAGGGAACGTAACCATATAATTTTGTGACGACCCCTTGACTTCAGAACAAAAAAACTTATACGTGTGCGTAAGACGGACTGACATGAAATCTGGAGAATTGAATCAACGTAACGAACGCTGTTAATTGTACTACCTGTGGAGGTCAACATGTGGACGATGGTGCCGAGAGGCAGAAGCAGGAAGCTGAGAAGCGTGTCCACGAAGTCCTTGCCCGCCTCCACGTACAACACTTGCCCTGACGTCTTGCTCCGGAATAAGCTCGCTGGAAAGCTCATGTCACAGCTGTGCATTGCTGTGTCTATGGCGCTCCGGCTGTCAAGGTGCAGTGCTGTGTCTAAGGCGCTCCGGCTGTCAAGGTGCAGTGCTGTGTCCATGGCGGTCGGGCTGTCAAGGTGCAGTGCCGTGTCTATTGCGATTCGGCTGTCAAGGTGAAGTGCTGTGTCTACGGCGCTCGGGCTGTCAAGGTGCAGTGCCGTGTCTATTGCGATTCGGCTGTCAAGGTGAAGTGCTGTGTCTACGGCGCTCGGGCTGTCACGGTGCAAGTGCTGTGTCTATGGCTCTTCATCTTTTGTTTTATAGGGTAGTTAAGGTAGGGGTCGGCATGAAGTGACCATTTAGCAGCTGATTTGCAATTTGGGGGAGTTTGACTTCATGGAATATTCAATTGTTTGGTAAATTTTTTCTAAAAATAGAATTGGAATTGGGTAGTGGGTACATGTCTATTCAAGTCACTAGTGAGATATTCATTTATGTTTGATTCCTTCTTTTTACAACGGTGGGATTTGCACCTGTATTTAGGAAGAAGACTACTCAATGTGATTAAATTGTGTGTCTCGTTGTCATTCCCAAAAATCATTCAAGCAAACCAGTGTAAGAATTCAAATGCATTAACCCTTAACCCTAGAAGGCCCAAGGTCGTTTTGGGTTCAAAAACATCATTGCTTTTGATGTGCTATAAATCTGAATGTCACTAAGTTATAGAAATCTCAACTGTACAATATTGTAGTGAACATATTCTAGATAACATAAGTCAAATTTGGAGCCATTTGATCGCATGGATTGCAAGATTATAATGTTTTAATGTTGAAAAAAGATGCTGAAATTTTCTTAGCAACACATTTGAAGGTGAAATTCGATTTCTAAACCTACTCAAATGAAAAAACTTGAAACTATGAAGTGATTCAAAATCAACATACAAACACATTGGTGGAAAAAAATATCATTCAATTGACTCAATGTATTTGCAAAATGGCTTTGAAATGTCAAAAAATAGCAAGAAAAGTTACCAAAAATACATATGAGCCTAAACCTCCTTCTACTAAAATGCTTCTCAGTCACTCATACTATTTGTACTGATGTGAAATTTTAGCCACACAAATTAAACTAGCATGTGCAACTTTACCAAAAAAATCATTGGAAACAAACGATGTATGGAGAAGAAACAAGCTGCCAAAGTTCATTGTGATCCAAAAATGTCTAATTTTTTAACTTTGAATTTCTCCCAAACATTCAAAGAAGCTTGGATTCACATGAAAATTTTACCATAATAACTAGACTAAAAGGAGAACACATACCAATAAATTTGATTGAAAACAAACATTTGACGAAGTAGATACAAGCCCTCAAAGTTGTAGCTATCAAAATGCAATTTGAATTCGGACATTAGATGCAAAAGTTACAACACTTTCAATTGGACTTAAAACTATGTGAGGACACTTTTTGTCTTCTTGGGCAGTTTCGGGTTAAAGGCCGAGGTAGTCATTGTAAAAATAATGTGTTTTGGTATGTACCATATCAATTGTTGGCTTAAAAAAAATGAAAAAACATTCATTTGAAGTCAAACTAAAATAGATGATCTTCTCTTCTCACACAAAATTTGGAAGATGAGTAGTTGCAATTTTCTCCTACATAGAGAAATTATAGAGAGATTTTTTCTCATTCATCAACCAGAAACATCCTCAACATCATTTATAGGTTAAGAAATAAGTAACATCCTCAACATCATATATATGGGTTAAGAAATAAGTAAGATCCTCAATATCATTTATCGGTTAAGAAATAGGTAACATCTTCAACATCATTAATGGGTTAAAAAAAAGTATTGAATGAGTTGCACTACATAAAGGGAGAGTTGCATGGTTGTCATAGTGGACGGACGTCCGGTTCGCCCGTCCATTAGAGGTCCCGCCTGTCCGATATAGTCAACACATAGTTGACTTTCTGATAACGGAAAAATAGGCCACGTGGATGCCATGTGGATTAAGGAACATGCTGGGCGCGGACGAGATTCTTTTTTGGAATGAAAGTTACAAAATTAGAGCCGTCCGGACCGTCCGTCCGTTTGGTCCGATGACCCTAACCTGCTCGTTATGACAACCATGGAGAGTTTTAGGTTTTTCTTTTGGTTTTCGGACAAATAATTATGTGGCCTTTCTTTCAAGAAGGTTTTAAGTTCATGGCTCCTTCATCATGGGGGTTAGAATTAAAGGAGGCCAATTTGAATTTACAATTTTGAGTATGTAATTTTTGTATGTAATTTTTATATATGTTGGCTTTGCGCGATGGATGAAACAAGGTTTTGGAAACATTGTGGCAATAGTGTATAAGGCCATCATTATAGTTTAGCATTTTTTAACACATTTACCTCCTTTTTTTTCTATTGGCTTGAAGCTACGCTTTTTTTTTTGAGGAAATTGAGAATTTTATTGCCTAAAAAAACCCTTGGAGAGTTGTAGATTGCGTTGATACCAATTCGGATTTATTCAACTAATAGTTAAGTTCGTTCTAAGGGAGGTTATTAAATAGGATTGTTTCTAAATACACCTACTTGGCTTACACAACCACCAAGCAAGGACAATTGTTCCTTAAATTCATCTTTTAATTCCTAAAATTATTAACTATTTATTCCTCATTCTTTTCTTTTTTACTTTATTATAAATTCCACTTATCTCCCAAATTGGATTCAGCATCCCTTTTTCACTTCGGTCCCAGTCTTTCCCCCATTTGGCATCTTCACTGCAACTGATTTTTCAACTCCGACTTGGGCTCTGCAACTACAACCTTCTTTCTCCGAATTGGACTGGAGCAATTGCTGCTACGCTTCTCCACTATTTGTCAGATACACTTTCCAATCACTGCTCCTCACTTCCTACTTGAGTAGCTTCCCCAACCAAATTGGTTTTGTCTCCTATCTCTACAACAATAGCTACTTCTCTCACCAACTCGGAATTTTGGCTCTTAGTTCCACACTTTGGTCTCTCATAATTCCGACATTGACAGAATTTACACTTGCTTGCACCCAACTTGGGCAATTTCTTACTCTCCATTTTCAGACCTTTCTCTTACTTAATTTACTCATGGAATGCTGCTCCCATCCCTGCAAATCACATACACTCCAACTACCAAATTGGACTCATACTCCACATATAATTAAACCACCCCACACTATCATATAGCTTTCCAACTTGGCAACTTACGCAACAACCTCGAACTCACAGGCCAACTCGGAATTTATATAGACACATTCATAACATTTCAAACACAACCAATTTGGACTTGCATTCATAACTTCAAACATTACCAACCAATTTCCACATACTACAATGACACCACAACACAACAACTAGGATAAAAATTCTTCTCTAATAAATCCCAATTGGTGACAAATCACCATTAACATACTTTTATGTCTTTTCTATTCAGATTAAGCCTTAATACTAAATCTCTACTTTGAGCTTGAACTTTTTCAATGTTACTGCACTCATTCCACTCGGCTCTTGATCCTATCAGCTACCACAAGTTGGATCATCTTCTACAACTTGGGCCTAATTTTCACTTACTTCTGTGTTCACCACAGATTACTCTACACTGATTCACTCTGTGCAACTCTAAATCGGAAAACAGTCACACACACGATAATACTACTTAGACTTCAGTGTTCACACAATTCCCATTTGGCATAACATAAACTCGCAAGTTATAAAACTTCATAGCTTCACTTCAAATCTCCTATTCAGATCTTCACTGTCTTCTCTCCACGTAAAATACCGGGACTGGTCTCCACCTGCAACCTCCAAATAGGACTCACAGACACAATTTCCAACTGGAAACACACATAAGTCATACCCGACTTGAACACATAACCAAACATTCAAACACAAATATAAAATCAAATACGCAGCACTACTTGGCTGGGACTCGCAGTGGACACTCTTCGACACTAGATGTCAAACCAAATTGGAATGACCCGCTATATAGGACAGACAAGCGGTTCTTTAACCAACTAGGCAGCACAACCACCTGCATTCACTAACCGATTTGGCAAGCACACACAATTCATCGATACCACTTGGAACTGAAACTTCAATCACCCAACTTAGAATAACAGCAACTACCTTACACTCACATTTCCATTAGGATCAGTCATCCTGACTTGGATATACAACAAAACTCCAAATTGGACAATAACTCCCATTCATTCACTCATTTGACCCAACCAGAATTCAACAAACCAACTGATCTCTAAAAAAAATCCTATTTAGAAACTGAAATCATGCCATACAAACACCCTTCAAAATCACCAAATTAGTAAACAATTAACACAAAAACCCACAAAACACAATCATACGACTCAAAAAGATACATTCAAAAATACAAAAATTACAACCAACTAGGCCATCTACAAGAGTTGTATGGCTTTATAGTCAACTCCTAAAATACTCCAAAAATGCCATTTCTAGTATAAGTTCTAAATCTTGAACAAATTTAATTATAAGATCTTACAGTACTCCAATCAAAAAAGATGTAGAAATTTTTTAGAAACTTTTACAATATAGATTGCAAAATAAGAGTTTACAACAAATTTTTTGGATGGATGATCTTCCAATAGACTAATTCTACAAGTTGGCATCTACAAAAAGGCTTATTCTTTCATAAGTCATTCTTAATTTTTTAATTTTTTTCCTTAGTGCACATCCATCATGCAAAACTACAAAAGTAATAAATAGTAGTTACTTTATATTTGTAATTTATAAGCATTTCATAGAATTTATGATTTTAAAATACCTCCTAATCCAAAAATTGTACTTCATAATTTTTCATACTTTGGAAACAAGATTTTTCAAATTTATTTTTCTTCTTAAGGTAGGAGGCTCGAATTCCAATCGGATATTAGAAGCGAACATGAGTCAAAAGTACATTTTTCTTTCTTCAATGTACCAACTAAGCACATTTGAGGAGGTGGTCACTTTTGATGACCACAAATGACTACTTTTTTCCAACTTCAAAAATTTGTAATTAATTCCACAAAGCTCCAAAAAATATGAAACAACTTGGATTAGATGCCAATTCCACTTGTCTTTCAAGGAAAATTTACAAAAAGAACATTTCAAGAAGTTTCATCTCCCCAAAAATCAGTTCCAGCCCTTAAATGGTTGGTTTATGGACCTACTATAGTACTACCTTACCTTTGCTTCTACTTTCTTTAATTGTAATACCGAAGAGTAAAAATAGGATCTCCTGATGATTTCCATGTACTTTTAAAAAGCTCCCGAATGTAGTATAGTTGAACCACATTTTCCAAATTCAGAAAGATCATGAAAGATTTTCATTTACCTCCAAGTTAGCACCCTCTCAAAAATACGAAGGAACTTCCTAATGATCACACACTTGCACTGTTGAATGGAGTCTATCTTTTTGGAGAACCTCAGTCTGTGCTGGAACTTTAGTATTGAATATGCATCCTCACAAAACAAGGGACAGGCCTACGCTCTTTTGAACCGAGTTTCTAGACTCATCAATCTTTGTCTCACTCCTGAAAGCATGCTTTGATGCTCCTAGCAAACCACAATTTTGAAAGAGGTGTTCAATGTCTGAGGTCCTCCTAATAGAATTTGACCGAGAATCTGGTTTGATCAGGACATCAGTATGACTAATAAAATGCCCAGAGCTTGCCTGCAATGCTTCGCTTGGTGAAATCAGTGAGGAGATGCCAAAGGGAAGAAGAGAAGATGAAAATGGCCTGCTATATCTTGAAATTTGATTTCCAGCTCCTCTACGCCCCAACAGATGCGTCTGTGGTGACTGACTGAAGGAACCAAATCCACTTGAAGATGGATTTGGAACACTCAGGTTTGAAACTCGTAATGCGGTTGATCTTGTGTGGATTTCACGAACCTGTGCACAGAGTAGAATACAATGACTAAGTATCTCAACAAGATACATTAGAGGAAAACCGTGTTTGATATGAGCCCCAAAACATTTCATAAACGGCGACATCACTCTTCTCAGCAGTGCAACTATTCCACTATTTAACAACTATTCCACTATTTAACCACTATTCCACTCAACAATGATTCAATTTCACTAAACAATTAAGTTACTATGCTTACATGATACAAATTGTGAAGGTTTGTCCTACTATTCGTATGAAGATAATTGTTCAAATCTGGGGAGCGACTCATATTCTCTCTGATATGTATCAAGTCAAATTGAATCAATGTTAACCTAGGGTCCGACCTGTTTCTGCTGTGAATGGCTGTGAGTGGTGCCAATTGATGGACCAGGAGGAGCAGATGGAGGCACTTGCACTCCTCTCCAGCGTTGCACTCTTTGGTACAATTTGCACACTTCGCCCGGCAACCGAAACGCAAATTGCAACTGGTTCTGTATCCTCGTTCTCAAGATTGGCCTTTCACGATTCACGGAGTGGTTGAACTTGGATATACGCCGATAAAGTCTTCGGAATCCATATTGCTGCACCCACAAATCACATGCAACTTTGTTTTGAGTGTCCACAAGTGTCACATGTCACCCAAACATCACATCGTCATTTAATGTATCACTGTCTCAAGTATCGCATGGCACCATAATATCATATTCTAATATTTCATCACTCTTTCAAGTACCATATAGCACCTGCACCTTCACATTCTATAATATATTAAGTGACGGAAGAGCACCCACGAAATTGCATGAAATACCGTCCAATGCAGCGTACCACTAAACCCTAAACCCTCAATCACTCTCCCATTTGAAAGAAAAGAATTATGGTCGGGACACCAAAGACCCTAAAATCACCACTTCATCAGATATTCATCTGGTCTACATTTCCTTCATTTCCTTTACACTCTTCATATCTTTTGCATACGGTATCCAAATCGCGTATTCCTTAGTGCACTGAATAGTTCTTTCATTCACCCACAAGACCAAAGAGAAATTGGACCAGTCTAGTCGTCAGAACTATTCTTAGTGACGATTTCAGATGTCACTGATTCCGAAAGAATTCAGTCACGTCCTGAATGAACCCTAAACCTCAGAATGGAGTTCAAATCGACAAGCATTGGGGTTTAAAAGTGTGCACCAAAGAGTGAAATGGAAAAGGGTTTAGGGTTTAGGGTGTACCTTGGCAACGAGGTAGACGACAACCTTCTTGGCCAGCGCGAAGGCCACGACCTTGAGAATCAAGGGAGCCACCATCTCATTTTGCTTCCAAGAATTTCAGCCTCATCACCAAAGTGGAAACCCAATGGGAAGAGGCTAGGTTTGGAAGTCCTACATGAGTGAAAAACAAGCTTTCAGATGAAGCTACGTGAAGCACCCACAATCCGAGAGAACCGAAACAGCAATGTAAGAATCTAACGATATCTCAAAAGAGGTGAGAAAACTCACATCATCACAATCATAGTAGTAACTGAAGGTAACTAGTAACTACACCTAATTTTGACTGCTTTCTAAAATCGCACACTCTAGATTCTTGCCAAAAATGTACTCCCACGATTCATGAGAGTCTAAGGTCAGTTTTAGAAACACCCAATATTTTCTGCACTTTAAAAATTCGTAGTTTATTCATACAATGTTCAAAAAATGCTCGCTAAGAGGATCTACAATCCCCTTTTAACTACCACCAAGACCCCACAAAAAGTTTTTCACTATTTTAATGGAAACCATGAAGAATTGCTTGTTTGTATGATTTTAGGTCTAGCTACTTTAGTAATAGTAAAAATAATAATGTAGATTTAAAGACCATTTTGAAAGAAGTGTCTAGTGGATGTAGTTTGGCTAGCCATGTCTCTAGGACATCGGTAGATTAAGCTACCTTTATTGCTTTTTTTTAGAGGTAGATTCTATACCAATTAATAACTCAATTGAGAAAATTTATACATTCCATCAATACAAGCAAGACATACAAATGGTTGTGAAGATGCACTATCACCATTTTGGTTGAGTCTTTGATAAAAATGTTGCTCTTTCTTCAAGAAATCTGCAGCTCTTTACTATCACCTCCCCTACTATCACTTCTATTACTACTAAATTAGAGCTGATAAAGAATATTTCTAATAAAAAAAATCTGAAATTATTGGGACATTATTTTTTCAAGAAAAGTTGTGTATGGAGAAAAAAATGAAGCTTTCAATTTTTAGGCATTCATTATTATACTAACTTCAATTTATAGGCATTTCTGATCATGCTAACTTCAATTTATTATTTGGCACGGGATATTGAATATGACCACCTAGTATGATATCACCTTGGTTACTATTAGTCACTAATATCTTTCTACTTATTGATAATAAAGGGCACTAGTGTCACTTTGAAAATTAGTATTATGATAAAAATTTATTTTTTCGGAAATTGATTCAACAAAAAATCTTATTGTAGTAGTAATTAATTTAATACTAATATATTTAAACTTGCAATTCAAAATAGTGTAAATTTGATTAATTAGTGTCACATGCACTATTGAAATATATTAGTGTAGAAAATAGATATACCAAGTTCAATATTCACTCCATCTTCATCTTAGGGTCTACATTTAGCCTATGTTAGAAGGGAAACTATATACTAATTTTTGTAAATGTAAGTATGTTATATACTCCCTTTGTTTTAGAAAGAACATAATTATATGTGGTCTAAGGATTGGGATGTTTATAACTATTAAAAGTACTTGCATATTTAATTGTTAGCATTTGATATGTATGTATAAATATGAATTTGTATGTTTGGGTGTAAATATATATTCAAAATAATTTCTTTGCTTTCAAGGAAGAGAGTCCCACTTACACAATATTCAACATAAAAATGTCTAGACAATCTTGGTTATCAAGACATCAATAAACTCCATCAATAGAATTGCACAAAGACATTTTGGTGATGGAGGGTGGACTAGTAAGAACTTGTTCAAAGTGAAGCTCATAAACTTGCAACAGACTTATAAAAACATGTGGAGAGTCATTCAGGCTAAGATGTTCCTTAATATAAAAAAAAAGTAATAAAAATTATATCAAGAATCAAAAATTATAATATGCTTGTACTTAACCTCTTATACACCAACGATTCATAGTTTTAAAATATCCAACTTTCCGAATTGATCATGAGGGCCAAATTTTATATCATCAGAATCTTGCATGTGATAAAAAATAATGGAATTGAACTAAAGAAAGTCCCCATATGACCTACTCAAAAATTCTAAAAGAAAACAACACCCAATTTGGGTCTTTCGTGCTTCAGGGGTTATACATGCTTGAATCGCATTGCCATCAATGCTATACTACTGGCAGAGAATTTTTGAGAAACTGTAAAACATCTCATAAGAATTTCCTCTTTCGACAAGGCAAGAAGATCAAACACTAAATATTTCCGACATTTCCGACTGTTTCTTGTTGGAAAAGAGACACTTGCGGTTAGCAACCTGAGTCCAGTTTCAAACAAAGTGGATCAAGGGACTAGTCTTTCAGTCCAAAGTCTGATGGAGCAGCTTGGAACGCAGGGTTGAATTGCTTGGCAAGAGCAAAGCCAACATGCATTCCATCAACAGCAGCACTCACTATGCCGCCAGCGTATCCAGCTCCTTCACCAACAGGAAAAAGCCCCGATAATGACACACTCTCGAAGGTCTCTTTGTTGCGTTCAATTCGCACTGGGGAGCTCGTCCTTGTCTGCATCAAAAAGAGGTAAAACCGTGTCTCAGATTGTTCCAGAACAACGTAGTAGCTAAAGGACTAGAGAATCCTAAAATAAAAAAGGTTGGTTCGTTCAATTCCATGAACTGTCGAACCAGTTAACGTCTGTACGCAAATCAGAATCTAGGGAAACATGAGATTTACCTCAATTCCATGAAGCAGTCCACGCTCACTTATGAATCCAGGTAACTGAACCAAGCCAAGAAAGTACTTGTCATGCAGCAATCTCTGAAAGTCCATTGTCCTTAATTCCAGGTGCCATATGACAGGATGAATGTGGCCACTATCATGTATTCAGATACTTATATTAAACCAAGTCAGAGATAGAACCAAACAAACAACTCGAATACTTAACATAGTAAAAGAAAATTGCTTACTTGACCATCAAAGGCAACCAAAGCTTCTTTCAAGGCAAAAGTCAGGTGCGATGGTAACAGATCGTGCAAAGCAGCAGATCGAACACCAAGTCGGTAGCTGGAAGATGGCAACTCATCTTCTGACAAATCGACCACAACAGGCTATAATGGAAATCAAGGAAACGAAAGTACAATCTTCCATTAAAAATGGAGATGTTTCCGTATTGCATTCAGAGGCTCTAGGGTGAAGGAAGCGTGCAGCTAAAATGTCAGCCACAGTATTAAAATGAGACAAGTACTCTCTCCAAAAACCTAACAAGAGAAGCCAAGTAATTGACATAAAGCAAGTCAAACCTGATAACTTGTCCTCCAAGAAATCTGGGATAGTCTGTGCAGGCGCTACAAGCTTGCCACCTCCAAGAACTGCTGCATCCCTTTCAAGCGCTCTCTGAGCAGCATAAAGAAACTTGACCTCTCAAGACACTGTCTTGCAAATAGAGTGAACATATCACTGCCCCAAGATATGAAGCGGACCATCCTAGACCTGACCGGGCATCTGATTCAACAAGGAAGGGAAAGTTGGGAGAAAATGCAGTGTAACCAAGACGTGATATAAATGCAGTAAACGCGCCTACAGTTTGCATGATTCAAAAGTAGAGCAGAACTAGGGGATACAATGTCGAGCTTATTCATACCATACCTGGAAGGCAATGCCTGCAAGCGGACCGTGTTCGCTAATCAAAGGTTCAAAGTCCTCGGATGGTACAGAGACTACAAGAGCAGCGTTAGCCCACAATGATGAGCGCTTGGAGAAGGACATACCGTTGATACACAGCTCCGACTCATTTGTGCTAGTCGGCACTATCTGACAAAAAGGAAAAGGAAACACAACATAAAGAAAGGTATGAATATTTAAGGTGTTCCAAGATAAATCCCAAGATGAATCAGCAAGTAGGGGAAATAGAATATTTAAACTAAGTACACGCAACGCAGAAACGAATAGTTGTTGATTAGTTATAGAGTACGAACCTGGCCACCCGGGCACATGCAAAAAGAGTAACACCCACGCGAGAGAACCTCATCTTTCGACTTGCCAGCATTTATGTTCGTGGCCACTCTATAGTCAGCAACAGGGACTTTCCCTTTCCCGCGTTGCACTTCGGACGCCCATTTGTGGTACTGCAAGAAGGTAGGGTAAAACATCAATAGAATCAACCACATTCGGAACTTAGAACTGTACAGATGCCAGAAACTGTCGTTCAGGTTGGGAAACATTACGCAAGATGTTGCTAATTGTAAGAGTTCTAAAGACAGCAAGTGAATAAACAATGGCTAGGTATGTCCGAGCCATGCCCGACACCCTCTTCAAAACTGATGTGTGAGACAAATAATCATTCCGCTCAAGCAAGAGCATTTAAGCTTTACCTGCATCTCATTTATAAGCTGCTGCGGATGTTCAACACGGAATCCCACCTGTAATATATAATCATTCACCATCAGAAACAAAGAACAATCTCTGTAGCCTCTGATTTGTTATGACAATATTGCATCCTGAACCATCCAATACGTTTGGGTGCTGTTCCATTTAGAGCCAACCTAATACATGAATAAGGAGGGGGAAATCAGAAGCTTACAGCAAAGTCCTTTGGAGTCATGAGCACATTGTGACTATGAAGATTCTCGTAAACATCACGTGCGGAGTGGCCCACTCCAAGGACAACGGCATCAGCTTCGAGAGTCGTTGGACGAGCACTATCTGAATTTTCAGTAACAGGGGACACTCGAATACCCACTAAGCGCCCGTCACGCACAACAAGGTCATCCATTCTTGTTCCAAAGAGAAGTGTTACCTGCAACATTCCCAGTGTCAAAACGTCATGCTGATATCAAATAATTTCAAAGTTTAAAACCTCACCGTGAAATTGAAATGTCGATATCAAAAGAATCTCATAGTGCAACCCTACCATACAAACCAGAAGTGTATTAAATTAAGGATTGTGGCAACTGTGGTCTCCTACCATAATGGTACATGATACTAAACACTTGAAAGCAGAGGAATGTGCATGTACGAAAGAATTCAAGACACTTCAAAATACAATCAGACATTTTCAACGCAATGCTTGAAAGACACAAAAGAAGACAACCAGCATCCGCTTTCATGTTCTAGAACGCAAACGATATAAATTAGGTCAGGGCAAAAGCCACTACACCAAGAGAGAGTAAGTGCCGACGTAAGGCCCGTAGAATATGAATAAGTCGGTCTGTCCCAACATGCGGCTTCCCATCCATCAGTATGCTGACAGGAGCTCCAAAGCGGACCAGAGTCGCTAAAACCTATAAGATAAATAAGGCGCACGTCTTACAAACTCTTGACTACAACTCCTACGATATTAAACAACGGAATAGCCTGCAAGAAGATCGCTTTTAAACTGAAAAAACGATAGAGCAAGCTGTGATCTTCAAAATCTAACCTCACGAGTCACAATAAGAGAAAAGCACCAGTCAGACTCAAGATGGGAGTATGCAAAGGCAGAATTGAGAGACCAGACCATCAAGAGGACGATAGTGAAATATAATACTATGACATATACAATTCCTAGCAATAACAGATTGGTGATATGGACTAACAGCTTGCACACTGCCGCCATTTTTTCCAATGCGAGTCGTCAACTTTCCGTCACTCCAAGTCCCTGCCCCTCCCTACAGCATGTAAAGGAAAAAAAATCAGACATTGAGCATGAACCTAACCTACGATTTCAAAGTAAAAGAGAACTCCAAAATGAGAGTTCATGTTCATGACCACCAACCTCTCCATAGCAAAGATTGCTCTCTGCATTCAACAAACGGCGAACCATGAGAGCACCAATGTCTTTGCCCCGACCTTCCACGGGTTGCCCCCTCTCCACGATCGTAACCTTCGCTCCAGTTTCAGCAAGCACCAGAGCAGCAAACAATCCTGCTGGCCCGCTTCCCACCACCACCACATTTGCCTCTTCATGACCTACAAGACAAATCACATTGAGCTGGACTTTACACAAAGTCTCAAATTCACGACGAAACTAGCATGGTCGAATTAGCATATAATAAGGTAGAGGATACTGAAAACGTTAGAGACCTGATCCCGTTTCCTATTAATAGACCCCTGCTATCAATAGCAACTCATCTTTTCGCAAACTTGCTTGGCCTTCAATTAGCAAGTGGTGCAAGCATGACTAGGCTGCATGTCTATGGACACTGACACTTGAATGGAAATAAGGTCGACTAGTGTCACTTTTAGCGGTCAACAACCTCTCATTTTGAAATTGCATCAGGAATGTATAAATAGTGATAAAAATTTAATCTCAAGAGAATTTGACTGTTTTGACTAAAGTGATCTTTTCGGTGAGCTCTGCAGTGATCTCCCCATAAAAGCACACTCCGACATGTTGGCAAATATGCTAAAGAGTGGAAAGAGTACCGTCTCCCTAAATAGACATGACATGAAAAAAAAAACTTAGCATGAAGGTTTCTTCATACATGGAAGCATAAACGCACCATGTCTACGGCTAGTAGTTGAGGCCTTTGAAGCTCCCCTTTGTTCCACATCAGGATCTTGCAAATAACCATCAGATTCAACTTTCGATAGAGACTCTCCTCCACGAGCCAGAACAGAAATGACGTCTAACGGTGCCCAAGGCGTTTTGGAGAACTCAAGCCTAGCAGGCTTGGCACGTAGCTTGGACAAGAATGAATTGATTCCAGGATTCTGCTTCAGACACTCCTCTATGTCCAGCTCTACTGTGTACACGAACTTCGGATCCTACACTCACTCGACACGGCGTTAATCCCTGACTTCGCAAACCTAAATGCAAAGGATATAAGCCGTTAGAAAGATGACAGCAACATGTGACTAAATGGCATCAAGATTTATGTCCAGAAACATGAGGCTCATCAGAGTTTCAGACTTGTAACACTTCAAGGACCAAGAAGCCCAAATAGAGCCGTATACTCTTTTAGCAGTCTTGAGTAGGTCATATGGGGAAGTAGTTTCCTTAGCCCAACTATATTTATTCTTTGACTAACACATGCACTGTTCTTGAGTGAATCTGGTGATGAAAAATTTGACCACATCAGAATTCTACTATTTTCACAATACGATCAATCGAATTGGACATTTAAAACAATGAATCCTTAGCACATTAGGGGTAAAGTACACAACTGAGTACCTTGCGAGCGTCGAACGATTTGCGAAGTACCCTAAGGCCAGAACGCGGCAGCAAATCAGGCTGTAACTCCACAAGACAGTACAAATTTCACTCAACTCTGTTCAGTATGAATTTCCTATTCATCGTGTCCACAGCCTAAACCCTAACAGCACACATTTCGCCCAATTCTACTCAATATCGCTTCCTATTCATCGTGTCCACAGCTTAAACCCTAAACCCTGCACCGAAATTTTCATATTCATAAACAAAGCATTCTCCTTCTGAATCAAGTGAGACGAATCCAAGCTCACCTGGAAACCAAGAGCTGCAGCAGTGGACTCCAACACAGCCTCCGACACCTCGAAATAGTCTTTTCCCAAATCACTTTCCAGCAAGACCTCCACTCGGTAAATTCGAAAGTATCCCGCACTCCTCATCTGCGTCTGGTTCCGATTCACACTCCCACTCATCCCTCCTTCCCTCGCAGCATCGTCTTTCCGCCTGAAATAGCTTCCTTTCTTCGCATATGCCCGCTCCACGGAATCGTAGAACCTCCTCTTGTTGTCTGGTTTGCCTCTCACTACAGAGCTTCTTATGCTCACCCTCAGTGACGAGGAGACTCCACTCCATGAATGAAAACGCTTTGGGAGGTGCGGGAGGAACAAGGATGACTCTCCTAAATTCTGCGCTACAGAAAGCGACATGGTTTCTTTCACTGATCAATGGAGAAATTTTTTTAAAAGTTCGATACTATCCTGAGCATAGTTTCATGAGCTTGCAATCACCGTCACTGCCATCAAAACTCTCAAAAAAAGGCTCAAAAAATAGAGGAATTCTAATAAGTTAGTTGGGCATTCAAGGTCAAGCTCGCTGCAACGCCATCTCTCTTGTGGATATGACAATTGACAGTTCGGAAGTGCCTCAGCCGCCATTTGCCGCCATATACCGCAAACAACCGGTTACGGCTGATAACGTCAGGTTGCGGCCTGTTGGGGTAGGTGGTTGTTGGTCGCCACTCAAATCCCACAACACGTAAATTAACTAGGCGGAGTGCTCTGCAAAAAAATTCATAATATTTTTCATTGCCCTTCTACAATCCAGTTTTGGCATTGAACTGAGATTGTGTAAACCCTAAAACGAGTTTTGGGGTCTCTCCTCGGACACGGAGAGACCAGATTGCTGGTGATCTCTTACACGGGAAGTGTTGGATTTCGTAGAGCAGGCTGAGAACATGGAGCTCGACAGCGCGCAACAGGTACATTCAACTGCTTGCCTGATCCCTAAACCCTAGAGTATAACCCCACCGTGGTGTGCAAGCTTTCCATACTTGCGCACCACGGTTTAGCTTATTAGTGGATGTGAGGATCGCTTGCTTCAAACTCTGGCGTACAATTTCTTGCATTCCACATTCTGCTTGAAGTCCTTTCTTGTGAATTTTGAGTTCTGTGACCAATTCGTCACGACTGTTCAGATGGAGGCTCCCCCGATGAGCAAGAAGGAGAAAGCCAAACTGGCGAAACTGGAGAAGAAGAACGAGACCAAGAAGATGGCAGCACTTCAATTGAACACAGAGGAGGAGGTGGATCCCTTGGCAGGAAACTATGGTGACGTTGTTTTGGAGAATTTGCAGAGTAAAGAGAAGAGTGGGAGAGTGTGGTTCCAGGTTGGTGATTTAGCTGGAGATCAGGCGGGGCAGACGGTGTTGGTGCGAGGGAGAGTGCATACGGTTCGTGGGAAAGGGAATTTGAGCTTTCTGGTTGTGCGAGAGGCGGGACATACTGTGCAGTGTGTTGTGTTGGTCAAGGACAACGTGGTGAGCAAGGGTATGGTCAAGTTTGTGACGAAGCTGAACAAAGAGAGTATTGTGGATGTTGAAGGTGTGGTGATGGTGCCGACGAATCCCGTGGATACGTCCCAACCGGTATGTTTTGAGCCTTCTACCAAGCTTTTGAAGTGTAATGTTTTCGTTTTGTGTGTACTAATTGCGAATCTTGCAGGGTACTCTACTCTTTCCGATTCTTTAACCCTTAAAGGTCGAAGAATTTTGGGTTTGAAAAGGGTCAAATCAATTGATTACATTGTAGAATGTATTATCCAAATGAGACCCTATTTTATGCCATTAAAATTACTGAAGGGCATTATACCTGCTGTTCAACTAATAAACCTAATTGAACACAAAAAAGTTCACATATGACCTTACTCAAGCTGGCTCGAAAAAACATGAGGCTGAAATTGGTCCTTTTGTGGTCAAGCATTTTGAATGTGTGGAGTCTGATTAGGGGGAGATTAGTATAGAGATGTGGAGAGGTCACTCTAAGTGGAAGAGCCATAGCTGTTGCAATCAGTTTTTTATCACTATTTATGAATTTCGTTTGCAAGCATTCAGAGTGGGATTCAGAGTGGGAGGTTGTTGAAGGGACCGTAGACAACGCCATTTCTAATTGAAGATTAGTGGCTATGCAGTCAAGTCGTGCTTACACCACCTGCTTATGCTTTCAACCAAGTGCTTGAATAGATGAATTGCTGTTGGCAACAGAGGTCAGTATAGGAGACGGGATCAGGTCACTCAAGATTTTAGTGTCTTTTTCTGAATAGGAAAAATATCATAAATTTTGGTTGCAGGTTGAGCTTCATGTTACGAAGATCCACTGCATTAGCAAAGCTGCGGTTCAGCTCCCTATTAACCTTGAAGATGCTGCTAGAAGTGAAGTCGACTTTCAGAAAGGCGAACAGGTTTTGGATCTAATGCAATTATTGTATACAGTCATTATTTTCTGATTGTGAGCTCAATTCTGCAATAGTGCCATGGAGATGTTTACCTAAGAATTTTCTGAGCAGGGTCGTACTTTTGAGTGAAAAGTGTTCTGAAGAATTGCTGTAGGCTCGTCTACAATGTTTTGGTAGTCCAGGGGCTTTTGATATCTATTTTCACTGACAAAGTATTGGATGGATTTCGTTTTAAACAGGAGGGTATTCAATATGTGAGGGTTGGACAAGACACAAGACTAAACAACCGCGTTATTGATTTACGTACGCCTGCCAATCAAGCTATTTTCCGTATCCAGTGCCAGGTTTCAACGGTTAGTATTTATGGTCATTGTTGCAATTATGTGTCGTGTCATTGTCATTAGGTTGTGAGCAAAACTGCTTATATTAGATTTTATACTATTTTCTCTGTTTCGTTTATAGTCTCGTAGTTGACGAATATGTGCATTAGAGACTGATGTACTTGTGTTACATGTGGTCCTTCAATGATATTGAATATTTGTGTTTGGAATTTTACAGCTATTCAGACAAGCTCTTCTTGACGAGGATTTTGTGGAATTACACACTCCCAAGTTAATTGCGGGAGCCAGTGAGGGAGGTTCATCAGTTTTCAAGCTGGACTACAAGGGACAACCTGCATGTCTTGCCCAATCTCCACAGTTGCATAAGCAAATGGCTATTTGTGCAGACTTTGGGCGTGTCTTTGAGATTGGACCAGTATTTCGTGCAGAGGATTCTTTTACTCATCGACATTTGTGTGAATTTACGGGCCTCGATTTTGAGATGGAGATCAAGGAGCACTACTTTGAGGTAGATTCGGAACTCCTGCATTGACAACTTTAAGAATGAGTTTTACTTAATGAGTCTTCTCTTATAATTCTTGCTCTCTTAGAATGCAGCATAAGTAGAGCAAGAAGTCGCTCTAAAATATGGAGTTGATCTCTTTGCAGGTGTTGGATGTGCTTGAGAAAGTGTTTCTTACCATTTTTGACGGTTTGAATGAGAAGTGTGCGAAGCACCTGACGGCTATTAACGAGCAGTATCCATTTGAGCCGCTTCAGGTTTGTTTGTCATGTTGATAAAATTTGACTTGTTACAATTTTTTGGTGTTGAATTTTGTCCTGGCCAAGATTATTTTTGCTCAAACAATCAATTTATTGGAAGATCCCGCAGTATTCTATGATTGCTCTCACTGACCTTGTATATGATATGCTTGTGCAGTATCTGCGACAGACATTGAGGCTCACGTTTGCTGAGGGTGTAGCAATTCTTAAGGTAATTCTCGTTCCCTCATCGCTTTGCTCAACGTTGGAGTGTTGTTCACGAACTTGAATTACATTAGTGGAGAGATGATGTTAGATGATACATTGTGACTTATAAGATTGGATGGTATAGGAAGCTGGCGTGGAGGTAGATCCTATGGCTGACTTCAACACTGAAACAGAGAAAACCCTTGGGAAACTTGTGAAACAAAAGTAAGACTGCTCTCTTGCCCTCTTGATCTGGGAACGCATCAAGTGTCTGAATGTGCTCTTGAGTTTTACGAATCAACAGAGTCTAGATATAATCTCGTATTTCGGACATCCGATTCTTAATTCCGTTTGAAAGCGTTTTGTTTTTAGACTTTTCGTATTAGTTAGTTGTATTCAAGCATGTTTGATGAGTGTTGGTGTTCCTTGTGTCTTTGACAGGTACAAGACAGACTTCTATGTACTCCATCGGTACCCTGCAGCTATCAGGCCCTTTTACACGATGCCTTGTTGGGACGATAAGAGATACAGCAACTCTTTTGATGTCTTTATCCGAGGTGCGACAAGTTTTTCATGCTTTTCATAAGCATTAGAATAAATTTAGGAATTGTTAGAAATGCAAAAGAACATCAGAAAGAAGTCTTAATTAAGAGGTTCTTGCATTGGAACTCAACACTGGGCTTAACCTTGCTATAATTTTGATGTTTCCAGGAGAGGAAATTATTTCAGGAGCTCAGCGTGTCCACGACCCGGACTTGCTGACCAAGCGAGCAACCGAGTGTGGCATTGATGTGAAGTCCCTCTCCACATATATCGACTCCTTCAGGTTGGTGTTTGGGGTCTTGTTGCTTTCATTAAAGATGGTCGGATCTTTTGACTGCTAACCCCGAAGTGCTCAAACTGCAAACTGAAGATCTATTTCGGAAGTTAACATTCACATCAAATTTATCGTGAAAGTATCGATATGATTGTTGCTTTCTGTGGGTACATTTTTCTACTTTCCTTGAAGCTTCCTGAATGATTTGTTGCAACTCCTGTAGATAGGAGGTAGCCATTTGACAACCTCCGAATCAATATGTTTACTGTTGGCGATTTGCATTGAATGATGGCATTTTGTGTGATTTATTGCTGAGTGCCTTCTGGTTTGGTTTTAATCTAAAATTTTTGTTTTACTTTTGTTGCAGATATGGTGCACCACCTCACGGTGGCGCTGGTGTAGGGCTGGAGCGTGTCGTCATGCTCTTCTGCGCTCTGAATAACATCCGGAAGACATCCTTGTTTCCCCGTGATCCTCAGAGGTTGGCTCCATGAGAGTGCTTTGGAAAAATCGTTGCGCTCTCTTCTTCATACTACAGCATTGGAGGGTTTCTCCTTGGATGTATTTAGTTTTCTTTGATGAAAATCAAAGATAGTCTTGTTTCATTTTCAGCCCTAAATGCCCAAGGCCTTCTTTGAACTTCATGGAGTTTGTTCAAAACTGAACAAAAAGATCAAATTTTGATAAGTTGTCATCAGGTTTTTTGAAATTTTAACCACATGAACTCAAACTAGGTGTGCTATAGACCACATAGGAAATGAAAACATATCAATATCACTTCTGGATTAAATGATTACACAATGTTTGATGAAGAGGTTGTTAAATTTATGAAAGTGATTTGAAGCCCCTATTTCATGTCAAATTTAAAATTGAGGTCATGAAATAAATCTATACCTAAACTCCTAAATGTAATGTAATGTCTAGAGTCTTTTGCTAAATTTACAATCTAAGAAAAATTATCATAAAATACTATTTGGAAGAGAAAATATTTTGCACATTTTTAAAAAGCTAGGACTACCCACCAAAGCTTCTTTTTTTGGCGAAATTTTGCCAGAGTGACAAAAATTTGAAATCTGACCTCTCTAGCTTCATCCCTCCAAAAATTGGCCTCTTTAGTGAAGCCAGCAAGGGGGACATTGTTCAAAAAAAAAAAACTGCTCCCTACTCTATACAAAAGTTTCATAAAAATATTGTCAAAAATTGTATTTATAAGAACTTGCCCAAAAATTTATGATTAACTCATTTAAATCAATGAAATGTTTTAGAAGATAACAAAGTACATCCAAATGCATTGGCAAATCAAATTTTTGGTTTAGAGTCATACATATTTTGTTTTGCACTAATTAATTGGAAATAAATAAAAGAATTCCCTATAAAAGAATTCCCTAGAAATATGCATCTATCCTATAAGATAATTATTTTTAATTTTCAAAAAATACACTATTCTTTTAGCTCCCAAAAAGCTTAGAGGAATATTTTTAAATCTAAATCTCTAATCACAAACTTTATATATTACATACATTGGCTTGTTAGAAAGCTAGAGTGATCCTCCACTCTAGATAAAAGTTTAAAAAAGAATGACCATCAAAAATAGCATTCAGATGAACTTGTCTAAAAATTTATGACACACTCATTTGCTAAATGAAATGCTTTGGAAGTCAAAGAAATAAGGTTGAAACACCTATAGATGTCCATTTAAGCAATTCCGCATAGTAAAAGGCAATTTTTTCTAGAATAAATATTTTTCCAATATTAGCAATTGAAAATTACAAATAGAAATAGAGAGAGAGAGAGAGAGAGAGAGAGAGAGAGAGAGAGAGAGAGAGAGAGAGAGAGAGAGAGAGTTTAGATAAAGCATCTAATCTCTATAAACTTTTGAAGTATAACTTCCTAGGGCACCTTGAACTACTTTCTAGTAAATGTGTTTTTTATTTAGACATTGAATTCTAGAAAAATCAACAACCCACCAACTATAATTAAGTTAAGTATGGGGATGATTTAATGGTACAATTGGACAACACTTCAAGGAAAGTCTATGGTGCAAGAGTGGCTAGATGCACAAGAATAGATGCGTCTTCCTTGTATCCAAATGCATTGACAAATCAAATTTTTATTGTAGAGTCATGTCCACAAGGTAGTCTTCAAGACTTGAAGGTCTAAATTTAGAACACAATCCAAATGACAATGATTTTTTCCTAATTTTGTTTTTCGGTAAATATCAATCATTTCTAACTTCACATGTTCCCCTATCGTAGCTTTTATCCAAAGAAAGAGCCTTGGACCTGAAAACAATAGAATCAACCTTTCAACACAAAACGACAACCCCAAATCTTGGACTTGAACGGACTTGGGGCCCTAAAGTACGGGCGGTGACAGCTGGCACGAAGCTGGGTTGAGTGACACGTGTCGGGACGCCATTGGCTTCACGAGGAGAGTTGCGACCTGGCCAGCTTATTGGGAGACCTCCCCAAAGTCGCCCGTGGCCCTGCTCAGCCCCAGCTGTTAATCCCTTGACTTGTTAGAACCTGTATTCTTTTCTTTATATCACTTTTTTTACTTTTTTTTTTTTCCATATTTGGGCTTATATCTTTCAAAAAATATTAGAAATGTATGTTATATACCTCAATTTCATCATACAAAAAGTGTGATTTTAAGAAAGTCAAGCAATGGTTGGGATGAATGAGAAGTTGTTTTGGTTGTCATCAATTGTTTCAGAATTGGGATGTGGAAACACTAAGGACTAACATGACTCTGCTCCTTCAAATTGGCCAACAAAGTTGCTTTTTTACATGATCATTCCTTGTAATTAGGTGAATTGAGTTACCTCTTGGAGTCATCACATACATTGGCTAGTGTCTTTGCAAGGTAATGGCACCTAAAAGCAACACTATTTATTTAGTCCCACTATTTCAAAGGTCAAATGATGAAAAAAATTTGATGATATTGTGAAAAGAGCTCAAGGGAAATGCAATTCAAGTGGTTTTATGATTTAATGATACTCTAGTAATATTTTATAAATTTTCAAAGTTGAGATCATAGATTAGACTATACATAACTATAGATTTACCTTTGAATGATCACCCTTGAAGGACTAAATGTTTCAACTTTCTTTGATTGCTTCAAAAAACTCCTCATTTTTCATTAGTTGCTTTTGAAAAGTTGTAGTGGTCTAAAGTCATAGAAGTTTTCATTCAACACCATTTTTTAGGTGCTGAAGAGCAAATGATGTTGTAATTAGATCCCCTTGTCTTACTTAGTTTTTAGTTTTGTTATTCAATGACTTTTTTAGTTTTAGCTTTTGTGTTAAATTGTTGTTTTTTCTTCTAGTGATCACTACTTTAAATTGGAGTGTATTTGTGAAAAGTTGATCAATTTGTAATTTCATCACCCATATTTGAATCCCTTGTAGATGTTGATTATGTAGTTAGGCATAGTCTATATTAGGAGCTACATAATGACAAAAATTAGTGTAGGCTTTTAATATAGTTTTGGTACATTTTTAGATATATTTTAGTCTTTTTTTCATCTCAATTGTACAATATTCTACATAATTCAATATACTTTTCTTTTAAATAGATTTTCAATTCATTATTAACCCCTAATGTTCGCAAGATACTTAAAAATATGATGATTTATCAAAATTTGATGTAAAATAGTTTCCAAAAGAAAATTTAAATGATAATATTTGTATAAATGTTATCAACTAATAACTATATAGTCTTCAATATTTTTTGTAAAAAACATTTCAAGAATTTTTTTATTCACATTTTGATGTATTTTCGTAAGATTTTGTATAGAACTAAATGTAAAATATTAACAACGATAAATCTTTCAAATTTAATTTTCACTAAAATTTTAAAATTCTCACTCATAACACTTTTAAAACCAAAAGTCATAGAATATTTGTAATCTATAATTACTAGAATATTTTGTACAAAAGAATTTTCAAATTCCAGTTAGTAAATACATTGAGCAACTACAAATAATTTAAGAAAAAATTAAATGGAAGTAGTCACTAGCTCCACATTCTTTAAATCAATTTTCTGTCCATCATTCTTTCTTTGAGATTTTAAATTTTTAGGGTTTAAAGATCCAATATAACTTTGTAATCATTAAGTATAAAGAATATCAAATTATTTTAGTATATGTTAAAATAATATAATATTATTGATATGTTGTACTTTCATTTCTCTTTCATTTTTCTTACACATTGTAATTGAAAAATAAGTTGTAATCAAAAGGTATGAACAATTTGATTTTTCTAAAAAAAATATGAAAAAAATCAAATACTATTGAATAAAGATTTTTTACATGTGAAAAATATCAAAATTTAAAATAGTTACATAAAAGCTTACTACAAATTAATTAATTATATTTTTTAAGCTAGCAGAGTGGGGTATAGTGACTTTCATTAGTGTTGGGTCTAAGGTCTATTACATCACCTTGTTGGTATAGAAGTGATAGGCTTCATTCCTTGAGACAAATCCCATTCATGCCTAGGTAAGATTGTATTGTCAATTTGTCATTTACAAGGTATTTTTTCATTTTTTTTCTTTCTAGATTCAACTTAGAAGAAATTTAATGGTAGGTGAATATTATTAGTTTGGTATGTATCTAAGAAATTAAATTTTTGTGATTTGCAAAAAATCACATTGTGGGTACCATACATGGTTATTATGGTAGG
Organism: Pseudoscleropodium purum; assembly: GCA_963969395.1. Classification (NCBI taxonomy): domain Eukaryota; kingdom Viridiplantae; phylum Streptophyta; class Bryopsida; order Hypnales; family Brachytheciaceae; genus Pseudoscleropodium; species Pseudoscleropodium purum. Next base: position 21,105,271 of record OZ017804.1, on the reverse strand, counting down.
CATTTATTACCAAATATTTAATTAAAGTTAGAAAAAAAATTAAAAATTAAAATACTCCTTCAAACTTCTATCTATTTATTAAAATATAAACTTTCTAAACTTTTGACATTCATTTCATAGAATGATTTTTGCCAACCTTGATAGTTATAATAGTTACAATACTAGATTATCAAGTAAGGACACCCATATGATCCATGACAGAGACCTAGGGAATATCTCCAATATGGTTTTTTCAATTTGTCAAATTTGGCTTTCAATACATGTCTTACATCACAGTACTGAATTGATTAGTGACTTCAAGAACTTCTAATTTTTTAGTGAGAAATCATTGTAACATTAACTTTCTAGTTCTCCTATATTAGAAAATACCATGATTGCTTTAGGTGAGCAAAATGAGTATGATGGATTCTAATTTTGTTGGTTCTAAGGTAATCTACAGACTCTTTGGGGCAAAAATGCATTGAACACTTCAAAAATTCATAGCAAATTCATATTTTGTCAAAAAACATAATTTCAATTACTCTCACTATTTTTCATACTTGCACTACTGTAGAAAAAAAATTGAAAAATTTCAATAACTACATGAGGTCCTAATTTTGACCATCATAGCCTATTTTACCTTAGTTGCATCCTAAAAGGTTTTATCTTTGTAACACTTGCTTGTTTTTTGAATAAAGTTTGAATCAAATTTATTCATATGTAGCTTTTGGCAATGGAGAGACTCTACCCCTCTAGTTCAAAACCAATAGAAATATTATGTAAAAATCAGTATAAAGGTTAAATTAATAGATACACGAGATCATTGAGTAGTATCCCTTCTACTTAATTTGAATGAATGTAGACTATTTAGTGAAAACCTTTGGATGAAATTTAGATGAAAAATAGATGAAAGTTGAATGACAACCATGCTTTTGGAGATAAAATGAAAATAGCATAACCTATACATTACATTGAGTGTCTAAAATATCATGAACTTCTATATTAGCATGCTTTGTAAATTCAAATGATTCTTAAATTAGTACTATGTATTGTTACTACAAGGCACATAGATTGAATTTCTTTATGTTGTCTCAACTTACTAAATCATTTTATAGTTGAACTTCATGACATGGGCTCTTTTACTTTCTCCATGAATGTAGTCTCCATTGACTATAGATAAATTTAAACCCGGCTTAGAGGACATTGCAAGTCCTATGGGCATTTCAAAAGTCTAAACATAATTTTCACATAGTTCCTAATTTAAAATGTTTTAAAACTTCATTTAAAAAAATTGTAGCTCCAATAAGCTACTTTTTACTCTGTTTGAATTTCTCAAAATTTCTAAAATTATAATTTTTGTGGCACTTCAAAAATAGCACCTTGAAAGCTCCAAATACACCACTTTTGAACTTTTTCTATCAAATTTCTCTTCATGTGAGCCAAAGAAGTACATCAATTACACCATGATGTTTGTCACTATTATTTCTATTTTTACTTTAAAAATTTCATGATATTTAAATCATTTTTGGAATTTCTATAAATTTACATAGAAATTTCTTTACTATATCAAATCAAATTCAGTTTGATTTTTTAATTATAAAAAATCAGATTAAAATTTAGATATATATTGTTGTATGTGTAAAATATCAAATTTTGAAATGTGTGTTTTAATGTTCAAATCTAATGAAGTTTGACCAAGCCCGGACATGGAATGTCCTTCAAAGCTTAATTTTGTAAAGACATTGCGGACTAGAATGGTTAGATGTATGAATCTTCATTGTAGAAAAAGAGAATGCACTTAGTGGTTCAATAATTAGAGAATTTTGGTAACTACCTTGATCATTGAGGATGTGTCCTTACAAGATTAACCCTTCAACAATGGACTAGTCACCATGAAAATCATCTATTTTAAAAAATGCAAAAGCATTCATTGGAAGTCAAACTATTATAAAGGCCTTCCCTTTTGCCACAAAATTTAGAGGATGAATAGTTGTACTTTTGTCTTCCTTGAAAAGATTCCTTGTCATTCATTAGCCAAAAAATATTTGCTGCATTGTTTATGGGTTAAATTGAAGCTTACCCATGAATTGTGTGCATCTACAAAAGGTATTTATTAGGACCCTTCGACCTCAGCATTCAAGAATGTTATGATTCAAGGAGCACACCCTCAAAATCAAAGTCTGAAAAATGTAAAAAAATGCCCTGACCTGATTCGCCTTCAGGTGTTGAATGATCTTTCTACTTTGGATTTTGCCTTTAGAAGTAGAGTCCAATATTCCTCCCTCAGAAAGAAAGAAAAAGAAAAAAAAGTGAAAAATGCAAACCGAGAAAAATTCAAATTCAAATTCAGAGTACCGGTATGGGGACAAATGCCCGCGCGGAAAGTCCCCCACGTCGCACCCCCGGACTGCCGGTAGTCTCCCTGGTCATCCCTGCTTCACTGTCCCCTATTTTCTGCCCATTCCTGTCAGGTCACCTTTGCGTAGTTTGACGCAATCGCAGCAAGCACTGTACAAATTTCTCAGGTACCAGCTGCCATCGCCGCCCAATGCACATACACAACCAGCATCTTTCCGGTTCCTCAGTACCCACTTGCACTTCCTCAACACTTTCTTATAGACAAGTTCGATTTCTCCACATTGCATTGCATCCCGGTGCTTCACATACCTGGAGGAATGTGCTTGTGAGTGATGGTGCTGACGGTTCTGGGATTAGATTTTCCAGTACATTAGGGGTTATGAAGGGTTTTGTTTGGGATTGAGCACTAATGGAGCTGTGGTGACAAGGTTTTGAATGGATGGAGATTAGGAGTTTGGAAATTAAGAGAGGCCACCATGAGCTTCGACTACCGGAGCAGGATGCTCCGGAAGCTGCGCGTCACGCGCGTTTTGTTTGGGTTAGCATTGGGTGCTCTGGCGATGGTCGTTTGGTTGCGCATGGGTACGACACAATTGTGGCCTAAACTTCTTCGTGTGGACGCGGTCCCGAATTCCGTGATACCATTTTCTGAGTCCGATCCTGTGGCGAATTTCTCCGGGTTGAAGTCTTTGGCGAATGTTTCTGATGTGGTGAATTTCTCCGGGTTGAAGTCTGTGGCGAATGTTTCCGATGTGGTGAATTTCTCCGGGTTGAATTCTGCGGCGAATGTTTCCGATTTGCATTCTGTGGTGAATGTTTCGGATTCGCATTCGGAGTTTAGTTGTTTGAGTCGGTCGCACCAATACAGGTACAGAAAACAAGAATACGAGTTTCCATTATCTGAATCTCTGACAATGGCGCTCGCGGACTACACACGCATGTTTTCGCGTTGTGGTGGTTATGGCGAAGACGAAGTGGATCCACGATGCCAGTACGTCGTTTACCACGAAGGCTGGGAAGGTTTAGGCAACCGGTTGCTTTCTTTAGTTACAGCTTTCACCTACGCATTAGTCACGAATCGCGCGTTGCTCACTGTCGCAAATCGAGGTCACCTCGGGGCGCTTCTCTGTGAGCCATTCCCAAGTACAACATGGATTCTCCCTTCCCCTGTCTTGAACTCCGTTCTTTCACAAGCCGTAAGCCTGGACGACGCCTTAACTTCTCACTTCGTGAATACCTCGGCAGTGTGGTTGAATCTCCGCCACTCGCAATCTGCAGAGGTCGGCGCGTTTTTCTCCAATGAAGCGCAGCTAGGGTTGCGAAACGTGACTTGGGTGATCTGGGAGAGTAACCAGTATTACATCCCGCGCTTGTTCATGCTCTTTAACTTCTGGTCCAAATTAAGCAATTGGTTCCCAGATGTCTCTCACGTCTTCACACAACTGGGACGCGTGCTTTGTGTCCCAAGAAACGAAGTGTGGGAAACGATTCAAAAGCTTCAAGACTCGGAGATGGTGCAGGTCGGGATCCAAGTGCGTCGCCATGGGGTTAGGGACGACGCAGAATTCTCCGAGACTGTGTACAATCGAATCATGAAGTGCGTGGAGGACTTGGTGCCCAAGCAGGGTGTTAGTGCTTCTGTGCTGGTAACTTCCTTGCAAAGTGTGTACTGGGAGAAGATGCGAGAGAGATGGGATGGGGGTCCTGAGGTGAAGTTTGTGATGGTGAGCCATGAAGGGAGTGAGCAATACTCGTATGAGCAAGCGCGGAAGGCGCTGGTGGAGATTTGGTTGCTGAGTTTTTGTAATACTGCGTTGGCGACGAGCTGCTGGTCCACGTTTGGGTATGTGGCGCAAGGGTTGGCGGGTATGCGGCCGCGTATTCTTAACATTCGTGGTGGGAAGCATGTGGAGTGGGAGCCGGCTTGTAGTGATGGGCAGTCGCCTGAGCCGTGCCTGCATTACCCCTTTGTGAATGCAGCAATTCCTTTGAGTTCTTCCATCAACAGTGGAGGTCCAGCTCCTTTCATCAACAGTGAGGCTCCAGCTCCTTCCAATACGGAACATGAGTTGTGGATGGCTCGACATATCCTGGGATGTCAGGACGAAGTCAATGGCTTGCAACTTGTCTCGTTCTAGGTCGGTTTTTCTTTACTCACTTCTGTAGGGACACTCGTAATCGCTACTGTGAACGTTTGTCCTATTACGAGATTGTCATTATTATTACATGTTCTTCTTAGCAAATAAAGAGGGTTCTACTGCACCGAAGGCTGCATGATTTGGATACGTGATGCAAAAGTAAATCTAGTTTTGTTGGTAGGAGTCTCAATACTAACTGAAAAGAAAATTAAGGTGTGCGCACTTATAATAGACACAAATTACAACTGAGCAAAGTTACTATATTAAGCATAGATTACTTTCATTGGATCTTATTGGCAAGTGAAAGAGAATTCCAACGCACTCTAGCATGCACTGTATGAATGAGTTATGAATTTTCGAAGTAATGTCTCTAGGTGTACCCAAAACCAACATTAGGCTCTCAAGATAGACTTGTATCAGAGACTCGTGTATTGATTTTGTTCGTCTTGTGTAATCCATATCTAAATTCTTGTGATACCTTTTGGTCCAAATGTGGATGTTGCATTTTAGGCAGTGTTCATTATGGGTGTACATACCTTAGGTGGTCTATATTCTCTAAATCCATATATATCCATTGTCCAAGATTTGTGGCGTTGAATTTGAATCAGTGACAACTATAGGCGTCCCTTTCTTGTTTCTCACTCTGACAAAGTGTAAAGGTGCCTTCAATATTTATTTTCACTGACAGGGTATCTGATTTGGTATTGAACAGGACGGATGGCAACTTGGCAAGATACGAGACTGAAAAATCGTGTTATCGATTTTCGCACAACTGCCTGTCAGTCTATCTTCCGTATCCTGTGCCAGGTTTCAGCGGTGAGTGCCCGTTGGCTATCGTCATTGTGGCGTTTGCAGAAACGCTCATATTTGGTCCTGTGTTCCTTGTTCTGTTCTTGTCCTTTGCTGCTCTCTTACTTCTCAAAGAATCCCGTACTAGATTAACGAAGTCATTAATTGTAAGCTAATGTTAATTTAATGAAATACATTAGATTAACATTAAGATCGTGTTAACTTTTGTTAACTTAATAGTTGTGAATTTAATATAAATTTAATACCAATGACGATTATAGTATTAAGTTAATATCATTTGCGTCACACCAGCAATAACTTGTCTCAATATGCGGACTGTACGAATCTGATGCCTATAACTAAGAACTTAGTCAATCTCATGAGCAGGGTCTTTTTATAATGCATGGTGTATTGCGATGAACAGATGAATATGTGCATTATGTTATCATAGAGACGGATGCTCCTGCTGAGTTTCACAATGCTGGTCAGGATGATATATTAGTTTCGTAGGCAATTCGGTAGTGGACAGTGAGGTGTTTCAGCATGTGTTCCTGCAATTATATTGAGTATTTTGTGTCTAGTCCATTGCAGCTCTTCTTGTGTGGAGTTCCGTATACCCAAGTTGATCGCTGCATCCAGATTTTGTAACCAGGTTTGTTTGTTTGTTACGCTGATCTAAAAATGTGCAAGTGCTCTTGGCATAACAAGTGGCGATTTGTTCTGGATGGAGTGCTCATTTCTTCAATGTAATGGATGGAAGATCCCAGCGTATTGCATCAGTGTTGATATTCTGTTTACTGCACTTCGGAGGGACTCTGTTTGCTAGAATGCTAAGTCTTGCTGTTGTGATGTTTACAGGGAGGAGATGATTCCAGGAGCTCTGTATTGCCCTCACTCCAATAGTTCTCCCATTTTGTGTAATTGTAATATCAACATTATATGAATTCCAGATGTATATTTATGTTAGTTGGTTAGTTAAAGGATTGGTCCACTTGAGGTGCACCATATTAGGGTGTTTCCCGTTTAGTCGTCCAAGACCAAGGATTGATCACTCCTTTCAAGCTGCACTGGAAAAATGGAGGAAGATATCATACGATTTATATTTAGATGTTGTGATTGCAATTTGGGTTCATGGAGCCTAAATTACTTTCAAATGATGCACATGATATCATTAGTTAGTCAATTAGCCACCCTGCATTAGGGTGATAAATGTGAGTCACAGTTTGCCGTTTAGTGTTCCTTATGTTGAAGGAACTTTTGGCGTTGTTTCTACTACACCATGTATTTTGGTTATAGCTTCCCACATTGGTATGAATTGATACACTAATTCCAGTCATGACCATGGGGTCACTTTGAGGCTAAGGCATATGACAATCTTGATCGAAGCTATGACTTTGAGCATTTTTTTTTTATCTATCCTTTCATTCACTTCTGTCATTTTGATTTAGTATGTGTTACAATGGTAGCCACTTGAATTTTCAAATATTTCAAACATTTTGAAAATACAATCTTCAAAGTCTCCAAAGACCAAAATCTTGAATGAATTGTTATTGGGTTAATGTAATCCTCCTTTTAAGATTAAGTGATGTTGTGAGTTATACTAATTTGACAATTTACAACATCCATCAAGGAGAAATAATAATATCAAAATATACATTGAAGTATATGTATTAGAAGCATTGATTTCTGGACATGGTAAAGTGATTTTATTTGTCTTTCACTTGAGGCAAGTTTTTACTTGATATGGGCGTTTTTATTTTGTTTTTGTGGGTGTAAGATGGACCAATTCCTTTCCAGAACCGTCACCCGGGTCCGATGAATCCCAGCGGGTTCGCGGCCCCGCCCGCCCCGCCCCGCTATTGACAAGCCCTTTCTCCTTTGGTTGCGTGCCGCGCTGTTTTCGCAGGAAAACCAAAGAGCTCCGTTGCTCCCTTGCTTGCATTCAAAGAGTCCATCGTAATTCCATGTTTGCTCTCCATGTACAAAGTTTTCCTCCACTCTCGCGTCCTTCCACCTCCCTCGTTACACACCCTGCGAAATTCCCGTTGTTTTGAGCCGTCTCTCGCTCCCTTTTGTGAATTTTAGGTCCTTCTCCAGGGCAACGCCCTCTCGCCTCTCTCTTCGAATCTCCCTTCCAGACCTTTCCTTCTCACGATTTAGCGGCCTTTTTTCATCCATCTGTCGTTCAGGATCGCTGAATTTCCTATGCAGCCGAGAGTACGGGCGGAGCGATAGAGGAGTAGTGGTGGCGCTTGTTTCTTTTGTTCTCTGACGACAATGGTGCGGTTGCTGCTGTAGGACGTTTTCTGTTCAGGAGTGGAGTGGAGTGGAGTGGAGTGGAGTGGAGTGCAGACGATCTTCTTAGGTCTTGCCGAGTGGATGTAGGTTATCTACTTTGAAGTGCCGCTCTTTTCAGAGATATCGCAGACAAGGACGTCAATGGTGTGTTTACCTAGCCCTATTTTGCTATGACGAGAATCACTTGTTCTGGCTGGATGACTGCGTGAAAGTTCGGTGTATGATTTTCTTGCATTGTGTCTCGTGCCATTGGTTTTGACCTAATACTGTATATCAATCGCAATCCGCAGCCCTTGTGACGATCGTTGTGCGTAATGTGATCCGTTGCTTTTTGTACCTACACGTTTGTGTGGCTTGCCTTCTGTTGCCTTGGAGACGATTGCTGGTTGCGTCAATTTTTCGGAGCTGTTTTTGTGTGCGGGATCGTTGTGCTTAGCAGCGAATTTGTGACGGACGGAAAGATCTAAGTCCGCGTTCTGTTGCATCTCGAGCCAGTGCAATTGCGGTTGTCGGTAGTGCCAGAGGTGAAATTTAGGAGGGAAAAGAAGGGATAAGTTCGCCGTCCATCTTCTTCTAGCCATGGGTAAAGGCGAGGTATGGCGTCCTTTCCTTCCCTCCTCTTGTTTACCTGCTGGCTCTGTCGATGCCATGCATTACATAATCTTGTCCTACAAGCACTCGACTCGTCGATCTTATTGTACCCTTTTTTTGTTCCGGACGGAGTCAACTTCATGGAGTAGAGGCAACCTGAATGGTGCTTTGTCTAAATGTGATGTCGGCATTAGCACTGATGCCTCTTCTGTTTTTGAATTGATAAATAGTTTTGTTTTTTTAAAACCTTTCCTCTCGCATGAGGTCGTTGTTTGCTTCCTTCTCATCTAATCAGCTAATGCTACATCCGGAGGATGAGGCTTGCTGTCCTTGAGAAGTATCCCTGTTAAGCTGCGTATCGTCACGAAAACTAACCATTGAATCCTGAAATTTATTGTCTGCACGAGGATGCGAAAATCTCGTTCAGCCTCTTCCTTATGTTTCATTTCAGACCTTGCAGTAATAAGTGCTGGAATGCGTGTCAATTCCGCTAAGTGCATCTGAAGGGCTTGCGTATCGCGCAACATGACTCTTTTGGTCCGCGGCGTTCTCTATTGTGGCCAATTGTGTTCTCTTTTGTGCGACATTACATGAGTCTTCTCATAGAGCCGCTATTAAGAGATTGTGAAGTTCATATTATCAATACTGTTTATCTACTGTAAATTCTGAGGGCTGTGTACCAAGGTTTTTATTGTTCTTTTTCAGTGTGTTTTTCCTCGGCAAGACTGCAACTGAACCCTAATTTGTTGCAAAATGTAGGGATAATCTGAGTAGAAGTTCTTTGACCTAAGTTTTCAATGGATCAGTAATGCTACCTCAGAACGCTGTAGTTAAGTGGGCGTGACATGTTGGTATGATGCAGTCATCCTCAAAGAAGGTGATAACGAAGGAAGAATGGGAAAAGAAGCTGAGCGAGGTCAAGATTCGGAAAGAAGATATGAACAGGCTGGTGATGAATTTTCTGGTCACTGAAGGCTATGTCGAAGCAGCTGAGAAGTTCCAGCGCGAGTCTGGGACGCAACGTATCCTCTGATATATTATAATTGCCTCCCTCACCATGGCAAATGTTCGTTAGCGGTGTGGTCTTGTCCTTCTAGTGTTTGGGGTTTCTCAATTTACAGTAGTTGCAGATATGTTGCGGACAAGTAGCTAGTGGGAGTTGATGAGGAAGTCCTGCATGAATCAGTCCTGCATAAATCAGTAAGGTACTATTATGATGACGTAAATTTTCAGAATAGTATGAATTTATCAAGCGAGGGATCCAAAGTGTTCTGCTTATTAATTATTACTATTTGGAACGGACTGATCTATTTCCTCAGCGAGGAACAGCAGACATAGATCTTGGAACTATCACTGATCGCATGGCTGTTCGAAAGGCTGTGCAATGTGGGCAGGTGGAAGATGCTATCGAGAAAGTCAACGACTTAAATCCGGAGGTCAGTACACATATTTCTGACCTTAACTTTCTTTCGATTTGATGAATAGTGTAGTAATCAAAGTGGAGCTCAAGAGTATTTCTTAATCATAGATTATTTCGTACGCATTTGAGGCTGTTTTGGGAAGGTTTTGGGAGCACGAGAGTGTGAAGTGTTCATACAAGCTCTTTTGACTTCTCCATTTTACGTATTCATAAAGTTATCAAAAGATTTCAATATCAGAAATAGCCTTCCGTGCGAAGACTGATACCAATGCGATATGCATGCTCACTTGTGATCTTGTAATTGGAATAACAGATTCTCGACACAAATCCACAGCTGTTTTTTCATCTGCAGCAGCAGCGGCTTATTGAGTTGATTCGTGCTGGCAAAGTTGAAGAGGCTCTAGAGTTCGCGCAAGAAGAGCTGGCTCCACGGGGAGAAGAAAATGTACGTCAGTCCAATGAATTATTCCTTGGCTTATGTTAAAACTGATGTGAGGGACCGTTATGTTCTTAATGTAGCGCAAGAAGGGACCTGGCAGGCTCCTTAATCGATAGCTTCTCAATTGCTTAACATGATATGCAACGTTTTTCTGCGACTCTTTCAGTGACCTGCCAGGCCCGTTTTGAAACTTCTGGTTTTTGGCAGCTATTATTTAAAAATGCAATGAGTTTCTATCTCTTTTCATTCCGTCACCTCTAGAAAGGATTTTGTAGACCTGCAAGTACCTCGCCAGTGGTAATATTGTTGACCTACTTCTGTTATTTTCTTAACATGAAGATTTTTACTGATTGATCTGTTGATGATCTTATAAACAGCACGCTTTTTTGGAAGAGCTGGAACGCACTGTTGCTCTTTTAGCTTTCGATGACGCTTCGACTTGCCCAGTAAAAGAGGTGAAAGAGCTTCTTGACAACGCACAGCGCCAAAAAACAGCTAGTGAATTAAACGCTGCTATCCTTACGAGCCAAAGTCATGAAAAAGGTATGCCATCTACAGTATTGAGTTTCTGGGATCTGATCATTGGGTGCACTGGTAGGTGTCATTGATAAAGCTTGGTATAGGTTTTGTTGTTCTTTTTTTCTTTTAATTTGAATACTCTCCAGTTATTAGGTTGGAGTGAATCCGTATAATAGAAATCTTTCAATTTGTTTCATGGTGCATGCAGATCCAAAATTACCGAGTTTGCTGAAGATGTTGATTTGGGCGCAAATCCAGCTTGATGAGAAGGCTTCTTACCCTCGAATCAACGATCTTGTGAATGCTACTCTTGAGGAGCCTGTTACTTAACTTACAGCTGGTACCAGCTATTTTCTACGAAGCTCAAGATTGCGATCGCACTCTTTGATAGTCCTCTTCTTAGGTTCTACCCAATTTGATACCTGAGTACGGTCACTTAATTTTACGCTTTAATTTTTGATTTTTTTAGTGAAGGAATTGTTCTCAACAGCCTTATTGCCATTGAGCTGATTAGGAGGGTCAGGGAAAATGTGCCCCGTCCTAGTGTTTTGTCGCTTTTCATGATACTTTGTGGAGTGTATGTAAATGTTTTCATGAAATCGATGCACAGCCTCTCCTGGTCTGCTTTTGTATAGCTATGCTTTAAACTAGAACATATGACATCGCAGTACTACACCAGTGTCGCAATTGCGGTATTCAGATGATTTAATTCAGCTTGCTTCTGATGAGCGGGATCTGAAATATGTGCTTACTGGTGGTCTGTATGTTGTTTTACTGATGGACGAAGAATGGTACGAGGAATGGAAGAAGCTTTTGCAGGGAAAACCTGGTGACTTCTAATGTGTAGGTGCTAGTCTCGAGTTTCTGGGTTGTGTGGCTACATCATTTGTGGACAGAACTGGTAATTCTAGTCTATTTTTGTCGATGGACTAAGTATTGCAGGGTTAGGATCATCAACAGCTATCGCAGACCTGCACGTCGTCGATCCGAGACGGTAGTGCTTTTGGACGACTCAAGATTCGTCCTATCGTAGAGCATTAACTCCCGGGTCAGGTATTTGAACCCTTAACCAACATTAGCAACACCATAGTCAACTCCAGGTCGGTAGCCTTTTTGAAAATGAGAGATGGAGACAAGCCAATGGTCCAGTTGATCAGATTTCCTCTTGGGCCTCTCGGAAGCGTGATTCCCACTGTTGCATGAACAAACCTTGACTGCAAGAATGACTTCAGAAGCTGCAGGCAAGCTATCTTTGGAAAGTGCTATACTGGTCCTATGTAACAGAACAGTCTTCTCCTCCCGTAGAACTGCTCGCAAATGCTATTGAATGGCTGGCCCACACCCTTGGACAATATGAGTTATGTCTAATTTTCACTGATTACTAGGGTGAGTCCTCGATTCAGCAACTTTCCGTCATGCAAACTTCCTCGAGACAAGGTGTGGAAACGATGCGAGTCGTAAAGAATGCCACCCATGAAAAGTGTAACAAGTCGAGTGAAAAGATGAGGAGAGGGGTGTAAGAGCATCCCCACTCCAGCTTCCCTATCTGTATCCCTATACATCTTTTTCCATCCGTGTTGCTTGTAGTAGGGAACCCCACTCGCATTGGGCATTCCCTAAAATTCCCACTTTCTGTATAATATTAACCTCAAAGTTATTAAAATTCTCACTTTCTGTATAATATTAACCTCGAAGGTACTAAAAGGACGCCAATTTTTCCTATTTTCAGAATACAGGTTACCAGTACCCTCTTCCCCAAACGTGAGCCAGTTTACAGGATTGGGACCCCCTCTCCCCAAAATTTTACGGATACAACACTCCAGTGGGGGGGGGGTTCCCTTCCGTATCCGGATGAAATACATCCGGATAGGGATACAGCAGCCCCCGAGTGGGGATGCTCTAACCGGTTGATATTGAATTTTTCTTTTATTGATATTATCACTCCGTGCTGATGAACGAAAAGTGATTAAGGGAATGATGAATCCGTCCATGTGGGAGCAAGAGGTGGTCTGTCGAAGAGGCACAGTCTCGGCATGTATAACACGTCATGTAGCTCGAAACGTAATGAAGTCGGTGCTGAGAGAGTTGAAAACTATCCGAGTAATCTTAGCATTGAATTTTTGAAGGCTTTAATCTTTGAATTTTTCAAGGATGCAAGTCACAGAGATGCCTTTCAGAGATGATTTCTAGCATACTCCGCTAACAATTGAGGTAGGCATATTGATTTGAATATGGAACAGGTGCTTAAGTTACGCAGGATTTGGAAATCGATGACGGTGTTATCTTGGAGATCACGGTTATGGTTTACGATATTCCACTTTTTTCTGTGGACTATGGTGCAGAGACCTACGTAGACTAGGCCTTAGGAATTACTATGGTCCACACTAAAGCAAAGATAGGGCAATTTGTCCCCACCTGAACTTGCATGATCTCTGCTGGACCTGAGGCTTCTCGACCCAGCTCCCATGGTCCGTCCTAGCTTCGCCTCTTGACCACTTCTGCCATGCACCTCTTTGGAGAGTAGCACTCAAGACACATGGGCCACGCAGGGAGCGACACGTCGCCACGCTGACAGGGCAGGGGATGCTACCATCATCCATACAGCCAACAAGTGTCGAGACTCGCAGCCTCCAAGACCCCAAGACTAGGCCAACTGGCCCCAACTCCTCTCTATATCAAACTCTCCTCCTTCCCTGTTTCGCAAATCCTATCTGCTCCATCTCCAGTCGAAGAACCCCCAATCTCATCTTATTTTCCACGAACAGATTGTTGCTTTGAGCTTTTCGATTCCTTCAGTAGCAGCGTTTAGTGATGGCGTCGTCCCGTTCCTTGATTGCGGTTTTGCTGCTGGGCACTCTCCTCGTCTGCGCGAGCGCGGGCGTTGCTGATGTATTCGGGAGCAGCGAGCCCGACAGTGCCGCTGCTGCTAAGGATTCAGCGCAGTCGTGGACCGAGGCCGCCAAGGAGAAGTTGAACCTGTTCGCTGGGGACACGCAAGCAAAGGCAGGGGAGACTGTTGGGGCTGCGAAGGAGAAGAGTGCTGATGGCGCTGCTACCGGTAAGTCGTACTTGGATCAGGCCAAGGAGAAGTTGAACCTCGCTGCTGGGGAGACGCAAGCGAAGGCAGGGGAGACGCAAGCAAAGGCAGGGGAGACTGTTGGGGCTGCGAAGGAGAAGAGTGCGGAAGGAGCTGCGACCGCGCAGGGAACGGGGAAGTCGTACCTGGAAATGGCCAAAGAGAAGCTTAACGCCTTCTCCAAGTATGTTTCCAAGTCATCCAAGTCAGCACCCCACCTTTTTACTCTCGGGCATGTCCATTGAGTACATAATTTTCAGCTCTTGGAAGCCACTATTTGTATGTAGTTCCATTGATTTTCTTTGTGCTTGGTCATTGCTTCCCCTGATCAATTTTGTCATGAATTTGTTGTATATTGATCATATGTGATCTTTGTCGAAGAAAGGATCGAGTGTAAATTTTTGTGTGACCATTTAAAAGTGCAATTAATGCGGTTTTAGGGATGGTTCGTATCATTTTTTGTCTTAATTGATTTCCTTGGTGCTGACCTGAGATACGAATGGTTGTAAATTAGGAGCGCCGGTGACACAGCAGAAGGCGCCAAGGACTCTGCCGCCGATGCTGCAAACACAGCAGGAAGCAAGGCGAAGGCCGGAAAGGAAACTGCTTCAGACGCTGCATCAGGTGGGAGTTTTATTGAACGTTTCTACCGTCAATTAGGGATTCATCATTAGTTGTTTGGGGATTAGGTCTTGATAAGTCGCTCCACTATTTTGAACTTTTGAACATATCTATGGCAATTGAAAAAAATGCACTAGCCGCCGTTAAGCTGGAATCATCAACATGATACGAGCTTGTCAGCTATGTGCCCCAAGTTGTTCTTTTCAGATGCACTGATTTATCAGTGGTTAAATTATGCATTGCCTAATCTGTAAGTGTGCTATAGATATTTAAAGTGGGATTCTCCTTTGCAGATACGGCAGCCAAGGCCTCGGAGACTGCCGACAGTGCGACTGAGAAGGTGAAGGACACAGCTGCAGATGCTGCTGACAAGACTGAGGGTGCGTACGAGGCATCCAAGGAGAAAGTGCAATCTGCCAAGCACGAAGAGTTGTGAATTTTAAACGTCTTGAATGGAGAAAACACAACATACAATTGAGGCTGTTTTAGAATGTTGTTAAAATCTAAAAGTTATTCAGGTATCAGTTCGATGTAGCTTACCGTCTCAGATACTATCATGTATGTATGTTTGTAGTGATGTAGAGTTTTTGTGCAGAGAGTTTACTCGCTCATGAGCTGAAGTTGTCGCCTACAAATGAAATGTAATTAAAGAGATTGTTGAGGATCTTCTTCGTTTGTATATGGGGAGTTTCAGTTTTTGTCTATGATATCGTGCCCTGATGACTCTTGCAGTAAGCAGTATGAGCTAAACCATCCTATTGTGGCCATTTCAGTATTATGATCACTGTATGAATGACTTCATTATGTTTATGCAAGAGCTGCAAGTTCATTTCTTCATGAAAGAAGTTGCATCTGAAACATGTGATAATAGTAATTTTGAAGTTTGAAAATGATTTCCTAGGCGCCAGAATAGGATTATGTACTTGTTCAACTCTTAAAACCATCAAAAAATGGGATTATTGTAGAGATATCATATCTATTTTAGGGTACCAAAATAACTTTTGGATGTGTTTACTATTGATCTTCGAATTTAGGAATATTGAATACCTCAAATATCATCAACATATACAAGCTCTTATAAATATTTATATACTTCAATAATTGCCATTATTGATTGAAAAATTAGATGTTTTCAATAAATTTTTGGACATATTGAAGTACAAAAATTGACCACCTTTGCAATTTAAAATCATTTTTCATAAAATTTAATATAATTATTGAACTTTTAATAACTCAATTAAATTTATTCATGAAAAAAGTTTTTAATAAACAATAATTTTTCAAGATTTTGTAGCAAAGAAAATGAAATGTTCTTGAAACTTTCTAGTAATAATTTTATGAATTTGAAAGTTTCATCGAATGAAATATTATTAATTAAAATATAATTCCAAATATTTGTGGATCTTATAATTTACTCCAAAAATCTCCAAATTCTATTTGAAAAATAATATATAAATATTTTAATTTAGTGTTCAAAATTTTCACAAATTTTTAGACTTTTTTGGAATACATTATAAATATCATAAATATTTAGAGTTATATTTTAGTCAATAATATTTCACTCAATAAAACTTCAAAATCCATAAAATTCTTACTAGAAAATTCTATAAAAAAATACTCATTCCTCTTACTAGAGAATCTTTGAAAAAAAATAATATTAATATTTTTTTCACTAAGAAATATTATTAAATTATTTTTTTAAATTAAAAAATTTTCAACTTTTTCAACTTTTATCTTGTGCAATTGTATTACTTGTACCACAACATATCCAATTTTTGTTTAAAATCTATATTTTCTCAATTAACTATCGTTATTTATTCTAATTCAAAATAAACTTTGGAACAATTATAGTGTTTTTAGGAAATTTAATGCCCAATTGTCTCAAAAAAAAGTAGGTAGCTTCAAGCTTATGAAAAAAAGTAAATGTGTAAAATTTCCATATTGTAATTATTGCCCTAGACACCACTACCACAATGTTTCTATAACCTCATTTCATTTGTTGTGCTAAACTAGCACATACTAAAATTGCATGCAAAGATGCATACTCAAAAGTGTGTACTCAAAATTGGTCACCTTCCATTTGATCTCCCCTCCACACACACAAATGACAGAGCTAGAGAATTCATAACCTTCTAAAGAAAAGCCTACATAACCATTGGTCCACTGAAAACCAAAAAAGAACATTAAGTTGGAGCTTTTCTTTCTCAATCTTCTTCCTCCCTCCCTTTCTTTTTACTATAAAATTGGTTGTCTATGGGAGCCAATCCCTTTCCAATCACACTCATTAGGGGAGATTTGGGGCCTCTAGAAGACTATGAGTTATCAACCTTTATGAACGCTCGAACTACTATGGGAACACAAATCCAACATGGTCAAGAAAGTGCCACGTCATCGATTTTTTTTTGCATTTCAAGACTAACTTTTTTTTTAATAATTTTTTTTTATAAATTTTTTAAAATTATTGGCCTGACAGTAGCCAGAACTATCAAGAATAGAATTGAAACGACCCTTTGGAGTCCTCAAATCTCCCCTAATGTCCATTCTAGTAGTATAGGGCATTCTAATTTTGCTTAGTTGAAAATGAGCAATGATTAATTATGACACAATTCTTGGTGCAATTGTAGCCTATTATGATTAGCTCTAAGATTCTCAGTATTGCAACCAACTCATAATCTAAAATAGGGAAGTCTATATCACTAGTCTGGGAAGAAAATAATCTTCAACTAAAAAATTCATAGTAATAATGTTTTGAGAATTAAAATTCTAAAAAATTCTAAATCCTTCCAAACTCTATTTCTATACATAGTAAATTTTTTTATGAATTCCTCAAATTTTCAAATTGGAGCAAAAATTTGAGTCAATAAACTTCATTTCATTAGTTGGGCTTGAATTCTTTTCATGAGTTAAACTTAGATTCAAAAATGATCATCTTAATAACTTATGCTTTTATAAAGTAGACCAACCTAATTCCATCATCCTTATTATGGCCCCAATTATGTCCAAAAAAACATCCCAATCCGTCTATTGTATGACAAAATCCATACATTTTATAACAATAAAGGATAACATTTTAAAAATTCACAAATATTACAATTTTAATCATAAAATTATAATTCCACTTGCGTTTGATTTGCGAAACATATGCACACCTCTGGAAAAAAAAGTACCCCTCTTAGAGTTGGACCCAAGATATTCAAATTGCAAATCAAGGTGGTAATAGGCTTATTTACCTTAGTCTTTAGAAACAAATGTTTTGGGAAGCATTCTAGGTTTCACCAATACTCGAATAGTTTTCTTTTGGTAATTTGGCAGTAATTTGTAGTTTGTACCAAAGTATTGGATCTTGCACCAAGTGCTTGGGACACAAATAGTATTGTAAGGGCGAAAAATTGCTAGAAAACTTCAAATAAAAATAAATCTTGGATAAAATTGCCAAATTGTGGATGAAAATAGAATTATGGGTATGTAATATGTGCTAATGCGATGTTTTCTATCCAATATGTGGATGAATGTTGAAATTTGGAGCACACTATAAAGTTTAATATTGCCACTTAGAAACTTCAAAAAAAATAAAAATAAAATACCATATGTAGTATCTAGAATTGCTGGAGTTCATAGTGAATTAGAAAGACAATTTCATCTGTTACAATGAAATTGTTAAAATATTTAGGCCAACTAGCTCAACTTGAATGAAAAAAAACTTGCTAAATGTGTTGCTAATAACTGCTTAAATATGCTAAAAATTACTAATGCGGTAATTTGATAACTACATCTAAAAGTAAATAATTAATTTATAGTCTGAAATTTGTTCCTAATATTAAATTGCCTACTTTTGTTGAGTCTTGTTGGAAGACAAAAGAGTATTCTGACTTCCCTTTCATATAATCTTATGCAATTTGGAGACATTGTGTAAGATGTTTTATTGCTACTTTTTGATAGTTCAAAGTCATTTTGCAAACACAATAAGTGGCATTTCAATGATATTTTCTTTCACCAATGTGTTTGTACATTGGTTTGAAACATTTTACAATTTAAAGTTTTTTCATTTGAGTAGGTTTAATTAGAAATCAATTTTCACCTTCAACTATTGTGTTGCTAGGGAAATTTCAATGTCCATTTTCAACACTAAAACATTATAATCTTGCAATCTATGATTCACATCATCTACAACATGTACACTACAAGATTGTATGGTTGAGATTCGCATACCTTAGAGACATTTAGATCCATAATACTTCTAAAGCAATGATGTTCTTAAACCCCCAAATGCTAGTGACTCTTAGGGGTTAATAAAAGGTTAATGTACAAAAATTGGATTAAAAAATTTTCATTAAAATTTGTAAGGATGGATTCATGACCATCCAAATGGACATATCATTATACTACTTAATGCACTTAGTTTTAAAGATTAAACAATTTGAAAGCTATTTTTAGAAATGCTAGAATTTTGTGGTAAGTAGTTTTTTCTTGGATTGGAACAATCTCACTAATAAGGTCCTCTCATTTGCATCTAAAGTAGGTATCCCCAAACTGCCACTAATAGTTATTGTACCTAATTAATATTATTAGACTATTCAAATGTTTATATTTTCTAAATGGAATGTGAAAGAAGGTTCCAATGCACCAAAGAACACAACATTTGGATATTGTATGCATGGAAACAAAGCTTGGTTCTAAAAGTGTTTCTTCTACATAATTAGGTATATAACTATTTTGGAAGGCATACTTAGAGTGAAAATGGCAATAACGTAAGGTTAGTGGTGCATTTGGGGGTACTCATAGAGAAAAAATGGAGTCTTTAGAGAGTTGGTTGGATGTGACAAGCAAATTAAAGTTATTTCAAGAGTCTTACAAGCCCTACTCGAAGTACATCCTTACTTGTCCATGTTTTGTATGAATCCATGGAATGGACGAGCTAGGGAATGTGCTTCACAACTAGTCATTTATCTTGTAGGGTACCTTGTCTCTCTTTATACATCATTAGGAAAAAATTGAACCCAAGAAAGGACCGCTTCATAATGCAAAAATATGGGTGGAAAAGAGCCTTCTTAATTCACTAATTGAGCCAAGATTTGTATGATTGGCTCAAATATTGATGTGTTCAATTCCCTCATAATGTCTTCACATGGAATGAACGACCTAGGGGACATGCTATACAACTAGTAGTTTATCAAGGTACTTTTGTTCTCTTTATTTATCTTCATATGGGATGGACAAGCTAGGAGACATGCTACATACAACCAGTCTTTTAGCTTACAAAGTACCTTCATTCTCTTTATTGGCTCTATCCTTTGGACAAAGACTATGGCATCGACTATTTGGTTTCTAAATGTACATTTGCAAATCCTTTTTACAACTGCATTCACATTGCAGAACATGATTAGGGTTTGTTTGGAGTGGACAAGAGTCTCACAATCACACTGTTTCTTGTTTATTTTAACCTTGTAAGGATGGGTTGGTCTTCATAAAAATCATCCTTTTTGACATAGTGAGCATCATCAACTTTAAGAAAATCAAAAGCACTCATTCAAGGACAAGCTACTATAGAAGGTCTCCCCTTTTTGCACAAAATTCCAAGGTTGAACAACGACACTTCTATCCTACATGCAAAGATTCTTTGTCATTCATCAAACACTTAATATCAGTGGCACCGTTACAGGGTTAAGATGGGATGGACGAGCTAAAGAACATGCTACACAACTACCATGGTACCTTCATTCTCTTCATTTACTTTAATTTGAAATCATGATTGAGTACCCCAAAGTCCTTCCCCTAAGCAAGACCCCTAGTAACACTTGTCGAAATGAAGAATCCAGTACTTAGGAGAATCTTTGCATGGAGTCGTTTCTCTCGCAGTCCAATGGGATGAGGACACACACCATACCGCAATCATTACACCTACGTACAAAAGTGAGCAGCAATAGGGGATTGATTTAGGACAAAATAATATACATAAGCCAAAGGTCTTCTCGCCGGAGAGCTTCGTCGCAGCTCTCCAGAGACCATTGTTTTCTTCCCGTTGTTGAAATTCTTCACACTTCACGTCTGGAGTCACCCTTTCTGTCAACCTCACTCGACCTTTCGCAAAGGGAAATCACCACGAATTCACACATGCAGGGAATGGATTGATGAACTCATGCTGATGTAGGTTAAAGCGGAGATGCAATTCAAGTTCTTCGACAATGCAACATTGACCGCGCTTCCCATTCAAACACAGACGTGCCGCGCCATAGCTAGCGCACATTCACAAATGAAGGCAGCAGTATGTCACGTTCGGCATCACAAGGTCCGATTTCAACCGCGCTACTGATCCTAAAAAACTGATTTGATTTCTCTCTCTGTTATCAATCAATGTCCCGGCCTTGCGTCGAATGTTCGCGTACTGCTAGCTCTCGATTGATCACTGCTTATTTATGTGCCGAGTATCTGCTTAAATATTGCTTTAGCTTCCACTCTAGGTTTCAGCAAAAATATGCTTAATACTGCGCGCTCTCACGTCGTTTGAACTCGATTAGTTTAGTTGAGTGAAGTTCTCTTAGATTCCTGTGAATTCTGTGGACAATTTTCTGTCGCTAGAAGGGAGACAATCAGGTTTGGTTGCATGAAGAAAATCAAAAAGCGTGATCGAAGCGTTTGCGTTTGTGTGCTTCTGATCTAATTATTTACTCGATGTGTTGACACCAGACGCTTGCACTAAGTTAACGTACTTCAGTGCGCATCGATCAATAAAGAGTTTGAGGCAATCGAACATACCGAACGTGAACATTCTGCGGCTGGATCGACTTGAGGTGCTTGGAGAATTTCGCAAGAATGGCGATGGTAAAAGGCGTGCAGTCTTTCTCCTCCGTCCTCGCGCTTTTCTGTCTTTGCCTATCGATGGATATGCAAGCGGTGAAGGCGGTTTGGAGGAGTTTGGCGGGAATATTTGAACGACCTGCTCGGGAGGAAACGCAAGCATTGGATTAGTAACTAAATCGCATGAGACAAATTATATTCAAAACTTTAATCATGTAGTTAACTTCTGATATATAGTTGCTGGAATTCATCAGCTGATACCTAGCTTGCTGCAGAAATATGCACATCAATTTGCCATGACATGCATGCAGGAGCTGTGCTAATGATCTTCTCTGATGCGGAGTGACTCTCAGCTGGAACGGTCGAATGCAAGCCTCGACTTCCTAGCTGCTGAATTGTTGATTCAATTCTTCACAATACACTTGTGCATTTCGTGTCTGAAAATTGTCATAATTGGATATATCTATACACGATTTTGTCCCTTTTTATTTTTGCGACTCGGGATGCATGCTTAATGATACTGCAGTTTTTAGTCTCCAAGTCATGACTAATTCTTGTTTTGTCTGGACCGAGTTTAAATTTTTTATTTCTGAAGAAGACTTGCATTTGTTTAAGAAATAAACTTAACATCATTTCTGGCCGTGACGCTTACAAATCTCGAAGTGCAAGAACAGTTGTACCAATGGTACTGTAGGAAAGAAATTCTTAAACATAATGCGTGATCTAAGTGTGACTAGTCCAATGGACCCGTAATATTTACTATCTTTAATTCTAATGTCCTCTGCTGGAACAGGCTTTCACTAGCTGTCTCCTTTCAAAAAAGGCTCGCGATGACGTTGTATTCTTTTGGGAAGCTGTTCATCAAGAAACTAGCTCAACCATCAATGAAACCTCTATATAACGCTTTGCTCTGTTTTAAGGTATGTCTGCACTTAGCCTTAAGGATGATGTTTGGAATGTGAATTCAGTCCAGAAGTAGGTCTGAATTCGTTCCTAAGACCTTCAATAACAACCTCTTTTAACACCATTCCAAGTGCAAACATAATTACCTTAAAAGTGACTGGAAGCCTAGTAAACATTTTCTTGTTTGTTGCTGAAGGATGGCGTTTGATTCTGATCAAAACTACATCTGATTTTAGAACAAAGAATAAGTTAACAATGGATTGACATTCACTTGAAAATTCATCACCGTCTCCCTCCCATCTCACTTTCCGAAATATGAGCATCAAAAAATATGCTCGAATTTCTTGAGGTTTAGCACCGTAGTAGTCCTCGGCGTGGCAAATTCAGAGCGCATTCAGTTTTGCGCATTCAGAGCACGGTACTAACTTACTTGTAACTTGCGGTTGGCTTCTGAAGCGTGCCACTCACGAGTTGGGCTTACGAAATCTTGCTCTGAATTGGATTCCATTTCTTCATTATCCTCATGGGCATGATTTCAATGCAGTTGAACTGCACTGGCACTGCGACGTGCAGATTTCCAGAGTACAAGACAAATGTTTCAGAGATTGGAAAGAAACCGCCACTTGGATCTAAAACGGTCTCAATGGTGACGCAATTGCTGAAACGGCAAGTGGCAAGACGGCTGGAACCTCGGATGTAACCTAGATCCCCTACGCCACGGCTACGGCCGGTATGATATATAAGACAAAGCTTTGCAGTTAACTTTCCTCAGTACTCCCTCCGTTCCCAAATGATCTTCCTGTTTCGATTGCTATCTACGCCAATAAAACAACTTTGAGTAGTAGTTTTCCATGTGTCCATGCAATCATCAATCAAAAAACAAATGAAATGATTAAAAGGGATTCTTATTTTTTTTTCATCTTTTTGAGTGTTGCGTGATTGAAGGAGCTCTGGGAAGTGGAACAAAGCCAGTCCACACATGGTCTTTGAAAATGTCCAAAAAATTCTGATTTCAATACTTCAAAACTACACTTTGAAAAGGATTCCGAATCTCAAAGTTTCTAGAATGCTAGGATTGCACGGTTTTTAACTCTATTTACAATATGAAATAGGTTTTTAAAATGTTATTTTCAACCTTAATCCAAAACATTTTGTTGAATAGGAAGATCAATTTGGGAAGGAGGTAGTACTTGAGAAGAAGGCATGAAAATGGCGAATCACGGCAAAGGTACTAGGGTACGACTGCTTCAGAGGACCGTTGCAATTGCATGCATGGACCACATTTCGATTGCAAGGTCACATATGATAAGCAGCTCACATCGTTGCCCCTGAGAAACGTGATTAGTTCCGCTGCTAAATTACACTGAGGATACACAATAGTCTCATTAGACAGCCTAGAAACAAAGCGGTGTTGCTGGAATTTGTATTCTCATTCCATTCTCACCGTTTTCCGATTTCGATTACGATTGCCGTACACTTCTTGTATTCGATTCTGTTTTAGAAAAACGCTATCTGTGTGAGGACGCCGGCTATGACCAAGTGTTACTGAATTAGAAATTGTAGAACGAGAATATTCTGATTTCAATCCCAGAGCCAAGAAAACAGAGTTTAATAGATCATTTCTATGAATCCGATAGCATGGCTGTACTGAACCCAATTTCGTAGGGATTTTTTGGGACTCTAGAAGGACTGAGCAACAGAATGGCAGCCGCGCTCACCGGAATGGGACAAATCCATTTGCTGCAAACGCAACGTGAATCCACTTAAAATCGTGATTTGAGCCGACGTACGTGCAGAGCGAAAAGCACAGCCTGGGGTATCTTAGTAAGGACGAAAACTGGCAATAATGGGAGCCTGGTTTGTTGAGCAAGATTTCATGGCGCACGTGGGTTTGTCCCGCTTTCCGAAATTACAAGTACCGAAATGGATGCTTTGCAAAGTAGAACTATTTTTTTAAGGTTCGTTCAGCGTCTTTCCCTTCCGCCCAAACTTTTTCTTGCCACGTTGTACGCAAGAGAGCAACGGAGAACGGCACAATACTCCTGGTGCTTTTGCTGGTGCGAAGTCAATTTGACCGTGGTTGCTAGAAAGGTCAACTTGCTAGGTCAATGGCTTCTTGGATGGTCCACACTGCAGAACCAAACGGATGAGCTAAAAAAGATGAACGCCAAAGCTTTCCTTAGTATCTCTCTTTCCCCTTCAGTTGGCTAGGTACAGATGAGAACCTGGCCTGTTGTAATCGTCGCGACGCCTTCGAAACGATCCCAAATCTTCAGAAAAGAGGTAGCGCTGCTCATCTCAATCATCACCTCTCTGTTGACTCCAATTTCGAGTTGGAAACGCAGCTTCAGCCAAAATCTCAACCAAGGAGAGACGTAACAAGAGGGCCAACCGTTTAAAAAAAAGGAGGAAGAGTACAGACGTACGGTCTGACTTGTTATTCGGAGAACCGCCGGCCGTTTCCTCTGGGGTTTGACCGGTTGGCCAGCTAACACCTGAAAGTTCAAGTAGCGGATTCTGTCGACGTCCCGTTGATGAGATCCAGAAAAAGGAAACCATTTTGAAAAGAAAGTGTGCACACTAAGAAAAACCAGCAGAAACAAATGAAAAGCACAAGCATCTGTTCAGAACTCCGTCTGGTCACCAGATTCAACCATTCAGTGAATCTAGCGTAAGAGCGCGTTTCCATGGAGCAGCTGGAGGGGTCCAGGCCTGGACCTTCAGCCTCCAGCTCCGCAAAAGTTAAATGCAATCCTGGACCTTCCGGACCCTTCTCCGGAGCTTGCTCTCTGAACTGTACGCAACGCTAAGATTCTAGGATTTTTCTTCCTCTCTGCCCGCGGTCAACCTGGAGGGCCTCCAGTTCCGGCTGCTCCATGGAAACGGGCTCTAAGTCTGAGCAGGTTGGGTAGATGCACGGATGCCGTTTCCATACACTGCTCTTCCATCGGGGCAAATCGTGTAAGTACCATGTCCGTTACTCTTGAAAATTAACCTGGAATCCGACGGATGCAGCAAGTCTGCATATTCGAAAGAATGGCGGAATTACCCCCTAAGCGCTATGAAGAAGCATTTTTCTAATGCATCTCATGCGTACTATAAGAGTATTGAGTACTTTTTCCTGACATTTGTCGCTGTAGACGCGCTGTCATGTACTGCCGGTATAATCGTAACTGGGCAGTCTCTACACGATGTGGTCAGTTCAATGAGAGGTTTCTGGGCTCTCATGAGAGGAATACGCATTGTAAACTGCATGTTATCACTGTCGTAGCACTAACTTACCCACAGTGAATAATTCATGCTGTCATTCCTGGCAGCATGCTCAGCACACTGCACTCTTGCTCTTCATTTTCCGAGCATCTGCATGCTCTGGGTGACCTGAAAAGCTTTTTAACTTAGCAGCTGCCCGTGGAGGTCAACGCCAATTTCACTGTGTTCAAAGCTCAGGGATCTTCATAACAACTTCAAATTTCCTTTTAATTTCACAACCCACATTGCGACTATTTGCATAATCTAATCCTACAGTGACTTCCGGCATCCAACGGAACAATTTTCGAACGTCGTAAGTTCATGAAAATGTATCTGAGGCCAATCTCAGGCTAGGCCAGTGTATCTGGTCGCCCTAGGGCTAAAGTTCATGACATGAATCAACGTCCAGTTGGTGGAATTTTAGGTGCTCTGGAATCGACCTTAGCTTGTTAACAAACGTCATGAAATAATCATACATCCTGCAAGCCAGGCCGAAGCCCGTGACTGAGTAGTAAACCGGGTAACAGACCCAAGTCAAGGTTCTGTTTAGGCAGGGTTTGTGCACCATTTCTCTTTCCGCGAAACAGGCTGCAGTGGTCCCGGCTATGGAAAGCTCGGCACGAGTCCGACGACTCACCTCAAAAGTGCAGACTGAGGAATAGTGCAAGGAAGGTCCGTCCATTCGGGACGTGCTTCAGGCCCATGGAGAGGGCGGGTCGGAGAGGGTGCCCCGTGGAGAATTAGATTCGTCAAGGGTTCCATTCGAACATTGATGCAGTCGCAACAAGCAAGCCATCATTGCATGGCTTGTCCAGATCTTCGGCTCGTGAGGTTTATCACAAGGGCACAGTTGCGACACTGTTGTAGTAGTGAGCTCCTCGATCGAGGCCATGGTCGCTGCGCTTCGAACTCTCAGGTGCAATCGTGGTCGGAGGGAGATGTATCTGATGCCGCTACTGGCGCACGTAGGTTTGAAAGCAGCTTCGAAGCTGTCATAATGTTTAGTGTCTTTAATGTATCCGAATCTGCAGACTGCGAATTTTTCTTCACTCTACGGTTCGAGAATTTGAAGGTCGACTTTCTGTCACTGCTGTGTTAATTTGACCCATTTTTCCAAAGCTTGGAATTAGAATTTCTCGATCGAATGATCGGTTGAGCTCTCATAGTAAGTAGAGGCTGTTTAATTTCGATGAGCAGAGACTGAGGTTGAATTGCCTCGTTGATTCACAGGGCTTCTCTGGTTCGAAGATCATTTCCACCACAGCTGCACTGATTCGTGAAGCTGCCGATGGCCAGGGGACACCATGGTGACTTGGTGGAGCCACGGTGAAAAGTTTTGAGATTTTTTCCATGGTGCATCAACCCCAGATCGAAACGGAATTCAATTCGTTGGAGAGGCTCAATAGCACAATCTGTTGTAGTAGACGAAACTCCGTGTCAAACAGCTTGTAGTGGAAGAAATCGATCGTCATGTGTTCAGCGGATCTGCTACACAAATGGTCACCAGATTCACCAGTGAAGATGAAAGGCGCTCTTGTTTCTCATTCTAGGGTGACCGTGAAGGATTACGGTGCATGGCACTCTCGCATCAGCAGGCTTATACTCTACTGTGTTCTTCTCGGCGCGGGTGCAATCTTCGGCGCCATCAGCACTTTGAATGCTGTGGGATACCCTGAAAGCGGCTTCCTCGTGACAGGATTTACCACTGAGCCACTGCATCCGAAATTCCACTCGGTTGCTAGTGAGGAGCCCTCTACGGAACCTGTTCTTAGCTGGAATACCTCCTCGACAGACTGGAACACCTCCTCGGCAGACTGGAACACCTCCTCAGCAGACTGGAACACCACTTTGGTTGACGATGAGTATTTGGACCAGGACAGGGCGGAGGCGCCTTCAAGCTCATCAAACTTCACCCTCATGCCGCACCGCGTTGATCTGAAGCTGCTGTCGGATGTGTACCACGACATGAGCGAAGCCGAGCTGCTAAGGCGAGCGTCCAGCGGCGCGCATCGCCGCCCGCGCCCGGACTCTGTCCGTCCGAAGGTGGCCTACTTGTTCCTCACTCGCGGTACCTTGCCTCTGCGGCAGTTGTGGGAACGCTACTTCAAAGGGCATGGCGATCTGTACAATATCTATATCCACGCTCATCCCAACTACTTCCCTAGTTTTCCCCCGGACTCTGTCTTCTACCGACGCAATATCCCCAGCAAGGTCAGTTTGGTCGAATTTGAATCCTTCTATATACACCTCCTCGCACTCTGTTCGGCTTAAATTCATCGCATGTTTAATTTGTGCACAGCTAGAAAAAGGGAAGCGTGAACTACGTGATGACTTCGCTGTCGTGACAACATGAGCTGAAGTCTTAGCTCGCAACGTTCGTCACCTGAGAGCTAATTTTAGAATGATCTTCTTGTGGACTTCCCAGTTTCTTTTTGAACAGTGGGTGCGATTGCATCTTAAACCAAGATTGCAAATCGAAGGTTTCGCTTGAAATTCGTGCATATATGTTGGATACGTATGTAACTCTTCAAAATCAGGCTGAAGTGTATGTCGAATGTTCTCGTAACCATCAGATAAGGTGTCACCAGTTTCAATAAATTTCTGGAATTGCCTCACTGTGGACTACCGTAATCGTGACTATTATTTCAGATTTCTTGCAGCTGTAGTGCACGACGACCTAGATTGATTTCATTACTCCACACTTCTGATCTCGAGGATTTAAATTTTTTACGGAACAGGGGATTCTTTTTAGTTACTCTCATTGATCTTTGGCTTTAGAAATGCACTAGGGTTCTCTAATCTTCAGACATACCTTATAGAATGCCACATTTGCTAAACCACTCCCGTCCCCCTGTTTAGGGTTACCTCACAGAACTCGAAACTGTAGGCGGACGAACAATCTGAAAGACTCTGATAAATTGAATTCGTCTTTATGAATGGTGTCCAGGAGGTCTTTTGGGGGAAGCTCTCCGTCTTTGCCGCGGAACGGCGTCTGTTAGCGACCGCCCTCTTGGACGTCGTGAACGAGCGCTTCGTCCTGCTCTCGGAGTCGTGTATCCCCATTGCACCTCTTCCCGTGGCGTACCGCTACTTCATGGAATCCAAGCACAGCTTCGTCGAAGCTTATTTTAATCCCGGCAAAGGAGGCATGGGGCGGTACACCCGCATCAAGAACCGTCAGAAACTGAATCCCGAGGTCACCCCGAAGCAATGGCGCAAGGGAAGTCAGTGGTTCGAGATGGCGCGCGACTTGGCCTTGCTTGTGGTCTCCGACAGGAAGTACTACTCCAAGCTGGGAGATCACTTGTGCATGAACAACTGCATCTGCTACATGGACGAGCATTACCTGCCGACGGTGCTGACAATCCTTGCGCCACGGAAGCTTGCGAATCGAACTTCGCATTTCATTGACTTCAAAAGAAGCACCGCGCATCCTTACCAGTGGGAGCGAGAAAGGATCAACGAGCCGACGCTCAAGGCCATTACATCGGGTCACGAGTGTATGTACAACGGGAAGCTCACGACGACTTGCCATATGTTTGCGAGGAAATTCAGCCCGGGAACTCTGGAGCCCTTGTTGGAGCTCGCTGCTACAAGCTTCGGCATTCCGTAAATTGCCCTTACTTCCTTCCTCGCCCATCCAACAACCCTTGTGTATAATATTCTTCCCCACTTTTTTTTCTTCCCGTCCTCGCAGATTGCAGGTGTCCATTTGTGTACCATTCTAATTCTAGGGATTAATAATTGTAGAAATCCAACAGGTAGCTACACAAAGTCATGATGTCAATCTGCACAGACATGATGATTTATATTCTGAGAGTTATTAAGAGCTTGTCAGTGGTGCCGAAACTCTCTTGAAGAATACTGGAGCTATCCTGGGGTCAAAATGTATTATAGATTCAAGTGACAGTGACTTTACCTGACTGGTTCAGAATAAGTGAACCGATTGTCCCCAAATTTGTTGCGTAATGCACACAATTCATAATTCAACAAGTTTTCAAAGCTTGGCTGAGGAAATTCCTTTCTCACAACGCAAAACTTTTCCCAACAATGCTGGATTTTTCAAACTGGCAGGGTAGAGGTTTCTGTCCACCATTTCTGTCACAAGGTCAAGACGACCTTGCTTCTCTCAAAACATTGGAATAGATTACCTGAAGAAGCTGGATGTTACAAATGAGTATGACAATCTGAAACGAAACACTTACAGAGAGTTGGGTTGAATTGTACTCGTTGCCCTAAATTAGTTGTGGCTGTACTGTCCCTCCCACTCATCTCAATTTTGTCGGTCATCAGAGGTAGCGTACATTGGTTAGTAAACATGGGTTGAAATTCGGAGGTCTACAATAAATGATTTTTTCAGACTGATGTTTCAGTAAAGTAGAGGTCAATGTCCACACATCAAGTAGAGAATACATGTGACTAATATTCATCCACTATAATTGACAAGTTACCATACGGCAGTGATGTGCGTAGCTCACTTTCCACACTCGAGATGCAAAATTATTTGAGAATAACGTGATGTACAAGTGGGGGGTAGACCAGTGACTTACCCTTTAAATCCACAAGCACAAAAATTGAAGATGCTCTGAGCTGAATAATGTGCACACAAATTGCTGGAACATGGATGACAATAGAGTTGAAATTTCAGAAAGTTAATCTTGTATTAAGATTGAATGGTAAGAAGTGTGGTAAGAATGCATCTCCCCATAGAATGACTACTGGTCAACAGATATTAGCTCCACAAGTACTAGTAAATGAGTACTAGCATGTAGTACTAGTGCATTAAGTGAACAAACCGAAGGGAGACTCAGATGCTACACCTCAGCAATAAAGGCGCAAAAATGATGAGGATCATTTTTCTTTTCAACAAATCGTCCCAAATGTAAAAGATGGTAGTTTACAAATCTAACTCTTCAACGTGGTTTCGATGAGCATTCGTGCTACCACATAAGGGTCCACGTTGGCAGCTGGTCTGCGGTCTTCCAAGTAACCCTTACCCTCCAGCGACACTCCCAGCGGAATACGGATGGACGCTCCTCTGTCAGCCACTCCGGACTTGAAGGTGCTGATGTTGGCAGTCTCGTGCTTGCCTGAAAAAGAAAAGAAAGGAAAAGAAAAGATATTAATTAGTAAGATATATACAGTTTTGAAACGAAGAGATTTTGACATTTTCTACAAAGTCATGTGTAGAGATTCTGACATGGTTTAATAAACATTTTCTCACAGCAGATTCAGAAAAATTAAATGGGGACATAATGCATAACATTCTAGAGGAAGTTGGAAGACCGTCAATCCAGCAGCAAAGTTGTCAAACATTCAATCGTGTCATTCAAAAAACTTCAAACCCAAGGCAGTAATATTAAAGAGCTGTGAGTGTACATTCATCAGACCAGAGAGAGGATAAACAGGAAAGTGCAATTACAGAGTGTGAGTTCAGTGCATGCACCTACGACACGAAAATCTCCTTGCCAAGTTTAGCAAAGGACAATTGGGACCCAAAGCGGGAAGGCAGATTGAGTATACACAGAGAACGTGCAAGATGAGAGAGAGGAATTAGTGTAAGTAGTACCAGTGAGGCGCCTCTCATTGCCGAATCCGTATTGGGCGATGTGCTCGATGTGCTTCTTAGAGAGCTTCTCGATGGCCGTATGAATGGCTTTGATGCCGCCCTCTACGCGCATGGACTTGGTGGAGAAGTTGGTGTGGGCTCCGGCGCCGTTCCAGTCGCCCTCCATGGGCTTGGGCTCGAAGGTGCACGTGATGCCGAAGTCCTCGCCCAGGCGGTGCAGCAGCCAGCGGGCCAGCATCACGTGGTCGCCCACTTCCAGAGGCCCCGCGGGGCCGATCTGAAACTCCCACTGCCCAGGCATCACCTCAGCGTTGATGCCGCTGATCTTCAGACCAGACTTGATGCACGCATCCAAGTGCGCCTCCACCAGCGGACGCCCGTACACGGCCTCCAAACCCACACCGCAGTAGAAAGGGCCCTGAGGGTGGGGGAAGCCGCCCTCCGGCCACCCGTAGACCTGCATTTCAGACAGTCAGTCTTGTGCTGATGCAGAGCAAAATGTAACACCTTTTCATTTAAGAAAATCAAACGCCACCAGGAAACTGAAAGCCATTACCGGAAACAAACTCTTTCATTTAAGCAAATCAAACACAAACAGGATCAGGAAACTGAAAGTCATCACTAGGAAACAAATATTTGATAACCATTCTCAAAACGAATTACGAAGCTCGCAGTAAATTCTTGGGTTGGAAAATAAAGAGCTCATTCTCGGAGAACGACGAGCGAAGAAGGCAATTTGCTGCGATAAACTTGAAGATTGGATGTTCGTGAACATTGAAGAGTTGAGGTTATTATACTGTAAGGTATGAGCATCCAGTATCGACCCTGCCTAAATCTCAACATCTAAAATATGAGCAAAAATGGTGAAGGTATGGTAAACAGGTAGCACAAGAAGCCATTGGAAGAAGTCATCGAACATCTGTCATACTTGTACGCTTTGCAACATGCATTGTGGTTGATTTGTGAGAAACCCAGCTGTCAATTGTTGAAGTTTTCCTAAAATGAACTTCAAAAGTAAAAATCAATTCATTTAGGGGCCAAGGTTCTCTACTTCCACTCAGCATTCCTTCTCTTCTGTAAACTAAGAGACACGTACATATATTCAAGAATAATGCGACGAACCAACCCCAAGCTACAGTAATATCATAATCATATCAATTATAATATAAGCACCATTCTATTAATCATAATTCAATATAATTCCAATACTATTTACTTAAAATAATCTTCAGTTAATGCACAACAAGAGATTTGAATGCAGTCGTGTTTTAATTTGAGGATGTCAATCTTCCACGTTCGGTTTCAAGTGTCTTCCTAATACAGAACTTGGTTCTGCGATCAGTGCAAGCTGCACTGATTTGCCTTAGCAGTGTGTGAGACATAAATTTACTTAAGCCATACTCGTTTAAATCAGTGCAGGCTGAAATCTTACTGCATTGTACATGGGTCGACAAGATTTCTTTTTGTACTGCCACCAATTTAGGATAAACAGGATAATGCAAGGCAGCTGTGTACCTTGCAGGCCTTGTTGAACATGGTGTACTCCTGCTCGAAGCCGAAGAGGGTCTCCTCGCCCAAGACGTCGGGAGAGAGCAGCTCCGCGATCTTCCTGCGCGTGTTGGTTTCGTGGGGCGTGCTGTCGGGGTTCAAGACCTCGCACAGCACCAGCACGGCGTCGTCCCCGCGAATGGGGTCCGGGCAGCTGAACACCGGGTTCAGAATGCAGTCGGAGAACCGCCCCTCGGCTTGGCCAGTGCTGGAACACGTGGCAACACACAAATGTCAGCACTCTGTCTATACACTTTTAACTTACGTTGTACAGGTTGAAAAAACAAGTATTTTTTCTTTTTCCTCCCATAAATGAAACAAAAGAGTTTTATTGCAGAATAAAGAGAACAAGGAAAACCCAGGGCAATGAAAGAACAAGGAAACCGAAGGTTAAAAAGGGACAAATCTCAGTGCTCGTCTTAGTGGCCGCCAAAAGCAGGTGAAATTTGCTTTTAGTGGTCACTAAACCAACACTGTCAAGCTCGAGATGACAAGATATCCTACACCTTGATTGGGGCAAAATTATTTTTATTTGGATCAACTTGTTTGTTTATGTCAACTGTACACTCATCAAGGTAACAAAATTTCACTCTACAATCATTCATCCTATTAGTACACGTGACACATTTCTTACAAGAAAAAACTATTTATGAAATATATAAATTAGTTCGGGACAAGTATGGATAAAATCTGTAGTGTTTGGCAAAATCCAGATTCGCCGATACTATCACCGCATCTTCTAATTCTGTGGTGACACTAATGTTGCAGTCTCACTTATAGGATAAATCATGGTGACTAACCACCTCTTCACATTTAGCAGAGAAGCTAATATTGCACCTCCAGTAATAGGATAAATCAGCGTACTGTATCTCTTTGAAGTGGATTGGAAACTCGTTTCCTCAATTGTCGTCATAAGGTTCATAAGTGCATCGGATTGTTCTAACCTTGTCTGATCGTTCCAACGTTTGGCCATCAAAAGCAGGTGACACATGCTTCTGACCGACACTAAAGGAACACTAATTAATTAAAATCTGGTTGACTCAAATTCTTTATTGTAGGATAGGCAAAGCCCCTGTCGTACTGTGAAGGGCCTGGGTCTCAGTTCATATTCTAGAAATATAGCAAGTGTGATCGGGTGTGGTCCCGGAGGTATGGCCTACCTGGAGCCGTCGAAGGACCACTGAGGAAAGTCCAGAGATCCAGCCTTGATTGGCTTTTGGAGAACCTTGGTCTTGGACCGCATTTCATTGAAGCGGATTCCCTTCTGACCCTCCTGTCCGTCCATCCAGATGTACTCGACCTTCTGGGCCAATGCCATGACCTTGACAACGCCACCCTGCCAAAACATCACCCAATGAGACCTCAATTTATATTTCCTTCACATATGTGCTCAGAATTTCCCTCGTTGAAAAAACATGGAACCAACATCAGTACAGAGTCCGACACTTCAAGATTCACTTGACCCCATGCACAAGAACTATGAAGAAATTTCACAGAAGTGTCGGAATTATAAATCAAAGGCGCTCAGACCTATCAACTTTCTTTATTTTTTTCGGGGATCAATCAGACGATTGAGTAGAAAGTGGTCATCATTGCAGCTATATTCACACTGCAATCCACGAATCCTGACGCATCCTCAGATACCCAACAAGATTTGCATTTACAACAAAAGATGGAGAAACATGAGAAAGTAACGGGAGCAAAACTGCAGAGATAAAAAGTATATAATGCTCAGACCTATCAACTTTCTTATTTTTTTCGGGTATCAATCAGACGATTGAGTAGAAAGTGGTCATCATAGCAGCAATATACACACTGCAATCCACGAATCCTGATGCATCCACGGATACACAACAAAATTTGCATTTATAATAAAAGATGGAGAAACAAGAGAATGTAACGGGAGCACAACAGCAGAGATAAAAAAGATACAATGCTCAGACCTATCAACTTTCTTTAGGAGTATCATTTAGGTGACTGAGTAGAAAGAGGTCATCAAGGCGGCAACTAAGAGAGACCCGTGAGTCAGATAAAAGGGAAATCAGATTTACACTACATTCAAAGAATATTCTCCTCAGACCTATCAACTTTCGTTATTTTATGGGTATCAATCAGATGATTGATGAGAAAGAGGTCATCATAGAGATTATCAAGTAAAGCCATCAACATTCACAAAAAATAAAATCAAACAAAATTTAAGACCATATCCACTTTCATACATGAATGCTCAGACCTATCAACTTTCTTTCTTTTTTTGGATGTCAATCAGACGATTGATGAGAAAGAGGTCATCACAGCGTTATAGTTGCAAGCAAAAAGCTCCTCTCAACGACCAAACAACTTACCTCCCAGTGTAAACCAAAAGTTAAAAAATAAAACTAAGCGGGAAATTTCCCAACATAGAACAAAAACTTGCGTACCTGTCTGGGAGTCGCATTCCTGACAGCGGAGACGCCGCAGCTGCGAAGCTCATTCTTGTGACTGAAGTATCCCGAAACTCCCAACCCCGAAACCTACAAGACCACATCACCACAACAGAATTCCACGCTTTAGCACACGACGGAAACCAAAATGTAAAGCAATGAAGATTCAAATCATTATTTCTAATTGCGACAAGAGCGTCGCACCTTAACGCACGCTAAAACCAGAAAACAAAGAGTTATCACCGTAACAGAAAGAAAACACGGAAACAAACTGTGGACACCGCAGTCAAGACTTCAGCCAAGAGCCATGTAAGCACCTCACCCTTCCAAAGCACTGCTCCAATTGCAAATCTTGGAAGTGGCCGGCATTGAAAAAAACTCTCTCTCACATACAAAAGAAACCTTACACCGTAGTAGAAAACAAGACTTCACTCTCGCACCCCAGGCACTACCTACCTATCAAGACGACTCCATTCACAGAAAGAACAATGCACACCTACTTCTAAGAAACAATTACTACACATTACCAAAACCGCATTCCTGTCATTGTGCGCTACCGAGACACGACATTCAACCGAGCTTCAAATTCACAAACATTTCCCGAAATTGCAAACTCGCATTCAGCTCTTCCAAAACAGAATGCTCGGGTTGCAAGACCAAGCAATGTAGGGCGCCAAGACGCATTCAAGAGTGGGAAGAAAGGAAAAAAAGTTTCAGCAAGAGCTTAGCAAGGGATTGCTTGGCACCTGGCCATTCGAGAGCGCCAAAGTTTTCAAAGACGACGTGCTCTTGGTGCTCTTGATGCTCCCGAGCGCAAGCTGCGGCGACACCACGGCCTTGGACACAGAAATCGCCATAGTGCGAATCGCAATGTGAGGAATGGCTCAATCGGAAGGGGCTGCAATGGATCAAAATGGATGGGCTGGGCTGGACTGGATCATGGAGAGAAGAAGCGCGCCGGCAGCTTTAAGATAGAAGCGTGGTACGCGCGACACTGCGAGAGCCTTACAGTCGGGGGACGGCGGATAGGCCGATAGACTCACCACTGACTAGGGTTAAGGGGGATGAGGGATCTGGGGATTGGCTGGGGCTGGGATTTAACTGTGGTTAGTTGGACGCGGCGTCGGGTCTCTGCGTCCGGGTTTGCTGGAATACCTTCATGATTATCCACGAACGGGGTGAATCGTTGAGGGCCACGCTTTGTGTGTCATTTTGAGGGGGTGAGCTTATTTTGGAAGGGGCAGGAAAGTTTTTTATTGTTCCTTTTCTTTACTTTAATTCCTTTTATAATTTTTTTTTTTTTTTTTTGGGGGGGGGAGAAGGCCTTGTTATAAATGGTTCAAATGCTGTTCAGTTAAATTAGGTTAAATTAGGGTTTAGGTGAAGAAGGGACTCAAGGACACACTTTTATTTTTATTTTTCAAAAATAGAAAAATTACTCCGGTACTTTATATTTTATAGAAATTTTTAATAGAATATTTAAGATTCTTTGATAAACTTGTTCCAACTTGCTACATTTGGTACACCTTTGGCAAAAGAAAATCAAATTTGCTACAAAACATACTATGTTTTGTAGCAATTGTTAGTTTAATAATGCTCTCAATTGTTAATTTAATAAATTAGTCAAATAATTTATGTCTTAGTCATTTAGCTCAAATTCACACAAAAAAATTTCATTGTTAGAGGGAGATGAAGAATTCAAAGTTTGAATGAAATAATACTTATAATGTTGTTTAGATTTACTTTGTTAAATGTAGGCAAAGATACATAAAAATATATTAAGTGTAACCATTTTGAAAAGCTAACTTCTAAAGATTCTTATTCTTCAAGAATAGGTTTCTAAGATAGAAGTAAAGGTAATGACTTATTTTATGAAAAATTGAAGATCATCTGTATTGCAATAAATAGTGCAATTACTTATTAGTTTCTAAATTCATAAAGGGATATGGGCTTTGGAGACATTACGGTAATCACAATGACATATTTCACCAAACGTGTCACAGGTATCTAATATTACTTCGGAATCCATGACTATTGTATAAAAAATTCCAAGGTGAAAGGTCTTAGATTATAGAAATGGAAAAGGTCTACATATTTTTTTAGATTTAATCCCTAAAGTCCCATTGTCCTCTTAAAAGACAAAATTATTTTTGAATAGACTCCTATAGTCTCAATTTTCATCGTGATTTTTTGAAATATTTTGATGATAAGAAAACACATCAACTTTGGAGGAATATTAATTTTATTTCAATTGGTGCCTAAAAGCAAAAGTTATATCTCCTTAAGCTAGAAATAGAAATCATTCAATAACACAATTTTATTTTCTTAAAGTCAAAATAAAATTATCAAAATTTTATTTCTCATAGAAAGCATTTTATCTATATGGAAAGATTTGATTCATTCTATATGATATAGTGTGAGAAAGTTATGGACAATCTTGTTTTCTAGCCAATCTAATCATCTTCTAGAAAGAAAAAAAAACTTAAACTTATAGGATTCATTTTTTGATGCAATTTTAGCAATTTTCAAAACAAAAGGTTTGAAAGGCTCAAGTTTTCCTACTAAAATAATCTCATTGTTGGAAAAATTGTGTTTCAATTCCATCTTAAAGCTATTAATAATTTAGTTTTTGTTCAATCTTGTACCTACTTCTACTTAACAATTGTTCAAAGAATAAAAATCAAGTGCATTCACTTTGAAATTTTTTTCCTAGACTTTCAACTCAACTCTCCAACAAAAAGTTTTTTAATTTAATATATGTAGTGCAAAAATTTAAACTAGACAAATTCAAAGCCTTAAAATGTAGGTAGTCAAGGTGCAAAAAACAAAACTATTTTCTTCACTTCAAATGCAAATATCTTGCAATCCACATAGTTAATTTCTAAAATCTTCCATACATTCTTACATCAATCTAGTGCAAGATCTTATGGTTAGATATGCAAAAAAAACAATTTCTAAAGTTTTATGCACTATACAATAGACATGGTAGTTTTGAGTGGAATTTGATGAAATATAGGCCTTTAGGTTGCATTGAGGGTTAGTTGTTTATCAAAATTGCCTAGCACAAATAATTCAGCAAAAAGTTGTTCTTATTAGCTATAATTTTGTAGTTAATCATTCTCACCAAAATCCCTACATCAATAACTTCTATGACCAAGATTTAGCTAGAAACCACTACAAAAACTTTTACTTTGGACATTAGAGGGTTAATCCTATAGTACTTTACCTGAAGATAATAAGATCACTTTTTGAAGATTTATGATAAATAATTGAAATTCCATTAGCAAATCTATATCATGGATTCACGAAAAGCATTCTTCATTCTTTCCTCTAATGTATTAATTATTACTTGAAGCTCATTCAATGGCTACAACTAATAAAATGAAGTGCACTTTCCATAACATTCATCATCCACTGGTGAATGGTTGAGCATTTAGGGGTTAAAAAAATGGGTGAAATAAAGTGCTAAATTGTTCTTTTTCTTGGTTGCAATCCATACATCAATTAAAAATAAATTGTTTGTTTTGTTTTGTTTGATACATTGAAATCTCCTAGACCATGTATCCCTTGTTTGCATTCTCTTTACCATTAGCCGAAGCCTTGGATGAAGAAGGGTATACGACAGCTTTGTTTTGTAGTGCTTCAACCTACAAAGTGAAATTTATTGTATTTCAAAGTTTATATGAATTAAAAAAATCAGAAAATTATTTTTTAATTTTATTTTGACCTTGGCAATGCCATGAGGTGTACTACATTAGTCTTTGCTACATTTTGATGCACTTCTGCATCACTCATCAACACATTTTCAAATTATCATATAATGTGTAACTTTATCTTGAATTGGATTCATTGTTCAATCAAGGTTCAATCATAGTTCCAAATTGAAGTAATATAAGGTAGGAGGTTTTAAAAACGCACAAGTTCTAGAAGTGCCCACCTCCTTAAATGTACATTGCATGTTGCTTTTTTGTAGACTTCAGTCACGTACAACCGGTGTATGTTCCAGGAAGTAGACGCTTTTAGAGCTTTATGCCACTTCAGCTTCAAATTTTCATAATTAATTCCACAAAGCTCCAAAAAAACATGAAATGACTTGGGTTACATGCCAATTCTACTTGTCTTTTAAGGAAAATTTACTGAAAAATATTTGAAGAAGTTTCACCTCCCCCAAAATCAGTTCCAACTCCTAAATGGTCGGTTCATGGACCTCCTACCTTACATGAATCTCAGGTACTGTGGGCATGAGGACGATAAGGTATATTTGGGCTCAATTTACTGGTGAATTGACACCAGTCATATATATGGAGATAAAATAAAATATTATAAACCCCACCCCACCCACCCACCCACCCACCCCAAATAAAAATAAAACATACCATCATGACATACTGGTGTGACATAATATATCCTTGTAAGTTATTGGCAGTTGACTCCAGTTATGAAGGAAATCTTCGAGCGACCACACGCTCAGAAAGAATATGGGGAGGATATGATACCGTATGTGAAGGTTAGATTCGGCAGAGATGAAGGCAGAACGTTAAATCCAGTGGGGCCAGCACGCTGGAATTACCCGGGGGAAAACTCAGGAATTTTTTTAATTTTTCACATAATTTTTTTTTAGCAAATTTTTAATTCATACTTGCAATTAGAGACATTAGAAGATTGGAAAGCTGCGAGTTCCCTAAGGTTTTCAGACCCTAAGAACTCGTTGCACGTGCTGCCTAATGTGGCAAAGCAACTGCCACATCATTATTATTTTTATTTTAAATTTCTACTTTTTTTAATTTAAAAAAAAATTCAATAAAAAAAACAAAAATCAACGACAGTTGTTCCCCTGGTTGTCAAGGGAATAGCAATGGGAATAACCCTGAAACGGTCATTCTAGACCTCCCAAAATCCTCTAATGTTCCAAATTAGTTGGGAGGGATACCATGGATACAACTAAAAATAGAGGTCTTATTTTTTTACTTTTATCTCCAGAGAACCCAAAATTACCCTACTAGCCCCACTTCGAATGCAGGATTTCACGTCTTGCGAAATTAAGTCATATTTGGGAAAAAAAAATGTTACATGTCACCTTCTAGATCGTATGAGGTGGCATGGACCTTGAAGATTTTGACTATGGGAGTTTAATTCTGGCAATTGGATGTCAAATCAAACCTTCATGTATGGTAGCTTGGGAGGGGCATGGAGTTGTCATTTTTTCACACAAAGTTGGCTAACATTTTCTGTGAGCAAGACACTAAAGCCAAACATTTTACATAGTAGGCCCTCCCATATGAATTTTGTATTTTACAGGCCATAATTGTAAGAAAAAAAATCCCCTATTTTTTGTTGTGTTAATTCTATATTCTTCACCTCTCCTAGCTGATGTGGGATTTTTGATTGCAAATATGAATTCGAAATTTTCAAATTTTATCATGTATTGATAATAGATAAAAAAAATTATGTTGTCCTTGATGGTGAATTCATCCTACAAGACCCACTTCAAAGGACAGTTTTAGCGTCTTGCTTATTGTGACTCTAAATATTTGTAATTTTTTAAAACACTCCTTCTCTTTTCCTATTGTATTCTTATTTCTCAGCACCTATGTTGTTGATTGAAGGTCCCAACTCGATGAAGCTCTGGACATGTAGACTTGTAGATTATATATTCATAAATTCCAATTTTGAAAAGAGAAGACAAATATGAGAATAGATGAGAGTTTTTGACCTATGAGGCATGTAATTATAGTATAAAAGAGATAAGTAATGAATACACTACTAAAGAAACTAATTGGAGGATAAAGGCTAAGTAATAAGTTACAAAGGTTCCAACAAGCATAGAACTAAGGTATATAGTTGAAATTATGTTGAAGTTGGATTGTTATATCATTGCTTCCAAATTGAAGGATAAAAGAAACGAATAAAAAAAAGCATTTTTCACACACTACTTGAGATAAGTATGTGAGTCCAACTCAAGTTGGTTGTTTCCTTATCATTTTTTAATACTAATTAATAAAATTTAGTGACCTATTTGAATTTGTTGATATTTGTGATTGATGAGTTTGTATTGGATATAAGGGTGGTTGTTAAGTTACTCTATGTGTGTTGAAATGGAATTGTGATTGTCAAGATTGTTGGATCTATGTGAATTAATTTGGCTGGTGTGTGTTGATTGATTAAGTAATTGGAATCCAATGAAGAGTTGATAAGGAGTTTGTATTGAGTACAAAGCCGGATTACAAGGAGTTTATAATGTTGAAATATGTCAAAGAACCTAATTGGGGAATGTAAAAAGTTGATTGGAGAGATTAATAAATGACATATCCAAGTTGGTTTGAATTTTGCTTGTGTAAGTGACTAGTAGATGATTATGAATTGGAGAGAATGGAATCAAGAATTGGAAGAGTCATAGAACAACTTGCTAGAATGTTAAATTAGATCGAGAGAACATTGATTTGAAGAGAAATTATAGAGTAGAAAAATTATGCAAGTGAAAAATAAAAAGCATGCCAAGTAGAGAATTTTGGAAATGAAGAAGAAAAAAAATATGAATAGGATTTTAATTATAAATGCAATGGAAAATTGTTGCTTGAGTAAAATTGTTGAGTGAGGACAGAATGTATAAAATTAAGCCCAAGTTAGAGAAGAAAAATTGTGAGTTCTATTGCAAGAAGAACTATAGCAATTTAGTTTCAAGATGATTTTGACAATGGGGTAGCTTTGCAATGTTAAAATGGAGAAAGGAACTATATCCGATAAGGATGTTAAAGCTAATTAAAAAACCATCAAGTTTGTAAAGAATACAAATTGAGAAATAGCCTCCAATGGTTTGAATTTAGTATATTAGAGAGTGATTTCCTATTAGGTTATATTCTATTATTACATCCATAAATAAATGTCCTGATTAAAATAGCTCCAAAACAAGGGTGTGCTAAAGCCTTGAGTGGCCATGATAAGCTTGTGTCAAAAGTCTAAAGTTTGGTGAGCTCAAACTCCCATATTCTGTTGATAAGAGAACATTGTGATAAAAAAAGACAAACCACCTTAGCCTTGACCATTTTTGTTCCACATTGTTATTCCATTTAACAATGAGGTTGATCTTAGAACATCTTTTTTTTTCCAATAAATCAATGGAAAGATGTCTGACTTGGTCTATAGTGAGCACAACCTCTCAAATCTTGATCCCCCACCGCAAACATAGTAAAAAAAAACCCCAACCTTTATAAAATGAGACTTCAATCCTCCATCATAATGAACCTTTTTCATCTCTTCATTGAGCTTGGATTTTGCTTATTTGACTATGTTTTTGTAACACTATTTGAAATGTTTGGCACTTATAGCAACTCCCAAAAATGAGAGTACAAAGCTGCAATGCACATTTAGTAATCGTGTTGACTACTAAAGAGATATTGAGAAAAAAGATAAAAAAGTTTTGTACTAGTGAAGCCAATAAGGACAATTAAGCCTACAAAAGGCCATTTGGCAAGGTAGTTTAACTATGAAAGGGTGGAGATGTTCTTATAGTGTACTATATTTTCCTAGGACCATCTGTAACTTTAGAAGGATGCCAACAATGTTTTGTATTCTTTGGATGGTTGACTAGGCTTTGTGCATACTAATCCGATATTTTTTTGTACAACTTTATTGATGCAATATCTAAATCTTTGAGTTAAGTTGAAGATATCTTAGTTGCTTTTTGATTTTATATGGGGTGGTTTATCAAAAAAAATGATACTCTATCTAATGTATTTCAATATTTTGAGTTTTTTTTCATATAAAACTCAATTTTGACATTGAAAATGATTTCTTCTACCTTGAATAAAACTTACAAAATGAAGCTTTTGAAGAAAAAGATTTAGTTAGGTTTGAAATGTACAAGGGGAAGATAGATTTATTTTGAATCTAAAAGTCCATAAAAGTAATCAATCTCTCAATGTTTTGCATGGATAAAAAGGTTAGTATTCTTTCAACACTAGGCACCAATTTTGTTCAAAATATTGTTAGTGACAACGAATTAAAAATTTTCATTGTTGATTGGGAAATTATTGATTATAATGGCCAAAATCAAGTGAAGTTATAGTCTAGCAATATTGAAAATTTAGTACTTTTGAATCAAATATCAATTTATTGCTCATACAATCTAAAAATCATTAATTTTTTAAGGTGAAATGAAGGAGGTACTTCATTGATTAGTTGCAAGTAGTTAAGGTGGAATTAATAGTCATTCTTAGAATCAAGCTCATTGCCCTTCATCAATCTCCAAAGTCTATGGGACAATTTGAAGCAAGGTAGTAGTTTGGCCATTGAAAGTAAAGACTTACAATAGAACTTTGGACTTCATTTAAGCATTTGAAACTAATTTGTTTAAATATTGCACTACCAAGGATATGCAGGATATTAAATTAACTTTCAACTTTAAAGTCTATTAGTGATCTTAATCAAAAGTTGTGGACAAAGTTAAGAAAATTATGAGAAAGAACTTATCAAAGAATTAATTTATGCAGAATCTTCCTCATGGACAACCTCCTTAAAGGTTTAAACATTGACTATGTTTTAAAGTACTTTTGGAAAAAAAATAGACCAAAATGCAATAAATCTAATATTACTCTACCTTATATACAATTCCCCTTTTACAAAGAGAATGAATTCTACTTAAAAGTATTACTTAATAGTAAGGATTTAGCCCTTAAAAGATGAAATCTATGACCACATAGTTAAACTTCAATATCACACTTTCATGTGCTCTATTTTGCTATTAGACACATTGTAAGTTTAGGATGATTCATTTGCTCCTTGATGCCACTAGAATTGTATCAAGTGAAATCTACTAAATATAAATATATATATATATATATATATATATATATATATATTTTTTTTTTTTTTTTTTTAATTTTTAATT
This sequence comes from Pseudoscleropodium purum, assembly GCA_963969395.1. Taxonomy (NCBI): domain Eukaryota; kingdom Viridiplantae; phylum Streptophyta; class Bryopsida; order Hypnales; family Brachytheciaceae; genus Pseudoscleropodium; species Pseudoscleropodium purum. The sequence goes on along the minus strand of OZ017804.1, from coordinate 21,061,669 downwards.
TTAAAATTTTAAAATTCTTATTCTTAATATTTGAATTCCTCCCTGCAAATACAATTTTCTTCAATAAACCAAAGAATGATATGCTAGGGTTTAATGAATTTACTTGTTTCAAACTCAATGACTTTGGTTGGTTGTATCCTCTTGGCCTAAACTTGCTAATGAGTTGTCTTTTCTATTATAAATTTACAAACTTAATTTTTTTTAAATATTCATAACCTAATGATAATTTATTTACATCTCCAATTAATGCTCATCCCTATTGAGCATGTATGGAATTATTTACTATCCAAAACAAGTGCAATTTGTGTTTCAATATCACAAATATGACATCCAAAATAATTAGGTAGATTTTCATTTTTAGTGAACAATCAATGAAATCAATGGAGACCTACCAATTTTAACAACTACTAAATTTTTCATCAATTACTAATACAAAACTACTCCTTGTTTATGTTTTTGAGATTTTTTAGTAAATGTTTATTAAAAATTCAAGAAAAGACTTTGGTTAAACTCTCGGTAAACTTTATTAAAAAATCCTACAATTGACATTAAAGGAAGGTTGACTTTATATTACAACTATTACAAAGTTGGTACACCACAACAATAGGTATGCACCAAAGAGGCTTTGAGCACATTTCATCACTGTAGAAATGAAGCTCCACCTCTTTGTGTAAAGTACATAAGAAGAATCTTTATCAATTTGGGACCTCCAACACTAGTCTAAAGATGAGGTAAGATATGTCAATGAAGGTCATGGTAATGATATTCAAAATAAGAAGATTTCAAACCAAATAATAAACTATGATCAAGATTGAGGATTAGAAGATTGTAATTCTTCAATTTATCTCAACAATTCTCCAATAAATGTGTGATACATATAGAAGTACAAGTTTTGCTACAAAGCTTCAAGATTGGTGTTGGCAAAATTAAGATTTTCTTCAATTTTGAATAACATTTAAATTCTCTCAAAAGGATGTTACTCCTCTATTTCAAAATAAATAAGTGTTTTTTTAGAAAACACTGGATTAATGAATAAGGTACTCCTATTTGGATAGGATTGCATAATTATTGCAACTTCTAGTCATTCCCAACAGCATCAAAGTTTGTGGCTATGGATGTCATATTGAAATTGGTGCCAAAATTGTCTATTTTCATTTATTTTGCAAACAACTTTAGTGCATTGAATTGTATTTGATTGTTTTTTGCAAGTGATCAAATCCATGGAAGAAGGATGCAAACCATCTTCTACAACTCTTTTGGAAGGACATTGACTTTTTAATTGATGCCACAAAGAAAGTTTTCTAGAAGATGTACAAAGAAAAGTTGATCAACGTTTTCCTCTCATGGTAGCAATGCATGATCTAGACCTTACTAGTGGATGGCGGCAATCACTGCTAGCTACCACACATGGGCAAAGACAAGTTGCAACATCTCGGGGAATTTAATTTTGCAACTTTGGATATATTTTGAGACAATGCACAATTTCTCATTAAAACATCAAATTTAATTTGAAACAACCAATTTGAAACGACCTTGGATTTGTTTTGAGATATAGGGAATATGACACTACAGAAACAACAAGTTAGTCTAAAAGGTATTGATATGGCTACAAAAATCACATACATATTTAGAAGAGGCATTTGAATTATAAAATGCTAGATAAAATATTTAGAGGTTTATTAAGGTTTTAAGAAGGTTTAACCTCTTAAAAATGTACACATTGTAGGCTTCTATTTTAACTTAAATGATATAAGATACATCACTTTTAACTATACATAGTCATCTAAATTTTTATAGATTAGGTTGTCAACTTCTAAAAGATGTAGGATAAATGGTAGAAGTTTAACAATTCAATCATCCAATAAGATATGCCAAGGTATATCACCATGACATAAATTACTTTACTAAATATAAATAGGAGTTCTTATCAAAATTCACTTCTAAAATCTTTTTATTTAACACTTGTACATGGGAAGATAATACCTACTAATGAGCACATGTCTTTTTCATTGAAACAAAAAATACAAGGAGAAAAAAAATGGATAATAGTAAATTACTTCTTTGACAAGTGTTTTAAGTATATTCCCTTACCAAGTTCTAAAATGGTTTGTAGATTAGCCTGACATTATTTTGGTAACAACAATGGAGGCAATTCAAGCTTTGCTTGTTCACACTTTACTTTGGGCACCTCAAATGATTATACAATAACACAAAGATGCTCTCAATCCACTATTAAAGCAAGATAATTATAAAACAAGTGCTATAGAATGCTACTTCTACAAAATAAAGCTCTAATGCAATGCACTTTTATGCAAATACAATTCAGAAAAACATACTTCTATACTTCATACAAATAATATATCATCATAACAAACTTGTTTGATGTATAATCCTTACTCCTTGCTTGCAACTAGTTCCAAGCAATAGCATTTTTAACAATACAAACTACCTAACAAGTATGCATTGAATTGTTACAAAAGAAAAAGAACACATGCAATTAAATAAAAAAACAAGAAAAATGTGATTGTGAGGCTCTATCTACTCCAACCAAACCCTAACTATGTTGTGCAATGTGAATGCCATTGTAGATAGGATTTGAAAACTTGGATTCAAAACCACAAAGTTTGCCATACTTAGTCCAAAAGACAACCAATAAAGGTAATACAATATACAATAATCTTTAACCCACAAACAAGTTGGCTATACCACACTAACTGGTCCTAATAGTACACATGACACTAATTTTTCAAGGTCACACTATTTTGAAGAAGTACAAATTAAAATGTTATTTGTATTGCTCCAATTTTCACATTAAATTAATTTTGTGGTGACACTAGTTTCCAAGGAGATGCTCATTCCCCCTCCCCGAGACAAATCTGGGTAGTACCGGTAGTACCAGTAATTAGATTTGGTAATTTGCATGTTCGTAGTTTTGAGATTGACTTGTGCAACAAAATTGCATTTTGGCCTGCCTTGTAGTCAATTCAATTCTCCATCAAGCATTCCCACTCATTACATTATTTAGCATGGCAAACGTCTAGCCTTCAAAAATATCAAAAAGGCAAAATATTCTACACAACAGTAGTTTAAGGGTTCAAGATTTAACAAACAGGTCAAGTGCAAAACCCTAAACCAACATTTCACAGTCAAGAACATGTAGAACAAGCCTCTACAAAGAAATAGAGTGAACAGGATTTGCAAATGGTCTCCAACAGTTATTTTCTCCAGAGTACTGACTGCAATCACTTTTCTAGCATGAACCAAAAAGACTTCCTGCCTCTACTCCTAATTAATATTTTGTGCACAGCAATGCACCAGTGTATTTTCACTTAATAAACTTGTACCTGTTAGCAAGTTCTTTCATTTCAATATGTGTGCACCAGGGCTTTTTTTTTTTGAACAGTGTCCCCCTTGCTGGCTTCACTACAGAGGCCAGTTTTTGGAGGGATGGAGCCAGAGAGGTCAGATTTCTGACAGTCTGGCGAAATTTCGCCAAAAAAAGAAGCCCTGGTGTGCACAGGAATACCCTCAAAGAAACGGTTCATTCAGAAGTACTACAGACAATGACTTAAGTTAAGGGCAATAGGCACCATGTTACTCAGGGAGGTTGAAGCAGCTGCACAAAAGGCAGCCAACTAGCCCAATTATGAGGAGAAACAAACAACCTTGCTGAAGGAGTTAAACAAATATGATCGTGAGTTTCAAGTGATAACTTAACACTGAAATTAATTACAGGAAGAAAACCTCATTTCAGTGCATAGGTAAATGTGCAAAACTGTTTCTAGAATAGGGGCTATCTTACTTTAAGGGTCTGCACTTTACTCCTCAAAAACTACTTGAAGGCACATGCAAATAGTAACGTTCACATTCTTAGGATGTTCTCAAAAGGCAGATGCTGATCATCCTCGGAACAATCTGTCACCGTAAAAGTCGTCGCTCAAACTTCTAAACCACGAATATTACTATCTGCAAATTAGTTAGACTCTGGAAGCCTCATAATACACACTCTGGAAAACTAGCCCAGATAAGACAATACCTTGAATGAAAGCTTCCACCTTCAAGAAGTCGTGATAGTCCCAATTCTCTTCAAAACTCAACCAAAACTTTAGACAAAAGCGTCCAAACTGTATCTTCCTCAACATCTCTTTCAGTACATTTGCCGACCATCGCCTTCAGTAATAATTTCCTTGAAACTAGCTCCCCCTGGTATCATAGGCAGCACATGTTCCTGATGGGGGACGATGACGTCCAGGAGATACGGTCCTGGAGTTTCAAGCATCTTGGAAATAGCATCCCTCAAGTCTTCTCTCCGTGTGACACGGGCCGAAGATACCTTGCAACCCTCCGCAATCTTGCAGAAGTCAGGGTAGATTTCAGCTTCATCCTCGGGATCTCCCAAATAGGTGTGGGCTCGGTTCGCCTTGTAAAATCGATCTTCCCACTGCATCACCATTCCCAAATGTTGATTGTTCAAGATCATTATCTTAACTGGCAACTTCTCCACGTGAATCGTTGCAAGCTCTTGGATGTTCATGATGAAACTCCCATCTCCGTCGATATCGATAACAGGGACATCAGGGTGTGTAGCGGCGGCACCAAGAGCGGCCGGCAAACCAAAACCCATGGCTCCGAGTCCACCCGAGGTGAGCCACCTCCGTGGTTGCTCATACTCGAACCATTGTGCAGCCCACATTTGATGTTGCCCTACACCAGTCGAAATAATGGCATTGCCTCCTGTCATCTCGCACAAGGTCTGGATGGCAAACTGCGGGACGATCACTTGGTTATCAAATTTAGGGAACTTCATGGGCGACTGCAACTTGACCCCATCGAGCTCCGCTCGCCAGCTTGAGAAGTCCGGCCTTGTGGCTGGACCCTCCCTGATGAGCTTGTTGAGCCCGGCAAGAGCCAGCTGCACATCTGCACAGATGGACACATGAGGTTGCTTGTTCTTTCCTATTTCAGCAGGGTCGATATCAATATGCACAATACTGGCTCGGGTTGCAAACGACTCCAACTTCCCAGTCACACGATCATCAAATCGCACTCCGAAAGCCAAAAGCATGTCCGCCGAGTCAATAGCGTAATTAGCATACACAGTTCCATGCATCCCCAGCATCGACAGAAACCGCTCGTCCGATGCAGGGAAAGTCCCCAAACCCATCAAAGTCGACGTCACTGGAATGCCCGTAAGCTCGACAAATTCTCGAAGCTCCTTACTGGCGTGTAAGCATCCACCACCAGAGTAGATTACAGGCTTCTTCGCTGTCGCCAGGAGACGAATGATCTGCTGCATCAAAGAAACCTGTGGTGGGGGAGGGAGTCGACTTAAATACGACTGCAGCCTCATCGGTTGATTCCAGTCGGGAATCGCCAGCTGCTGCTGAATGTCCTTCGGGATATCAACCAGCACAGGACCCGGCCGCCCTGAAGCAGCAAGGAAAAACGCCTCCCGAATGACGCGCGGGATATCATCCACAGTCATCACCAAGTAATTGTGCTTGGTAATGGAGCGTGTCACCTCCACAATGGGCGTTTCTTGAAACGCGTCAGTGCCGATAAACCTTCGCGGCACTTGGCCGGTGATGGCCACCAACGGGACACTGTCCAGCAAAGCATCCGCCAACCCGGTCACCAGATTGGTGGCGCCCGGCCCTGACGTCGCAATGCAGACTCCCACGCGACCCGAGGACTTGGCGTACCCTTCCGCAGCAAAAATCTCACCCTGCTCATGCCTGCAGAGCACATTCCTAATAACCGTAGACCTTGTAAGCGCTTGATGAATCTCCATCGAAGCACCGCCGGGGTAAGCGAATGTAGTACGCACACCCTCCCTCTCCAAAGCCTCCACGAGAATGTCTGAGCCTTTCCGAGGCTCATCCGGGGCATACCTGGAAACAAAATCCTTCGGCACCGGTGCAGTCAAGGTTTTGCCACTGCTGATTCGGGATTCAATCGCGTCGGGAGCAGCCACATCAGCTTCCTTCACCGCCACGGATCCCATACTCTCCATTCCTCTCTCTTCACTCAACACGGCACTAGGGCCGGCGGCTCGGCTGCTGCTTGCATTCCGCCGCTGGACACCGTGCTTCACCACCGTCGCACCTTGAAAGAAGAACCCGCTCTTGAGCTCGGCACTTGCAATCATCTTCTGCGACGCCGGCACCTTCGCGAACGCCACCGCAGGAGCTCCATCGCCGCCCCGGCTACTCGCGTATTCCGGTCTCACCAGTGCACCCGAAGCCGAGGTTTGCACTGCCCCCGCTCTACAGGCTTGTGCCATCGTTCTCACCCCGTCCGCACCAAAACCCTAGCCGACGCTCGCACCACGAAAACCTCTTCGTACCGTCACAAAACCCTACCAAGCAACCTCCTCTTAAAACCTTCACAACCAAAACACACAAAAACAACAAAATTAAGCTCCAACACAACAATGCCACTACAAATTCTTCAACCTCATAAAACACCAGAACACCCAAACATTCCTCAAAAATCGCTCAAAAACTGCTCAAAAACTGCTCGAACTAAACCAAAACTTGCGCTGCAAGAAACACACAAGATGCTGAACAGGTACACAACATTTACAGAAGCAATCAAAGCGGAATTCGCAGAGCAGACATTCACGGACCTCAGTAAAACGGTGCAAGCGGCGGCGACGACACTGAGCTCAGCTCCTGAATTCTAATGCAGAGAGATGACTATATGAGGGGAATGGGGCAACAGTTGGATAGTGACGAATGAAGAAAGCTCCATTGTGACTATCATCTACTAAATTCTGTGGATGAAATCTCAGTGAATCTTGGGTATCCGACATTCTAGTCCCTCACTGGCTTACGCGCAAGGCACTTCATCCATTCAATCTGGATGTTATTCGTTAGAATCTTCAGATGTTTGCTGCAGGCTTTTGTAAATTACTGTGGGTGTGCAGATTACTGTGGCCTACAGTACTGGAGAACTGTATGCTTGGGGAGCAAGTTTGGGTCATTTAAGAAGTGAATAATTACGGTCAATTGCATGTCAGGTGTACAGTAATAACTACCGTAATTGAAGGTCAGATTCGGAATAAATTAAGGCATTTTGGTTTTTAAAAAAAGTGCCACATGTCATCTTAAGAATAAAGTGAAGTGACGTGGACCCCTAAGAATTTGACGTGGAAATTCAATTTTAGTGCTTGAGTGCTCAATCAAACCTTCAAATATGGTAGTATTTATCTTAACCCATTAGGGCTTTGATAGTCAAAATCTAAACAATGAATAACGTAGAAGTACTTATTTGAGTTAACTTAAGTATTTCAACCTTCATAAAATAATTTGTGTCTCGATATTTGCAAAAATAAGGATGAGAAAGAATGAAAAAAAAATTCTCCAAGAATAAATATTTTATTGAATTTAATTGTGGATTTTTCACCTGAATCTATTCCAATCTCATAGACTCACCTATTTTAGTTAGCTTTGACACTTGTTCCTAAAGCAAGAAAAAAAAGAGATGAATGGACAAGAAGGTACACACAAAGAATTTTTTTCAATAAATAGTGTATCTAATTATTGTCCACAATAGGTCAACATATGCAACCATCATGATTCAAGAGGGGCTTGTCCAAAATAGATTCTATTTTCCTAAAGAAGTTCCAAGGGCTTTTTTGACCATGAAACTTGTCAAATATCCAAACCAATGCTTGACTTTTTAAAAACTTCACTATTTGTATGATGAATTTGATCAAATTGAAATAAGTATTATAAAGATAATACTTTGTAATTATAAAGATACAAACAAAAATATGTAACAAAATTCAAGAAAGGATTCTGGTGCTAAGAGGTTACAGTAAGTATTCCAAGTATATATTTGGTAAATTGATTGGTAATGGGAGGTGGATTTTTCTTTAACCTTTAAACACTAAAGGGATGACCCCCAAAATCATCCTTTTCTATTATCATGTGAATCAGTAGCTTCTAAAATTGCAAAAGTAGTCATTGCTATTGTAGAAGATCTTCCCTTTCCAAAATAAATTTTGAAGATGAATAGTTGCACTTCCATCCTATACATTTTGATTCCTTGTCATCCATGGGACACAATGTGTCCGCCTTGGGGTTCAAGGGTTAAAAAATTTGGAATATACAACAATACAATGATAATACAGACCACTAATACTATTTTGTGTTTTTGAAACTCAGTTTAGTGGATGAAATGAACTCTCAAAATGCACGGAGATGAGTGGTAAAATGGATGAAATTTTGTTATAAAGTTTGGAGATTTCAATTTGAATTTTCCATCTGGCAATTTTTTATTTGTTTAACGTCCTGAAGACACTGACTGAATTGGATGGGGGCCAGGAGGTCTGTTGCTTGAGGAGTAAGGCAGAGTTCAAAATGAACTGGGAACCTTATTTAGGGAGAAGAGTAATGTAGACGTTGCACCTAATAAGGTAGCAGCACCCATAACCATCATTTTAAGGGTTTTGAACATGATTATTACTAGTAGACATCCAAAAAATTATAGAATTTTATTAGCAAGAGAAAAATAATTATTGCACACTTTTGAATATATTATTTGAATACTTTGAGAATACTTTGTGAATTTTTGAAGAGCTAATTTCAATTGCACCTAATACCAACACTAGGGTCTGATGTTCAGATGTAGTACATCCTTGTGATGACATTTATTCACTTCCAAAGATTATTGAAGATTTTATAGGTGATGGTTATGGGTATAGTGATGGTTGTGGGTATGGTGATGGTTATGGGTATAGTAATGGTTATGGATGTTGCTACCTTACATGTACCATGCGAAGAATTTTTGGATGGTGTTTTTTTATTTATGTTACTCATTGGTGTAAGCTTTCAAAAATAAACTCTATAATGTATGACATATAAGGTAAACCTACCTATGACAGGCAAAATAATTGATTTGTCAGATTACTATAACCAAAAAATTCTGATTTTTTTTATACAAAGATAAATATGAAAAATGAAGGAAGCAATTGAAATTTTATTTTTTGGACAAAGTATCAGTTTTTTTATGAATTTTTAAAGTGTGCTATACAGTTGGCCCAAATAAGTCTGTAGACTACCTCAAATTAGCAGAAAAGTGTTTTCATAATGGTCATCTAACCACCTAAATTAGCCATAACAATTTCTAACATGGCTAGAAAATTTCCTATCATGGACATAACGATGAAGGAATAAAAAAATAACTTGTTACTACTAGTTTACACTAAAAAGGTGTAAAAATCCCATGATAGTCACTAATAACTCCATGACCATCTCCCAAGGCTTTAATTATGGCCACAAATCAATTCAATGTAGTCCCAATCCTAGTTATTAGGAAAAACCTATCATAAGTTGATATTAGATTGTAATGAACAGTTCCCTAGATGCCTATCATAGAAGATTTGATTGTCATAGGCAAATTTACTTCACTAAACATAACAAAGGACATGAATAAACACTTACTAAAGGTTTGTGCATGTGATTTAATTATTACGTTTTCAATACTTTTATTTATTCTTAAATATTATACATTTTTTTGTCTATAAGGTATTATATTTTGATTTTTGTGATTTTTTTGTCTTTCAATTGGTTGATCTTTAATAAATTTGAGTTTTCCCTCCCTAAGCTTTGTATATAATTGAGTGGCATTTGTCTTTTTGGCCTTGTACCCCTATAGTTCGCATTTTGCCTACTTCACAAAACACCTAGAACTATAGTATAGAGGTTCAATCTCCAAGGAATGATCAAATAGTCTAACGTAGTGTGACTAGAGTCACTTGTATTAATAAAACTAATCGTTCAATGTCGATTTTAAAGGGAAATAACATTAACATAACCCATTGTTTTTAGGAATTGGAATCACTCAATTATCCAATAACTAATTTATGTCCGACACACATGGATGTACAATACAAATATGAAGTCTCAGTCTTATCCTAGTATGTTGGTTCAAACAAAAAACACGCTTAAGCGAAGGAAAACATTAACATATAGCTTTAAGCAAACAAATCTTCAATTCCCTGTTGCATTCGCTTAAAGCGTAGGCTCACAATATCTGTTTATAGTGTCACTCATCATTCATCAAACCACAAGTTAGTATAACAATTCATCACACTTCAATGTCTCAATACTTTGCTTATAGCATCTTCCAATTAAAGTGCTTTAAGCCATTCTAACACCACAGTTAAACTGTACACTCCCTCAACCTATCAGTGCACTGTAACATTCTCTCACAGCTTTAAGCATTATATAATTCATTACAAATGCTTCAAAGCAATTTTTCAACAATAGACTCCTACAATTGCTTAAGCATATATTACTCCCTGATTAGTTTAAAGCAACTACACATTAATCATCATAAAACACTCTGCTTTAAGTCATAATGTAACTCAGTCTATACACTTGAAGCGGACTTCCAATCAATAAACATAAGGTACATCGCTTAAGCGGCCATCACTGCACCGTAACATCATATGCTTAAGCGAACACATACTGATTCCATCAATCAGCCAAGACATTACATCAGATTGCTTAAAGCTATAACTCAACTTCCACTCAATTGATTTGCTTCAAGCCTCAATGAATTCACACAATGTTTAAGCAATTCCAAAATTATACTTTATAAAATAAAAGTTAAATTACAACAGCCACAACAGCTTTAAGCACTCAAGCATACAAATTCCTCTCCACAAGAGATTACACAACAATCAACTATGTCCAATCAGTGGGACTTACACACAATTATCAAATATATGCTTAAAACTTTATTACAAAAAATACTGAACAACAGTTCAACTGGAACACATACGACTAAACACAATAGTGAGAAGTGAATGAAGAAGAAGAGCTTCAAGCCATATAATGCCGACTAAGGCATCCCTTCAAATCAAACTCGGTTAAACCGTTAATAACTAAAAATTCTTGCACTTCCTGGAATCCCACGGCATTACTAAAAATCAATAACAATTTATCACCTATCACCATGAGTTTCTATAACCAAGTCTAATTTGATCTCCATTCATACATAAAACCAAAAAAAATTGTTTATTGAACAAATTTACATGCTTACAACCCCTTGCTTGCACTTATTTTGGTTTAATTTTGTAGATTATCGTGATTGATCATCACATCGAATGGTTGGGATTTAAAAAGTATTGATTGTGTTTAGCTTGGCTACCTCATGAAGTTGGAAATAGAGAATTAAAGCATCTTCAATGAGAATACAACATTTAAGGTTGGCACCTTCAATATAATGGTCGCTAAGTCATAATGAGGGGCAAGATGACTTTATTGATTAGGGAGACACAAATGCAAGTTGACAAAGGGAACCATAGGAAATGACATTTGGTACCTCAATTTGTGTCTAATGTGGTTTATTTGCAAAGAGTAAAAGAGGAGCTATGGTGATTATATACTATAATGAAGCAATGTTATGAGCAACTTTAAGAAGCATTATTGTAAGGGGCTCAAAAAATCATTAGATGAGAAGTTGTATGAAAGATGAGTTTAAATAGATGTTAGAATATTCTTTATTTTCTCATGTGGGCCTAAAGTTGGAGGCAATGGGCCCGAAACAAAGTTATAAACACTCATAGTACTTGGCTTGTTACAATTATCTATGCTAAGATTATTTTACCGAAAACAACACATATGGAGCAATGAAGCTCCACCACCTTTTGAGAATGAAGTGGTAATAGTTTTTATACATTATTAAACAAGCTTTTGGATTTGGTCCTTAGTTCTTTTAAAGCGTGATTGTCTAAGCAATTCATAATTGTCTTTGTTGCAAAAATGTACTACTACAATATACACTTGTTCTTGCATGCAATCTTTTGGTGAATACCACAAATAATAAGTAATACCATACAAATGAGAGTACTACCATTGAACCATGTTTAGTACTACTATTTGAGGGTGCTTGTTGTCTACATTATTACGACATTCCATAGGAACTAATATGTAGGAGTGAATTCACATAAACACAACACAAATTTTCTCATTTATGTTAAAGAGTTTGGATTGCATGCATGCACTAGAGGTGGAAGAATTGTCTTGTGGCATAGAATGAACATTTCTATGGAGAAGTTTGATATCATAAAATAACCTTTGAAGCCATTGGCACCTAATCTTTGTGGATTTGACAAAGCTTTCTTTGTCTTGCCATGCAACAACAACATCAATGTCCTTGATTACTCTTCACTTGTCAACAATCATTTGCGGAGAGATGGACACAACATTAGTTACGATTTAAATGGCCATGTCTACAATTCATTCTATTTATTGTCTAATGGCATTTACTACCTGGAATGGAGTTTAAACTTTGTGATATGAATACATGTAGACATAACATTGTGCAAGGATACAAGCCGTTACCTACAAAAGTGTCAAGCATGTCCTCTAAGCTTGATAGAAGATTATCAAAAATCCTTACAAACAAGTGGATATGATGTGTTGCATTAATTTGTACTCCATGAGAATTTGTGACCTCCAAAGGTAGGACTTTGAATCTCTTTTTGAACTAAATAATGCCATATGTTGCTAAAGAAAGCATACGAAGGTCTATTGTTTTATATATTGAATTTAGAGACAAGGCAACTTGAAAGTATGTTGACACATTTTTCTCTTAGGAATGATCACATAGACTACTTGTAGCACATAAAAGGAAAGCCTAGTGATTGTTGAATTTGTATACTTGCATTGCATAATTGAAACAATATAGAGAATTTCACAATTCTTTCTCTTTTCAATTATATAGCACTTAAAAAATACTAAAATTGGCATCTAATCCTAGTTGTTTATATATATTTTGGACCTTCATGGAATTAGCTACAAATTTTTGAAGTTAAAACACTATGATCATTAGAAGTGTACTTTTTTTGCAATTAATGTATAATATTGGTACATTAATGGTGCATTGAAAAAGTAAAAATATCCCCCTACATTGGAAAACACCTTTAGTGCTTGGTCAATTTTAGAACCTTCTACTTTATTGTAGCCATTTTTTTACAATGTGGACATTGCCATTTTAAACCTGACATAGTGAAATCCTATATGAAAAGGTTGGAAATTTTAGAGCATTGTTACCATAGTTGGACTATGTAGGATGGCAAACTATATGAAAAAAAGGTTCATGAGATCAAATTGTTTGGAGACAACATAGTGATTGCTTCCCCACCATTGAATAACAGCCAAACTTAATAAATAGTAGCAACTACAACAACAACGATTGTACTTCAACAACAACTTTCACTTTAATGCCCAATATGACCACAAGTTGCCATTAGCAATCTAATAATTAACACCACAAGAATCATGACCAAGTAACAAGTCTCTAATTCTTAGGTGCAACTAAGAAATAATAAGCATGAGACAATGGTAAGAGTAGGCAATATTTGACAAGTTTGCCTAGACTTAGCATTAACATATAGGGAGTAGGGGATATAGATTAGGTTGTCCTATCATGTTGAGCATGATCTTGTGCCATGGCAATGGTGCTCTTAGAACATTTCCACTCCAAAATTATAAACTGACAAGTTCATTTTGGACTTTGTTCTACCAACCCGAGACAAAGTTAAGTCATGCATACATGGTTGGAATCAAAACCCCATTGCAATAGTTAATAAAAGCCCCATTCCTCCAAAAATTCAAGGAATTGTTCAAGCTAGTCTTTTGTATTCAAACAACAACATTCATGTTGAATCTCCATTTGCTATCATAAATTGCAAACTAGAAGTTGATCTAGCATTCACAAATAATATGCTATGTGATTTTTCCAACTCAGAGCATTCCACTTACCTATATCATTCATATGTTTTTTGAGCAATATTTTGCTCAAAAGTGATACAATTTTTTTCCTAAGGATATAATTAGACTATTAGGGATATATTTTGCACGTTTGTTCACTTATACAATAGATGTAAAGAGCTACATCACTCCAACAAAGATCACTTTCTCCACGACCAAGGAGGATTGACCCCTCTATTGCCCCATGTTTTACCCTTGTAAAAAACACTGAAATTTTTTATTTGCCACTCATGATAAAATTTGCAAATTCAGAATTCATATTTACAATTAGAGACCCCAAATTAACTTCGGGACATGATGAAATACAAAATTTAAGCAGCACAAAATAAGGGACAATTTTGACATTTACCCTCTCGTGGGGCAATAGAGGGGTCAATCCTCCCTGGCCCTTTCTCCACTGCCCCAAATTAAAAATTAAAAAAAAAAAATCCTCCTTGCCCGGCCATTTTGGAGTTGGAACACCACTCCAGTCTGCCGCTTGGGGGCCATATGCCGGGTCCAGTGGAGATGCTCTTCCCTGGAAATCCTGACTCCGAAGCCGGAACCTGTGCACTTGTGCTTTCGCAGAGGTGCTCCAACCTCCGTTGTGTGTGCGCCTGCTGGCTCCTCGCCCCGCCGGCCCAGCGATGGCGTTGCAGCGGCAGCTCATCCCCCCGTTCCGCTACGCGATCGTTGAGGACTCCTTCTTCCGCGGCGCTTACCCAACCATCAAGAACTTCCGTTTCCTCCGCCGCCTCCACCTCAGAACTCTCGTCTCTCTCACTCCGGAGGCTCATCCCAACCGAGACATGCGCGAGTTTTGCGAGCACGAAGGGATCACTGTCCACAACTTCTTCGTGGACAAGTTCCAAGGCGATGGCGTCACTCTCACGAACGCCAAAGTGATCCAAGTTCTCCAGATCATCATCCGCCCGGAGAATCTCCCCGTGTACGTGCACTGCTTGGATGGCACTCACGTGACAGGCGTGGTGGTCATGTGTTTCCGGAAGCTTCAGAGCTGGAACTTGTCGACCTCCACTGCCGAGTTTTGCCAGTTTGAGAAAGATGGGGAAATTTCAAGAGAGGAATCGCAGTTCGTGGAGTCGTTTCGTGGGGAGATTGAGGTGCCGGTGGTTATCCCTAAGTGGCTGTGGCAGGGGATTCGCACAGTGAAGCATCCGAGTTTTCGCTTGCGCTTGTTGCCTGGGGAGAATCTGGAACCCCAGACGAGTCCGAAGAATGCTGCCGTAGCCGTGACGAATCGACCGCGCTACCATGCGAGCAATCCGTTGAACGCGAAGGCGGAAAACGGGCTTGAAAATGCAGCCCTAAATCCGCCCATGGAAGGCACGGTGATCTACGGCGACGGCGACGGCGGGCGACGGCAATCGGGAGTGAGGATCCGGCACATGGGCGTGTGGTTGGGGAGCGATTCTTCGGGGATTGATGAGATTGTAAACAAGCGTGGTGGGGTTTTGGTGAAGGCGCCTCCGATTCTGGCTCTGGATAGAACTGAGAGGTGGAGCGGACCGCAAGCGATTGTAGGGTTTCCGAGGACAGGGTTTCAGGAAGTGCAGGATAGTGAGAGCCGGCGCAATCTGGAGGCGTTGGCGTTGGAAGGGGTGGACGTGTTGGGGCCGCGGAGGACCCCGGGGTGGCCTCGTCAGGCGCGCCGGCCAAGGTCGATCATTGGGACCACGAATCCCAGCAAGAGCAGTTCGGGTCGTGATCAGGAGATTCCGCAATTTCCATCTACAAGGAGGTGACAGGCGAGAAGGTAGAGACAGCCGAAATCGTGCTTATGAGCATAATTCGCATTGTTAGTCCAGTCGAATTTTCACATGTTTTGGATATGTTTTCGTTGATGAATGAGAGTGGATTGACCGTGTATTAGGCTTTAGAACAAATTGTTCAATACCTTCCGTATGTTCTACGATGGGACTACTTAGCTACAGTGCACCAGAGAAACTACCATGTATTTAGGTTCCAAAAAGAGTTAGAACGCAGCAAAGAATGCTTTATGTGTTGAAGTTCTTATTGCTTGTGTTTTAATAGGTATGTTCTTATTTGGGGGATGTCCACCTGCTGAGCATCGGATCGAGTGGCGCGTTGGAGTCCCTGGCGACTTTGGGTGTTGCTGCGTGATGATCTTGAGCTGCTGTCAAGCGTGGAGGACTGGAAGCACACTTATCCATTGAGGCTTCGAGTCTGGGAGATAATAATCCATTGGCACTGTTGTTATTTCCTGGCGTGTCCACACATGCAACGTTCCTCAGAGGAAGGCGAGCCTCAGTTGAAAGATGGATGTGTATCTTGGCATTCATTTTAGGTTGCTGAGAATTCCGGAGCTTGGAGTGGTACTTGTGGTTGAAGCTGCTGGGGTGTAACGCTTTGGGTCGCTTCGGTCCTGTTTATTCTCTGTGACGGGATTTTTGCCAGGTATCTCAGTTCTATGGGAAGTGTAGTTGCGCAATTGTTCTTTATTGTTTCAATTTTTTTGCCCTACTTTATGCAGCTTGCTCTTATCCGATTTGTTGACTAGTTTATACCATGGAAGACTTGGAGGAGGAACCCAGCATACTGTAGGGTTTCTCCCTCCAGGCGATCCTTTGAAGATCCCCGGCAATTCACTGATGACGATTCCTAATTCTGACTTGAGGGTGCTTTTTGAAGACCGTCATACATCACAAACCTTTCATAAAACCGTGAATAGGATTCGTGATGGTGCTGGAATGATTGCTAGGGTGTGCGTGCTGTCCCTTTTATGGTGTTGTATCATTTTTTCGAATATGTGGTCTTTAAGGGTTGGTCTCTTTGACCTATGGTTTTTATGAATACACGAGGGTCCTCTATACTTCGGATACATTCCGTACAGGGTCTGCATGGCGGGTCCTCTATAATACTGTCCCAGCTTGTTTACGAGCAGAGTTCAAGCATTGTAGCAGTTGAACGTTTTACGTTCCAATGGTTTAGATCAGTGGAATCCGTTTAGGGGCTTAGGAAATCCCTGTTGAATCAACGCCGTCGGGCTGTTGGATGATAGGTCGTAAATCATGCCTCTGGTTTTACGGTCAACCTTTTTTTAGGGTTGTGAATGTTTCATGTGTTCTTCTTGTAATTCGATCCATCCTTCTATTTTGTGGGGCTCCTGTAGTTGTGGAGCTTGAGTTCTTTTTCTTTGACTTGAAAACTCTTCCCTGATAATTGTGCTATTGTAACTTGCACTTGGGTTTGTCAACTCACATCGCGTTTCTTATGTCTCATTGTGCAGGGTGAAAACGTATTGTATCTTTGAGCTGGTTTTTGTTTCGGCCTTGCATCACCTGAGAAGATGTGTGGGTACAGTGCGGGTGTGTCTACTACCTGTGTGCGCATTTGTGCCGATTATGTGCAATTTGCAAAGATCACTCAATAACACATTGTGCAGTCAATGTCACCAGCATTCACGAAGCAACATTGGGGTTTGTGAGCCTATTTTTGTGCTCGGTCACGGCCGTTAGAATGGATTTTCTGGAAACTAATTCAGCAAGCAGCCTGAGATAGGGAGGTTAACAAGAATCGTATATAGTTTACTTTCATGTGTTTGGATCTAGTTTCACTTTAGGAAACTGATCTAGCTTCTTTGAGCAGGCTTCCATTCACGTGTATGAAAGTCACTCTTTCGTTTAACGAAGTTGTGTTTACCATTCGAGAATTTGCTTCTGTGCTCTGAGCGAATGGAAATTCCAAAATTTGTTTGGGAGATGTGTATTAGATTTCTGCAGTAGATTTCAATCTGACACCGCAGTGCAATGCATGTTGCTCAGTGCTGATCTATTGCTGACATCATTTCCAGAGAGAAATCACCTGTACAGGATCTTGGTTATCTTTACTTGTTTGCAAATTGTATCCAGACGCGTTGCGTTTGTCATTTAAGTGAATGAAGATGAACTTTGTCTCATCATATTGCGGTTACCTTCGTATCTTGAAACTCACTGGTCATCTCTCTTCTACATGACGGATGCTGTAGTAAAGAAAGCTCACCTCTTTCAAGAGTAGCACTGCCTTGCATGTCATTCGATTGCATCATCCCAAACCTGGTTTAACTCTTAAAGGACAAAGTGTTGAGCTTGGAAATCATTAGTTTCTATTACCGTGTGAATTTTTGGCTTAAAAAATTGCAAAAGCACCTAGTGAAAGTCAAAGTACTATAGAAGAGCTTCCCTTTTGACAACAATATTTTGAAGATGAATAGTTGCACTTTTGTCCTACTACAAGAAATCCCTAAGTATCATCCATTGGATGTCAAATGTCCTTGTCAACATTTAAGGGTTAAATCTCTATCTACATTTCTTAATTTGAGAGAAACACTTTCAAGGGCCTCAACAAAGTACAAATTGATACATACATAGTAGTGGGTTTTAAAGAGAGGAATGGCATTGAAAGAGAGTGAGTTTAGTTGCAACTACCGGTTATCACAATGTTGAATAATATAGAAACTTTTGAGGATCCCATGTAAATAATGGTCACCAATACCATCTACAAGAAAACTTTTGAAGATCCTAAATGGTAGGAGTACTTATCATATTGATTAATCCTTAAAAGATGGGTTGGTCACCATGGAAATCATCCTTTTCGGGTACCATCATTTGCTTAAACCCTTGAATGAGAGATTGATCATTGTGGAAACCATTTGTTTGGGCATTATGTGAATTTTTGGATTGAAAAAATGTAAAAGCATTCATTGGAAGTCAAGCTACTATAGAAGACCTTCCCTTTTTGTACCAAATTTAGAAGATGATTAATTGAACTTTTATCTCACATGGAGAGATTCTTTGTCATTTATTAGCTGAAAAATATCCACCGCATCGTATATGGGTTAAAAAAACCCAATTGCACTCATTGGAGGTCAAACTACTATCAAGGCCTTTGTTTTCCACATGAAATTCCAAAAATGAACATTTGCACTTTTAGCTTATATAGAAGAATCTTTGTCATCTATTAGATAATTCTCCATCATTCAAGGGTTAACATAAGTAGCCACTAGAGAGATGATAGCACAAAAAATTATGTACATGTAGAACCTCTCTTAGTGCATGGTGCCAAGACTATACACTAAGAGAGGTTTATGCATTTAGAGAGTTCATAGGAACACTTGTCTTTCCTAGGGGGGCCATATGTCTCTCTATCTTGATTGCATGTGCATGACCACCTATTCTTTACTAATTCTTTGATTGCATATTATGCAATATGAGATGTTATAGTAAGAGAGGCTCTACTTGTACTACGCAAGAGCTACTAATTGGGTTCATCAAATTCAATGCAATAGAATATTTTTGAGGCTATTGGAAGATTGCAAGTTTCTAAATTATAGGAACTCTGCCACATAAGCAATCTAATATAGTCAAGAGACTACTATGTGAAATAATAATATTTAATTAATTTCTTAATGTTTTTTTGAAAAAACTTAATTAATTAATTTTTAATAATCTTTAATTTTAGCTAGCAGTGGCTAGTTCATAGCATGGGAATGGGCTTGAAACAATGTCCTAATGCCCTCAAATCTCCCCCAATTAGTTGAATTGAAAATGCTACATTTTGGGTTTGTTTTTCAATTTGAATGAACTTTGAAAAACTCATTAATCTTTAACCCCTAAAGGATCGAGGCCTTTTTTCTGCCCAAAACCACTGGAAATTGCCATTTCTATAGGAAAGAGTAAAAACAAATTTAATTTTTTTTTTCACCATCTAACTGTAGGATCTTACACCTCACTAGTATAAAAAAGTGTGGAAAAAATTTCAAAATTTTTCACCGCACAAATTGCAAGATATTTGCATTTAAAGTGGAAAAAACAAGTTTTTCAGCACATTGCTAGATTGGATTTTTTGACTTTGAACATTTTTAACTGAAATTTTTTGCACTATAGAGTTTTGAGCTTCTAATATTTATAGTGGAAAATTGAGTTGAGAGTCTAGGTAAAAAAATGAAATTCAAAAAAACTTAATTTTCATTCTTAAAAAAATTGTTAAGTAGAAGTAGGTATGACATAGAAGGAAAATCTAAACTATTCATATATTTTAGATGGAATTTAAATGCACTAATCCCAATGGTGAGATTGTTCTAGCAAGTAAACTAAACCATGTAAAATAAAAAAATTTAAAAAATTAAAAAATTTTCATTCAAAAATGAATCCTACAAGTTATTTTTTTCAAGAAGATGCTCTAATTACCCAAAAAACAAGAATGTCCATAATTTTCTCATAACAAATCCAAATGAAATGAACCAAAGCTTTTTGGATAGACAAAAATATAATCTATGAGGAAAAAAATATTATAAGAAAATTCGAATTTTTGCAAATTTTTTTTTGCTGCCTGGACTGCCACCATCCCCTTATTTGACCTTATTTGGTCATAACTATTGTTCTTGGGCACTAATTGTGAAAAAAATTATACTCTCACAAAGCTTATCGGTTTTTCTATCTTCAGAAAAAGTATAAAAAAATCACAACAAAAATTCAGTCCATAGGTACCTACCCGAAATCCTATTTGTCCCCCTAAGGGACAATGGTCCTTTAGGGGTTAAAATGGGAAACCTTTTTATACACATGGCAAAGGAAATAGTACTTAAGTCTTGTTTAATTCAAATAGAATTCTACTACTTGAGTGAGATTAGTAGGAAATAAATTAACATTGAAGATTTCAATGTCAACTTTCGAATTGCCACTTTAACGTATGCATTTAGTATTGCTATTCAAAAACTTATTAACCTTGTAATTCTATAAAAGACAAAAAGTGTCTGACAAATGACTTTTAGAATTCATGTAGAAACAAAAAAGTGCTTCTATTCATCTTGCAATTGGATTATTTTTTGGTTGACTACCTATATCACCTCATTCTTTTTTAGTCAACAAGGGTTGAAACTCTTGCTCCACAAATATAGGATTGCTACAAAATTTGGCACAACATGATTCTTCTATTACCAAAATAACCTAAGCCCCTACTGAAACCAACACGTCCACAATTCCACAAGAATGAGTCAATCAGAGGACCTCAGACGCTAAACCTTTCCCACGAAGTGAGCCATGCAGGGATGAATGAACTCCATCGAGAAGAATGAAGATGAAGGGATGGATGAACTCCGTCCTGGGCTGACTCGAGCTCACTCTTCTACGCAGACAGGGTTTAACAAAGGGTTTAGCCAATGAAAGGAAACCACGTGGAAACGAATGGAACTTTGCAACGCAGACAGGGTTTTACATGGGGTTTAACCAACGAAACTCATCCACGTGGCCAAGCCTTATCCCCTTCCCCCTCGTCGTTTATCCCACCCTCCTGCTTCCCAATCACTGCTCCACAGGGCTGCTCTTTGCGGAATCACGTCCCTAGATTCAAAGCTCCGAATGTAAGCAAGAATCCATCCCAGGGTGCGTTCCGGATTTTACACCCTCGTCGTCGCAATTGCATCAAAATGGCAGCTATGGCGCAGACGGTCGCCTCTGCCGGAGCGTTGTTGGGAACCACCAAGAGCTTCGCATTCTCCAGCAGCAGCCGCTACTCCAACCAATTGGGCGTGAAGGGCGTCTCCAACGGCTCCCGCATCAGCTGCCGTACCACCTTCACCATCCCCAAGGCGCGCGAGTGGCTCCTCGCCGAGGCCGAGAAGCGATGGGAAGCCGCGCAGGAGAGTCCATTGGCCGGAGTCCAGTTCACGCACGACGAATTCGCCGACGCCCTGTCGAAGTACGACTTCAGCTTTGAAGTGGGCGACATGGTAGGTGCCAGTGCACTCGTCTTGGTAACCCTTAGGGTTAATCGCAACGTGCCTGTCTTCTTGAAGACGAATCGTTTTGGATAGGTTTGAAATTTGAGGCTGTGTTTATAGCTTTGAAGTAGGCGACATGGTAGGTGCCAGTGCACTCGTTTGGGTAACCCTAGGGTTTAGCGCAATGTGACTGTCTTCGTGAAGATGATTGTTTCGGATAGTTTTGAAAATTTGGAGGCTGTGTTTGTAGCTTTGAAGTTGACGATATAGTAGGTGCTGTGGTCCTTGTTTTGGTGACCTGAGGGTTAATTGCATTGTCCCTTGCTTCTTGAAGATGAGACGTTATAAATAGTTTTGGTAATATAGAGACTGCTTTTGGAGCTTTGAAGTTGACGACATGGTAGGTCCCAAGCCCTCGATTTGTTAACCCTTAGGGTTTAATCACAATGTTCTTGAAGATGAGTCGATTCGGATAGGTTTGAAATTTTGGAGACTGTGTTTGCAGGTCAAGGGTGTGGTGTTTAAGTCGGATTACAACGGAGCGCTTATTGATATTGGCGCTAAGGCGCCCGCGTACTTGCCTCTGCAAGAAGCGTGCATTCACAAGCTGAAAAGCGTGGAAGAAGTAGGGCTCTTCCCGGGAATTGAAGAGGAGTTCGTCATTGTTAGGGATGACGATGATAATGGTCGCATGATTTTGAGCTTGAAAAAGATTCAGTATGATCTCTGCTGGGAGCGAAGCGCGCAGATGTTGGCGGACGATGTCGTCGTTAGGGGAACGGTAGGGCAAATTCAACCCCTAATTCTTGAATGTGTAGTAAATTGAGTGTCTCTTATTCTCATGCATTGGTTGCAATCATCTGGTGGAGTGCAATCAAGTCATGAATCGGAAGTTTAGGTCAAATTTTATGGAGAATGTACCAGATGCGTGCAATTCAAGGGGTCGTGCTCTCTGAATGCAGCATTCTTTCGAATATTTTTCATAATTTTGAAATCGCTGTATCATTATTAATGAGGTTGTTGCAGTCATTCTTGATGAGTATTATTTTAGGTCAGGTTTATCGATGTTTGCACCAGCTTTTAGATCGTCTACTTGGTTTCTAAGCACAGAAATGACCATTTGGAGATCAGAGCATCTTGTATGGATAAGAGTCTGAATTTTGATTCTCAGTGCTGACATTGGATGGGTGTGTATTCGAGGGCAGGTCTTATCCGCCAACAGAGGCGGTTTGGTGGTGCTTGTTGAGGGTCTGCGCGGTTTCGTGCCATTCTCTCAGATTACTGCTGTAAGCCCTTGTCAATGAAGCCCTCTATCTTGCAGTAAACTAGGCTGTTTCAGGAACTTTTAGATATCATTGAAAAGGGAGTCTTCCTCATGAGTATTACGGACTCCTGGCCTATTATTCGTGGGGAGGCATTTGAATGATCTCTTTGGGCATAGGAAGACCTCTCCATGAATCATTAGCGAAATAATCCTCATAGTGCTGTCTAATAGTTTCTGAAACGATCTCGTTTTACTGGAAGACTCTTTCGCGTTTAGAAGATACTAGAGTGCCTAACCTCTACCGTTTGCATTTCGTAGTTCGTGCCATTGGAGACTCGCTTATTGATGTATTCTAATCTATGTTTTTTTTCTATTGCTCTCCAGAGGCAAAACCCTGACGAGCTTGTGAATAAGGAGATTCCATTGAAGTATCTAGAGGTGGATGAGGAGCGCACGCGTCTGGTGCTCAGCAACAGGAAAGCCCTCGCAGAGAACCAGTCCGTGTTTGGAATTGGTTCAGTTGTGGAGGGAACGGTGCAAAGCGTGAAACCTTACGGAGCTTTCATCGATATTGGAGGAGTCAGTGGTCTCTTGCATATCAGCCAAATTAGTCACGACCGCCTTACCACTGTGGAGACTGTTCTGTCGCCCGGAGATAAGTTGAAGGTACGCCAAAACCTAAGTAAAGGGGTGATAATGTCTTCATTTTCTTTCTGTGCTTTGTATCACAGTGCTTTCAGTTAGTGGTACCGACATAACGGAGAATTTAATCTGCCGTGGATGGGCTTTTTCAGGTTATGATCTTGAGTCAGGATAAGGACAGAGGCCGTATCAGTTTGTCCACCAAAAAGCTTGAACCTACACCTGGTGACATGTTGCGCAACCCACAATTGGTTTATGAGAAGGTAATCCATTTCCTACAACAGACACCTTCTATGATTCTGTGATTAACCCTTAACCGTCTAACTAAAATTAGAACGTCCACTGTGGAAACTAATAATCGATTATATTAACTTACAATACATATTTATATTGTTCAGAAGTATAGGGTATGATTTTTTCTTTCTTTGGGGACATTTTAGAACCTTCCTTGAAGCTTCCAAATGATTTTTTCAACCTAGCACGTTTGGCCACTGAGGGATTAATGAATTGCTACGATGAAACATTTCCTTTGAGGCATGCTTCTGAGGTTCTCAATGATTGCTGCGCAGGCTGATGAGATGGCGAAGACATTTAGGCAGAGAGTTGCTCAGGCTGAAGCTGCCGCTAGGGCTGAAGAGTTGCGGCTACAGCAAGAGGTATGAGATCATATGTTCGCTTATAACAATGCCCGTCTTGCTGTGAAGCCCAGGTGGTTGTCCTTGTGTAGCTCTTTCTGTAAAATATTTCGAAACAACTCATCGTGAGTCATCTCTAGTTTTAGTTTTCTGATTGCAGGATTCTATTGAGGGCTTGTGTATCTGTTTGGCCTTATGGAGTGACTCACAACTTGTGTTTGTGCATCAGGGTGGGTTCGCAGTGAGGAATGATTTCTCTATAGTCGACGATTCTTTGGGTTTAGACGAACTGAACTTGGATGACATTCCAGCTGCGATGTAATAAGAAATATAGAATATGCCTCATTAGGAGTCTTGAATGTTCTTCCCAGCACCCTGAAGCCCGTTCCATGTCGGGTAGAATGTATTCATTTTTTTTTGGTATGCCTAGGGAATGAAATTGGTAAAGGTAGATTTTAAGCACCCTCTTCATCTTGAAGTTTGCTCTGATGTCTTTTTTCGCGTCTGTTCAAGGAGAGGTTTTGGAAGAGATGGATATTTGTGTGCCATCTGGACGCTGGAAGGGCTTTTGCATGTCTCATGTGCCCTAGAACGTACATCAATGTTATCCAATTGCCAGAGAGGGCCCTTTCTTACCACTTGACAGCGCTTGTACTACCGACTTCTACTTTTCCGGATCTTCAGCACGACATTGGAGCTCAGAGCACATTTTTTGTGAGCAGTGGTTTGCAGAATTTTTTGTGAGTTTTTCTCTGTAGGGTTTGATTAAGGTTGATGTGTACACTCAAACTACAATGCCTGGGCAAGACCAAACTCCGTGATAATCTGAAGATGTTCTCACATTGTGCGACATACAGTAACTGTAGAGGGGGACAGATGTGAAGCCCTAACTGAAACCTTCACGTCCCAAACCCTAATTCTTCTCACGCTAATTCTCTGTGTATTATCACGTTTGCATTCTCGATGACGTCCCTTCAACAGGTAATTTCCGAACTAGGGCTTCGCCTGGTTTGAATTCTGCAGGAGAGAGGACAGTCACCCCAAATGCGATTTTAATGAGTAGCTCAATTTGCGATAAACCCTGCCAAAGGTGCTACAACAGTGCGCAGGATATTTTAGAATATCATTAAGAAGTTCTATTAAGAGGTTTGTCATTTTATGAAGAGCGTAAACCCTGTTTCCACCATTTTAATGTTTTCATATAATTGTTTCATTTGTGTTCACTTTCTGTCTCATGTCCTAGAAAAAAAGTATTCTTGTGGGTTCCTCTAACTGACCCTGGGAAGGCACGCAGGAGAGATTCTCCAAGAATTTATAAGAAAGAAAATTTTGGAAATAGGATGCAGCAACAGAACTTCCCGGGAGGTCACCCACCCCAGTACTACTCAGGCCCAAAGGCGTTTAACTTCAGGGTTTTGATGGGACCTGGTGTAGTAGAATTGGTGTGACTGCATCACGTCCAATTCTGGAGTAGACGTTATTTTCTAGGTTGGTCCGTCAATGCTGCCATCGGAGCAGTTGTAGTTGGAGATCATCTGGGACACCTTTGTAACTAAAGCCGCAAAAAAAAGCAAATATTTGCACAAATATTAGAGTCACAGAAACTCAGTTTTCAGTGGACTGTGAAGCTCAAATTCTCAATCCACTTGTGCGCAGAAATAACAAGATTAGCTACGGAAGCTCAAGGTTGGTGTTCCTTGGAGAGCCTCTCGATTTCGCCATGCTTCTTCATGCAAAGCGGGAGGTACACAGGGAGCAATTTGTAGCGGAGATCATCTGCAAGATTCGGTACACTTCTGTAACTGAAGAAGTAAAAAAGGATTATGTACACAAATGCTAGAGTCACAGAAACTCAGCTTTGACCGAATAGTGAAGCTCCAATTCTCAAACCAACTATTCGCAGAAGCAAAACGACAGCTCCGGAAGCTCAAGCTTGATGGTCCTTCGAGCTCCTCTCCAATTCGGCATGCTTCTTCATGGTAAGCGGGAGGTAGACGGGGAGCAAGAAGCAGAACAAATTGAATGCCCAGACGGCCATGTTGGCAACTGCAAGCCCACGCCCAAAAAACAGCCATCCTCTGTCGTCTGTTGTTCTCGCAAACTCAATCTCCAGCCACGTTGCGATGGTGAACAGCCTTCGCGTGTTGTAGAATACCGGTACCATCATCCGAACGGGCAGCGATACCGACGTCAACAGACTTGCCACCGTGATTTCAGACAAAACTTGACAGACGATGAGGAACAAATGCGGTGTGGCCGCGTTCATGGCCACTTGATCGCCCTTGATGTAGGAACCGAGGATGTACGCCATCGCCGTGGGAACACTTATCAAGCCCGCGAACGCAACGTAACGTCTCAGCAAACGATTATTCGGGAACAGAGTTCGCGGTTGTGGCTGGGTTGGACATGGATACACGTACTTCGCAAACAAAACGAAGTACACCGAAGCGAACCCGGCGAAGAGTACGTCCCGGAGAGGAACCAGCCCGCTCGCCATGAGCACGAGAGTGAAGACGATGACAATGAACTGCACTATGAAACCCGGGCGACGAGGTTTATCCACCTGTGATTAAACACAATACATTTTCAGTTCTGCGAATTTTAATGGAATATCGACGAAAGATGCCGCAAGAGTGCAAACCGCAAACACTTCTTAATTCACAACTGAAATTCTTAACCCTAAAATTCAAATACCAAAAGAACAGAAATCTCCTAATCAGCGAAATGAAATACAAATTTGAGATACGAAAGAACTGCAAGGCCTCACATTCTCCTCCATTTGTGGACCTGACTCGCTGGATTGTGCCACCTGATCAGTCATACTCCCCCGCCTCAATTCTTTCTCAAATGCAACCCCGTCACGCTCCTCAAGAGTGAACGACAGCAACGATTTCGAGGACAAGCTCAGAACAATTTCAAAATCAAAGTTCGAAATCCTCGTCCAAAATTTGACCCTAGAATCACCGCTCTAGCACCTCCAGAGCACAAATTGGTATTTCTGGAATGAATGCTCCAATTCACGTAACAGTGGACACAATAGAATTGAACCCAGCGAGCTTCAAGATTGCAAAACTCCCGAAGCGTCGGAATGCGAAACTCAAATCCTAGTCTGTCAGAGGAGGTGAAAGAGTACTGCGCCAGATTTCTTCCCAAAACTTTTATGGGTACTTTGAACTTCCGTCTGAAAGAGTACTCCAGGCAAGTTCCGATGTAACCAAAGCTGCGCTCCTACAAGAACAAGTGAATGCTACAATTGACTCGGATCAAGCTTTCTTCCCAAAACTTTTGTGCGAACTTTGAACTGCGAGCGATGCTCTCAACTTTAGACCAGGCAAGAAGAAATTGCGATGAAACCAAAGTTGTACTACTACAAGCAACAAGCGAATGCTGCAATCGAATGGAGATTAAGCAGCGCCGAGGAATGGCAGTGCTTTGCTGGGAGAGTTTTTGCAACGGGGGACTTGCACCGTGGACGTGATTGTGTTTGGGATTGGATGGCCAAGTGCAATCCATCTACACTGGTTGACCTATCCATAGAGTGCTCGAGCTCTGAAAGTATTCTCTACCGCAGAGGTACATTTTGCTTTCTCATTGCACCAGAAATGTAAAAAAAGGCGTAAATTTCAGGTCCTCTAACATAGAGGTGCATTTCGCTTTCATTGCACTAGAAATGTCAAAACATTGTACATTTCAAGGCGTGGACTCTTTTAGAGACCATTATGTTTCAACTTCGTAACTAATTTCACAAAGCTCCAAAAAATATGAAATGACTTTGGTTAGATTTCAATTTCATTTGTTTGAATGAAAATTTTATTGAAAAATATTTTAAGAAGTCTAACCTCCCCAAATTAACTATGAGCTCTTAAATGGTGACTTTAAAGACCTCCTATCTTAGTGTGTGTTATGAAATACTTATATGCAATTATAACTTTTTATCATTGGGCAAGAATATTCTTACAAATGATGTTTGAAATATCTCCTTAACATGAGTAGTAGTGGTAAAATTATAGTGGCATGTAAGCATATTCCGCAACACACATTAATCTGTTCAAAAAGCCGGCATCCACTAGATGCATTATGAATGCTTTCAAGAGCTCATTGTTGAAGGATCATGCAATGAATGAAGTGCATCCAAATGTTGAAGAAGTGCTTTGTCTATTCTTCAATTATGAAACTAAGGTGGTTATTTTGTGCTTCATGAGTATTGTTTAAGGTTGTAAATGAGTTTGTATGAAGATGGGAAAAAAATGAAAACTTAGAAAAATGATGATTTGATGTGTAGATCCTATTTATGCTATAATTTATTTTGCCAAAAAATCTCAACATCTACATGCACCTTCATTCTAGGGACTTTCAAGGGTTGATGGGATAAATCTATATTGTCACTATTCACAATAGAAAGAGCTAGATTTCAACTAAGATTTTGGTCTACTAACAAGCAACCAAGCTTGTAGGAAAATTTACCCCTAAATACTCAACCATTCATTGAGTGAATGATGAATGTTGTAAAAACTAAACTTCATTCAATTACTAAATATTGAAGAAGCTTCAAGAAAAAACATATCATATATTAAAGGAAGAAGAAAGAATATTTTATATGAACCAATGATATAAACATATTAGAGGGATTTTGAGTTATTTATTACAAATATTCAAAAGTACATTTATTATTTTTAGATCAAACACTCAAGGGTTAAAAAAAAAAAGCAAATGAAATTATTTAGCTAGCTTCTCCAACCATTTTGATGAAATTTTGTTGAAAACCACCATAACTTTTATTCTGTCTATCCAAGTAACAAATATATTGTGGGAAACTCATCAAAATTGGTGAGGCATCCACATTGTTAGAAGCACAAACTTTATTAGAAAGTAAAAAATGAAAAAAACAAATGGTCTCATAAAGGTCATGTTGTAAGACTATTTTATTTTGGAGCATGCATGACATTTTTGCAATCACCCTTGGAGTCTTGCACTTCAAGTCTATGTTTTTTGAAATTCCAACCTATATTTGTTTGAAAAGTACATCAATTTACAAATAGTTAATTATATCAATAGCCCATTGCAAGTATAATATAGGATACAATTTTGGTGCATCTACCATATATTATAAGGGTGCAATTAAACTCAATAAGGTGGGATTTATGATTTTTAATGTAGTATTTTAGTCCAAGAAAAGGCATCTTTCATTCATTTTTTTGGTGTGCCAAATCCTATGAGTAAAAACACAAATGTATTAGTAGGCAAGAATTGTTTATTTAACCTTGAACTTCTTAAAATTAACCAACTTCCACAAAATCTGTGTATCAAATGTAGATTGTTACTTCCCTCCAGGACATGCCTTGGAAAAACAATCTTTATCCTATATTATTAAATGTTCATAAAGTAAACATTTACCTCAAAATTTGCAATTTTGGAAAATTTGAATTCTTGAAATATTTTCAAGTAAATTTTTTTTTAAATGATAAATGGAATTAGCATCTAATCTAAGTTGTTTCATATTTTTCAAACCTTTGTGGAATTATGTGTGAATTTTGAAGTTGGAATTACAAAAGGTTCTAAAAGTGTCCATCCTTTAACTTGTTCTTTGTTTGTAAATTGACAAATGCAATTGGAACAATAAAGAAATTGATATGTACCTCCATATTAGAGAGTGCTTTTAAAGCCCGGACTCACTACAAATCTCTAACCTTACAATGATTCGAGCTAGCCTTCACCATTCTACACTAACTAAGATAGAATATAGAAAGGATGCCAATGACTAAAGACAATTCATTTATGGACAATGCACAATGTACTTTAGTTGCAAAATTCCCAAAATTGAACAATTATTGATGACCCTCCATATATGTTATAAGTAGGGAATAGAAGATTTCTAACACATGCAATATTATATAATATTACAAATAATATATAATTGAACTCTTTGGCTATTAAAAAATAACAAATATTTAATTTATAAACTTAGTTTTTGGCTACTTGATAATGATATTTTTTTTAATTTATCAACTTTTTGGCTATTTAACTCATAGCAAGATATTTTTGCGAA
The DNA here is from genome assembly GCA_963969395.1 of Pseudoscleropodium purum. NCBI lineage: Eukaryota > Viridiplantae > Streptophyta > Bryopsida > Hypnales > Brachytheciaceae > Pseudoscleropodium > Pseudoscleropodium purum. The sequence continues at coordinate 21,031,572 of OZ017804.1, read as the reverse complement.
GGATGTTATCAAGAGTTAGTAACATATAACATCTAATATTTGTCTTTGAGAATCTAGAAGAGGGTGAAATTTTGTAATATATATGATATTTTAATGCCTAAGGTGTGTGTTCACTTGGCTTTATCTCCCATTGTTAAAACTATTTAGCAAGATATTAGATGTATAACATTCAACATATGCTCTTTGCTATCTACTAAGCCTAATTGGTGTTTTGCGTGGTAGGTAGATAAAACTTGTGCCAAAGTTTGAAGACATGTTCTTCAACACGAGTCTTGTCAAGAATTTCGAAAAACTAAAACCAACAAATATGAAGATTTCCATTTAGTATCAATCGTATTATGTAAGGTGCTTCTACATGCACCATTTGTAAGAGTAATTGTCAATCTTATTGCACCTCTGATGTTACCCAAGAAGCTACAAGTCAAAGGCTTTGTAGAGCATTTCTTAGTGCAAAGCATTGAGATTGATCTACAATAGAATTAACAAGTTTTATTTATTAAAAAAGCCCTGTTTTGGGATCAATGATTGATGATTATATTTTTGTCAATATTTTACATTAGAGGAAATTCACCTAGTTTGAAGGACTGTGAGTTCCTCGGGATTCTTAGCTTGTTGGAGCTTATGGCAATTGTTGCTTGACATGGCAAAACAATTGTCACATCATTTTAAAATATTTTTTTCAAAAAAATTAAAAAGAATTTTAATTTTTTTTCATTTAAAGATTTTTCATTTTTCATTTTTTCAAAAAAAATTTGACAGCCTGGCATTCATTAACTACAAGGAAAATTGCAAAAGAACAGGTCCTAAAACGGCCCTCTTACTCCCCCCAAAACCCTTCTAATGTGGTTTTCACTTGAACGTTGTATGCAAATGTCAAAAGTTGTTTGTTCTGGGGTGTTGATGGATGCTTGGTTGTAAGAGAGAGAAAATAAGTACAAGAAGAAAACAAAGTGCACTCAAATTATAGTGCAAAGTCAAGTTGTAGATTTTCATAATGGAAAGAGTTGGCAATTGGGATTTACGACAATGGATGAGACTTCCTAAATTTGAAGCAAGAGACCTTTCCTTGAATTTTTGGGATCCATTGCACAATATGCTTATATTCATGAGCATTGCATTTGTGTGATGAAGCAAATACATGTATGCATTGTGTATTGAGATTAGTGATTGATAATTGATTGAATTTTTTTTTTTTTTTGGGGGTGGGTGGGTCACAATGATAGGAATCAATAAATCATAAGATCAATTTGTTAATTTTGAATTGCATGCAAACATTTACAAAGAGATTCTCCCCAAGTCCAAATGACATATTACTTAAGATGACCCCAATTATGTTGAACCAAGGCCGAACCAACTCAAAACAAACGTTTCTATAAAGTTGCAACTTTCTATCTACGGTGGAGGTATTATGAATATGTAAAGAGAAGTTAAAAGAGTCATTGTATGAACAAGCTCCCTTCTCATACAAAATGGATCCCACACAAGTGCAATGGACTCATTGGCAATGGGAAGCAAATGCACTCCAACAATTCTACCATAATCATTCTTCACAACAATGACTGTCTACAACAAAACCCAAACAAAATCCAAAAGAAAGAAAGTTACCACCACAAACAAAACCCCTAATATCTCACTTTCAATTCAAAGAACAAAAATGCAATGTAATGAGACCAATTCAAAGCAATCAATTGTCCATATCTTTTGGAAGCAATCTTATTACATTCTCAATTCTATTGAAATTGAGCGAAGTGTATGTGGAAAATTTGAATCTAGAGTAGTGCCTAATGCGAAGGTAGGGAGGATTTGGCCAAGCTACCCATGTCCTAGAATTGATCCCACAAACAACTTGTCACATTGGTATAGTCGCAACTAGCCCTTTTTTTTTAATTTTTTGAGAGAATGCTAGCATGACAATCACTTAAAATTTGGTGAAGCACTATATTTCTACATTCATCCATCTTTTGAACCCAGAAACACTTTTCAATCATATTCATGCACTTTTTCATCCCAAAATTGACGGCTTCATCCACATTTCAAATAGAAATAGAAAATTTCTGATGTAAAAAGATTACTTTTATTTGGCAGAAAGTAGAAAATTAATTTTGCAAAAAGTGCAATCTGGCCCCATGCTGAAAAAACAAAAAAAGGGCCGGCTGGTCGCAACCTCGCAGAGCTCACCGGCTGGTTCAGCTGGCCTGCGCAGGGCAGTTACAAACATCCCTTCGTCGCTTCCAACTGACAACACCTCCCCGCCTCCAGGACGTCTGCCGCCAACTTTCAATTCTTTCCTTGGACCTTCACCCGAGATTCTTCAACGGCAGCCTGGCCCTACTCGCCGTTCCTTTCTTGGCGATGAAAGCGTCCTGCCTAGGGCACTGGAGAGCGCGCTTCTTGTGATCCTGGGAGTTCGAGCGATGCGATGGCTGCGTCAGAAGGATTTACGGCGTATGGCGTATGGAAACATGACATCAGGGACTCTGTGATGTCGTGATTTGAGACGATGTGTGTGTGTGCGATTGAGATGATTCAAGATTTCAGAATTTTGTGTGCCGGTTGAGTTTAAGAGAGAATCATTTGTTGTTAAGAGTTATTTTGGCGATAGGATCGGGAACAGATGAGAATTTTTCGGTTCCGATGAGGATGCTGTCTGGTGAGGGCTTGCGAGAAAAAAGTGCGTCAGAATTGTATCGCGCCCTTGCAAGAGCGCTGATTAAGGAGTTGGAGGATTTTGAAAATTGTGTTTACAGAGTTAATTTTTTCGGAGAAGACGGAATATTGAGACAGATACTTTGCGTGTGAGTCGACAGTCGAGGAGCGTGATGGGAATTGGCAATTTAGTAGAGGAGCGCGTTTGGTTAGAATGCGTTGTGATTACGAAGGAGATTGTGCAAACATAATGGAGGTAGGGGAATTCTTCGGTGGAGTTTGGTGATAAGAATACAATGAGAATATAACAGATGTAGATAGACTGAGTCGACTGCGCGGTGAATGTGCAAGTAGGAGGACGATGAAGAGAAGCAGATTCTTCATAATAGCGGTATCGGTATTCAGAAAGTGGTAAAGGCGATTGTTAGATTTTTGGAGGAGTGCATAGTGAGGGATTAAAGACTCTTTACTGTTGCTATGGCGAAGTATTCGCGGCCTCTGCGGATGCCTTCAAACGAAGATCGCATCTACAAGATGCGAATGTATGAGAACAAGCTCGCGGACAATGTGAAAGCTGTCAGAGATTACGACCAGCAAATGCGGGCTGCGGAGTTTGCGGAACAGCATATCAAGAAGAGGGAGATGCATGAGATTGAGGCAAGGGAGGAAGCCATTCGCCAGTGCAGGGAGCAAAATCTTGAAATTCGGAGGGCGAAGTTGTCGATCCTTTTAGAAGGAGAAGAGCAGCTATTGAATGACGAGTTAAAGACGAACTCAATGACACTTGCCGAACGGCGAGCGTGGCTAGAGGCTCGCTCGCGAGCGCTGAAGCAGAAGCAGAATGCTGAGGCATGCCAGAAGGACCAGTACGTGCAGGAGATGCTGGACAAAGCTTGGCGTGACAATGCGGACGATGTTCGTGTTCAGGACTCGAAGATGGCAGTGCTCCGCGCCGTTGAGGGCCGAAAGCGGCAGCTGGAGGAGGCGGTTGCGCGTAAGATCTTGGAGGAAGAAGAAACCAGAAAGTTGGAGGAAATCATGGAGAGGGAGTGGAACATTAAAGAGCAAGCGCTCTTGGCTGAGGTTGCGACAAAGGCGGCCAAGAGGCTGGAGGCCATTGACATTTTGCACGAGCAAATCGCATTGGTTGGCAAACTCAGATCTGAGGAGCAGGCAGCTATCAAGGCAGAGATGGTAGCCATGAACAAGAGGTGGGCGCAAGAAGACGAGGCCCTGAAGCAACAACAAATAGAGAGGAAATGCTACTTGGTATTATCGATAATCAATCTTGTTGCATTAATGATCTCATATTTCGTCACTGTCTCATGACTTCACAATTCGGCCAAGCCGCTACGCCTCGACTATTTGGACACGTTTCTACTTGGCTTATTGAAGAACACGGTTCATGGCACGCAATTCTTTTCGTAAATGTTTGTCTCTTGTGAGTTCGCGCTAACCTGCAGTGAGAAGTAGTCGTGCCTCACGCGGAAGCTCTACTAAAAGTTACCGTAATTCGAAAGCGTCGTCGAAACTCCACACCTGCCAATAATTCTACTGATGCGCATTAATTGTTAAGATGAAGTGGGTTTTGATTGCAAGAATTTCTGTTGTCTCACCACGCTAATGCCTTGTTTAACCGTTGGCAATGCAGGATGCGAAAGCCAAATCGATATCTGAATCTAACAAGGGTCTGAGATGTACGAAGAACAGGGAACAAGATGCGGACAAGAAATTTGAGGCCGAATGCATGGCCATGACAGCTGCCAGGGAGGCTCACGAAATTTTGCAGGAGAAGGAACTAAAAGACGCTCAGAGAAGAGAAGCTATGCAGTATGCCAACCATCTGAAAGCTCTGATGAGTAGGCTCAATGCTGACGAGTCAGTTAAAAATGCTCAGTTCAAAGCCGAGGAGGATGCCGAATGGGCAAAGCGAGAGGCTGGGTGGAAGCGAGAGGAAGACCAACGTCAGCGTCTCTGGGCACGTGTGCATGAGGAGAGGCAGAGCCAACTCAGAGAGAAAGGTATGTTATTTAGAGATCCAACTATACTTATGACTTCTCTATCAGTTGCTTGACCATTGCTGAACTACATACGTTGAATCATATTTAAACTGCTCGCATCCGAAATCCAGCCCTTGAATCTGCTTCGCCGGTGCTTAGGAACTGAGCATCTCCCCAAAGCTTCATAAACATCCATTTATCCGTTTCCACTATCATTTTATTCACGTATTATCCAGCAAGTCATTGCGCACTTTTAACTGACTCGTTTGCACCAACAACAAACCAATTCTGACACGGCGATGTGCATTCGAACTTGAATACAGATAAGATAAGATATGAGATTGAAGCACAGAAGAGACTCGATTTGGAGAACAATGAGAGAATGGCTAAAATGACTGCAGCTGAGAAAGAAAGACAACTGGCAGAACAAAGAAGGGTAGCTCTATAACCACTAGAGCTATATTGGCAATGACTCCAAGATGAAAGTATCTCACTTTCTGGTGCCCAACTCTAACAATGTGAGTGTGGTTTGCAGTCAAAACAAGGTCTGCTGAATGTGCTGGAGGACCAGCTCAGAAATAAGCAAGCACAAGAGATCAAATCAAGAGAACAAAAGCGTGTTGAATTTGAAGGTCATTGCACTCCGATGATTTACTTATAATGGTTTTAAGAAAATGCCTGACTACGATCCATTTTTTTGTAATCGCATTACCGTAGTGAAACTGACGTGTTTACCCTAGGCAAGACTTGAATTATGGCACTCTTGAATAAAAACACGAGACTAAAGGCTCAGTAAATGCATGTCATTTGCAGGCATTGTGGATCAAGAGAGGAAGTACAGGGAGAAGGTGCAATGCGAAAGTGTTGCCTTGCCATTCCCTGAGCCAAATTTCAAACACAAACTGGTGAAGTGGATGGAAGATTAACGTCACGTTCACAAGGTGACCAATCTGGTCACCTTGCTGGTCAAAGCATATTTCATGGTCAAATTGTTATTGGCTTACATTGTTATTGGTGTAACAAATGTTTCAAGTTTATTTTCCACAAGTGAAAACTTCAAAAGACTTGCTCAAAAACGTCAAATTCAATTTGTTAAAACCCTAAATAAACTCTAGATCATATTTTCTATCAAAGAATGCTGGTAGCTCAATCTTTTGTGAAGCTCTCATAATACTAGATACTAGGATAAGGCCTCACTCTCCACCTTTAATTGAAGGTGGTCAAATGAGGGAGATGAGGTTGATTAGCACAACTTGGGATAATAAGTTCACTTATCAATAATTTTAAACCAGTAGCTAAAGGTTGTAACAATTCAAACATCAACAACTTAGATCCAAGGATCTTGAAGATCAACAAATGCTCTTTTCACATAGACTTTGGAAATGAAACATTCAATCTCTATATTACAATATTGAATCAAGAGTGTTTGCCTTGACTTCAACAAAGAAGTACACATAATGTCTTTATCCAAATTCTAAATGTTTATAAGGAATTGCAAAGTGGCAATGATTGGTGCTTATATCTTAAATATTAGTTAAACTTTTGATTAATTTAGAATTTAAGAAAGTAAATTTAGTTGTTATCTTTTGGTATCTTAGTCCCTATTGTACCTTCAAAATGTTGAATTGGATAAACACTAACATAATTTCAAATGCACTTAGTTCCTATTTTGCCTTGAAAATGTTGTTGTATGTGCAATCTAGGCGTAAGTATCTTTACACACGAAAATGTAGTAAAATAACATGGATTATCATCCCAGAGAATTCTTGATGTTCTTCTAAGCTGTAGTATCTGGATTTTCTTTCTTCTTCTAGTTACTCTCTTCCTCTCTCTTTTGAATTCAACTACTATCCGGATTTTAGTTCGGATCTGACTTCATTCAGTTTCTGGTGACAATTCCTCAATATACTAATTTTCAATTCTTCTGTTTTACCATCAGAGGGATTGTTGTTGATCTTTTGAAGGTTGGGGACTTCACCACTCTCGTTCACACACACTAAACTGACTAAAATAAACAAATATCCAAGTAATCTACGTATTGCAATAGAAAAGAAAAATCCGGATCTTCACAACTTTTTAGATGGCCTATTTGGCAAGTAGGTTACTTAAGATTATATTGTCATACTACAAATGCAAACATTATATAGAATATGTATATTCACATATTTTAGATAAGTTTGAATGTTTGTAACATAATAATAAAGATGACGTTATTTGAAGTGATTTCAAAGTCACGCCTTCTCTTTGCCATTATAAGAAACTATATAAAAAAATGATTCACTTGAAAGCTTTATCTTATTTAATATTCTTCTTTTTTCTTTTTTCTTAAGATTATATTATGTCAAATTAGAGGGTTTTTTTGAGTTTTAAGATGAAGAATCTCAACCGAAAAGTAAGTTTAATTTTTTTTTATTGCAATTGCCGAACCAACCACAACTATCAGATCAGCCACAATTGTCATTGAGTTTTTCATTGCTACATGGGTGATCAGAAGATGGAATTAGATCATTTCAACCACCGAAACAATCTCGCATGAAGAAACAATAGCATGGTCATCTTCAACGTTGTCCTGTTGTAGATTTGTATATTAGGTAAAAACATATTATAATATATTATATTGAGTAGTTTCAAGGTGACGCCGCTCTAACATCTATTTGAGAGGGTAGTTTACCTTAGAACTTCGTTTCATTCGAGTAGTGAATTTGTTTTCTACTTTAGAGTTAGAATGTCGAACTAGAGGGTTTTTTCTGAGTCTCAAGATGAAGAGCTTCAACCAGAGGCTGAATTCGAGTTTTCATTGTCACAGCTACCAGATCAACCCCTTTTGGAACGGGATCTTGCATTGCCACGTAGACATCCTCGAGATGAAGCTAGGCCTTCTAGACCGCCGAAGCAACCTCGGGTGGAGCGGCAATGATACGGTAATCTTGATACCAATGCTCGTGTTTTGGTAATTTTGCTCCAAGTTGGGTGTTGAGCCAGACACTCGAGAAGTGACTTTTGAAGCGAATTATGAGGGCAAAAACATCGATCATTATTATTGTATGGTTCTGCCGGTGGAAGGTAGTCGTGGCCACCAACGTTGGTTGGAAGGTCCAGTCAACCCATTGATGAAGTCCGAGCGTACAAATTACGTTGCTGCTACCATCAAATGCATTCTCAACTTTCTGCAGATGAAGTGAAGCTGTGATTGGAACTCTAGTTTTTTTATCTCTAGTGAGTATTTAATAAATGTTAGTTACTAATTTTATACTTTGAGTATTTTATTAAAATCACAGTGTGTAATTATAAACGTATAATGAGAAGTTAGTGATTAAAAGTTAGCTAGGGTTTTAGAGTAAAGGGAGAGTGTGAATGGGGATTTAGTTTGGCATCTTAGGTGGGGTCTTGGTAGGGGCATGGGCTGATGTGCCCCACCCCTCACTTGAGATAGGGAGGAAAAGAGGGAAAAAGATGCTTAGTTAGTGTGTAAAAGAAGAGAGAAGTGTGGGTGTGTAGAGAGGTCTTGAAACCGAATTTCGGAGAGAGATATCTCGGTATGTATAAACTCTTTTGATATAAAAATTGGTGAGTTTGTTCCTTGTGAAATTAACTTTCCAAAATGAGTTTGCAAGCTTGATTTGAAGGATTATTGAAGGAGTTGTGATAGTTTGAAGGTAAGAAGTTTGCGGTTACCCAATTAAGAGGAGCCGAGACTTTCGAGGCCTTTGATGTCTGGACAGTAGCTTGGAATGAGCTCAAATTTGGAGGAATATTAGTGTATTTTGTTAGCTTTCTATAGACATATTACACTTTACAATTGAAGTATTTTTGAGTGAGATATGAAGATTCAAAGGTAGAAAGGTCTGCTGCCTTTAGAGAAGGAAGGCCGAGGCTTGCTTTGTTCATAATGTCTGGACAGTAGTTTACAATGAGCTCAAATTTGGAGTATTAGTGTATTTTGTTAGCTTTCTAGAGACTTATTATACTTCACAATTGGAGTATTTTTGAGCGAGATATGAAGATTCATAGGTGAAGAGGTTTGCAACCTTTAGAAAAGAAAGGTCAAGACTTGTTTGTCCATAATGTTTAGATAGTAGCTTAGAATGAGTTCAAATTTGGAGGAGTTTTAGTGTATTTTGTTAGCTTTCCAGAGAGTTAAGATACTTAATATTTGAAGTTGTGAAACCTATATAGTGTTAGTTTGAAGTTCAAAAGTAATTTGGGGTTCGTTTTCAATTTTCTTGTTGTGTTTTTGAACACTTCAAGAATACAAGACATAGAGGAATGAAGAAATGAAGAAGTGAAGATCTTTGGAACCCTCTTGTGTGTTGTGGTTTGTGGCCCGATTTGTTTTATTTGTTATTCCCAGCCAGTTTTGGAGGCTAGTTGTTTTTCCTTTCTGCATTGTAAACTTGTTGCAGGCTCTGTGGGTATCCAAGAGTAGACCCATTTTGTGTTTGTGGTGACGAAGTGGGATTGATCACCCACATGGTCTTATTTTGTTGTTCCCACCGGTGAGGCACGATTGCTGGTCACCATGGGTTTGAAGTTTAGGAGCCCATCATCCAGACGGCATCTCGTGTTATACTGTCCCGTTTTACTTGTCCGAGGCTTGTGGTTTCTTATCACTTACTTGATCAAACCCTTATCCGTTTAGAGCCAACACAGGATAGCTTAGAGGAAGATTGAAGATTGAAAACCGAAGATTGAAGACCGAAGATTGAAGACCTGAAGATTGTTTGAAGTCACTGGTTAACTAATTCCATTTGCAGCTAGATATCTTGTATATTCCCAAAGCGCATTCATCTCAACCCGACAACGTGACGCTTGAACATTGGTGATTTTGTTGCAAGTAACATATGTTGAGTTCGGTAGCTGTGAAGTTACATTTGAAAAATATTTTGAAGATTTAAACAATTTGAAATATTATTGCATAGTGAGGCCTATCAAAGAAAATTGTGGTTACTAATGATAATTAAAAGAATCATTCAATCCTTTAACTAGGGCGGATCGTATTAATTATATAGCTACTACCGTCAAACACATCCTTAATTTTTTGCAAATGGAATGATATTTCGATTGGAACTTTAATTTTTTATCTTTATTAAATATGTGTTTTTGTATCATGATGTATATTTTTAAATTGATCTCACTTGCTTGATTTGAAGTTGTGAATCAAAAGTTGTACTTGTTTAAATGAAGGGAGGTTTATTGCCTTCAAAATTTAAAGGCAAATATTTCGACCAATCATAAAAGACGGACAAGTTTTTGGTTTGTAATGAAATTTATAAAGAGTGTAGGAAATTATATTAGATTTTTATAAAAAATATCACTCATTATATTTGAAGTTTGTATAAGAGAGTTATGAGTGTGGAGGTAAAGGAGGGTCTATTGTCCTTTTTTTTTCTTAAGGTTGAAACTTTGGATGGCTATAGAAATTGAATAAAGTTTTAGAATTACTTAAAATTTAAAAAAAAAATAGAAGTTTGTATTAACTTTTCAAAAAGCTATCATCCACCTTATTTGAAGCTGTGAAACAATAGCGGCACTCATCTAAAGTTTAATTTGAGAATTGAAGGTTGAAGTTGGGGATTGGAAAAAGTTTTGAAAACTTGTGTATGTGTGTGACTTGTAGTTTTGTAAAATTTATTGTTGTAGGCGGTGTAGATAGCCTATTAAGGTGTGAATTTTGATTTTTTGGAAGTGTTTTTGAATGCAAATTGTGTGTGTTTTGTAATTTTTGGTGGGAATTCATGCTATTTTGTGGTGGAATTGCCAAGTTGGGTGAGTAATTAAAGTAGGTGAAGACTGTGCATGGGTCCAAGTTGGTGTGAACGGAGGCGATTTGCAATTGGGGTTAAGTCGGAACATTTGGTAGTAGTTGATTGCCAATTGGAAGATTTTTAGAGATGGTACAGCTTGCCAAGTCGGATTGCAGTTGTATAGGTTGAGGCGGTTCCAAGTTGGTGGTTAGTTGAGTGTCGTTGTAGTTGTGGTAACCGCCAGTTTGGATCCTATTAGGTCCAGTTTTGAAGCTATTTGATTTTACCCAATGTTGAAGGAGAGTCCGCTGCGAGTCCCAGCCATGAGCTGCGTTTTTTTTGTTTTCATGAATGTGTGTTTGATTGTTTGGTGTGTATGAGAATTTGTGTCAAGTCGGAGAGGCTTGTGTATGATGTTTGGACGTGAGTGCAAATTGAAAATCTGTCATTGGATAATTGAGAAGGAAGTTTATTATGTTTAATGGGAATCGAGAGTGAAATGGTTTGAGTCCAAATTGGATGCGGGCAGAAAAAGTGGAAGTTGGAATTGTGCAGAGTGAAATTCGTGAATGAGGATGGAGATTGTGATGGTGATTGTTGGATTAGGAATCTGTGAATCCTAATAGGTGAAGTTGGAAGGAAGCGAAGTGTGTGCTAGTTGGTGCAGTTCGGTGTGTGTGTGCAGGAAGATGAAGAAGTTTACTGAGTGAGTGAGAAATTGACGAGATTGTGAGATGAAGATTTGATTGGTAAGATTGTGCTGAAGTTAAATCGAGCTTGATAGAAGCGGTAGTTGGAGTTAAGAATCTAAGTTCCAGTTGAAAATTAGAAGAAAGGACTTGGAAGGAATTAGAGCAAAAGCAAGTGAAATGTTGAAAATCAAGTGCTGTGAACTTAATTTTTATATCAATGGTGATTTGTCACCAAGTCGGTTAATATGAATGGAAATGTTATTTGAAGTTGTGTTTGTGTGTGGAAATGCATGGCTGGTGTGTAGTATGTTTGAAATCAATTGGGTTGGAATGCAAATGTTGGAATTGGATGTGTTAGTTGGAAGTCGGGAAATTTGATGTATGCTGATTTGTATCTGTGATTTAAGAATGTGTGAGTTAGAATGAGAACCAATTAGGTGTAAGTGATGATCTGCTTGGAAAGGAGCGGAGTCAAAATTGTGTTTAATGTCCTAATTGGGGAGATTACAGGGCGAGCATGGCTTGTTAAGTTCTATATTGTGTTTGGAGTATGAAGTATGTGTCTGCCTAATCGGAGTGAATTTACAGTATAAGGGAAATTAAATTGAGATTTCATGCATGTATGTTATGTGAAGATGGAAAGTGTGAAAGTGTCAAAACTGAGTGACATGAGAGGGAAAATTAAGTGCAAATTTTGTCTTAATCAAAGTTTTGAGAGACCAATTTGTGAGATTAGAAGTAGTCTAAGTGAATCTGTGGAGAAGAATTTCATTGCTGGCAAAGTAGCAGACAACAATTCGAAGATAAAGTGAGTGTTGTGCGACCCAAGTTGGAGACAAGAAGCTTGCTTGGTGGTTGCAGTCAAGTGCACCCGAGTGGGTAAAGATTGAAGCAGTCAAGACCGAGTTGAAGCTAAAGGTTAAAAAACAAAGATAAAAGAATTTAAAACAATTGGGAGTTACTTATCCTTGTGGCTTTAAGAGTGGAACGTTAAATGTGTAGTAAGACTATTTGGTGAGAATAACATAGTGATAGAAAATAAAGGAATTTTATTTCTATTGTCTTTATGTTGCAATGTCCTAGTAGGTTGGCTTTGATTAAATTAAGAACATCCCTATTTGATAGACCTCCCTTGGAACGAACTTATCTATGAGTTAGGTAAATCCGATTAGGTACTAATATAATCTACAGGCAGCTTAGATTACACCAACACTAGCTTCATTTTATGTCGTGGGTGACAAAGTGGAGTTAATTGCCCATATGGTCGAGGTTGAGTGACGAAGTAGGATTAATAATCCACATAGTTGAGACTTGTTTGTTCTCACAATGAAACTTGGTTATTAAAGTTGATCATTGAGAGTTTGAAAGTTTAAGAGTCAATCTTTCGAACGATTCAGCTCATGGTCTGGCCATTCCGTTTTATTCGTCCGAAGGTGTGGAATCTTATCACACACCTTAAATCTTATACTCATTTAGAACAAACCAATACATGATAGGTCAATGGGTAGCAGTTCAATGGTGGTTTAGAAGATTCAACGTTCAAGTTTGAAGTAGGGTGAATTTGCAAGTGATGAGTTTTTCGGGTTTTTTTATCATTTTATAACATCCTTTATTCCCAAGTCATTTCTAATCACAGTCGAAATCTCTGTGATTTCTTGAGGCAAATGTTTTCAATACGACAACGATGGGTTTAAGTACCCGTCGCACGGCCAGTAGTTCCCGGTGAAAAACAAGCAAAAGACCATTCCCTTAACGGTACCTTTGTTCTCTAGATTAGAACTCTAAAACGTAAGTTTCCGAAATTCAGAATTTTTTCGGATTTTAAATTTGTATGGGATCCGTTTCTTTAACGCTAGTAACAATTCTAGCAATCCAGAAACTAACTATTTCCAAAATAGTCTTAAGGGAGTAGGAATCCCTATGGATTACCAAAAATATAAAAAATTGTAAGTCTATTTAACCCTATTCTAAACTAATCCTATCCAGTTTGAGTTTTCGTACTCCTATAAATGTGTTCATTTGAATGCATTTAGGAATTGTCACCTTAGTTACACCAAAATTCTAGGTGATAAAAAATTTCACTGTTTTCAAGATCTCTACTTGCTAATCCAATATTTGTTTTAGATACTTTTTTAGAGCGTTTTTGGCTATTGGCTTTGTCCTTTAATAAATATGATAATCTTATTATCATACTTATATTTGTATTTTATCACTATTGTTTATACCAAGCATACATATATTTAGATCTTACATATTGACAAAGAAGTACAATAACAAATCTATCATTTTTCTTGTTGGAGTTTTGACAATACTATTATTACCTTTAATATAAAAGGTTCCTCTATTAAAAATACAACAAATGAAGATTGTTGTAGATGTCAATGCATTGGTGTTTATTAAATTTAAGCTAAGTGTATTATACATCATTGTATAAAGAAGAATTTCTCTTTGAAAGAAGCTAAAAACATTTTGAAATGTAAGGCATTTGAAATGGCAAATACAATGAATATTTTATTGGTTTTATCAAAAAAGCAATGGAGATATTAAGAGACAAGTTTTATTGCATCTTTGTATTTAAATGCCTCATAGTTTAGAATGTTCTTTAAAGCTTTTTTCAAAGAGAGGTTTTTCATTATGCGATGATCAATGTACACTTCGACATAATAAACATTATTTTACCATTCCAAATGCTTCATGGTTTATAATGTTCTTATCTTCTTTCAAAAGAGAAGTTCTTTTTTATACAATGACTTATAGACAATATACTTGGATGTAATAAACGTCAATGTATTGACATCAAAAACAATCTTTTTTTTTTAACCAGTGAAACAAATTCCATTGCAATGGGTAAAGTACAACCACGATTGGCTTGACAAGGAGAATAAGGATCAACAACAATCTTCATTCATTGTAATTTTGAAGGAGACCAAAATATATTTATGTCTAGTATAAATAATCATGATATAATATAAATATATATGTACAATGACAAGATTGTCATACTTGCTAAATACAAGGCTAAATTGCAAAGCCAATTGCCAAAAATGCTCTAAAAGAGTATCTTAAAACAAATACTAGAGTGGCAATAAAATAGATGATTCGTGTCAATTAGGATAGTTGTATTGATTTTGTTAATTTGTAAAAAGCTCAAATCCGGGAGCTATCTTACATAAGTGTCATATTAGACTAAACTATTGCTATATAAAAATTTATGATTAAGGAATCTATTTTTTTTAAAACTCAAATAGACTCTATTGATTTTAGAATTGAAAAATTTTACACAAAATTAATAGGATTGATATTAATCATCTCAATCTACACATGAAGCTTTGCCATTCACATCATTCAAATAAATATTGCAAAAGTAATAAGTTAAAAAAAATTCAATGCGATAGTATATAACAAAAAATTATTAAAAAAAAAATTGAATAAATTGATTTGATTGCTTAGATTGACACCTATAAAAAAATATTTTAATCATTCACTAATTCCAAATAATGAGATGAAAGCAATAATATTTAAAATGAAAGTTATGAAGAGTTTATTTTATAAGCAATCAAGGTCAAAAAAATAGATAAAGTTATTTTTTGAATTCAATTTTGAAAATCTCCAAGTAAAAATCAAAACATAGAATACCATGAGTCTTAAATAACAAATTTGGCACTTTGATGTTGAATATTTAATAACACTTTAAATATATATTTTTGAAAATTCAGCATTTCAATCAAAAAATTAAATCATATTCGGCAACTAGCCTATTATTCACTTTGTATATGAGTTTCACATAAGTTCAAAAGTCACTTAATACTTATAAAGAAAAGATTATTCACCTTATATATGAGTTCCATATAACTTCAAAAATCACTTAATATTTATAGAGAAAAGAGAAGACAAGATCTTTAAAATAAAGCTGAAGTGCTCCTAATCAAAGTTAAAAGTAGGAATTGTATTCCTCACTAGAATAACTAATTTAAACTAAAAACTAATAATTTTTTTAGTAATGTTCAATAATGTAGAATAACTTTCAAAAAATAAATAAAAACTAAGTTAATGTGAAAAACCATGCCAAATTTCATCTCCAAAAATATGTCTAAGATTTTGAACCTCCAATCAAAAATTATAGACAAAGTTTAGAGAGGGGTTAGAAGGGACATTTTCTTTGACATTTTCAAACATCTCGTCATCTAAATTTTGTCTATAAATTTTGTCCATAACTTCAAATAGGTTTCTAGAGATGAAGGTTATCCTATTTGTGACAAAATGAGGTTTTTTTTAGTTCAAAAATTAAATAAATAATTATTCTACTAGGACAAAATGAAGTTTAAAATTCTACTTTGAATTCTTGCATTGTGAAAATGCATATTCAAACCCTCATCTTCAAATTATCCTATACCCTTTAACTATTCATAATTGACAATGGAATTCATTATAAAAACAACCTCTCCCCTTCATCAAATTCAAAAAAAATTCTTGATGGTCGATGGTCAAATGATGGATTGGTATTTGACCTAATAGATTTTTCGTATATTTGTTAATTTAAGCCAAACTTACTATTCAAATAAAGTAAATATTGCTTAGAACATTCTCACCTTAGGGGATTCCAATTGTCAATTTTTGTTAAAATTATTATAATTTAGGTTTTAATACCACCTTTCCTTTTGCAATTTTTTTAAAGGTATTGATGAACATGAAAGTATTTTCAATTAGTTTTTTTCCCATGCATTTTCAATTCTTTTTTCAACATCTTATGAAGTTAAGTGTCTTAGAAGGGGACATACATAAGTGTTTTAAATTTTCCCTTCTAAGACTTAAAAAAACTACTTTTTGAAGTTAAAGCACATTGAACTTGTACTAAATGGGGATTTCAAGTTTGGGAAGTTGTGTTTGAACATGCTTTAGGTAATGGATCTCATGGTTGAATTTGCTAAAGAATAAATGTAGATGAAGATTTTAGCCTTGCTTTGGGTACAAGTATTTTGAAGCAATTATTCAAGGCCTCTAACCTGCAGTCCTTCAGGGGTTTAGAGGTTAAAGTAGAAGGCTCAGTCAGGAACTTCCAAAACCTCGGGAGAAAGGAATTGATCTCAATGCAAGCGCGGCAATGGATCTGGGGTTCAAAGTATGGCACATTTCTTCAACCGTTCATGCTGCTGACAATGTTGGCAACCTTCGCTTTCTTGTAATCTTCTCGTAGTTCAATGAGTCTGCAAAACAAGATCCATGAGGACTTAGGGTTTGAGGATTTGAGCATTGAATCTTAGCAAACTCATCGAATCTTTATAATATTTCACTTGGAGGATTCTTATATTCTTCATGCAAAAATTCTCTGTCTCAAATGTTTGATGAACTGGGTTTCAGCGAGCTTGTTGAAAGAGCTATCTGGAGGACTTTGAGCAGGCCAGGTCCTCATTTCATTGAGATGGGAGAAGGGGAGGCACACAACCGAGAATCTCCATAATTTGATAGTTTCTAGAAATCAGACCTGGGTACTCAGTCTCAATTGAAGATCAAAAGCTTACAGATTCACAATACCTTAAGACTTCCTCTCTCACATCTCGTAATGTCCCGTCCACCAAGGTAGGCAAGCTCTCCGGCACCACGATGAACACATTCACCATCCTGTTAAGGGAACTTAGGGTTTAGGGTTTAGTGCTGAATCTCGCGGTAGATACAAGCCAAGTGAAGTTTTGTAGCTTACAGTCAGGGGCGATCGAATCACTCACGTCCCCAGGAGAGCGAATTTCTCGTCAATGGTTGGTGTCATGAAACTTCGCACGCAGTCAGCGTATTCTGACACATCTCGCTTCAAGCGCAGACCTCCACTGAAAAAAGAAAACTCAATTGAAAGTGCCAGTAAGCCAAATCTGAACCAGTCTTTAAAGCCAATGCTCGAAGATTTAACAGCTTCTCTTATATGCAATGAGATTTAGGTCTTAAGGATTACGTATTAATCGTGGGTCAAAGACTCGATGATTTAACAGCTTCTCTTATATGCAAAGAAATTTAGGTCATAAGGATTGCATATTAATCTTGGGTCAAAAGGCTCGCTGATGCAACGACTTCTCTTATGTGCTAGCAGATTTAGGTCTTTAGATTAGTGTTAACATTATGTCAAAGACTATATGATTCAACAGCTTCTCTTACATGCAGAGAGATTTAGGTCTTCAGGAATACGTATTAACCTTGGGTCAAAGGTGAACCTCTTCCAGTGCTGAATCAAACGGTTGTACAGTCCATACCCCTGTCATGCTCCAATTTTACGTCACCAGCCATGAAGTTATGATCTCAATGAGCAATTTGCAAGTGTTCAACAAAACGGTAAGTTCCAAGGAGCGGAAGGTGAGGGGAGTGCACACCAATTGTGTCATGAAGGCTTCTCTGTTCATCCCGTCCAATGCTCCATTCGCTACTTCGACCATCCGAGTAAGAAACGTGACTACTCTGAGAAGCATGATTGTTGATTGTTCATGATTTAAGCTCATTTGTGTTGATTGAGTGATTATTCAGCTTTGCAGTGAGAATGATGGAAAGAGGCTCACTAACCTCGAACACGCCGTTGTGAGCTCAGGCGATATGCTTTCGTCTAGTTGTTTGTAGTCCGTCACTTTTTGCTCTGCGACTAACAATCTCTCCACCTGGTGCTCATATTAGGCAATTCGTCTGAGCATTAGTGTAGTGGATACTATGTGCATCACTTCAAACATATTAACTAATATGTAGGGAGTCTGCTTTCATTAGGAGATCAGTGTAGTGCTGTGGAAAAATCACTACAATGTGGATGCAAAATCAAATCAATCACTATTAATGTATGAATTTCGTTTGCAATTTCGAAGTGTAGCTTACTGTTGCAGGATTAATAGACATCTCTATTTCTGTTCACAGATCGAGAGCCATAAGCATTCAGTCAAGTCATGCTTACGCCACTTGCTAATTGAAGTCCAACCAAGTCCAGTCTAGTGTTTATTGGAAGAGATGAGTTGCTGTTGGTAACAGGGGTCAGTCAGTAGGAGATGGTCTCTAACGTTTGTTGCATCCCGAAAAAGAAGACTGAAATCTGAAAATCTGTAGCTCGGGGAGCGAGAGACTCACCTCTGCTAGGAGTGCATCTAGTGAGCCCCGTAGACCTGTGGATGCTGCTTTCTCAGCAACAGCCATGGCGGATGCAATTGCATCACAGCAGGCCGAATGGCCTCCTTCTTGTGCTAAGAGCACACGTGAAACTGATCTTGTGAAGAACTGCGAGCCAGAAAAAAATCATGCTTGAGCTCAACTTGCAGAGGCAAAGCTGAGAATAATAGAAGGTAGGGATACATGATTATTTAGGGCTAGAGTTCTACTCGCTGCAACATGGCCATGTTGGTGGTTGCACTTTTGATAGCCGCCATGAACGCACGGAAGCTACTCTCTCCTGCCGAAGACGCGGCTTCTGCCTGGTTTTCAATGATCACGACGAGGTTCAGGTTCATCTTACTCCTTATGCTAAATGCTAAATAGGGTAGTGACATAGAGTTCTCAGGAAAATACACTGTTTCCGGAACTCACTGTGAACTTATGGAGACCTGCCTTATGAATCATGGCGAACATTGCTTTTATGTCGTTCTCTTTTATTTACTGGAAAGAACAGTCTAATTTTACTGAAAATTTTGTTATGAAAGGTCTTGAGAAATTGTCCAAGCACGGAACGCATCTATAAGTAAGCCTACGTGTTCCTTGGATTAGAGAGGGAGGAAGGAGAGCAGTTACATACTGAGGCAGCCATAGCTTGAGCCACCTTTCTGCTACTGGTGGTGTTGTACCCGAAGCGCTCCCGCAGTGCTGCAGCTTCTTTCAACGCTTCGATGGCTCTCTCCAGGCCTTCCGTAACGTACTGGCTCACCTGCTTCACAGAAGGGTGGAAGTTTTTTAATCATCCAGAAATGCCTAAGGAAGAGTGCTAATCGAGAGAACACTCTCAGAGGGTTCAGTAAAGTTAGAGTGTTTCATGTCAGAAAGAATCAAACGAATTTTGACGTAAATCCATAATAAATGAAAAAATTTCTGGATTTAAAAAGTTGAAATCCATGGAAAAACTGTTTTTTCTAGTTTTGGCATGAACTTTTTGAAAATGTCATAAGGTAGGAATACATAAACCATGCCAGTACCAGAAACGGTTCCAATGTACTATACAGTACATGCTCTTGTATGCCAAGAACAGGTACATTGAAACTGTTTATGGTACCATCACGGTTTATGGTATTTCTACCTTAAAAAAGAGAATTCTTCCCATGATTTTGGTCACAGTGTGATCACTGTGACCACAGGCAAGCCTGTGACTCGTACGAATCATGACAAATATGACATCTAAAAGTTCCTGAAATATTCTGTTTCTTCTGAAATCACTATTACTCTTGTGGACTGATTGTAGCACAACTTTGGAGAGGATACTTCATGCTGGAAATGGGAAGGGCAACAACCTGGTCAAGGAGGCAGGTGAAAATGGCCTTCACGTTCGTAGCAAGGATTCCAGTTTGCTGGTCCTGAACATCATCTCTCCCATGAGATTAATTGTTGCTACAAGAGATTAGTATCGGACATTGCGACTACACACAGCTGGACATTATGCCAAGTTGCTCTACTCTATCAAAAATGTAAAGATCTGTACTTTTTAGTGATCTAATGGGCTTAGAATGAGGAGAAAGATTGTAGGTTTTAATCCTCTTTGACTAGCCAATGAGACAATGACGCAGTTGCCTCGAGCATTGGACTTGGCATCAAGATAAGAGACCCTATTTGTGCCTCTATGTATCAATAGTGTATATTTCAACTTTTCAAGTGTACTCTATTGATATACAGTGACTCTATAGTGGCACAATTCGGGTTTGTTATCTTTTGGCTGACCTCAAGAGTGAGGAGTTTGCAACGGGCGACAGCTTCTTCATTCCAATCCACAAATTCCTCAACCACTGATACTGAGATGGGAGCATAAGCGTGCATGACTGACTGTCTGCGCTGCTGCTGTTGCGGTGTGGGAGTGAATGGGCGCGCGAGGGACGTCCTTCTCTGTGAGGCAAATGGTGACGCCTTGAGCTCCATTATCTACATCAGGAAACAAATCAACCAACTTGGTAAGCAGTTAATATCTCATGTCGTTTTCTAATTGTACTTCATTACATTTTCCATAGTAAAAATATTCCTAAAACAGGAGTGCACGCTCCCAGCTACCAAGTACTTGAGGAAGGCAGATGTTATGAAAATGAAGAAATATTTTAGGAATATTTTTACTATGGAAAATGTAATGAAGTACAATTAGAAAACGACATTTGAAGACATAGCTATTGAGTTTTGGGAATTATGATAGATAATGCAATCTTGGATGAGAGTTACGGGCTTTAGTACCTACTTGGTCACTCCATGACAAGGCATGTACTAAGGTAGGAGATCTATAAACTAACTGGGTACTAATAGCGTCCCTTATTTAGGAATGAGTGACAAGTTCCTTGAAATATCTATTATTGTTAGGCTTATGGAGTTCAATAGGCTTATCTACCTTAGATCTTGTTAACTCTTTATCAAAATTGAATTACCTAAGTGAATTACCTAGTACGTTCTGTACATATCTCCTAATCAACTGAATTTGTAGATATTAGTTTTAGTAAGCACTGTTCTACTCATATACATCGAAGCAGACTGGATCCAATATGATGACCCGTTTACAAGGAAGCTCCACATTGCTGTAGTGTTTTGAACCCCTCCTCCTCTAGAGTCTCAGTCTTCTTTAAGACTGTGAAGATGCTTTACCTCCAGATGTGAGAGCTTCCAAGAGGAAACTAAAATGTGCACCTTGTCTGTATGGAGCTGATTTAGTGAAGTCAGCTCAAATTCTCCGTAATCTTCTCTATAGGACTTGAACAAGGATTCCGCAAAAGCTGCGCATTGAATTGTATTGGACGCATATTGGTTAGGTGACGAGATTGTGGGAGAAGGAAGGATTTCATCAGCTTGGCAATACTTTCGACAGCTTAAACAAACAAGCAGCTACACTATGTGCGGCTCCATTCCTTTTGGAGTTCAGTTACAATGCTATGAGGCAATTTGTGTTATCTCATTGGCTAGTAGTGAGAAGAGGATTAAGGTCCATAATCTCTCTCATTCTAAGACCATTCTCAAAAATGTACAATTTTGGATGTTATTGATTGAGTAGAATGATTTGGTATTATGTCCAACACTCGAGCATTATCTAGCTAGTCCACTGATCAAAGTAATGGTAGAAACTACACTACCAACAAAAAATATTGTATTTGACTTTCTTAGCATTTAATGTTGGGTTTCAAATTGCTGGGTCTCAAAAATCTAGTTTTCAGCTCTAAATGAAGTGTTGAAAAGAGTACTAAAAACAACACCATGTTTTTGTAGTGCTAGATCTTTGGAATGATTCAATGTTGATAGAGTGACGTACCTTCCACATTTAGGTCTCCACATCCAGAGGCTTGGAATTCGTTTGCCAATCCTTTGGTCTTTGCATAAGCTCCCGCAAGAATCCTCAAGTACTACAAAGAGGGAACTTGAAATTAGCGTCCCTTGTGTTAATTGACATCTCATTAGTTACCAATGATCTTCTTGTTCTATAAATGAGAATCAGTAATGTATATTTGAGAGTTAAAAACACTCACATATTGTATACCTCCTGCTTCTTTGGGCGGGGGATTGGAAAGTGATGGCTTTGAGAGGATTTTCTCTATTAGTAAGCTTACTCGTTGCTCCATAACTCTCTGTTCATCAGTGGATCAAAGTAATTATATTTGGATATGCTTACCAATCTAGTTTCCAACATCAATTTTATTATGTTGGCTCAAGTCCTAGCTTTTGAAATTTAGTGCACTAAATTGTGCCAATTTAACAATATTGAAGCTTTACCGTGACATTCTTTAGTTTGTGTTGTGCATGGTCCCTGAACTGTAGATGCTAATAAGATGCTAATAAACTTTAAACATCATGCATTTCCTTCATTTTTGAGGGTCATTTCAAGAAGAATTACAAAAAATTCGTTTTCATCAACGTTGAGATTGTACAATTTATGAAACCAAAAATTATCAGTGAGCTTACTTGTACAAGAATGGACATGACTGCAGCAGGTGATGGAAAGACGGCAGCTATCGTCTTTGCTTCTGCTTGCACACTCTCTGTCCCCAAACCATCAAGAGATACATTGTTAAACTTAATTGCAATTAAAGTAGATTCCCGAGCTCTAATCGCAAACTGGTTAAAAACCGTCTCATTGAGAAAGTAATGAGCAAATATATTTTTACAGTTGCCAAACTCTTCAGCACAAGCAAATCGGGAGTGCTGCCTAGACTTGTGTCTCCTTATGTGTTCAGGAACCTTTTTACGTACCAGAAATTTCCTTGTAGACTGATGTGAGACCACTCAAGACGTCATCTACGTTTAAAATGCGGCCGGGTTCAACTCCCAGCACCCTGTGCACATCTTTGTTCATCACTTCCACGTCCATAAACATGGGTCTTGACGCAACATATCTTTGCATCACACTGCTCCCTTTGTTAAACTACTTGCAATAAATCACAACATAATCAGATTAGTAAAAAATTAAAACTATTTCAGAAATGTTTAGACATCATGAAGAAAATCTGTATCATGATTCATGGGAATTTCCCCTACTTCTTAACAACTTCATACAAAAGGAGACTTATTCAATGGTGATTCATATTGAGGGGTTTATTATGATCATAATGACCACATAGAAGCCTTTGCATTACAAAGTTTTGATGGCCATTTATACAGGAAATAGTGTAATATTCGTTCTCTTACACGATTCGCTGTTTGGAATCCTTCTTACCTGGATCAAGATTTTGGCACGATCACCCATTGTCTGCAAGTCTCCTTTCTGCGACGCTGCATCAAATTGCCCAAGAAGGCGATTTTCGAGCTCTGTCAATGAAACATAAGACGACTCTTTAGTAAAGGCACACTGTTGCACCCAAAACATTAAAAAACCATCGTTCATTATGATTCTATAAATGGTGACATTCCAAAACTTCACGTGCCATCGTTTCGTTAATTGAAATTCATGAAAAAGCATACGTGGCTACACTTAAATTGATTGGAAATGTTTGCGTGTTGATTGGAAATCAACAGGGAAACTGACCATTGCAGTACGCCTGTAGATTTCTTGCGGCTACTTCCAAATGGCCATTTGCGTTCCCAGTGGTCTTTGCTTGTATTCCCCCCGTTCCTCCACTCGTTATGCTGTCCTCAGCAATTGCTCCTGCCATGGAAGCTCAAAATGGGAGTCACGTTTGTTTGTTTGTTTTAGCAGTTTTGAGTAGGTCATCCTGGGATTTTTTTTTGTTTCATTTTCATTTAGTCCTTCAGCAACACATGCAATCAGTTCTTCATTGATTCTGGTGAAATTCAATTCAACTCAACTCTGGCATTTGGATTATAATTTTCACAATATGACGAACCAAATTGGTCATTCGGAAATGACCATAATCCATTTGGATTCTCAATGAATAAATGAACTCACGGAGTTTCTGTGCAACTGCTGCTGCCTCTGCAACACGATCGTCGTCAGAAAACAAGGGCGGCTCCTCGTCTACATACCCGGCGGATTCGTTGAAATACATCATGTACTGCCATAGTTAAGCACAAGAATTTCAATCAGCCCTCAGACATGTGGAATCTGAGTAATTTCAAATGATCTGGGTACACTGAATTCTCATAAAGATATGACTGTAGTGTAAGTGAGTACCCACCCTCACCAGGTCGATGGCTTCTATTGCAGCCTTTTTCTGGGAATCGGAACTCTACAGACAAGCATTCCCAGCGGTCAATTTCAAGAAGTCTCATTACACTTTCATCTGAATTTCCTCACAATGAAATCGATTATAACACCCAACCTAATCTTTTATGATATCCAATATAATGAGTGACGATCATGCTCTCCATACCTAATGTTTTGATTTGCCACCTCTACAGAAATGGGCTCCATTAAGAGGGTCAAGATAAGAGTCGGTACCTCTAAATGATCCCCAATTTTGGCCG
Organism: Pseudoscleropodium purum; assembly: GCA_963969395.1. NCBI lineage: Eukaryota > Viridiplantae > Streptophyta > Bryopsida > Hypnales > Brachytheciaceae > Pseudoscleropodium > Pseudoscleropodium purum. Next base: position 21,007,449 of record OZ017804.1, on the reverse strand, counting down.
CAGTTTGCCCTACACTTGCCACCCGAGAGTCCAAGCGATCAAATCTCTCTGTCAATTCTTCTACTCCATCTTGCAGCTGTTCAAACAACGCAACTTATAATGTTCTGTATTATATAGTATTGCAGCACACCCAGTAATTATTTTTTCCTCAGAAAAGTGCCACATTATTGATTTTCCACCTCTTTATGAAATGGTGATGTGGAATTTCAATTCTGCTTCACTATTACAGTACTTTGTTTTGAGATTGAGAACTGCAAGAGAACTTAGGAAGCTCACAGAATTCTGTAGAATGAGAGGCTTAAGTCACGAATTTCACCTCCTCAAAGTTCTGCTTATGCTCCTTTTCGTACTTTACAATATCCTTACGTTGCTTGTTCAAACGTTCATTGACCTGATTGTCATGAAGTCATGGACAAAAAAGTACCCAGTTGATTTTATTGAACCCATTGCAATTCCGTATTGAAACGATGTCAACAAGTTTTTCAGTAAAATTAGGTTACAGTGAGGCTTTCATGTGATAATTGTGACCATCGGGACTCTCGGGAGACCTCCCGTTGAATAATCATGAAGACTGTTTTTATACAATTATCTGATTTTCATGATAACCCTGTTTATCACCTTCACAAAATTCGTTGAACCAAGATTCTCCAACATAGAGGCAATGAAACGAAATTGATGGGTCTCAAAAAAAAGAGCCATGAACATATAAAGGCAAAACTGCCATAAACCACCTATTTAATTGACAAGCAATCTGAAAAAAGGCCGTGATCATATCTCAAGAATGGAACACGAATTTTGTTATATTGGCACGATTGAGAACATCACACCTGTGAACATTCAACTGCACAAAGCTCTTCAAAACTAGGACTAGTATAAATTTACGTTTCAAATACACCCACCAGCCCTGAAAGTCTTGAATTTGTATACATGCCCATTTAATGAAATTGGGATGAGCTTTTTCACCTTGTAGCAGAGGTCACCGAGGGAGTTACGGGTGTGTTTGAAGAGAGGTAGTAACTTGGGGGCCTCTGGAAACTGCAGCATGGATTCAAGTTTCTCGCTAACATCTTCTTCAACGCTGTTGTCATGAGCTGCTGCAGTCTCAATTACAGGCGCTATGTCCTTCACCAGGCTTTCATAAAACATGTCAAAGGAAAATGGCCCCTGCACACAATAGTACTTGACACTTAAAAGAAATTTTCGGAATGCGTTCATTATAGGGTAGAGGATACTCTTTCTGTCAATATTGAGCATTTTAACCAATCAATGGAAAAGTGTGCTTTCAAGAGAAGATCGCTTGATAGAGCTCACTGGAGAGCTCACTTGGGTGAAAAGAGACAAATCAAATTTTCATCACTTATGTTTGAATTGCACAAGTTTCAATTGCGTAAGTTGTGTATCAAAGTGGGAGGTTGTAGATGACTGTTTGAAATTGGGAGGTTGTAGAACGCCTATTTCGTTAAATTGGTAGTATTCCACTACTAAGTACTACAATACAGAGCATCCAGGAATTCACTAGACAAAAATGCTGAAGGGAGGAACTCACGCTGAAGTAATCCAGTTTCAGGAGCGGCTTGACTGCCATAACTTCGTTGGTTTCCACAATTTGCTGCACCTGAAGATTCAGAAAGCTTTTTTGAAAATATGCATCAAAAACTCTTTCTCCAGCCTGGCATGCACATTCATTGCTAGTGTGGCAACAGTACACGAAGTCTTGTGATTTGATCGATCAAATTCTGAAAAATGTAATTTGGAAAAATTCTGAAAAATGTTAAATTTTATAACAGAAATATTGACGGACATTGTGTTTGTTGGTTCAAAAATAAATAACAATTGGAGTAAAGAAAGTCCCCATATGCTTGACTCAATTGGAGGTCTTTCAGGGTCGGGTTTAAAGGCCGGGTCACAAGCCATAGCCATAACAAGAATTTTCGATGACAATCATAAAGAAAATTGAAGTTGTAAAGCGACTTGTGTACGATTCCCACACGACATAATATCCACATTCTAGTTTCATTTGGAAACGGAAGAGCAGAACGAATTATCTCCATTTCTTTGCATTAGTTCTCAAGACCTAATTTGTTTTGCAGCGAATTCAGAAGAGCACCCCAAAAGTACAAGCTGTGTGTCTCCGTGACAGCAAACCCTAAAACCCTAATTCCATCACCACCAAACTTACAGGAAATCAATGAAGTTAGACAGGACTTGGGATTCTCGGAATCCTGAGAGCGCAGTTTCCAGAGCACCTACAGCAAGGAATGTCATGCAAAGTTAGTGATGACTGAATAATAAACCAATCCATGCAGCATCTTCGGGGTGACAAAATGAATTGATCTTCCACAATGAAAACTCTCTGATGTCACAAATTGACATACAGGTACATTGTAAGCAAGAAGCTCACTAGCAATCAAACAATGCATAACGAACATGCATAACAAAAGACAGCCATAATTAACATTCTGATTAAACGATTTGTTACTATATCATTCATCAGAAGAACAAAAATTCAACTCATGTGACCGAAACCTCTTTTTCAACCCAGTTGACAAAACAGCGTGCCTGATTGTGTCCATATTAGTTTACGTCACAATCATGTGGAAGTTGTTCAATCGAACTTGGACACAATTCTTCAGGAGGAAATGAAAGACGTTTGCAATTCAAAAGAATGCCATTAAATTGGAGAGGGTTCCATGTATAACTTGGAGCGAAATAATACCAATGAAAAGAATTTGATAGTTTACAGCAAAACCAACATGACTGTTTGCATAAAATCAAACTTTAATTCTCTTTGTGTGCATATGTAAAGCTCCTACCAAGAGAATTCTTCCACAAATTTGGAAAAATTCAACCAGCATTCGAATTCCATCACCATGAGGTCGCAGCAGGCATTAATTATGTAAGACTTTCAGAGAAGCCAGGGGACTTTCCAGTTGCCCGAGGCAAGAAGTGGAAACGAGGAAGCTGAAACTGGAAAATCAATGGACTCTTTAATTGAATTTTTTTCTTTTAACTTTTTAACTCTTGAACTTCTCTTATTTATCGGGGTTTATCATTCTTTCCCTACAAATTTAAAATTTAATTGAAAAAAATAAAAAATAAAAAATCTTTCTGGAGACAAAACTGGAATCTCGGGAATTGGGATTCATGGCGGGGTGTAGCAGGGCGACAGAAGCGGGAAAGCGGCGAACTGGGCCGGAGAGCGGGGGAGAGAGACGAAGTTCCCTCTATTCGGGAACGTGGGGAAATGACGCCGCTCTCCTGAAATTATGGACGAAGAACCTTCGTGTAAGTGGACGACGAAATTTCGCGCTTGGACGAGAAGTCCCGACCTCGTCGTTGTTGGTGGCCATTGTTAGGTCAGACTAATTTGGGTTCATTTTTTTCCTCGTGTCTATAATTAATTTTGAGGTAGTTGTTAGTGCACTTTCTCAATTTGCCGAAATTATTGCATTTCCGGAGGGAATACAGAATTTCAAGGATAAGTTTAGCATTGAAAACCAACTGTAATAACGGTAGGAGTATGGCATTAACTAAACAGTCAAAGTTCAAAATGGTTTAAAGCATTATTTTGACCCTTTAATAAGCACTTTTATCCTTTCTTCAAATTTTTCATATTTTTGGTTTAAATCTTTATTATATATGTATATGTGTGTGTGTATATATATATATAATTTACCTCTATTTCATCAAATTTATCATACAAAAATTGTGGTTTTTAAGAAGTCAAGCATTAGTTTGGATGAATGAGAAATTATGTGATCATCAAATCTCCTGTTGTGAAACCTCTATGTTCATTATTCCTAAGGGATTTGATTTTACAATTAAACAAATTTTGTTCCTTCATTCATGGGGCAAATTAATTTGGTACATATCTTAAAAAATTTATCATTATGGCTTCATTATGAATTAATCTACTTCAATTACTCCTTGTCTTGATATAGTAATTTTTTTTAAAGTACACTTGGGCTCAATTGTTCTCTTTACCACCAATGATACCCTGATGAAGGTTTGGGCCTATGCTATTTGCTTTGAAACTTTGTTGATAAAAAATTTTATACAAATATTAGAATTCTAATAGAATGGTTGACAGTATTAACTTTAGTGAACATCACAAACCTCCAATTATGAACCTTTAATCATAAACCGTAAAGACCTAGCCCCCATAATTGCAAAATAAACCGTATATTCTACTCATTTTTTAAAGTCCCATTGGTTGCCTAAAAAACCTTTCAACTCTTTTTTTTTCATTCCTATTTTTTCTTGGCCTTTGTTTAGGAAATTAATTGAACCCTAAAGATTCTCATTGTCTCCTACCAAAAAAATTTTGACTCTTTCAACTGACAAAGCATTGATTCCCATTAATTCTATATAGGCTTCAACTTTAGTCATGTGAATTTGAAATTTTTATTAATTTTGCCATCATTCCACTATTTTCATCGAGGCTTTAAAATTACTATGTCATTTTTGTCATGGCTTCATTTCATCATTATAGATACAACTTCAAATGGCCCCAATGGTTGCAAAGTGAACCCTATATTATTCAATACAAGAAAACGATAAGGTTACTCCAAAAATCGCCTAAACTAATATTCAATATATAGGTTCCAATCCTAATGAGGCCATGATACAATTTAGCTATGAGAAAATAGATCTAAACCATCTATATATAAATAATTGTTGGTTCTTTTTGTACAATGCTGCCCACGCATATTGTATTCAAATTCGATGGTTGGCCAAAAATTCTAAAAATGGATGCCAATTTTTTTTAAATATTATATTTAAAAAAAAAAAAAAGATTTATAGGCATCTATTGAATTAAACTTTTCAACTTTAATTATTTCTTCAATAAAGAATATTGCTCTTGAATATTAGATACAATATTAAAATGGTTTGTTTTTTAACTATGAAAGGACATTGAGGCCTACGAGTGGCCTTTGGATAACTTTCAAGATTATCAAGTAGAAATGAAAAATATTCCTATTAGTTCAAAAATAGAATCATATTTAGCAAAGTACCTTGGCGATGGGTCTTTTTCTAAAAAGGTGAAGACAATAGAACCTTATATTTATATATTTCTACCCACATACTTCATTCGTGGCTAACTATTTCTAAACCACTATAAGCTATAGTATATGTAGTATAAGACAATAACTTTTGTAAAAACTTGAAATAATAACATTACTTAAAAAAAGATTTATCCAAACAAGATTTTATAGGTTTGGTTATGGTGCCTTTATTTGAAAGAAGATTTGTAATAAAGCTTTATTATGGTCTAGTGATCCAATCTTGAGGGAATTATTATTCTCTCTTAAAAAATTTATTATTATTCTCAAGCAAGTAAATGTTTTATTCCATTGTAAAATAAAAGAAGAGAAAAGTATTTTTATAGAATGGATTGTGTACATGAAAAGTTTATTATTTCTATCCATAGGATACTAGTAGAAACTTACAATAGACTCAATAATAATACCTACCCCAAGTCAAATTTGTCATAAAATGATGAACTTGATATGGATTAGGTCTTAGTGTCAAGTCTACTAGGACTATATTTCTAATAGTGGAGAGAAATATAGTAATGGTGTGCAATAGTTCAAAAGTTTAAATTTGATGTAAACAAATGGAAGTGAACCATTTGTAAAATGCAACAGTGGCATGTTAGGACCTATCCTTTTCAAGAATTCATTTTTTAAGACTAATATATAATATATACTTGTAATGTTTTGATATTTAAAAGTAGCAACATTCTCAAATTATCACATAGGGATTTTATATATAATAATCAAATAAAGGATTGCACAAAAGATCGTATGAAAAGCAACGTACAAAAACAATACATATTTATTTGGGTAGTAATATTTGGGATTCACTACTTGTTCATCTTAAGTCCGATGATTGGCTCTAAAATCCAAACATTCTACTGCACCAAAACTTTAGTGAAATAATCCTTTGTTTTGCTTTGTTTTTTTAATACATCACTAAATTTAGTCTCCTCTTAAAGTGCCCGATCATGCTCCACAAGCTATAGTGATACATCATTAGAAGATTTTTGGGGCCTCTGGATGCATGTAAGTTATCATAGCTTGCGAATGCAAAGAACAAGTTCGGCGCAGTGGTTTGACATGGCTGAGACCTTTCCGTGTCATTGACCCAAATTTTTTTTAAATTTAAAAAAAATTTTTTTTTTTGCATTTGGAGACTAAATTTTTTTAATTTTTTAATTTTTATGAAAAAGAAAATTCTAACAGCAGGCCGTTCTCCTCGCTACAGGGAAGAGCTATAGGGGAATAGGCTCGAAACAGGCTTCTAGACCCCCCAAAACTCTTCTAATGAGGTTTGTTTTTCTTTCTTCAATGTATTAATAGTGTACATTTCAAGAAGTAGGCGCTTTTAGTGCCCATTGCATTTCAACTTCAAAAATTCATAACTAATTCCACAAAGGTTCAAAAAACATGAAACAACTTGGGTTAGATGCTAAATCCATTTTTCTTCGTATGGAAATTTACTGAATTTTTTTAAGGAGATTAGCTTCGCCCAAATGCAGTTGGCTCTTAGATGGTCGCTTTAAGAGCAGACTACTGGTACCTTATGTGAGCAAAGGAATGACAGATAAGCAGCCAATCAAAGTGTTGATTTTTATGTCCATTTGGTTAAATTAAAAATAAATAAAATAAAAACAGTGTTGATTTTTATGTCCATTTGGTTAAATTAAAAATTAAAAAAACAAAAACAGTGTTGATTTTTATGTCCATTTGGTTAAATTAAAAATTAAAAATTAAAAAACAGTGTTGATTTTTACCAATTAAGAATTCAAACAAAAACAAACAAACGTCAGTGCTGTGTTAACAAGGTCGAGTCATTTGATTGGAAATCATGTGGCATGGAAGACGTGATTACCAACAAGGAATGGGAACCCGTATTTTGTGAAATTACCGACAGCCCATGTGCAGACTTGTCAAATGAAACTGATTAGGGTAAGGGAAGGGCTGGTCCGCCATTTTCATGGGTTTCAGTGGAAAAGAAGATTTTCAAGCTCATTTTCCAAACAAAGAGAAATAGATGCGGCATGTAACACAAGCAATTTCACATTTTTTGAAGTATTATTGAATTATCCATGAATTTTCAAAGATTTTTATCATATGCACTTATTTGTGACCAAAGGTCTTTCAAAATTTGTTCCCTTGCAGCTTATAAAAAGATATTGGGAAGCCAAAGAGAATGATCCACAAATAATACTTATTCTTGATACACTCAATGGCTAAAGAAGTTGATTTTAGAACCAGGTCATATTCATTCTAGAACTAGTTATAGGGTTGATTTGAAGAAGATGGTTGCTTTTAGAGTAAACTTCCTTATGTGAACATTGACTAGTCATTCAAATGAGTCATTCAAGTTTTGTCAAGATATTGGTTTGAATGCTACAAGGTGTTGCAATGGTTTCAAGCCGTAAAGGACATTTTGTGCCCCTTGAGACCTTCTATCAAGAGAATAATGGAAATTGTGGGAGTTGTCATGAGCACCTCCTTTCAAAAACTATAGCATTGCTCTCATCTTCTTTGCAAGCATTGAATGTAGTTTTTCCTTGTGTGAAGTTTTGATAGTTGAAAGGTTAGTACTCTTGATAGTAGGTTGGAATGGTTGTTTGTTGAGGGTGCCCGAGCAAGAACCTTTGAGTTGAAAGTGGAATTGTTTATTGAATGCAATTCTCTCACTTGCATGCAAATCTAGTTCTCATGCTTACCCAGTCTAAAATCATTGTGGTAGTTTACTTGGATTGCCCTCCAAATAACAAAAAATTCCTTGAAGGGTTAATGTTATAAAAACACAAAACATAATTGAGTCAAAAAACACATCAAACATGTTACAATATTTTCAAATAACAATGCCAATGTTTGGAAAGAATTGTTGGTTAGTTCATTGTTATTGTGGTAGAATTGGGAAAGAAACTAGTTGCAATTTGAAAACATAAAAAAAATCCATTGGAAAATCTATAAATTTTTCATTTAGAATAGAAAAATAGAAAAAGAAATTGAACTCGTTACATAAAAAACCAATTGAATATGGGAATTAATGGAAAAGAGAAGGTAAAACTCAAAAAAATCTCAAAGACAACCATTGGTGCTTCTAACAAAGAAGAATAATTTCTAGTCTATTTTTCTTAAATAAAAATTTAAAACCCACTAAAGGTACATTTACAAAAAAAAATAGAAAAAGTCAGGTATAAATTTCAACTTTTTAGGATTAAGAAAAGCTTAAATACAACCTATATGCTAGTTAGTTTACCAAGTTACCTTGTTTTGAAGTTCATACAAGATGATATGTCATTGTATTACTAAATTAGTTTTTCCAAAAACAAAGTATGTATTGACATTAATTTTGCAATTTGACAAAAAGGATAAATTAATGAAGTACCCTTGCATGAAACACCAATAATAAAAGCAACAACATCGTAGGGGGCCACTATATATGGATGCACACCACATTCCATAAGAGGAGTGACAACCAATTTTCAAAGGCTTTTTCAAGTTTGTGGAGGGCTTAATCTCTAAATGCCCAAGGCATCAAATTTTAGTGTTGAAAAAACTTTGAAGTTAAATAAAACTTAACCAAGTTGTTATTTTGAGTAGTTTATATTTAAAAAAAATTCTTCATGAAGTCTAGTTTTAGCATCAAAAATCCGATTTTGAAAATGATTGATTATGACTATTCTATTCAAAATTATGTGCAAGGATGTCCATTGCAATCTTAGAAGAAAAATCGCATTAGAAATTCATTTAAAAAAATTGTAGAGTAGATTTTGAGAAGCTGTAACTTGATTGGTGTTGTTCATATTAGGCCTTTAACCTCTAATTTTATTAATGACCAACTTTTTAGATTTGACATGTGAAAAGAGGATTGAAAGACTTCAAATCATTTTTGCAATTTTAACACCTTCATGATCAAACATTATAGTCTTTCAATCTGTAAGTGATATTGTTGTGTTTTCTTTTTCTATGTAGTCTTTAACATGTCTTGTTTGAATTTGTAAGGTTACAATTCAAAAAGAATTGATACAACTTATTAATATTGACTTTTCATTCAATTTAGAGCAATTTTCCTAAAAGCTCGGAAAAGGCCTTGGGCATTTAGGTATTAAATATACACAAAAAGCTAAACCCATCTCACAAAGTAGGCCATGCAGGGTGAATGTAAGGTAATTGTAAAAAAAGCCCTCTGTTTTATGTTGTGTTAATGATATGTTCTTCACCTATCCTAACTATTTTTGGGCTTCTAATTGCAAACATGAATTCAAAAATTTCAAATCTTATCATGTGTATAGAAAAAATTCTATATTTTTTCCAGGATAAAGTCAACCCATATGGTCCACTTCATGGGACAAGGTTAGTATCTTGTGGTTTATGCAACTAAAAGCCCAATTATAACTTTGTAATTAAATCACTAAACTCAATAATAAGGAGAAGGAAAGGAGTGCCACATATAGAAATTTATTAAGACTAGGAACAAAATGCATGTACCCTCTTGCAGTTGCAATTCCGCCAAATATCCTTATAGCACAAAGTTGTGTAAATTAGTACTACCAAAATTGTACAACATCCATATAAGATAAAATAAAAAAACTTGCCTACTATTTTGTATAATTTAGTTTTATATTGTACCATATTTTCTTCTCCTTCTCCTACCTAGCTTGAGATGATTCTTGATTCCAAATATAAATTCAAAGATTCCATTTTTTAATGTCTGTGGTAAATAATAAATTCTTCCAAATCCTTCCTTCCACCATACCATTTCTGTAAAGATTCCAATAGCCGACTATAATCTCCCTACTTTGGGGATGGCTCCCACAATGGGCCAATATTGTCAAAATAATTTCAAAACATTTCAACTCTAGATGAGATTACATAATAATATAACTTAAACTTATATTAGCCCTTCCCACCGACTTTGACTTCTTTAGAGTGGGAAACAGTGCCATTGACTGACACGTGGATTTTCAAGCCTTGCTTCCCGGCTATGCCTGGCGTGGCCAACACGCTCACTGGACCCAATTGCTGACAGAAATGGGGACTCCTGATTCAACTTTGCAAATATCCAAAAATTCCCTCATTTTTTAATTTATTTTTGAATTCTTTTGAGCCCACCCGTAACATTTGGTGCCCATGCAATTCTTTGCTTCCCATGAATTGGGGGAGACCTTTTACTATAGAAAATCTTGAATTCAAGTTCGCCTTTGGGAAGATTTTCTGAGATTTTTTGAGTTATTTTTTTCAACCCTTGAAGGATGGATTAGGGATCGTGGAAATCATCCCTTTGGATACTATGGGAATCATGGGCTTAAAAAAATAAAAATTCAAAAGCATTTATTGGAAGTTAAAAGCATTCATTGGAAGACCTCTCCATTTCACATCAAAATTTTGATGATGAATAGTTGTACTTTTGTACTTCGTAGAAGGATTCTCTATCATTCATTAGACATAAAATGTCTACAATGTCGTTTATGGGTTAATTCCTATACAAGGTAAGAGGTCCGTACAACGCCTAGGCTCTAAAATCGCCCATCTCTTGAAACATACACTATTTGTACATGTTGCTTTTTCATTGTATTAGCAATGTACAAATACTTTACATTCCAGGAGGTGGACGATTTCAGAGTTTACTGCATTAGAACTTCAAAAATCCATAACTAATTCCAGAAAGTTCCAAAATTTATGAAACAACTTGGACTAGATGCCAATTTCACTTGTCTTTCTAGGATAATTTACTGAAAAACATTTCAAGAAGTTTCACCTCCTCAAAAATCAGTTCCAACTCTTAAATGGGCAATTATGGATTGTTTACCTTAGAGCCATTTTTTCAAGTACTGAGTTAGGTGTTTTTTCTATTTTCCACTCAAAGTAGAAAATTTTAATATCTTACCACCTATTTATTTTCTGATGTTTTCAAATTGCAATTGTCTTTTTTTTTTCCAATTCTATAAGTTAATGAGGAACTAACTAATATTTTTTCCTGAACATTGGTGGGTCATTCTACATGAAATTATTGCAAATATAATAATATAGTAAATGACCTTTAGCCTAGTGGTTTTTTGTTTTTTTTAAAGTTTCTTTTAACATTTTAGAAAAGTGTGGCTGGGGTGAACAGACCCTCCTTGCTTGTCATGCCAATGTCGTTCCAAGGGTACATGTGAAAAAAAAGCCCCTCCTTCATTTTTTTGCTTGATTAGTTGATCTTTCTACACCTCTCACAACTATCTAATTTGAGGGCCTCTAATTGCAAATATGAATTCCAAATTTTCCAAATTTTATCATGTGTAGCAAATAAAAAGTTCCTACATTTTCTTCAAGCGGGAATAAAATCAGAAATGAGTGAGTGAGGACGGAAGTCACCGTCCGTTTGTCCATTCACCCCATCCCATTGATCGTGGCATCAGTGATATGGAAAAATCCAAAAAAATTTACAATGGATTTTCATTTGTTTAAAAAAGTAAAAAAGTAAAATAAATAAAAAATAAAAAAATTCTTTTTCCTCTTGTGATGAGTGGGTTACCTTAGTTCCAACTTGCATGGCCAAGGAAGGCTGACCCCTCTATTGCCCTGCCAAAAGGCAAATGTCAAAAATTGCCCCCTATTTTGTGCCACTTAAATTTCATATTTCATCATGTTCCCAAGCAAAATTTTGGTCTCTGATTGAAATATGAATTCAGAATTTTCAAATTTTATCATGTGTGGCAAATGAAAAATTTCATGGTTTTCTACAAGCACCAACTCCTCTCTTAAGTCGGTTGAGAATGTGACGTCGTGGCTGGCACACATTTGTTTTCAGGCCAATCAGACGCTCCCCCTGAGTGGCCCATTCATTCTTTTAATAGTTTCTGGTAGTAGCATATACCTATTCCACACTTTTCCTCACTACAGCAGTGCAGTTTCGGTTTAAATTAAAATTAAATTAAAATTAAAATTTTCGTTTCCTTACTTTTTCCATTCCTGTTTTTTTTTAAGAAACTGATTGCCTGAAAATCAGTCACTCTTCCTTTTCAATGGAATTTGTCCATGTGTTTCAATAAAAAAATAAAAAAATTCAGTCCACTCATTCAGTTCATGCCGCATCACATGAGATTATTTTTTCACAGTGATTTTCCTGCAATTGTTGTAGCAATCAGAAGTGCAGACAACTGAAAGTAAACTTAATCCTAATAACATGGAAATTGTATGTCCCTGTGTTTCAAAAAGAAAAGAAGAAAAAGAAAAAAGTGTTCCATTACTTATTTAAGCTTATTTTGAAGTCAAGTATGGTTGACACTCAGATGACGATGTGAGTAGATAAGGAAACAGTGGCAAGAACTATAATTACTGACTTCCCCTAAATCATTTGGCCCTAATGAGGTCATTTGGTTGTAATTGTAGTGATTTATGGGAAAAATAGATTGAACAATTTGCAAGTTTTTTTTTATAGTAGAAAAAGGTGATAGAGCCAGGTAGGTGGTAGTTTTGTACTTTGAAGTGATTGGGTTGTACAAGACCTTCATTCTTTAAGACGCCAAAGCAGGATTTGATTCCACCCTTCAAAGGAAAGGAATGACTTGAGGGGTCCTTGTGGACTCTTATCTTGTGAACCCACCTTCTTGTTGTTGACTTTGTTGTGCCTTTGTAAACAAACAAGCTCTTTGCCTACATTAGAATAATAAGAATGTTGAATCCAATGTTGGGCTTAGCATTACAAAGAGTGTATCCTATTTTTATTTTTTGGGTCACAAAAAGAACAATTTTTATTATAATACAAAAGGCAACCAACAACAGGGGATAGGAAGCAAAAATCAACAAATTAGAGAAAACACAATGAAACCTCCACTAAACAAACCAATGGAAAAAGCTTTACCTTCCTACCTTACTTACTTACCACAATTCATGGATGAAAAACCCAAAGCATGTCAAATTTTCTCTAAATGTCCTCTTTACCCCTAGATCTTTCTTTGACCTCACTCTAAAAGAAGCTTTCCAAAATGCTACTCTAACTCTATCAAAAAACTCTTGTTAAATCCCATTGTCTCCTATTTTAACCCCTAAAGCCTTGAACCCCATTTTTTGGCAACATAGTGATTTTGGGCAATTCACCACAAATGGAGTTTTTATTTTAATTTTTTGAAATTTTCACACAACATTTTCCCAAGGAGTATTTGTAAGGCCCAATAATTTTTTGTAACTTTTGACTACATGGCTAAAAAGTTATTGTATGAAATGTGATTTTCAACATTTAGCGGGTAGCCTAGGTAGTAAAAAAAACTTCTTCAAAAATCATTTTTTTCAAAAATTAAAAATTGAAATTGATTCTTTAGATTTATATCTGTATGGAAATCTTTGAATCATTCCATTTGGATGGATGAATCAAAAGTTATGAGGAATTTTAGTTTGTGGTAGTTTGTGGATAGTTATGGAATCTCTACTTTGAAATAAACTTTGAAGCCTTTTATTTTACTCAATTTTAAATATTTTTGAAAAAATAAATAAAATTTAGGTGTACATTGTTTATTACCACATTTCAACCATTGGGATTGGAATTTTTCAATTTCATAAAGAAATTATTAACAACTTAGTTCTTTGAATCATTTTCTACTTCATTCTACTTACTATTTTTTTCCTGTATGTTGTACAAATCCAAATGATCTAAACATTTTCAAGCATGTAGCCAACTTGTTTTGAAGAATGAATTTAAAGAGTAACCACTATTTTGGACATTTTTTCATGCAAATGTGACCTAGTGAAGTGCAGCTGCCCGGATTTTTGCAAGGAAAGAAAAAGGATTTTTGTGAGTGCAAACGCTAATATCTTGCAATCGACATGGTGAAAATTTCTGAAATTTTTACCACATCTTCTCAAAATATTTTACTACAAGATCCTATAATTACTTGTGTCCAAAAATGTTTTTTTTTCAAAAATTGGGTACTTGCACTGAAAATGACAATTTTAGAGTATTTTTGGTGAAAACATATTCAAAAACCTTTAGGGGGTTAAGTTTTGAAAATTCCATATCCAATCCCATTTAGGTGCATCTAAGTACTATGCACACTTAAAAAAACAAACTCTTTATTCCCCTAAATTCTTGATATTAACTTCGATGCCGCTGCTATCTTAAAATCCTTCCACTAATTTTCTTCTTACCACCACTTCAAAGTTCAACCAAAGCACAAGAAAAAGAAGAAGAAGGAGCCCTCCACCTCCTCAATTTCAGTTTGTTTTTCTTTCTTTGAAACAAGAGCACTCACTGACACTTTATTACACAGAGAAAACAAACCATGACACGGAACCGGAAGAATCGGTGGACGTGAAGGAAGAGGTCCAGAGTCCAGACTTTCCAAACCAAGAGAGGGAGAGCCTAGATGCAAATAGAATAATCCCCTGCACACGTGCAAGTAGGTTGCAACTAATTATTATTTCCGACTAACTTATTATTCAATCTCACAGACTCTCCACTTGAGTTTTTTCATTCATTTCTTTTCAATCAGACGACAATGAACTGAATTTTTTATATTTTTATATATTTTTTTAAACAATTGGGTATCCATTGCAAAGCAAGAAGTAAGCTTACTTCCACAGCAGCCAAGCCCAACAGTGAGAGGCTGGACAAAAGGGATTGAAACTGAAATTTCAATGCTAGAAGGAGTGTTAAAAAAGTCATTTCTTTCTTATTAAAACAAGTGACAATGGAGCTGCGATTTCAATGTCAGAAGGAGGGCAAGGAAGTCCACTGATGTTCTGACTCCTACGTCGTCTTCTTCATTCGCACACATCAATGCCTGCTCTGCAGTAAGTAGTGATGAAATCGAAGATAACGTCGCCTACTCATCTTCAGTCCAACCTTGAAGGAGACGGAGTTTTCAGTTTTGCTAAAGGTAAAACTCGTTGTGTTTTCTTCATAACTTTATAGAAGCTCTAGTGTTTTCATCGAGCTTAATTTAGTTTTTTAAAATTTCTAGTTTCGTTGTTTTTTCTTCTTCTTCTTCTTCTCAGGTCATGTATACTCCGAGTCCTGCAATCCCGGAAAGTGGAAGCACTGCTTGGCTGCTTGCACCGCAAACTGAACTCCCCTTCCGAAGCACATCTCACAGTAGTTTCCGGGAGCACATGCACCTCACCCATTCTCTCGTTGTCTCTCTCTCTCTCTCTCCGCCAACGGGACCGACTGTAGTTCATTACCACTTGATGAAATGTTCTTTATTAGCTTTGAGTGGATCCCGCTCACCCGTTTTGTTCTTCCCCTAGCTAGCTCTATCAGTCTTTGCAATTGAGTGTCGTCCTTCATGTCCTCATTATTGTCGACCTAGATGCAACCGCGTGAACGATCCAGAGCGAGACGAACCACAGTACCATCAATCTGTTTTCTCAACGTCTCCAACTCTCCATCGTCTTCCACTTTCTGTTACAGGAACATTCAACAGTTTGGGATACAGTTTTCCAGTCTTCAAACTGCGGAGTAGTCGAACCCACCCTCTGGATCGACAGTCCAGGAAGTTTGTGAAACGAAATGAAGAGCTCTCATGAGCATCGAGGAGGACACGCAGTAGCTTCATGATCACAGGGACTGGGGTTAGCTAGTTAGTTGCACTAGCTAGCTCTTCTGCATTACAGGTGGGATGGAATTAGGCGTGTGGGGTGTATGCTCCGGAATTATAACATTACTTCTCAAATAACTTTTACCAAATAGTGCAAGCGCATGATCAAGCACAGTTTTTCTCAAAGCTTAAGTGAAGAAGAAGAAGAAGAAGAAGAGACTCCTCTTGCAATTGTTTCCCAAGGGAGTGTTTGTAAAGACTTGGTGGTACCCGACTTGGTACTCTTGGAAACTGTGTTGAGAGAGACGAAGATGGAGTGTTTGGTGCTTCGAATGCGGCGTCTTTGGTTTGGTTTAATAATGGTCGCGGGGTGCTGGAACTCCGTGTGGGCGCAGACTGACCCCAACGATGGTAAGCTTGCGGATATGGAAGGAGAATTTTTTTTGGGGTGGGGTGTTTCTAAGAGAGCTTCAAAATGCAGCAAAATCCGGCATTTTAGTGTTGGGAAATTCTTTTTGCGGAGGTAGTAGGGTTACAGAAAGGTCTCCTGATTTCGTTTTAGAATTTGGATGCAATTTTGTGTTGGTTACGGTGATTTTTCTGGAGTATTGGGGCGGCTATGTGAAAGTCTAATGGAGCAAGTGGCGTTAAATAGAAAGATCTGCGGTTTCCGCTTTACATTTCGAGTGCTATTTGGTGCTGATTACGGTGCTTTTAAAAAATGTTTTTATGGAGAGTTCCCTGGTGGATATGCAAAAGTTAGTGGAGCAAGTCGCGTTGAGCTTTTACAATTTACACAGAACTTGAATCAATGGATTTGCACGTTTAGATAAGAAAGTTAAGGCTGGTCAGAACGTTGGACTTCGAGCCTTTCACGTTTTGCAGTTTTGTACCTTGAGTGGATAGTTGTGTCAGCAACTCTGTTGTCAGCTTTAATTTGCAGCTACAGCACATGTAAGTTAAAGATGAAATGTATATGAATGGCATACTCGAATGTCGTCTGTATTTTCAGAATTAGAATGCAATTTTATGCTGATAATTAACAGTGATTGTTTTTCCATTTCCCAGTGGGAGTACACAGTGGTGGCTATGTAGATTTTAATGGAGTCAGTGGGTTTTTTTATGCCGATAGTCTCCTGATTTTGGTGCTTTTTTTTTTGCCCTTTGGTGTGGGTGTGCCAGCGGCGGCTATGCAAATCTTGCAGGAGCAATGGGGCACTGAGTTAGGGTGGACCGGGTTAGATCCTTGTGCGAATAATTGGATTGGTGTTGGGTGCAGCAACAACAGAGTGATAACATTGTAAGTACTTTGTGCATACAACAAATTTGAATGAAAAACAAAATGCTTGATAAGAATTTATGTTTATTTCTGTAGCTTATTTTCTCATCTGTTGACCTGATGCCAACTTTACTTTTGCCGGATTTAGCTTAATTCCTCTTTACTCTCTACTTGCGCAGAACTTTGATAAGCTTTGGACTCACAGGAACTATTCCCTCCGTTATTGGAGAACTTTCAGCTCTTATTTATCTGTAAGACAGTGCACTCATTTGTGGTTCCTGGATTCAGAACTGTGGTTGTTATAAAGATTGGTAGTGAAAAAAGTTAGTGCATTTCGGTGATGTAGCCAAGTTCTGTGATTAACATTCTCTCTCTCTCGATCTGTCTATCTATCTGTTTGTAAGTTATCTTTTTAATTGATTTAATCAGGGTGTCGAAATATTATATTTGAGATTTGTTGAAATGTGATTTTTTGTTTTTTTGAGTACTATAAGATGTAATGTTGGTGTGTGTGTGTAGAGATCTCTCCTTCAACAAGCATTTGAAAGGCGAGATACCCACTGAACTTGGTTCCTTAACTGGCTTATCTACTTTGTAAGTTCTTTTTGAATTTGCTCGTTTTCTTGATGGACACTGTCCGCACATGCCGAAACCTTAGAAATGATGGACTGACTTGCAGAAAAAATGATGGACAAGTATGCATGTCTTTGTGATGTTTTGGTACCTTCTGCATAACTCATTTCCAGTGATTTTAATAGAGTTTTCAGCGAAAAATTAGGTTGTTTCAGGAACTTTGAAAGATGTTACAGACGATATTTTTCATTATTCATTGGAAAATCTCCTTATGGTCGCAATTTTATATCATATATTGCTTATGAGGCACACCAATTGAAAGATTGTACAGGAAATAATTGAATTTGATTGTGTGATTTGCTTGCAGGAATATGCAGTGGTGCAGTCTCTCAGGATCCATCCCTGGCACAATTGGGAATCTACGGAACTTGACCTTTATGTAAGTTCTCAACTGAAAGAACCTTGATTCAATGTGGAGCTCGCATGACTCTGAATTTTTGCATATTTTTTCTTCTATCGCATCTTTGTTTGAATGCATGATTTATCTCAATCTCATCACATTGGTCATAGAATATGATTGGGTTTTTTAGGACGCAAGGATTACTTTTGATGAGTTCTTTGGACAAAACATCGCCGTGAAGCATTCTGTTCTGTACATCATCTGTAATATAGACTTTGAAGCTCTTTAGAGTTTAAATATGCTCTAAAAAATTTGAGCACTCACTATCGTTGTGTTGTGTGTTGTGTGTTGTGTTGAGCAGTGCTTTGAATAACAATAAGCTCAGTGGAACCCTTCCTCCTGAACTTGGTGCACTTTCGAAGTTATATTGGTTTGATGTTGCTTACAATAGTTTACAGGGACCGTTACCTGTCTCCACAACCAGTTCCAATGGACTGGGTATTGATTCCTGGCCAAATATTCAACACTAGTAAGATCATGTTTTCGATCTCTCTTGGTTCTTTTGTTTTGAATCAATCTGTTACCATCAATACCGTACTTCGAGGTCCGTTTCATACATAATTAAATTCAGATCTGAACTTGTAAGTGCCACATGACATATTGCCTATGGTTACGAGTGCACTATTAAATCCTACGTAGCACTTTGACTAATAATTTTGGTACTCAGAACTGACCATAATGTATTGTAATCAGTCAATTATTTGCTCAGTTATTCTCACTTGTAGTGGAGAGAATCTTGTATTACATAATTAGATTCGAGCTTTATCGCGGACTTCTTCATACATTTTGGGAAGGATTATGAAGCAGTTGTTTTGTAATTACTGTAGGTTACTGATTCTTGTGGTGTTTGATTTGCAGCCATCTTAATGACAATGCATTCACAGGCCAGATTCCACGTGAAATTGGGTTCGCCTCGAAGGTCGTGCACGTGTAAGTTTTTCTCCACACAGCTACCAGTCTGTTGTAATTCAAGACGGCTTATGAATTAATAAGAATCTCCCTACGACGTTGTATCATTTTTTTGAAATACCGGGAGTCCAATTTGACTGAAAAACATGTTTCTATGTTCTAGAGCTCAAAGGATACGAAGGATTTGGACTCATATTTCTTGGGTTGTGTAGGCTTATGGAGAATAATCAATTCACTGGACCAATTCCTGATTCTCTTGGCAACATGTCTAGCCTTCAGATTTTGTAAGTGGCCTGCTCTCTTGGGTGTAATATTCGGCTGGATTTGCTTCGTAACATACGCGAGGAGCAGTGTTTTGGGTTTAGGGTTAGGGTTTAGAAAACTTATATCAAACAGTTTTTACAGCTACAAGAAATTTTTGCGAAGGCCGTTCTCTTGAATTTGTAGCCCCATTTAGCTGGGTTTTGAGCAACTTGGGCTGTTAATGGAAGTTGCATGTTGGGTATCTTTAGCTATGCTTGTGTAGAGTTGCCACAATATCTTGGTTGAAGTTACTTTGGTAATTTTTTTGTAGGGCTTCAATGCTAGTGTCCTTGTTTAGCTTCTACATTGGCCTCTGTAAACTTCCTTGGATTGTTGAGAGCATTCTCTTTTTGCGATTTTTTTGGATGCCGCGTGGGATTGATTACTCCCAATTCGCAACCAATGGAAGATTGACACCTGACTAATACTTTTGGATCATAATTGTTTTTTTATGAAAGAGAGCCCCAGTAGATGCTTACTCTTGTCTTTGGGTGTTTGCAGAAATCTTTATGGGAACCAGTTGTCTGGGCCAATCCCTGTTTCCCTGAACTTAATTGTCCAAAATGGTTCAAATGCAACTGGATTGCATCAAATGTACGTCCAAATGAATTCATTACCAATCTCAGAGTTGCCTGAAGAGAATGTTCAAAAATTCATAGTCTTGTATTCATGGTCTGAAATTGGGTTATACTTAATATCATTTGAAGTAGGGGTGTTGACCTAGTTTGAGAGAAAAAATATTGGAATTTTGTATTAAAGAATGCTAGGAATAGGTGTTATCTTGTTTCATAACATTCTTGAACATGAAGTTTGGGGTTTCCCTTCGACAGTGACTACTGATGGAATTATAGTGCCGCACGTAGTGCCACATGAATTCTAAGGGAAGTATTAATTCAGGAGTTTCAATAATATCAAAAGGGTTTGCAATGCTGGAGAGGTAAAGGGAGTTAGAGAATGTTATGTTCTATGAGAAACATTCAGCAGTTTTTTTTGGGGTGGTTCAATTACAAAGTGTTGCAATTTTAGGATGACTTTGTTTTTATGTTAAACTCATCTTTTGCTTGTGTTCATGTTGTGCTTGTCAGTCGTGTGGGTAACAACAAGCTCACTGGGACTATTCCAGCTTTTGATGCTCTCAGCCATCTTGAATATGTGTAAGGAAGCGTACCAGATGCCTTGTAACAAGTCATGTCCTTTGAATTGATTTCATGCAGATTTTGATCCCTTTCTCTGCAAAGTAATTTGTTTACATTGCAAAATGAATGACACCTTTCGTTTCTGTGACGATTTAATTGTTGGTTGAATTTAACGTCTTCATTCTGGCTTGCAGTGATTTCAGCAATAACACTTTTGATCCACAACCATTTCCTTCATGGTTAAATGGGTCCAAGTATTCTCTGGAAACGATGTAAGATGTTCTAACTCCCTTAGAAAGAACGACTTAGAAAGACTCATTAGAATGTTGTTGAAACTTTAATACAAATGAATGCGTTCGAATGACATGCCTTGATAATGTCGCTAAAACTATGTCATTGGAAACTCCTCCTCGTCCTACTTTTGGGTCTTATTTAGTGTGGGTTCCAAAATAAGGTAACTTGTCATTGAGGCATATGGTGTGAATAGTGTTGTTATTGAGGCATTAGATTCGAAATATGTGGATGCAAGGTAGTTGCTGAAAAAAGTAGTGTTTTCAGCTTGTGCTTGGCGCTCATGCATATGTTCATACATGCAACAATGAATTGCCAAGGTTTTTGAGGTAGTTTGTAGTAAGTTAATAGAAAGTGAGTAGAGGAGGAAGTATTTTAAGTTTGAACATTCATGTGACTTTTAGTACACAATAGATTACTTAGTGTGATTTCAAACTATTTGGTGTTGTGATAAGTGAATTATTGGCTTGCATTGGTAATTAATCTTGGATTGTTACTCTGGGGAATTGTAGACTCATGGATAGTTGTAACTTGATTGGGCCATTGCCTACCGATCTCTTGAGCTTTCCCGTGCTCCAGGGCTTGTGAGTATTCTCATCCTTTTCCAACATTATTTTGTTTTCATTAACCCATAAGTGCCCAAACGATCAAAAGTGGTCTGAAATTCATCATTAGGGATGCTTCAAAGATGATGACAAAATGTATCAATAGTCAAAAGAAACCATATTCTACAATTTTGAACAATAGAAAAGTGGTTTAAAACTTACCCTAGTCAACTATTAGCTTCAATAGTGGATTTTTTATTTCTCGTTTGACCATTTTGGGGATATAATAGTTGCAATTTTGACTTTGAGGGCTTTTCCTTCGTTAGAGGTGTTGAGCTCATGCCGCGTGCAAAAGTCTGATGGGTAACTAATTCTTTCTGACCAGGTACCTTCGAAATAATGGAATCAATGGGTCCTTGAACATCCCTTTGAATCTGGGACCGGATTTGCGTTACGTCTACCTCCAGAACAACAAGATCTTAAACATCAACGTGGCGGATCAGAACGCGAAGTTACCAGAAATTCAGTAAGTCGTCTTCTCTGAGTTGGTGTGTACATGCTATGTCAGAAAGATTTCACGAACTCCCACATCATTTCATTCAGAAGGGAGTTTTCAGACTTAACCATGTCGGAAATGAAACTTCAACAACTCATACTAAGTCATACAGATTCAGAAAATTCATGATTTTCAATTGCCAATGTGTGCTAGAAATAGTGTCGATTCCACCCCAAAGTATTCCAAATTGATTTCAGTGTTGGTTCTTCCCTTTCACAATGAGTGAACTCTCTCTCTCCCCTAGATTAGCAGATTAGTTCATCCAGATTCAGAAAACTACCAATTTTTTTGGGAAAAGTCATGATTTCCAATAACCAATGTGTCCAGTCTTGGTTGCTTTCCCCTTCCCAAAGTATGCGAAACCCAGGTGCGAAATTTCTTCCAGTGTTGCTCCTTTGCCCTCACACAAACCGACCCCCCTCTCCTCCCAGCTTGGCAGATTATCAGGGAACCCGACATTACATGCTTCGAAACTTGTTGTTGAGCTTCAGAAGGTCATGCTAAAATCATTCAGATTCAGAAAACTACCCTGCAAATTCATGATCTCCAATCCCCAGTATGTTAATAATAGTACTGATTCCATCCCAAAGCATGCTACGTATTGACAGGGTTGCTCCTTCCCTCTGACACTACCTGACCTTTCTCTCCTCCCAGATTAGCAGGGAATCCAACATGCATGTAGTTGAACTTCAAATACTCATAGTCCATTCACTCAGATTCAGAAGCCTCCCATTGTTGTTTTCCTCCGATTTATGATCTCCAATCCCTACTATGTTACAAATCATTCTCAGTTCTTAGTTCTTTCCCCTACCACTCCCGATTTCTTACAATGTTCTTGTGCTCCTCGCAGACTCTCAGGCAACCCCACCTGCACCGGCGGCGGCATCACCACCGCCTCCCCCACAGTCTGCAACTCCACTTCCACCCCTCCCGTCCAAAAATGGACCTCGCCTTTAGTCCGCAACAGCTGTTCCATCAACTGTGGCAGCACCAGCCAAACCCAAAACCCCTTCACCTGCAACTGCTCTTACCCTCTCATCATCACTTTAGAAATTCGAGCGCCGACGTTTACCACCATCGACAACCAAACGCTCTGGGACACACTGGCTCTAGAAACCAACAAATCCTTACTCTTACTTTCGGCTGCAGCGAACATTCGCTATGAGAGTAGTCAGTTGTGGGTGTATGACGCGTATTATGGTAATGAGACGGAGAGAGTGGATGTGAGGTTGTTTTTCTTTCCGTTGGAAGGGGAGGTGATGGAGAAGGAGGTACAGAACTTTATTATGGGGAGCTTCACGCAGCAGAAGGTGGTGTATGGGAGTCCGTTCAAGCCGGAGATTGTCTTGGACGTTGAGGTGTCGCAAGGTAGGGTTGCAAGATGGGGATGGGGTTTTGAAGGTTAGGGTTAGGGCTTAAGGTTTAGTGGTGGTGTTCGATTTGGGAATGGGGGTTTGGAATTTCGATGGATTGTTGAGTTTTGTGTGGGAATAGGGTTGTGAGTTGGAGGTGTGGCGTTAAGTTTTTTGTTTCTTTTTTCTTTTCTTTTAACCGAATGTGGATATCATGTTGAATGTCATGGAGAAATGTGCTAGCGATTTGTAGGCGTGGTTGTAGTTCGGGGGTTTCTGGTTGGAATTTGGATCCTTTGTTGAGTTTCGTATTGAATGGGGATGATTTGGAGTTGTGTTTACAATTTGGTGTGTTCTTCAGTTACGAACTCTGCGTGTCATGTTGAATGTGATGTAGAAATCTGGCAAGGATTTGTAGTTGTGGTCATAGTTTGGTGAATTCTTTCACAAAATTTGGGAACTACTTGTAGTTGTGGTCATATTTCGGTGATTTCTCTTAGGAAATATGGCTACCTTGGTGGGTGTCACGTAGAAATCTTGCAATAATTTGGTCGTAATGTAGTTGTGGTCATACTTTAGTGTTTTTTTATTTTGCGTAATCTAGGACTTATCATATTGAATGTCACGTGGAGATCCGGCTTTCGTATTCTCCGTTCTTGTCCCCTTTGAAGGTCAGAATCATCCGCTTCAGTTTTGCTTTGGTGCAATTCTGATGCTGCTGCATGCAATGTGATGGTGTTGCAGCGCCAACTGCCAAACGGTCAAGTAAGATCTCGACGGGAGTCATCATTGGAATTGCTGTGGGAGGTGCACTGGCGTTGTTGGTGATTGGACTTCTGGCCCTCTTGGCTGTGAAGCACAAACGACGAGCTGAGGATGAACGGAAGAAGAATCCATTTGGTAAACCCTAAACTTTAAATTTGGCATGCACTTACAAATCTGTTGATACAATTCAATTCGTTGAGGTTGAATGGGGTGCGCTGCTTGAATGCGTTGCAGCTGCATGGGGGAGGGCTGAAGATGGCCAGGCGCCCCAGCTTAAAGGAGCTCATTGGTTCTCTTTTGACGACATTAAGAGAATGACGAATAACTTCAGTGAGGACAATGTGCTTGGGGCTGGAGGTTATGGCAAGGTACGTCAAAATTTTATGTCATAAGCTTTGGTTTGCACACACAAGATATGGGACACACACACTGGCTTTGGTTTGTGCTGTATCTTCCTGGCACAAGTGCAAATGCCCATTCATTAAACTAATCTCCACTTAAATTAGAAATTATTAAAATTTGTATAATAATTAGTTTTCGAAGGAAGGATTTTAAATGAGAACCGTCATGTGCCTACATTCAAGCAAATTCTGGTATACACTAGTTTTTCTTTACGGAGCTCACAACCCTGGTCAAGAGAGGTTCATGTTGTGTAGAATTTTTCCATGTTAATTGTCTTAAAATTCACATCATTGGTTGTACGCGTGTTTGTGCAGGTGTACAAGGGCATTCAAGCAGGCACGGGTGCCATGCTCGCAGTGAAAAGGGCCCAAGAAGGTTCCAAACAAGGTGCCGCGGAGTTCAAGAAGGAGATCGAGATCTTGTCCAGAGTTCACCACAACAACTTGGTGGGGCTGGTGGGCTTCTGCTACGAAAAGTCCGAGCAAATGCTGGTGTATGAGTACATGCCCAATGGAACGCTCAGAGACTGGCTTCGCGGTGAGTAGGAGACGAGCAACTAAAGGGATAGTTGTTACCAACTTACTGCAACTCTTCCATATGCTTCTAGAAAATGGGAAAGGAAAATCTGTCTGTGCAGTTTGTTGGAAACCTCACTCACATTACAAGAAATTCTATAACCTTAGTAATCTAACAGGCCTAGTATCCCAATGGTAACCGTAATTGCTCCGGAGTTCATATTTTGGATGATGCACAAAATGCTTCAAGGCAATATTTCATTTTAAAAACTTCTCATTCAATCAAAGTAATTCTTGAATCTTTGAGAGACCTTCCTGCATAACCAATTGGATGAAATCTGGGTAAGTAATGTATTTGTATAAATGTGTAAGCAAAAATATTCAAAAACACAAAAAAAGAACAGTCTTACAGGATGTAGGTGATGTTATATTGATGTCAATTGAGTGTCATAACATCAACTTTCTAGCTATTAAAGTACCATGGATTTCAATCCCAACGATGCAATGGTCATTTTGTGTTGTTTGTTAGCTCATGAGCAAAGGGTTAGAGGCTTTGAAGCTGCCCTGAAGAAGCTTGAGTAGCTACCTTCCTTGAGAGTCGAGCCTCTGCTCCAAGGATGCAGCCTCTCGTCGCATAGCTTCTTTGTATGAAGATGACATTCAAATATAATATTAAACGTTTCTGTTAAAATTTTGTTACTGAATGGTTTGCAGGCGACAGATCAGATGAGCCGCTCGATTGGGACCGGCGTCTGCTGATAGCGTTGGGAGCAGCGCAAGGCATTTCATACTTGCACCACCACGCCGACCCCCAAATCATCCACCGCGATGTGAAGTCTTGCAACATTCTGCTGGACGGGGACTTGAATTCCAAAGTGGCGGACTTCGGCTTGTCCATGCTGGTGCCGGATGTGAAAGACGGAAGCTTCAAGCCCACCATCAAGGGAACCATGGTACACCACCACTCTCACTCACAACCCTCTAAAACTATCACTTGACATGGACAGAGGTAGCAAGTGATAATCCTTGTTGGAGAACAAGTGACGAAAACAGGAGTGGTCTAAAAGAGGAGAACAAAATCTTACAATTTTCATTCCTGGAGAGATTTTGGTGCAGTGAGATTGATTCAGAACGGGTTTTGGACACAATAGGCACAGATTTCTAGGATGTCATAGTATAGGCACACATGATTGCAAAACTGTGTTACATTGTGACAATCACTGGTGATACTTAGATTATCAATCGCTACCTCTGTTAATTTTACGTCCGACTCCTCCAAGAATTTTTGCACAGTTTTGCTTAGCATACCACCCTCTCCCAATTGCTCCCCCTCTCAACGCGTGCCCAAGACTTTTGGGGCTGAAATGTGAAGAGTTGTGTACAGAGGGGACGCAATTGGGAGAGTGTCCGTAATGGGCTATAGAAACCTTATGCACATATTCCTTCAAATGAACGGCGTATTGGCATGGTGTGGATGATGGCATGCTAAGGTTACCACTCCTGTTTCCGTCAAGTATTCTCCAAGAAGGCTTATCACTCGCTACCTCTATCCTTACGATGTCTTTACAAAATCTGCACTTACTCAAATCATGATACTCTATTTTGCTCTGTTTTTTTTGGCAATGGATTCATAGTCATCCTTCCAGGCTTTAAACTCTAACTACTTCTTGAGTTTTTGCTCATTTTTGCTTCCATTTTCCCTCGATTGAATTCATTGCGTACTGACAATCATGCTGTGCTTGGATGCCATTTATTTTCTAGGGTTACCTCGACCCCGAGTACTACATGACGAACGTCCTCTCCCCGAAGTCCGACATCTACAGCTTCGGCGTCGTTCTCCTTGAGCTTCTCACCGCCCGTCCTCCCGTAAGCTACCGCGGCCACATCGTGAAGACCATGCGCACCCGCTACGACTCTACCGGCATGCCCGGCGTCAAAGAGCTTCTGGACCCAGTTCTCCTCGGGGGCAGTGCGAACTCCTCCGAGGAGCAGGAGACCTTGCTCAAGATGGCGCTCGTGTGCGTGGAGGACAACTCTCTGGAGCGTCCGAGCATGCATGAGGTTGTGAAGCAGTTGGAGGTGTTGGTGGGGCCGAAAGCGCAGCTCATGCCTGGGAGGAGGGGGAAGAGTATGCAAGAGAGGATGGAGAATCGGGAAAGAAGAGCGCCATTGGAGATGGACAGGGTTTTTCGTGGGAGTGGGAGTCGGGGGTCTTCGGGGGGGCAATTGGAGTCGTTCAAATATAGTGGAGGATTTGTAACCGAGCCTGTGGAACCGAAATAGGGGTGGAATTGAAGAAGATTAGCGCGTTCTGTGAAATTAGCGTTTGGGGTGCTTTCGAGGATTGGAATTGAGAAACGATCGCACGTTCTGTGGACTTACGGTTCGGGGTGGTGGTGGATTGGAATTAAAGTGTGGCGCATTATGTGAGATTAGGGTATGTTGAAGATCTTGGGTTTTGGGACGACAGATCATTCTTTCTTTCCAATTTGAACGCCGTGCGATTCAGGTCCCCGAAATGACATCCCAGACGTACTATCCTTCTCTTCGAGTTTTCAAATCGGGTTTAGGGTTGAGATTTGAGATTCACCTCCTTCTTGTGGAACCGAGCGCGGTGGTAATGCGAGAACTCCTGACCCAAGTGTTGCTATTGATTTCTGTAGATCGACAGAGTTGTGAAGCAATGCTTTTGGATGATCGTAGAGAAAACTAAGGTGGTTGGTCGGAGCTCTTGAATTCTAGTAGTGCAAGATTCCACAATTTTTTTGTCAAATTGGACCCTGTGCGATTTTGAGCCTCGGAATCTCGTCCCAGAATTACTGCTTCTGCAGAGTTTTCAAGTCGCGTTTGAAAATCAGAATTGAAAGCTCGCACTGTGCTACCCCAACTGATATTGTTGCTAGTTTTTTTTCTTGATCCATGGAGATGTGGAGACATGGTTTCAGATCTATTGGAAAACGATTAGGTCACTTTTGATAGAGTTGGAAAGCGGATTTTAAGTGTGGTTTGGTTGTGGCATCTTAAGTCAACCTACTTGCCATGACATCAACGTGCGCAGGGGATGTGTTTGGGAAGATTCTGCTTGTGGCAAGCTCTCACCCGTTTGGGGTGTTGTAGTTGTGACCATTGTTATCATAAAAGATGTATACGAGTAAGCTCCTTTTTCCGTTGCTTGGAATGTGTTATTTACATCGAAGTTTTCTTGTTGTAATCTGGCTGTAAGGCTGTGTTTCATGTGTCCGGAATCTGTTTACTAAGTGATGAGAAAGCTCAAGCTTCGTATGACGCAGTTGGCAAATTGCGAAGGTCAGAAGTTGAGGGAAGAGAGCATATGAAAGGGACTGTGAGTGGCGATTGAAAGCTAAGATGTGGTAGTGACATCCATGAAGCATGGTTGACAATTCAAGAGACCTTGTTTTGATTGACATTAAAACTTTGTTGGTGTTGTGGCTTGTGAGCAAGTTTTTTACCATTCAATTTTGACCCTTTGAGTTGAGGCTCAGTTGCAAAGTTTTGAAGTAGATGCTTTGCATTTAGAGAGTACACTTCAAGTTTCATATTCATGCCTTATAGTACGTTCGCACCGGGAGCAGATAGCGGTATCAGAGCGTTGTCAAATATCGAGAGTTGTGCAGGCATTTACACCGGGGGTTATTCGTAACCTCCGATCCAACGTGGACGCCCGTGTAGCATCCGGCAGCAGCGGTCTTACTTCAGCTAGGAACAGCAGTTACATTTTAAAAGCGTGAGGTGGTATAGCTTTCAATGAACAACGAAATCAACGTACAACCTAGATTTGAGGAAAGCAAGACCGGTTGTACGTAAAGAGGCACAATCAGGGCATCTAAAGTGACTGTTTTTAAGGAAAAGTTTATTTTAAAAAAGAAAGAGCTAGCTGTGTTGTGATTTTCTTCAAGCTGGAGATGCCTCAGGCCTTAACTTCTAGCAACAGGCTTTGACAATGCTTATGAATTAGTAATTGGGGATTAGGGCGTTGCTTTCTTTGGAAATTTGTGAGCAAGCTAGATCCACTGCAAATGCAAAGATACAGTCGTCCCTGAATCGTTGTCAAGTTTTAATCTCTCAAACATCCAGTGCTTCTCCTTCGCAGATTCACCTCCTCCTTCCGTCACGTTGACCGAGTTGGCAACCGCGGCACTTCAGCCGGCTACATGTCCTTTCCTGCAAACATTGACGACAACCTCATCAAATGAGGGACTTCTTCGCAAACGCAGTAGAGGCTAATGTTTGCACAATCTACTGACACTTACGGCGCTTGTTCAAGCAGTTGCAAGACGATTCCGTTGGCAATCCCTGACGCTCTCCTCGGTGCACACCCCTGTATTGGAGTGTGTCTAGTACTACCGGTGTCTGCAGCCCTTCCTGGTGCAAGCACGACACCAAATTAAGAAATCGACATCATCTTCAATAAGTTCTGCAATTGCCAAAAAACGCCTATGTGAGCAGGTCGCTCTTTGCTGGTTTGAGGCTCAACGCTGCATTGTTCACTCACTACTCCACCGTGCTTGCAGTCGTTGTGCTTTGACCACTTTCACTGCCTAACCACGCTGCTAGCAAATATCCAATGCAAATGTACCTTTAGAGGAGGCATTGGGGGAGGCATTGGGGATGACTCAACAACTCAACTACAACAAATTTTTGAAGTTGGTGTTGTAGAGGATTTGGTACTACCAGCAAAGAACTTCTTAAGGAAGTCTTACAAGGAGTTCTCTATGTTGAGAGTCATGGTCATGGAGCAAGCAATAGTTGAAGTCAAGGAGAATGTGTGTAGAAAGTATTCTGAAGTATCTATAGTTGCAATAAACATGTATTTTTAAATGAATAATTTTGAAAATATTTTGGAATCAATGCAGTTGATTTGAGATTTTTTGGAACTAAAGAAATTTTTTTGTCATAGAATCTTTTCTTACACATATTCAAGAATAAGTGGTAAAGACCTTCATGAGGTTTGACCACACAAATTTCAAGATTTTTGCATTTGAGATAGAGATAAATTATCCTAGACCTATTCAAGAATTTCTTTTGAATTTGAACAATGCTTATGGGAAATTTTTGTTCAACAAATTTTGAATGCAAAAATCTTGTATGCTCAAGATCATATTAGACATATTGATGCTAATTTGATTTCCTATCTAATCAAGACCAAGAATACATCCTATAATATCTTTTATTGTGAAGATGTCCTAATAGTTTTTTTGCAAGGATGTTCGACCTCATGCATCCCCAAACCAAGAATTCGTGAATGCTAGATTGATCCCGAGGAGTTAATGATCCTTCACATTCAAGCCTCTTCTTTGAAAAATTAAAAAAAACAAAACAGCTTCAATACTTGTCGAAATTAGAAGGCTAATGCAAATAGATTAGAATTTTCAACATTTGACATCATTGAAAAAAGCTTCTCACTATGTTCCTCTTTTATTCCTATATGAATGTTCGTATTTAGTTTCATGACTAAAATCCTCCTTTTAACAAAAGCCTCAATCCCTAGTAATTGACTTTGAAAGCTTTGTGTGTTTACAATTTTTGGAATTACAAGGTGAATTTTATATCATAAGATGCTGAATTTGAAGACCTTTCTATAGGTGTATTACATGTTGGATATGATAAAAAAAAATTGTTCTTGTAAGATTTTTCAAAGTTGTGTCAATATTGTGTCAAGGCCTCACTTTCTTTGTCATGACTTGACCTTCTATGCTCTCCAAATCTTTCCCTTGCCCCATTGTTGCCCCTCCTAAATAGAAACCAAAATATGTTCCCATGCTTCATTAGGCTTCTAAATTCCATTTTACAAGAAATAGCTCCAACTTCTAAATTATGACTCTATTTCAAGTGAAAAGTACACACACAAACTCTTCTATGATCCACATTTCTAGAGAAATTTTCATAAAGTCACGGTTAAAAATGAGAGTATAGAAGCCTATTTGGACCTTTGTTTGTTTCCCTAGGGTTTAGGATTTAGGGCATTTTCATGGTCATAAGTCCTTTAGACAAGACACCATAAGAAACTAAAGTTTATTGACGTGAATAGGAGTGGATTTGAGGTGACATAAAAAAAAACCCATATTTTTATGTCAACAATGATGTTCAATATAACATCAATAAATGCCCCCAAAGATTAAAAATGCAAGAAGATGCACAAAAAGTATGGTAGTGTTGAAGAATGTAATAGCCTACATGACATACAAGTAGATCAAGTGCCCAAAAAAGGTCCTTGACAAGGGGTCAACATAAATTTCATGCAATGCTTGTTCAAGAAAAGCTTGGTCCCCTATTAGTAAGACCAACCTAATCTAATATCAAATACAATTATATTTAACTCTAGAAGGACAAGGTGGATACAATCATCTGTTTGACAAATGTAAATTGTTCTCTAGGACAAAAAATGTGGAATTTCATCCACTTTTGCCTTCATGATAGGAGACTAGTTTGTACATTGATACAATTGCCAAAGACCAATAAAAGAATCTTGATTTTTGGCTATGCAGATTTATGCTAAAAAATGGTAGCCATTACTATAAGAAAATGAGTTTTTTTGCAACTACATTATGCAATTGGATTTTCAATTGCATAGGACACTTGCAACTAGGTTTGTGATTGGTGATAATTTGGAGACTTGTAGTTGTAGTCGACACCCTAAAATCTAGGAAAAAGATGTAGCAATTGCAAAAGTCATGTCTAGTGTGTGACTCACTTGCGACTTGTTTGCAACTTGTAGATTTTGAATTATAAATCTCAATGATTTGGTCGCATTCATTTGGTTTACTTTTCTATTGATTTCTATCCAAATCAACAAATTACTTTTTAAATCAAATCTGTGCAACCAAATCAATACTTAGAAAAGCTGAATTTTCTAGTACTGCAGGAAAGACTAAAAACAATTAGTGTATGACTTATAAGCCACTAGGAAATGATTAGAAAGTGATTAGAAAACAACTATGGTCATTTTCCAGTTCCAATCTTTCCCTAGTTGTTTCCTAGTCGTTTTTTTGCAACTATAAATAAGTGCTTTGCAACTAAAACAATGTATCAATGCTTTAAAACAACAACATAAAATAATTATGCCCAATTTGGTGCTAATAGGGAGTATTACAATCGTAGGATAGTTGTATAGGTTACTAGTTGCACAATAGCAAGTTGTGCAAGACATATGTTTTTTTCTAGTGTAAGGGGGCTCAAAGTTTGATCAGTATGTACATAATCTAAGACTTACTTACAAAAAAGTCAATATTGAAGTGAATAGGTGTGCATTACCAAGATTTGTCTATATTCTTTGACAAGGATTTTGTGAAGTTATACTTAATCCTTTAAATTCCTTGACTATTTTTTCAACAAAAACATGTGAAAATTGCCATTTTTGATGCAAGTACCAAATTTGGGGGAAAATCATTTTTTGACATATAGAATTGTAAGATCTTGTGGTAAGTTTACTTGAAAACATGTGGTATAAATTTCAAAAAATTCCATTGTGTGTATTGCAATACATTAGTGTTTAAATTTAGAATTTTTTTTACCTTGCAAAAAAATAGTAGCTGTACTTGACTAGGTTCCTCTCAAATGAATATGTATCCACAATATTGGTACTTCTTTGGATTCTCTAACAAAGGCAAGTTGTCTACATACTAAAAAAAATTTACATATTTTGGAATTGAAGAACATATAGGAAAAAAATGCAATGTGATATGAACATTCACAAAGTAAGCTAACATTGATAAGTTTTGAGTAGGCTATATAAAAATGGGTAGTGTAGAAATTGACAGGTTTACATTTTGAAATGTTGGTTGTGTCCTAATCTAAAGCAAGTCACTTAGCGAAGCTTGCAGATTAGGCCAACACTTGCTATAGCACTACCTATAGCTATGCTAACTGATAATAGCGTTGGTTTATTATTGTGTTGGGTGACAATAGCGGGGCTAAGAAGCAATGGTACTAATGACCTTGTAGCCTCTGCCTCAAGTTTGTCAGGGACCTTCTGTGCACCTTTAGGGGCATACTAGTAGGGCCTTTGAATGTGGAAATGCAAGTTCACAACAATATTTCTTGAACTCTAGTGGGACTATTCTTGGTATGAAATGCAAGCATCAAATAAGTTTTTCTTTTTTCTCCTTCTACCTTCTAAATAATACCTTCTAAAGAGCCCTTACAATTTTTCAGAAAATTTGATTTTATAATGAAATTTCTAACATGTATTGTATAAGTAAAAAATTAGTAAATACATATGTTAATAACTGCATAGCAAATATTAAGAATAACAACAACAAAAATCCAAATTGGGAAGAAATTTACAATGAACTTGTACATGTTAGTATTTTGAATATAATCTTAGCAAGTTTCACAACGTCCTCAAGGGCCCTAATGTTGGCCCACATGATTTCGTGGCCCATAGTGAGATTCCTTGAAGTAGCCATAGCTTGGGGAAGACATTATTGAAAAATGTGGGAACTATGTGCAATAAAATATAGGGTTTAATATATTCATTCTACGTAAACTTTGTAAATAAATTGTATGTATTATAGGGTGTTTTGAAAGTGTAAAATATAACTATATGTGATATAAGGTTATGTATAATACCATAGAATTATGTGAACAATACATGTAAAATAGCATATACAAAAAGGGTTACTAGAAAAAAGAAAGGAGTATAGATTATAAAGGCTCCAAAATTATGAATGGGAATGAGAAATCTATTTTTCTATTTTTGATACACTACTTTCCAAATGGCTACAACTTCACTTTAGTGTATGTATCCAATAAAATACTCTGTATCCAATTTGTAGTATCCAAAATTTAGGGCCCAATTACTAGATGGGATTGCTATTGAAAAGGCCTAGGAGGAAAAATTCAATGACTTTGTGTGAAATTTTGATTCTAAAATACATTATTAAATATAGACTTGGTTTTATTTAATACTTGATTTTTTTTTTTGCAACAGAAATTCATCATGTGTGCTTTCTTTCCCTGTTTTTCTTTTGCATATGTATTTTAAGCAGAGCTAATAGACTTGCTATGCACTTTGACAATTTTAAAGCAATTGTTAAAAAATAACTTATAAATAATATAGAGTTCATTTAAAGAATCCAAAAGAAAAATTATGAATACCAATAAGATGCTCCAAAATACTAACATTTATCATTATTTTAAAAAATCCCCTATATTATAATCCATTCTACCAAGTAAATAGCCCTCCATAAAATAGGACATTATTGCAAGCCATCACATCTTCTAGAGGGAGTGACCTCCTTAAGAGGAAGACGCCTTGAATTGATCTTCCATGTCTACGCCCCTCATATGTATTGTATACTCCAAATGAACAAGAGATGTGGGAATGAAATCTCTCACAACTCCATTTCAAGGAGGCACATTTGGAATGGGGATAGTTGCAAGAAAGGGTGGTCTTATTTTCCATCACACTTTGAGTTGTAGAGTTTAATTTGGCTATAACATTTGGAGAATGAAGCCAATGTACTTAAATTTTTTAATTGAAGATGAACAACTTTTTGAGAAAGAGAATTCTTATTTTTCAAAAAAATTCAAAAAAAAAATTATAATTAAATTTCAATTTAGCTAATTTGTTACACTTTGCGATTTACTCCCTCTGTCCTACTAAAAACCTCCAAATTAGGAAAAATTCTTGTCCTTCTAAAAAGCTCTGTTTCCTAATTTTGATTATTAAGTAAGTTTTGGCTATATTTTGCATGCAACTTTGTGGGGGCAAGTCAAGCAATTAGGGAGCATTTTTCTCTTAGAAATCTTGGCCTTGCTCATATGAGGCACCTTGTACTTGCTATGCTTCTTGAGATAGTAGTATTGACAATTTATTTATTGACTACTTAGGTGCTTTGAAGATTTGTTTATGAAGTGGTTTAATTTTCTTGGTTGTGGATATTTAGGTTGGGGCACATATTTTTTAAATCCCATTGTTGCTACCAAGCTTTAAATCCTAAATGCCCAAGTCTTTTTAAGTGTGTTTTGACTATGAAAAAAGAGCATGGACTTATAGTTAATTTTAATGAATCAAACTATATTTTTTTCAAAATTTAACCATATAGATGTTTAAAGAGTTTTTTTATTAGTATATCCACCAATTTTGAGTGAAAAATTGCATAGAAGTTGTGAGATTATAACAAGAAAAATGTAAATTTTCTAATTCTAGTATGCTGCCCTTTCCTACAATATTTCAAAAATTTGTACATAAATTTATTTTGGAATTGGAGGTGACATGAACAACTACAAATTGAGTTAGCACACTAAAATCCACTTTCAAAAAACTTAATTTCACATAAAACCTATCAAATTCACTACACAATCCACCTTGCAATTGTTGAAATGCAATTCATTTATAAGTATAAATCGCAAATAACTCCAAATCAACACTTGCATGTTTAAATTTTCAGTGGTGAAAATCATGAAAATACTAAACTCTTTCCATTGAGACCATTTTCAAATCAAATGAATAAGTACAAGTTTTTAGATCTCAAATCAAGTGAAATTGGCAAAGTTGGGAAAATGAAGTAAAATTAGCAAGCTTTACACTACCACTAATGGACATATATGGCTTTGAGGACCTCTTAAATATCAAATGTTCAACTTTTTTAGTGAAAAATGAAAGTTTTCAATAGTTAATTCTATAAATTGCCCCCCAAATTCTTTTAAATGGTTATACAAAATTAACTACCCATTCCAAAATGAGCCAAAAATTTTAAATCGACCATATATGGTCAATAAAGTAGTTAGGGGTTAAATCATCAAGAATGATAGAACTGGCAATATTTACAAATTATGCTAAAAAATGATACTTTGTGCATAGATTTTGGGTGTCTAGATGATGGTGCCTAAGTTGGAACTTTTGCATAGATCTAAAGGATGAATTACTAGTTTTT
The DNA here is from genome assembly GCA_963969395.1 of Pseudoscleropodium purum. Classification (NCBI taxonomy): domain Eukaryota; kingdom Viridiplantae; phylum Streptophyta; class Bryopsida; order Hypnales; family Brachytheciaceae; genus Pseudoscleropodium; species Pseudoscleropodium purum. Next base: position 20,971,924 of record OZ017804.1, on the reverse strand, counting down.
GAACGCATGTATCACCAACAAAAAGAAAAAAATTATAATTAATCCTTTGTGGGGAAGGTTTTGGGAGGTTATTAGTGGAACAAAGGGAGTAGGGGTTTTTAGTATTGTGGAGTATCCATAACTAATGATGTAGAGCTTAATTTTTAGTAGGATATTTCCACACTTAAGAAGCATATACCTACCAAAAGGAACTTAAAAGAACAATATTTTATGTCATCCACATGCATGCCCTTACAAATTGACAATTTTTTGTTCAAGACTTTTTATTTATTATTAATTTATATCTCATTGTATGTATTTTTTGTGACAATTTGGATTTTTCTTAAAAGAGTACTATTTTAGTACTTATAAGTATTGATAGTATTCATAACAATATTCTTAGCTGTCGATTCTTTTTATCAACAATTGAGATTGCTCTCTTTTGTAGCAATTGTAGTACTTGTAGTACTGAGTGCAGAGACTACAATTTTGGCAAAACGCTACAAAAAGCAAACAACCTTTTTGGCAACTACCCATAGGAATACAAGGAAATCTTACTAGTACAACATTTGTTGAAATGAGTAAGATTAGGTGCTTGTCTTTCTATAGAACATAACTCAAACTCCTACTTTTATGTATTTTTCAGTCTAGTGTTCCTTAAGCTAATTCTTTCTAATTCTTCAATGTCTTCATTTGCAATGGTAAACCAATGTGATTCAACCAAATTGTCCCCATCAGATAAATGTCTTCTGCAACCAATTCTGAAAATAAACCAATACTAGAGAAGCAATTGTCTATTACTAGAACATGACCCTTCCTTTCTAAACCTTGAAACAATTGCAGAACTACATTAATTGTGTGCTAAATGTGGTTATCTTGAAAGTACTACTAGTACTTCTTTTGTTGCAACATAAGAATGTACTCAACAATAAATGTCAATTGTAAATGTATTTCAAAATGGAATCTATTAGATATTCAGATGCTTTTATGCCCCATTTATGTGGATTTCTTGGCATATATTACCTTGTGGGATAGTACAACCCTTTATAATAGATCATCATTTCATTTAATGTAATAAACTTTACAAAATTCCAATATTTTTTAAAATTGTCCCTTATGTTACAAACAAGCCACAAAACTTGTCCTATTTTGTCATATCCTAGTAATTTTCTCTCAATAACATAAGATGCAAGATTTGTAATGTGAAGACATTTTGTAATATTTTAGAACCTTACACAAGTGAACACTTGTGAGATTCATGGACAATAAAAAAAAGATCCAACTTTGGCCTAATAATTTTCATATTTGGTTGTCTCTTCAATCCATTAACATACTAACTACCAAAAATGCCTTCAATACGGCATCATTTAAATATACCCATGCCATTCCTCCCAAACAAATTCCATGAACATTTGGTATTATTGCAAACTGATTTGTTTCCACTACAATTTTGTGCAAAACAGTGTATGGCTAGAATTAAGAAAAGAATTGCATAAAAATAGGTATATGGTGGAAATTTGTATTCGTACCAATGACATCAACAAATTTCCTATGTAAAAGGGAATAGGTAGAATAATATGTCAATTGTGTTGTATCCCTATATATATGCTTTATACTATTGACCTCCACTAAATTCTTGTCATTTGCATCTTCTACTTTGTCATTGACCTCCTCATTTCCGTAATCCTCATACACATTTAGACCACCTATCCTTTGAGCTTCCAACAAATCATAGTCCTCCTCACAAAATTTTGGTCTTGCAATAGGATGCAAAAAATGACTTCCAAGCCCTTGGTCCTCTCTATTGCTCAATAGGTCATTTAGAAGAGATTGTACTTGATGTTCACTAGAAGAATCCCATGTTTATTTAGATATAGGATGTCTAATTTAACGCTATTTACTTGTGTGTTCAATGTAGCAACACCATGTTTTTGTCATAGAAGATGTTGTAGTGAATGTCAATGGATGTTAATGTTGACATAAAAACAGGGGGTTGCTACATTGAACGCACAAATAAAGAGTGTCAAGTTAGACATTCCATATCTAAATAAACACAAGATACTTCTAGTGGTTCTTCTCTAAAGTTGTGCATTGAAATTGGACTCAAACACTAGTAGAAAATCCAAATTTTTTGTTGTTTTGGTCACATTGATTTGGACAAAATCTATTGATTTGAATAGAAATCTATTGAATTTTGCCTAGATCAACTCGACCAAAACAACAAAAAAATTGAAGTTTTCTAGTAGTGAAAGTAGCTATTGCTTCTTCAAGAAAGCACTAGTCTAGCTACGTCATAAATAGGCCTTTCTCCAAACCCTCCATTATTGTCTAATTCAAAATCACCCTTGTAGCTGTTGGCATGGAATTTGGAATTTCTGTAGCTTTGAGGGATCCCAGTATTGTTGTCCACCTCTATGATGTTCAAACTTTCTTCATCTGGCCTCTGAGCTTCCATTATAGCACAAGAGTTTCTTCTAGTATGCCTACCTTCCTCACCAATTTGGTGTTCACTGTTTGCATCTAGCTTTTGTTGTTGTGTATTAGTTTCCGCTTTGTTGTGGTGCCTCATGTGCAAGGTTTGTAAGTTGTAGAGCAGCTGTAGTGGCCAATATAGGTCTTTGAAACTAGCTTCATTGTCTTCTAAATCAGTGTCTACAAAGTGTTTCTTGCAGCTGCTATCGTAAGTAGCACCTTCATTGTCTTGACTCAGCATGTAATCTTGATCAGCTTCTCCAATTACCATGTCTTCATCTTGATGTACCAATACGTAAACTTCTATATATGGTATTGTGAAATTATGATTAAAGCAAGGCTCCTACAGCTTGGACACATGTATTAGATTCTTGCATTGGTTCACAATCTTGCTTAGGGTGACACTTCTTGATTCTTAAAGCAACAATGTGGGGTTAAAATTTTTAGACCTCCTTGTATCAATTTTGAATTGAATTCTAAAATGAGGTTCAATAACCATGGAAGGCACTAAGACAATATCAACTACATATGCATTAATTGACCAATAATCATGATGAATGTTAGTCTACTAAATTTTCATTCACAACCTACCCAACATGTTTCTTGTAAATATAGGAAAAATTGTCAATGTCTACATGATTTTTGTTCTCCAAGAAATCATTACATTAGTAAGACTATGAATAATATACATTATAGGGGTTTGTATCAACACAAATGTCAAGTTGCATGCCATCAATCTTTGTACCCTTTCAATATGTTTCAAAGTCTAATTGAGGAAAAATCTCAATACCATTTATGAAAATATGTTGGTATAAATAAAATTTTGATTTTGAAAAATTGCAAAAATAACTTACATTAGTGTATAATTTAGGGGTGGTCTAATAACTTATACAAAGTGATTGCTACAACAATTACATAGAAAGATCAAAAACTTCTACTCTCACTTCTACTCTTGAACTAAGAACACTAATGTAATGCTAATAGATGCCAATATTAGACATTATTGAACAAAAATATTGGCATGCTAAGTGTTTTACATATACATAAAGACTTTATCTAATGAGATTATTAGAAACTTCTTTCTTCAAGGTACAAATTCTAAAAGAAAATATGGAATTTTTTTTTCAAAATCCATCTTGAAAGTTGAAACTTGGATGAAAATTCAAGAAATCTCAGAAGTAGTCTTTATGTCAAATGAACATTCTTTCCTAGGAAATTTCCCTTAGCACTCCATTCCTCAAGATAATTCCTTTAGAAGCAATCTTAATTCTATACTTTTGGATTTTATGCAAGTTTTGATTTTAGATTGTAAGTGTCAAACTTTTAATTTATTGTATATATAATAAGCTCAAGGCTATTAAATTTGTAGAAACATGATTGATACAAAATTCAAGGAAATGACAATGGTTGAAAGTTATTAGAGTTTATATTGCCTTTGCAATTTCACATTGATATGTCAAATCCATAATCCAATAGATCCATACTAGAATAGTGATAGTAAGGTTCACTAAAGAATTTTAAGCTCTTTTTGTCTTTTACCAAGGTTTTGTTGAAGTATGATTTATGCCAAGGTAAAAGAATTTCAAGTGAATCCTTTTATGAGCAATTTTTGACCATCAACTTATTGTGATTGCCTTTAGTACTTTTCAATTCTTGTTCTTCCTAATTTGATTGCCTTGGATCTCTATGTATTTATTTTTGTAAATATTTGGTTAGTATAGGTTAGATTAGAGAGTGATAGCAAGATGAGCTTAGGGATTCTGAGCTCTTTTTGTTTATTCCCAAGATCTGTCAAAGTATGAGTTTCCAAATATAAACTGTCAATAAAGAAGTTTGAGTGTAAGATTGAAGAATAGAATGCCTAGTTTAGTTGTTGTGATCTAAAATAGTTGTGTCAAAGTCCCTCTTCTTTCCTTTCCATAGAAATGGAATTGTCTTGATTTTTAGTAGAAGAATCTTTGAAGTTCTTTTATTGTTTAAAATACTTGCATATATTCATAAATTTTAGATTTCTTAGAAGATAGAGGTTGTTGTAGATTTAGATTTCATGTTGTATTTATGTGGTACAAGAATTGAGGATTATTGTCAAATACTCTAATTTAACACTTATATTTAGGATGTAGAATTTGAGATGGAAAAGTTGTCAAAGGCATACAATATACTAACTAATGAGAAAACTTGAGCTTTGTATATTGAATTATGGTAGAACTACCTATAGTCAACTACTTTAGCAATCCCACATATGTTCTAGAGTAATATAAGGCAATTTAAATTTTCTATAATGTCAAAAGATAGAAATCATGGGGATTGCAATTATATTTTTTATTTTATGCTTTGAATTGAAATTAGTATGAATTAAAGAAGTTGGTAGCTAGTCTAAACCTACACCCAATATGAAGAATTTTTCAATTCCGATCATTCAAGAACTACTTCCTACTCATTATTTTGAGACATGTGTCATGACTTGATTAGTCCCAACTTTGAAGAGGAGAAAAAACACATTTAAAGCTTAAATTTGGTTGAAACATTAGAGGATTTTTTCACCCCTGGGAGGGCTGTGGGTTCCTACATTGTGGGAATAGTATCGCAGAGGGCCGCAGCATCTCACTGATGTGGCATGGAGACTACCACATTCGAAAAAAATAATTTCATTTTTTGCATTTCAAGAGTAATTTTTTTTTAAACTTTTTTGTCAGGAACAGCCATTCCCCGAAACTGCAGGGGAGGGTAGTTCCTGATGCACGTGCTTGATGCGGCCCTTCGTGAGCCTAGAAATCCTCTACTGATTTGTTCCAACCTTAGTTGAAAAGAATGCATCCTATAGGTTGGGTATAGGTCCCTAGTTAAAGATGCACTACTAGAAATGCACGACCAAAACAACAAAAATTCAATTGATTTTTGTTATTTGGGACAATAGAATGACTATTTTATAACTTCTTGTGAAAATCAACAAAATGGCAAATTCATTTTGTTGATTTGAATAGTGCAATGATCAAATGAACAAGTTTTTGTTGAATTTGGAATCTTTTAGGAATCTTTTTGGAATATTTGAGAATCTAAATATATTGATTTTAAAAATTAATTAATTATGTAAAATTCAGTCTTTTTTCAATTCAGCAGACTTTGGAGTCCATTCTCGGATAGTAGAATAAAAAATTTCAAAAAACTTAGAACTTAGAAAAGTTGTAAATATAAGCTACCTTTCACCTCACAAAATCCGTTTGTGATTTCAATTCTCCAATAAAAAGTTATAGACAAAAATCAGAGAGGGGTAGTTCGGAACATTTATTTTGACATTTTCAAACATCCTTTCTGATTTTTGTCCATAACTTTTGATTGGAGTATAGAAATCACAAACGGCTTTTTGAAGGTGAAATTTAGTTTGAATTGAAAACTTTTCTTCGTTCCAAGTTTTTTATAAAAATGTGCTTTACTATGACTAAATGACCTCTGAAGTCCGCTGAAAATACAAAACACATGAAAAAACAATGATAAAACTAAATATATAAAATTCTAGTTCTTGTGTGGTCACTTAAATATTTAGGTGGTTTAGTGGTTGGAACCTTGAACCTACAAACATGAGGTCCAAGGTCAAATCCCCTTGGAGGCACCCACTTGCATGGCAGGCTGAGTTGAATATTGATGCAATGGTCATCTAAATATTTGAATTGAAAAATATGCCATTTTAGTTCATTTTCAACTTCTTCTAGAAATCATTTCATATTTTATTTGAGTTGGAAATTTTGGCAATAGAAACCTATAGTCATTATCAAACAATGTTCAAAATTTTAGGTTGAATTTATAATTTATTAGAAACCACTTGTTCACACATCACCAACTAAATAAATGGGAGTGCACCCTACAAGAGCAAGCAAAAGAAAAAGGGCATCTAGCAAGAAGTGCTATGTGTTGATAGTCATCATTATTGAGCAAGGAGGTGTCAAAGTCACAAAGAATGTATTTGAAAAATTATTGTAAGGTATTAATAGTTGAAACAAATATTTATTTTCAAACCAACAATTGCAAAATTAATTAGGGCAAATATCATATCACAATTGGTTTGAGAATTTGAGATATATAATGACATGATCAATACAATTAATTAAAAAGTTTGTAATATTAGAAATTTTTAGTCATAATATCTTTTACTATATATGTATAAAAACAAGTGGTTACATTCACAATAAAAATCTTCAACATAAATTAATTGTTGTATCTTTTAGAACCATGGCAAGATGGACTAACAACTATAATCACAATATTTCCAAAAATCTTTCAAAAATAAACAATTATATAAAATAGTAGATTTGCAAAAAACTAATAGCCACAACCACACTCATGGAGGAGGTGCTAAGAAACTATTGTGAAGGAGACGGACACATATTTCAAAAATTTTGTGTGATGACCCTCTTGAACCTCCGACTTCATGAGCTTTGGTCTTCAATTTTTGTACATTCTCCAGCACAACTTTGATTTTGGGGTCATGCGTTTAGCTTCTGAACTTATTCTCAATCTCTTCTTCGCTCATAAATTGCACATGCATGATATCCTCACTTCCTAGCTCTTCTTGTGTGTATGCTCTTCCGGTCGACTCAAGTGCCACTTTCATTGTATCTACCAAAAATTACACAACATTGATAACCTCAACTAGTAGAGATCATATTTGGAGAGGTGGCAACCAAGCATTAGACTTGAATACACACAATATATACAATAGACCAACCTCTATATAATTATGTAATAAATTGTATACATCTAACATACACAACTTTATAACATGTATCAAATAGTGTACATTCAACTTTCTAACACATAGTAAGGTATATTTACAAAAGATGTTGTGAAGAACAAGTAACGTTTAACATCTAACATTTCTCTTTGAAGATCTAGAAGGGGCACTAAAACTGTATATCATATATGAGATTTTAATGCTCATCAACATATTAAGTATAGAGGTCCCACTATAAGCATCATTGTATTGTATCTCATGGTCACCTCCTCTTTTTTTATGGGCTTATGTGGCACAACCTCATTTGCTTTGCATTCTTTTTCAATGAATGCAACCGCAATTCCACCCACATTCATTTTCATTTGTTCCCATTGGTGTCCATTTGTGGCTATGAGGGATTGAGTATGGTATGCTACTGTATATGCATTAGCTTGTAGCAGGCACAAGTCACTCCCTGTCTACCTAGCTGCTCCAAAACTAACCATGACATTCACTAGCTACAAGCTCCATCGTCTCATATTCAATTCTCCATTAGATTTCCTCCTGGATTCACACCTCCAGGGGCTTTGTAGTTAAAAGGAAGTTAGAGGAAAGTTTAGAATCAAGACCCCCATGATCGGGCCCATGAATTCCCCTGTTTCCAGCACTTGGGCTCTTTCACAGTCTTCGAGGATTCTCGACTTTGAAAAGGGGTGTAATTAATCTCAAATACTGAAGGACCATATGAAATTTGGAGGTCTATTCCAAACTAAAGCTATGAAATTCCATTGTGAAATTCCATTGGTGCGCAGTTAAGGATGCACAGTTTTGGATTTCGGTCAATGGACTTTTTAGATTTCTCTGGTGCGAGTGTCAAGCCAGGGATTGAACAAACCTGCGATTCAGATGCTGCTCAGCGAAAATCGGCCACGCGAGCACGGGCTCACCAGCGCAGACAGAGTTCAGCGTAGAATTCCACCCACAGTGGTTCAAAAACCCACCCATTGACGGATGCTTGAGCTTTCGTATTTGAGTCGCATTGTTTCCAAACGAAACGTACAAAACTGAATTCGATCGAAGCTCACGTGTCTAGCCAGCTGACATGGATCGCGATGCGTCACCTCCGGCGACCCGTTGTCATCGTTGTAATAAGACTCTGGCGGCAATGACCCAATGTCGAGAACACACTTTGCTTGCACATTTGGGGATCCCAGGACGACGTTGCGCAAGGCGTCCAGGATGGGCTTATCGAGATCGTAGAATATGTTGAATTGACCAAGATCACGTCGGGGTCTCGGCTTCCGTCGTAACGGGGCCATGCCCAGTCGTACATGGACGCATCCAGGAACGGCATGGGGAGATCCAACGCTACCGTTGGTGGGAGACCGGGAATGTCATCGAAAGTTCACTCTCTCGTTTCGCGAGTGATGGGAAGTACGCTGCGACTGCAATGCGCAGGAGACAGCCGAGGCTGGGTGGAAGTACAGCACATGCTTCGCGATCTACAACTTGTCCGCCACGTCTTGTGACCAACACATGTCATGTCATGTAAAATACACCCCGCGGAGGGAGTACGACGCCGGCGAGGTAAGATCCGTGATGGTCGCCGATTCCTAGAGATCAATCACGCGCGCGACGCTCCCTCGTAGGAACCTCTCGCATTCGATCCAACCATACCCTGTGGGAAAGCTCGAGCGAAGTCTTGTCACGCAAGCTGACGATGCGGAGAGGGTAGCCTTCAATTCTTGCGAAGCGAAATCCGTCGTCCCCAAGGAAGCTTAAAGATCCAGCAGGAGCTTGTCGGAGGTGACGACGATGGCGACGTACGCCGCCCGCGGATGCCAAACGCCGCACGAATTTCATGATGGGGATGATGTGACCTGATCGATGAGGACCGCGGGACCATCACAACGTGCGGCGGTTCCGCCCACTCGCTCCCAGCAGCTTGAGAACCCATTTGCTTCAATCCGCTACTCAATCGATCACTCACAAATCTGCCTAAATTTTCAGGTCATACATCTACAGCTGGAAATTCGAACGACGAAGTGATCTATAACTTTGCAGCAAGTGATCTATGATCCTGCAACCGGAATCAATAATTTTGCAACAAGTTCAGGAGCTAACTAGCTCTTTCGTTCCTAAACTGCAAGTAACGGTAATTATATGTACTGCATATGTATATGTATATATATATATATGCCCGTTGCGTGCGGTTGATTGCACCGATTGAGCTTGAGATGCAGAGCTATTTTTGTGTGTTTCGATCTTTGCTTGAATTCCACCCCAGAGCGATCTTTTTGAGGTTACTAGCTTCAACAGGGGTACTTAGATGAAGTATTTGTATTTGCACGTGGGATTTGCTGCTGCCGTTGTTGGTTAGTTACGAATACGACGCGGGTGCCATGATCCGAGATGTCTGTCATGCAACTTTACGGGAGGGAATCGCGACCCCAGAATTTGATTGGCTCCCTACGGACTGACCCAGTGACGAAAATTACACTCGCAAAGCTCTCTGAATCCCACATCTTTAGAAAATTTTCAAAAAATCACTGCTAAACGTGACCGTATAGGAGCCTACGCACTGAACCCGCACTTGTCCCCCGCCCCCAAGGATTAAAAGGCCAGGGAGGATTGCCCCTCTATTGCCCCATGTTTTACCCTTGTAGAAAATTCCTGAATTTTTTTCATTTGTCACATATGATAAAATTTGCAAATTCAAAATTCATATTTGCAATCAGAGACCTTGAATTAGCTAGTGGATGTGATGAAATGTAGAATTTAAGTAGCACAAAATAGGGGGCAATTTTTGACATTTATCCTCTAGCAAAGCATTAGAAGGGTCAATCCTCCCTAGCTGGATTTTAAAAGAAGGGGATCATAATGCAAGAGCAACTCCACATTATTGCAAGAAACTTGCCTCTTTTCTTTTCACCTAGTGAGGCTACTAAAATGGTCTTCATGGAAGTCAAGCCGATGCATTTCCTTGAGTGAGTGCATATATTTATCCACAAGTGACGCCACGGACGTTTTGTGTTTGATGGATGAGAAGGAATCCTTTTTGTGTAGGACAAAAGTGCAACTATTCATCCTTAGGATTCTATTGTGGAAAAGAGAGGTCTTCTACAATAGTTTGACTTCCAATGAGTGTTTTTGCATTTTTTTTTTAAGTCGATACCCTAAGCTAGGGATGATTTGTATGGTCACCAACTTGTCCTTTGGGGGTTCATATAATAAGATGTAACAAAATTGGTGATTTAGTTCACACATGACATTCAATCGTGACTCTCATAAAACAACCTAGAAATACTATCCGTTACATTCACTCACATCCAAAAGAAGTACTCTTTATTGTAAAATCTCCAACTCCCCCCAGATAAAATTACTAGAAGGCATGCCAAAAGTATAATATAGATGAAGCATGATAGAGGCCACCTAGAAGAGAAAACTTCTTATATCAAATCATCAATAATTTTCTTGCGTAACTCCACTTACTTTAGTTTAAACCATTTGTTTTAAAAAGTCAAAATTTTCTTTTTTAGAATTTAAGGTTTTCAAGAGTCTTGTTATATTTTAAAAAAAATTCAAAATCTAAACAATCTTTAACTTGGTTTTTAAATAAAATTCTATATAAATATATTCCATAAGAATTATAAGAATTTAGCACTTTTAAGAGATTATAGGAAAAACATGGACATCATTGTCCTCATGATTTTACATTCCCAAAAGAAAGTGTTATATGTGCGTGTGTGTGTGTATATATATATATTTCAAATTTCAAAATTTTTTTTTAAAAAATTTTAAATTATATATATATTTTTAAATTAATTAATTATATTTTTCTTAGTATTCTTTAAGGTTCATTTCAAGAAGTTTGAAAATTTGGTTTTCTTTCCTCATTACATGTTGGATATTAACAGCTAGGACCTTTCTCCACTAGAAGCTCCAAATGTAAGTTGGATTTTTTTCTCTCCAAGACAAAAAAACAAATCTACTAGTATAGAGGTTCTTTTAGGGGAAAGATCAATTCATCTAGCATCCATGTGTTTAGGGTCACTTTTTAGATAGGATGGAGTTTACAATGACATTGAGTATTCAATCACAAGAAACTTTTGAAGAATTTTGTGTTGTAGAGGATTTGATGGTACAAACAAAGGATTTATCAAGGAAGTCTAGCAAGAAGTGTTATGTATTGACAATCATGGTTACTATCAAAGCCACAAAGAATGTATACTATGTGGAAAGCACTCTAAGGTACATATCAATGGTTGAAACAAATATTTATTTTTAACCAACAATTCTAAAAACAATTAGGAAAAAATACCATATCACAATTGTTTTGAGTATTTGATTGAGATGCATGATCATTGCAATTGATTAGAATTTTGGAATAAAAGAAATCTTTTAGTCATAAGATCTTTCATTGCATATGTATGAAAACAAGTGGAAAAAAATTTCAAGAAGTTGGACGGCACAAATTGCAAGATTTTTGCATTTGGAGAGATAGTTGATTCTAAATCTATCTAAGAATTTCTTATGAACTTGATTGCTCCTTAAAGAAAAAATTTGTACTACCAATATTGAATTAAAAGATTTGATATATTCAAGATTATGTTTGACATATTTTCATTAACTTTCTCATCTAACAAAGACCAAGAATACATCCAATATTATTTTGTATTGTAAAGATTTCCTAATAATTGACAATAGAAAAGGCATTTTGCAAGGACATTTCACTTTACACATTTGAAAACCAAAAATTCCAAAGGTAGATTGATCCCCCAAACTAAATAATCCTTTCCAACTCTCCCCTTCATAAAATTTGAAAAAACAAATCTTTCAATATCTATAGAAATTTAAAGGCAAATGAAAATACACTAGAGCCTTATACTTTGGGCATCATTTCAATAAACACCCATGTTATAGTAAAAAAACACCTAGATATAATTAAAAAAACAAACTTTCTTCATCCAATAAGATGTTTTTATTTGTCCTGCAATGGGTTCCATGGAGGTCAATGATGCATTTTTTTATTTGATTCATGTATGAAACATAACAAAATTAGCAATTTAATTCACATATGACAACACAAAAACTTTCATATAAAAAATATCCATTTTCACTCTTCTCTAAAGGACTTGTGACCATAAAAATCCCCTTTAGGTTAAAAATGCCAAAAGATACGCAAAAGTATGGCACTACCAAAGAAAGTGAGAGCATATAGGGCTATAGGCCACACAAATAGACTAACCACCCAAAGAAGGTTCCAAACAACATTGTCTAAATTTTTTATGCAAAACCTAATACCCTAAAAGCAAGATTAATCTAATCTTACATCAAGTTCAATTATACTACCTCTAAAAAGATGGGGTAGACATGCACCTTTAATCCATTAGATAAACAAAAAAAATTTCAATAGGCTGAAAAAGCATTGAAATAATTTCATCCATTGTGACTCTTATGATAAGGGGGCGTTGCAAAAACACCAGCCGTTCTACATAGTGTTTTGAAAAACTGGTTTGTATCCAATGTTATAACTTTTTAATTATAAATGTAATGCCCAAAACAAAATTTGAATTTTTACAATTTTTGATTGTAATAGTATCCTTTGTTTTTTAGAAATTTTTAAAAATCATTTCATATTTAAATATCAATTTTGTTAATATGTCACACTTTCAGATTTTGGGATTTTTCATACTAAATACTAATTCAAATTAATGATTTTTGGTTGAAATTGTGTGGTATATTCCTATAGTAGGTAGACATGTTCCTACCAAAGGGCATTTAAAAAAATATTATTGTATGTCCTCCACATTCATGCAAAGAGGCTTCCATTGCGCTCATACTTGTAAAGTGTAAACATTAGATATGGTTTTGACCTCACTTTCTTGCTCAAATCTCATCACCAAGAAGTCCTCACAAATGTCCAATTTTTAGTTTTGTTGAAAATTGATTTTCCTATTTTCTACAAATAAAAACGTCCAACTAGACAAGGTCAAAACCATTTCTAATGTTTACAAGTGCACATGCAAGGGAGGTCTATTTGCACAAATGTAGAGGACACAAATAATGTTTTTTTAGATGCCCTTTGGTAGGAATATCTCTACCTACTACAGGAATATGCAACAAAAACTTCAACCAAAAATCATTAATTTGAATTAACTGGTATTTATTGTAAAAAATCTCTAAATCTAAAAGTGTGACATATTAATAAAATTGATATTTAAATATAAAATAATTTCTTAAAATTTCTAGAAAATAAGAAATATGATTGAAATCAAGTTAACTAGAATTTTCTTTGAATTTTGGCATTGGGTATAAAATTCAAAAGTGATAGTAGATGACAAGAGAGTCACTCTAATTGTGATGTGAAAATAGCCTGGTGATTCTTGTAATGACCCTAGGTGGTAGGTGGCTATATTGAAGCAATTGCTAAAGATCAATAAGGGATTTAGATTTTTGGTAGTGCGTGATTTTTGCTAAAAATTGATATCCAAGTCCATAGATGCTTGTAGAAAAAAATTTCAAGGCTTAAAATCTTAAAATTTGGACAACAATATCTAGAACCATTTTTATGTCAATATATCTGAATTATTATTTCACAATCTTTAAAACTATAAGGCATCCACTTTGACAACTCATGAATGTCATATTCATAAGATGAACATTGTTTTAAGTTGCAAATATGCAATGTGGACCATGATGACACTATACAAATATATGCGAGAATCTAGCAATATAAGACCTTATTGTTATGTCCCTAAGTTCTTAGTCTATATGAGGTATGTAATATGTCCATGACATTGTATACATATATACCAAGTTGTGCACAAATTTGTAGCAACATGCTTGAGCTTGTTAAAAGGTCTATTTAAAGCCTATAGACCCAAAATAATTAAACAAAATTAAGTACTTGACAAAAAATCCAATTTAGTACTTGAAGGCTAGACTCAATAAGTTTTCATAACTACAATCCAAAGCCAACTCACTATTGTCTCTAATAAATCACTAAAAAAACAAGAATAAGATATACTTGTCACTTATTAGACGCTTTAGTTTTCACTACTATAGATGATGAGGGCAATTTTTATCATAGCCACAAGTCCGTCCTTCTGTGACTAATGCTAGTCAAGATAGTCTTGAATGTTGTACACATGGATGGAAGTAGCCAAGGTTGTTTGTCATCCATTTGGTAAAGTCTTTCTTTGTGAAGTATTGTGAGATGGTGGCGTATACCTCTGATGTTGTAAGACTTGTAAATTGAGGGATCCTTGACCATTCAATGTTTGTCCTAATGCTCTTCGTTCAATCCCTTTGTGGAGACCACCAATTCTTTTCTGGAAATGGAATTTCTTGTCTTGTGGGATAATTCTTATTTGCAGTGTTCGAATTCAAAAGTTCAAGGAGTCGACTTTTGGTCTTATTTGAGAGGTTTGATTGTTGTGAAATTTGCTCAAGGGCCTCACACTTTTTAGCTTGTTGACGATACTTTAGATCGTCATAACACAATGTGTATAAGATGGAAGCTGCCCTTTCTTGATTCACTGGAGACTCAGACGCCATGATTTCCAACCATATTGTTGCAGGTGCTTTGACTTTGATGACACGACGAGACTCAGTACAATACCAAAAGTTCAATAACTCATCCACTAGTGGCAAGGCTTCCTCCAACATTGTTGTTGGTTGCTCTACAATAAGCCTCAAAAGAATCGGGACCAATCCAGCTTTGACTGCTTGTACTTTGGTGGAAATATCCCAAAAAAGGTTGTTGAGAGTGCTACTCACAATCTGTTTGACTTGTAGAGTTCCATTGCCAAGTGATGTCACTAAAGCACGCATGGTCTTAGACTTTCCAATGATACTTCTCCTACTAGGACTCATGGAGAGATCAAAGAGTATTCTTGCAGCATGTTCACGAGCTTTAGGTGAACCTTCCCTCAAAACCTTAGCAATAGGCTCTACTGCATCTGCATCATGTCCATATTAATGAGAACATAGTAATGAAAGAGGATTCCAATGCATTCAAAAATGCTTTCTTTAGATAATATTTACAAAAGTTGTAAAGGAAAAAGTTTAATCCATAAGTAATCTAAGACTCATTTACAAAAGAGACTATATTGATATGGTGTCCATAATCAAGATTTGTCTATATTTTTGAATTTTTTTGGTGAAATTGTAGTTAGACATGTTTTGCAATTATTTACCTCTAGCTTGGAGTAAGGCTATTGTTTGAATAAGACAATAAAAAAGCATGACATCTTTGTTGAAGAAATATCAATGGACCCACCTGGAAAGAGGTTGATGAGAGTGCTACTCACAATTTGTTGGACTTGTAAAGTTCTATCACCAAGCGAAGTTACCAAGGCACGCATGACCATAGACTTTCTAATGATACTCTTTCTACTAGAACTTGTAGAAAGATTGAAGAGTATTCTTGCTGCGTGTTCACAAGCTTTAGTTGAACCCTCCCCCAAGACCTTGGCAATGGGCTCCAATGCATCTACATGTCCATTATTTAAATTAGAATATAGTAATGAAAGAATTTTCATCCAAAAATGCCTTCTTTAGATACCACATGCAAAAGCTAAAGGGAGGACAAAGTTCAACTAGTAAATGATTCACTTACTTACAAAAGAATCAATATTGAAAAAGTGTGCATTATCAACATTTCTTTATATATATTCTTTGAGAAGGTTTTGTGAACTTGTTACACTTATATAGGTTTTGCAATTGCATGTCTCTAGCTTGGAATAAAAATATGCTTTAAAATAAAACTATCTAAAAACACAATACTTTGGTTCTTAAAAGCAATATCAAAAGACCTACCTCGAAAATCAGATTTAACTGAACCAAACATAGTTCGGCGCTTGAGCGAGCTTTGGCTGATGTCCAAAAGTATAGAAAGAACATGCTCTTGAGTGATTTGTTCCGAAGAGGGTAATAATGAAGCTAAGAGCGATAGACCTCTTTTTTTAACAATGTACCTTTGAAACTTAACATCTCTTTTTGACCATTGAGAAATACCATAAGCAGCTCTTTGTTTAATCTCTGGTATAGAGCTTGATAAACTCGGGAAGAGTTTGTAAGCCTCATTCAGGTCTATGTGAGTTCCAACCACCATTTCATGCATGTTTGACATGCTCAATCTTCCATTGCTAGGCTACATACCCACAACAATATAGTAGTTTGTCAAAAACATGAAACATTACAAGTTAAACTCTTGAAAAAGATAAATTGCAAGGATAGTATAGAAATTAAACTACTCCAAAGTCACAAAAGTGCAATACATTGACTTCACCCCCTTCTAAAGAAAACACATGAAGGTACATACCTCAATGGAAAGCCTCGCAAAAGGTTGCAAGTACTTCTTCTTGGCTTCTTGTAGAGCTCCTTGTACATGTTCAAGAGCTTCAATACACTCCACATCACACTTATTCCATTGAAGGACATATTGCAATGCTAAAATAGCATCACCCCACAATTCTTGAGTTTTCAATGATAATGCATGGCTTCGATACTCTTTGCGGCGTTGTTGAAAGATTTGAGCTTGATCTGGAAACTTCTCAAAGAGGCCTCTTCGAAAACTGAGATTATCAATGACAATTGCCAAATCCTCATCCATGTTGAAAGGGTTTGTAGTCAAATTGTGGTCAATGATCGTCCACCGACAATATGTATTACCATCACTAGCTACAATGGGGTCAATCATCAAGTTTGTTGTGATGGGATCTTCATACATATTTTTTTCTTCAAGTGATGAAATTTCTGCATTGTGGTTGTCTACTATAGCCAAAACATCTTCCCAAAACTTCGGATCAGCAAAGGGTGAGGTACTTGCTTCTACTACCTCATCTCTTACCTCTTTAGGCAATGTGCCATGCATGTTTCCAATACTAGTGATCAAAAGAGACTTCAACTCTGAATTGGATTCCAAAATAGTGGCTTGATTGGCTTGTATGTCCAAGTGCATGGATAAGTTGGCAATGCCTAAACTTTTTTGCACAGACGCCATGACTTTAGAATGCAACTTTTCAAGTTTTTGCATCCGTTCGATAGAATTGAACACTCGAAAGAAGCTCTTATTTCTTGACCACCTTTCTAATTGCTTCGTGGCCTCCATCACATCTTTCTCCAAATTCTTCAAAGCAGCAATGCCTATAACATTGCCAAGTCCACATTGTTGGAAATGCTCTCGGAGAATAGGAATTTGTTGGTCATAGTCTTGAATGAAGCTTTGTAATTCCTTGATTTCATTTCCATTCTCAACATGTTGATCATACATGACCTTCAAATTTGATAATGAACTCCACAATTGGAGCACAAATGGGACAACTTCCATGTCTCCAATAGTCAGACCTATACAACATTCAAGTCACATTCAAAACAAAAGCTATGCATTAAATAGTACAATAATCAAGTCCATATCATCAACAAAATAGAATGATAGATGTGAGATCAAATATAGAAAGCAAAGCTTTAGAAGGTAGTATCCAAGTACCATTGTAATTCCAAATCCAAGCAAAAACTCTTCATAATGTGGTGCTTCCTTGTTTGACTTCAAATCTTTTATATCAATTCAATGAACATTGGGCTATATCCAAAGGATGAGTAGGTGAAAAATGTAATTGTAAAATGTGTTGCACAAGAAGAGGTAAGACCTAACCATACATGTGAGGACTTCTGTGACAACGCTTGGTTGTATGTATAACCTCCAAACCTTAGGAGGTATTCTAGTAGTATCAAAAGAATACATATTCTACTATAGTAAATCTTCTTAATAATGTAGACAATATCTATGATTTGTTTGGTATTTCTATTGACAACAAATATACGCAGCTAAAAGTGATAGTTATAAAAAAAAAACTTACATTCACATGAGGCTAGAACTAGACAATTCTAAAGATAGTCTAGAAAGAAACCATTGATACTCACCTCAAGGTGCATAATACGCAAATTGTCAAGTGCTCATACAACTAGGAATAGTCTCCACTCGACTACCAAGCATAAGCTCACTAGATCATGAATCAAAGCCTAGATCAACTCCTACCAAATTGAGAACGCTGCAACCACAAAATACAAATGAGTATAGACTTCAAAACCCAAATATGTAACTCTTATATAAACACAAGAATCCTTGACATTAAAACAACTTAGAAGATGGCTTTTATAAGAATTATATCAAATTAAAAATATCTAATTAAATAAAATGATATTTAGAAAATGTTAGGTTGTACACTTATTAAAAAACAACTTCACAATGTATATAAAGAATTGAATCACTTATGCATAATTTTTCAAATTCATACAAAAAGTTCCCTACAATAATTTTTTATTAATATTAATTAAAAAATCACTCAAAGTTAGATAGCTTGACTTATGATACATGTATTAAAAAATTCATATAATTAGATTCTTAATGCTATTAATGCCTTCAAAGAATATTCATTTCATGAATATATTTACATTTTGAATTCCTTGTTAAAAAGACTACAAGAATTTTCTACATTAAAACAAATTATATCCTTTGAGATTGGACTAAAATGCATTATAGGTGATTATAACCAAGGCCATATAAGGTAGGAGGTTCACAAAATGCCCATTGAAGAGCCACAACTAAATTTTGGGTGGTGAAACTTTTTGAAATATTATTTAGTGAATTTTTCTTAAAAGACAAGTGGAATTGGCATTCAAACCGAGAGGTTTCATATTTTTTAGAGCTTTTTAGAATTAGTTGTAAATTTTTGAAGTTGAAATGGCACAATGCTCTAAAATCATCCACTTCCTAAAATGTACACTATTTGTACATTATTGTTAAGACAAAAAAATAAACATGTACAAATAGTGTACATTCGAGAACATAGGCAATTCTAGAGCCTGAGCGCTTTAACTTTTAAATATTGACATAGACAAAAAAACAACATCCAGTGGATGATAGAGAATTCTTCTTGGTAGGACAGAAGTACAACTATTCATCCTTGAAAGTTTTTTGTCCAAAGGGAAGGTCTTCTATAGTAGTTTGACTTCTGCTCCATACTTTTTCATTTTTTAAAGCCAAAGATTCACACAGATTCCAAAGGAATGATTTCCACTGTCACTAGCCCGTCCTTTTAAGGATTAAGAACCTCCTACCTTTACCACGGGAGTTGCGTACACAAGCTTGAAAATAGTGAGACTCATTCCGAGTGTCTCCACTTGGTCGCCAAGCACGAGCTCACTGCATCATGAATCCAAGCTCAGAACAGCTCTTACCGAACTGAAAACTCAAAGGCTGCAGCCGCGAAACACAAACGAGTTTCAGCTTCAAGAAAGTGAGACCCATTCCGAATGCCGACAATCTGGTTGGAAGCGCGGAAAGAGCAGAAAATTAAGACCAAAAACAGAAATCAAAGAAAGAGAATGGGCAGGAAATTCCCTTCTGGATTCGAGAATGTACAGGCAAAGACGTTTCCAGGCAAAGATGCATGTCTCAAGGTACTCACAAGCTCTCCCAATAAAACATACTTTCAGTGCGCTGAAACCCTCTCCGAAAGCAGGGACGAGACTCACCCACAAGAATTGAAGAATCTCTCCAAACTTCAACCCTCTCCAACAAACTTGAAGCCACAGGACCGGGATCCGTACCTGTTACATCATGGGAGTTCGCAGTAGACGACGCAGATTACGTGATCCACATGAGGTGGGATCGATGCAACTCGCACGCCCTTCACGTCGCTCCCTGAAGAACAATTGCAGAGGTTAGCGTCGCAGTGAGCTCTTAAGGTACGAGGTTCTAAAAAGCGCACATATTCTAAAAGCGTCCACCTCCTTAAATGTATACTGCATGTATATGTTGCTTTTTTGTAGCCTTCAGCCATGTACAAACAGTGTACATTTCAGGAGGTGGACGCTTTTAGAGCCCTATGCTACTTCAGCTTTAAAATTTCGTAACTAATTCCACAAAGCTCCAGAAAATACAAAACAACTTGGGTTAGATGCCAATTCTACTTGTCTTTCGAGGAAAATTTACTGAAAAATATTTGAAGAAGTTTCACCTGCCCCAAAATCAGCTCCAGCTCTTCAATGGTCGGTTTATGGACCTCCTACCGTAGTTCCTGCTTCCCTGGTCGCATGCAAACCCGAGAGGATCAAGCAGTCCCAGCAGGTCGAAACTCATCCCGACCACATGGCTGGCGCGGACTTGACGGAAGGAAGGAGGCAGGCAGTAGAAGCTGCGGGAAGTGGCGGACACGGAATGCCAAGCAAGTGGATTGGTTACCAATTTACAGTCTCGAATCTGCTACAGAGACGACGTGGGAATGTGGGATGCCAAGCGGGGTTTTTTGGAGCGAATTTTCGCTGAAAAGCGATGCAATTTTTTATTTTTTGGGGTGGGTGGGGTATTTGGTGTAATATTCTTCTTTTTTAGTGGATGAAATCACAAAATGCTATCAAATCTTGGGACTGTATCACTTTATTTTGGATGAAAGTATACTCTTTTGAATGAATAATTAAATTTTCTTTTATATACTACGGGTCTCATCCATTTCTAAGGATGTGAATAGCTTCAGCACTCCAGTGAAGATCTCTGCACTGCCTGAGAAAAATGAAAGAAACCAACCTGATGCCAAGCAAGTGGATTGGTTACCGATTCCCAGCTTCGAAACAGTGACAATGGGCTCCCAATTTCAACCCGTCCGACTGCTACTGTTCAATTTGTGTCTCCAATGGCTTGGCACTTCATGTGGAAATAATCGACCCAGGAAGACAAGAGCGCCAGGGTCGACGCGGCGGTCAATTTCAACCCAGCGACTGCTACAGTGCACGGTTGCGTCGTCCTCCCATGGATGGATGCGGCAACGAGGTTTCCCTAAAGCAATTCTGCATATTAGAGCGCTGGTTTCTTGAGTGGAGAAATTTTCCCATCTACAAAAATAGAGTTTAGAAGGGTGTCATATTTTTTTCAGAATTTTATTTCTCAGAATTTTATTACTGTAAATTTTTTAATTGAAGATTTTGTTTGATATATTCATGTTATATAGGTCTTCCTAAAGTGAAAACACCCATTCCCGTCCCTATCCCTATTCTTTGTCCAATAGAGTGCCATTAAAACATCCCTCCATTTACATGAATGTGTCTTCCAAATGTTTGATTCTTATTGGCTGACGCATTTGAAAGACACATTATGAATTTTGATTTGGTAAGAGCTGATTTTGGTAGGGTTCAGATTTGGGTGCACCTACAAGACAGATCCAGTGGTTTAGAGACCTGCAACTTTGAAAAATCATAGAAATTACATACCATATCCCAAAAAATCTATTTTCTTTAATATTCATGATTTTCACTCACTTATATTACAAAAATATTAGTTTTAAGAAAAAAAATTCCTCCAAATATGCTGAATTCCTTAAATGGACGTTTCTGGATGTGTTTACCTTATTTCCAACCATGGGTTGATTGCAAAATCAACCAAGACTGCAACCAATTGTAATGTGCCATGAATGCATTGGAAATTGTGCCATCATTAATATCCTACTTTCTCCTGCTAATTGGAAAGAGTGTAGTCTATATGACGGGAATGGGTCCCTCGTCGGAAATGGGTCAGCTCCGTTGATCAAAGGCTTTTTCACAGGCTTTCTGGCTTCTACAGTGTCACCCGCATCGTAGTTTGTCAGGGACATGGCAATGAGATGGAGGCACTGTTAGGGCTTCCAATTTTTATGATTTCAATCTCTATTACGGAGTAACTCAATTGACTCTTGGCTTCAGGTTTTATCAACAAATTAATGGATCCCAAGTGCATTTTCCTCATATGTAAAATACCGTAGCTGTGAGTTAGGGTTAGTGGAAAACAATTATTCTCATGAAAGCTAGAAAAGAAAAATTTGAACAAGAGAAGTTGTCAAATTCAAAAAGAATTAAATAACCAAGTAATCAAAATTCTTTTTGTTTACAATTAGTCAAAGAAGTCCCAAACCATGCCCAATTATCATATACTAGCAAGTAAAGTTTTTATGAAATATTAAGCAAGGGATTTTCTTCATGGACATTAGTTGAGAATGAAGGGTGGATAGGTTGCTTCTATAACCTCTAAATGCTCACAGCACCAAATTGTAGTATTGACAATACTTTGAAGTAAAATAAAACCTAACCAAATTGTTATTTTAAATAGTTTATATCTTTTTAAATTCTTTTTGAAGTCTACTTTTAGCATCAAACATTTGATTTTGAAAATGAACAATTATGATTTTTCTAATATAGATTATGTACAAGGGTGTCCATTGCAAATCTTTATTTCATAGTGTTGAAGGCTCTTGGTAAAAGGCTCAAATACACTAAATGTTGGAGAAAAAATTACATTTAAATTCATTTAAAGAAATTGTAGAGCAAATTCTGAGAAGTTGTAAATTGATTGGGGTTTTACATGCTATGCCCTTTGAGCTCATATTTTTTGTGTGACCAATTATTTAGATTTGACATGTAAAAAGATGATTGAAAAACTTGAAAATCACTTTCATGGTTTTAACACCCTCGTGATCAAACATTATAATCTTTCAATCTATAAGTAATGTTGTCGTGTTTTCTTTTCCTATGTATTTTCCAATTTGTGTAGTTTGATTTTATACAATTAAAATTTAAAAAAATTTGATATTACTTATCAAAATGTTGGTTTTATGTTCAATTTAGAGCAAATCCCAAATATTTCAAGAAAGGACTCAAGCATTTAGGGAACAATGAAATCCATTACTTATGATGAATCTTCAAAGGGTATATGATAATTTGAAGATGAGAGCTTCAACACTCCATCATTATCAAAACTTACATTAGAATTGTGTCTAAAGTAGAATTATAGACTTCATTCTACATATCACTATGAATTTTTTCTAAAAAAATTCAACTAACAAAAGTTGAAAGATGAACATAACTTTTATATCCAAAACTTGTTTGTGATTTTCAGCCTCTGAAAACAAGTTTTGCATAAAAAGAATTTAGAAGACATTTGAAAATGTCAAAGAAAATGTTCCTTACAACTCCTCTCTAAAATTAGTCCATAACTTTTGATCACTAAATGACCAAGGTTTTTTTTCAAGGAGACATTGTCAAAAACTACAATTTTAGAGTATGCTATTCAAAAATGAAAATTGAAACTTTTTTTGAAATTACAACTATGAAAAATTGAGGTAAATTATTTTACAAGAGTGTGAAAAAAAATTCAGCCTATTTGATCGTGCAGATTGAAAGACTATAATGTTTGAAATTGTAAGAAAAAAAACTTTTTTTCATTCCTACAAAATGAGGTCAATAGACTTTGGACCATCTTTTAGAAAAGTTTTTGCTTTATACAAAAATGAGGATTTTAACCATTTATAATCATACAATATTATGTTCATTCATGAAATTTTTTGGAATAACTAAGATGTCTACCTTAAAATAAATCACCCTACAATACAAAGACGTCAAGAGAATTATTAACACACTAGTCATTTTTTGATGGTTTCTTGTGCTATGAAGAAAAAAAATTATTTGAAATCATAAAGTGAAAAGGTGTAGACAAACACTTGAAATATTCAAAAAATTCAAATTTTTCACTTCACAAATTGTAAAATATTAGGAATTGAAGTTAAAAACTTAAAATAAAGTGTTTTTTCTTGAAAGTGCCCCAACATAACTAAGGTAAGCCAACTTGTGACAAGTAGAATGGCTAATTTGTCATGTTCACATTTTTTTAAATTAAATTTTTTTTCAATATAAAGATAAACATGAGGAATGGAGAGAGCACTTGAAATTTTATTGTTTTCACAAATCATCAATTTGTTATAAAATTTTGAAGCAAATTGTCCAACTAGCCTAAAACAATCTCTAGACTAGTACCCCAAATCTCCACAAAGTGTATCCATAATGGTCATGTGATCACCTATAGTAGTCTCAAAATATCCTACTATAGTCACAATATTTTCTAACATGGTCATTACATAAAGGAATAAAAAAGTTAGTTCTTATAATGAATTTACATTATAATGAATTTACAATGCAAAGGATAAAGGTCCTAAAGCAATCATTAATAAGTAAATAAATAAAAATCTAAAATATTATTAGGAGTTGTAGAGACACTAAGTAATAATTTTGTGAAGGGCATCGACAAGGGGATCCAAGTCTCATGGATTAGTATTGTATTTGAGTTGTATCTCAATTATAAATTTCTAATTAAGTTTAACTACTGGGAATGGATGGAGTCATTGAAACCCTAAGGATGAATGAACAAACTAAGTTTGTAAGTAGTAGTCTAATTGGTTGGATGAGACACCCAATTTGGTGCTTTCTTTGTTTATGGTTAAAGGTGCTGACTTGCATGTGCTCATCAAGAAACAATTTGCAGCATTTTTTGAATGGTGAGGTTTTAGGGTACAATTTCTATTGAATGCTTTGTTTGATGTGCTTTTGGGTTTAGTTTGTAAGCAAGCTAGGTGTTTAGGTTGGTGTTCACACTACGAATTAGGGTGGCTAGTTTTTTGAATTCAAGTGGACAAGTATGACTTTTGCTGTCTCCGATTGGATTACTTTGTGGACTTTAGAGGAGGATGTCTTGCAATGTGATACAAGTCTTTGATCCCGCTATCAACATTTTACTATAAAAAGACTAAGTTTTAGGTGACGAGCCCTAATTTTTTTAAATGGATTTTAAGTGACATCTAATGCAACAAATCCATGTTTTTATGTCAACATAGATATTATGTTGGACATTTTATTGATATAAAAACATGGGTTTGTTGCATGGAACATCACCTAAAAGCCATTTAAAAAAATTAGACTCGTCACTTATAACACGAGATTCTTATAGAATTTTCAACAAATCTTGGAAAGTTGAAGTGGAGATCCCCCTCAACCTGTGGACCACAATGTTGGATGACCTATTGGCAATCAGGGTTGACAGGACGTCCGGACGCGGACGCTGTGTCCGCAGCGTCCGCTGACATTCATGGACGCGCCGTCCACCCCGCCTGTTCGCCCCGCCCCACCCGTCCGCCTCGATACCCATCCGCCCCGGTACGGCCGTCCGATCGACACGCGGACTGATGTGGTCCGCACGATCTAGGCATCTGCCTCGGGCCGTCCGCCTTCCAACGGCGGGAGGGACGCTGCGTCCACTGGCGTCCGGACGTCCAGGTTACGGACGCTGTTTTGGGGCGGACGTAGAGATTCGTCAACCCTGTTGGCAATTGACTTGCACCAATTGCCTCGGACTCTTCACAAAAGATGGCAATTTGAGATCTAAGTTGCAAAAAAAGATGGGTAGGTCAATAGTAAAAATGTTTGGGACAACCTTGCATGTTGGTGAGGTAAGATTTTGAAGTAGACTAGTTCTTTGTTCTAGTGCATGATTTAATGTGCTAACTGTTGTGATTTGAAGTTCTATGTCTATTTGGTTTTTTTAGCGTTCCTCATAGCACTTCTTATCACTCAATGTGTAGGTGGCGCCCTTGATAGGCAAATGGCGTCCTTGAATTTTAGCGAGTCATGGTTCCGGCACCTACATTTTGTTTTACCTTTTCAAATTCTTGGAATTGAACATTATTGTTGGGGTGGGATTTTCCTTGAACATTTCTGATCTTGCAATGTAGGCCTTTTGATTTTGTAGTTTTTTTTTTTTTGTCTTGTAAATAATTTGTGCTTTATTTTGAAACACATGCAGTCATTTGACATTTGCTTCTTATACAATGCACTTTTGTTTCCAATCATCAGAAGTACTTGTTTGTATATGCTTGTGGAAATCGGTAGTAATGATTGTTATGGATTGTAGCATCGTGTTTAAGGCAATTTGTAGTTTTGAGGATGTTGTAATTGATAGAGCTTTATGTTTGGCAAGGTATATGGTTCATATTAAATCTTACTTGATACTACTTTCACTTTGGGAATTTGGTTTTGGATATGGTAATTGTTTTAAGTAGGAAACAAGTTCTGTGGCTACTTGCAAGTTCAAATTACTACTTGAGTGGAGAAGCTTTGTCTTAGTTGTATTTACACTTTTTATTCATACTATTGTCTATTGTTTGTTAAACAATACTTTCAATTTGGAACCACAAATTTTTTTATTGTACTTTGTCTCTGCAAGCACTTTATGTTTAAAACTACATTTTCAATTTCACTCCCTATTTTGTACAACAATTTTCAAATGTGCCCTTCTTCCCGTAAGAATTTTATTGTGAATCCATAAAATGTATGAAATTTTTTTGGACTATTATGAATTTATAATGAACATAGGATACATGAAAATCTTAGAAGAATATTAAAATGAAGCCTAGGGTACATGAAATTATTAAAATTTAAAAATTTAGGTAAATGAAACCCTTTGAAAGTCCACAAAATTTACCTACATAGTCCCCATGTTATAGGGGCTTGAACATAGGATACTCATGAAGAACCTATATAGTGTACTCCCCGAGTTAAACCCTAGTCACAATTCTCACAAGCATGTAGAAAACCATAAAGCGACAAGCACAAGAAAATACATAAACCTTGTATTCTATGCGGGATGAGTGTTAAATCCAAACCTGCAAATGGTTGAGATTGTCCCTCATCACAACATGGATCAATGGTTATTATTTTATTTTTAAATGAAAGATCAATAGTATTGGGGGGAGACAATTCTCTGAATTTGAGATTGACAACATGAGTTCAATGGCGTCTATTTGTTTTTAATGAATAAATCAATGACATTTGGGGGACCAAATTAATTCTATTGAGATGGATGGCTGAAGTGTTATTGGATTGGAGTAGAGACACTATTGCCTACTTCTTTTGGATGCATAGTAAGTTGGTTCTGTTGGATTTTGAAGTTGCCGGGTGAAAGCTCAAATGTTGTAGGGATCTTAAATGATGAGTTTAGGTGTTTGAGAAAGGAAGAGAATCTTATGTCAAAATAGATAATGATTCATAATTATTTAGTTCTTTATTGGATCAACTTTGTTTTGGACTAGGGACTTTTTCTAAAATTGTTCAAGTAATGGCTCAAGGTACAAATCCAACATTTCTTTTGGCTAAGAGTTGAACATGAATCTTGATTTTCTTTTCCTTTAGACAAGTCTCCAAATGCATAGAGTAAATTTCACACTAGGAAGTTTATGTGATATGAAAAATGGGAAAAAAATTATTAAATACAAAACAAACAATGTCTCAAAATATTGGACCTATACTATCAACATTTAAATTTTGAGTAAAGATGAAATCTAGAATTGTCTTGCATCATTGAAAAGAGGTTTAAGTCATCCTAGCCCATATTGGTGAAATATAGCATCATTGTGCTTTGAACTTTGTTGTGGGATCTCAAAATTTTCTAAACAAGTCATTCATAGAGATGTCAATTCATGCAACATCTTGTAAGACAAAAATTTGCAAGCCAAATTTAACCTTTTGTTATTGATGCCATATTAGACAAATGAAAACTTCCAAGCCAACAAAGAGCAATCACTAGTTTCATTTCTTTCCTTTTGCACTAAAATTCTCATTTCATATGCATCCAACAAACAAAGAAGCAATGTTCAAAACATTAGTGTCATTTTGCCTATACTTCTCACAGGCACATCCTTGAACTTGATTTTGAAAAAAAAGAGTTAAAGGCATTTTGAAGATTGTTCTCAAGAGTGCATTGAAGGTATGTAATTGGAAAGGCCAAGCATCTTTGAGGTGGTGAAGCAAATGCTTGAGTTCATTCTATTGCAATATTCTAACAATTTACAATTATAATCATTCTAATATTAGATACTTTTTGAAGATTATTTGACAAATTATGTGAAGACTAATCATGAAGAGGTGAAAAAATGATGTAGCTTGATTATGCAATACAAAAAGCATCCTCCATTTTGGAGTTGTGTAGGCCTTTAAAATCTCATGACCAATTACAACTCTTATACACCTAGACACAATACATATCTATAGAAGATTACCTTGAGAGGTTAGAATTCCTTAAAATATAATTCTTCATGAAGGTTAGAACTAAACCCTTTTAAAAAATGAAGGAATGGCACATAAAAATGTGATTTTTCAAAGTTTTGGAAACTAAATTTTTTTTTCACCACTAGGCTTACAATCCCCCCACGAACTCAAACCCGCAGACGAAATTCGAAAATAACAAAAATTGCAAAAGTTAGATTTTCCAAGTTTTTGGACCAGGGATGATCTGAAATTTTCCAAAAACTGACAGAATTAGGTACTACGGCACGGTTTAGGGTACCTGACGCATTTAGAACCCTGTTGGAAATGGACTTCCTCCAATGTGAACACGGCTAAAATGAAACCGGTTCAGAAAATAACTCGAACCACTTACAGTGTGAATGTGCTATCAGATGGATGAAAACTTCACAACGAATGAAATCTGTCCAGTGGATGAAACTGTCCGCAGTGAATGAAAAATCGAAAACGGATGAAAAATCGCAAAACTGCTGAAACTGCTGAAACTCCATAACTTCTTGCTCCATAACTTCCAATCTTCACAACTTCTCCAAAAATCGTCCGATTTGGGCGCTGTCAGTGGCGTTGGCTCCGTCTCCGCGTGCTCTATAACAAAATCTAAACTACCTACAATTTTTTTTAAATCACTCAATGTCAAATTTGAGAACTATTGTAAGAAACGTGGGAGGGTCTTTGTCAAGTGAGTATGTTGCAAATCACAAGAGTAGTCAAGCGGCTCGCACTCCACAAAGGGAGAATCAACGAGTGTAAGAAATATGAGAGAATGCGAAGCCTTCACTAATGACAAACAATCACTTACAAGCAACGGTAATCACTAACACTCTCTAACTCACTCACAAAGCTTGACTTGACAAAGACGTCAAGTCAAGCACGTGCGCCACTATACGCACACACACATAAAACCCTAATGGATTAAACTCATCCGTAGGATGAATGAGGTGTGCCGGCTGCATGTCCCCCACACACGTAGATTAGCAACAACTAACCTACGCTAAAACACTACGATGTGGAGAGGCCCCCGACACCACATCTCGTGACATGGGGTTAATTACTTATATGGTTGAGATTGAGTGACGAAGTAAGATTAATAATCCACATAGTCGAGATTTTTTTGTTCTCACAGTGAAGCTTGGTTATTAAAGTTTGTCATCGAGAATTTGAACGTTTAAGAGCCAATCTTTCGGACGGTTCAGCTCATGATCTGGCCATTCCGTTTCACTCGTTTGAAGTCGTAGGATCTTATCACATACTTTAAACCTTATACTCATTTAGAGCCAACCAATACATGATAGGTCAATGGATAGTAGTTCAATGGTGGTTTAGAAGATTCAACATTCAAATTTGAAGAAAGGTGAATCTGCAAGTGATGAGTTTTCCGTTTTTTTTTATCATTTTATGACTTCCTTCATTCCCAAGTCATTTCTAGTTACAGCCAAAATCTCTGTGATTTTTTGAAGCAAATGTTCTCAACACAACAACAATGGGTTTAAGTACTCGTCGCACGGCCAAAAGTTCCTGGTGCAGAACGAGCAAAAGACCATTTCCGTAATGGTACCTTCATTCTCTAGATTGGAACTCTAAAACGTAAGTTTCCGAAATTCAGAATTTTTCCGGATTTTGGATTTGTATCGGATTCGTTTTTTTAACACTAGTAATAATTCTAGCAATCCAGAAACTAACTATTTCCAGAATAGTCTTAAGGGAATAGAAATCCTTATGGATTACCAAAAATATAAAAAATTGTAAGTCTATTTAACCCTATTTTAGACTAATCCTATCTAGTTTGAGTTTTCGTGCTCCCACAAATGTGTTCATTTGAATGCATTTAGGAATTGTCACCTTAGTTATACCAAAATTCTAGATAATAAAAAATTTCACCATTTTCAAGATCTCTACTTGCCAATCCAATATTTGTTTTAGATACTTTTTTAGAGCGTTTTTGGCTATTGGCTTTGCCCTTTTATAAATATGATAATCTTATTATCATACTTATATTTGTATTATAGCACTATTGTTTATACCAAGCATAGATATATTTAGATCTTACATATTGACAAAAAAGTACAATAACAAATCTATCATTTTTCTTGTTGGAGTTTTGACAATACTATTATTACCTTTGATACAAAAGGTTCCTCTATTAAAAATACAACAAATGAAGATTGTTGTAGATGTCAATGCATTGGTGTTTATTAAATTTAAGCTAAGTGTACCATACATCATTGTATAAAGAAGAATTTCTCTTTGAAAGAAGCTAAAAACATTTTGAAATGTAAGGCATTTGAAATGGCAAATACAATAAATATTTTATTGGTTTTATCAAAAAAGCAATGGAGATATTAAGAGAGAAGTTTTATTGCATCTTTGTATTTAAATGCCTCATAGTTTAGAATGCTCTTTAAAGCTTTTTTCAAAGAGAGGTTTTTCATTACGTGATGATGAATGGTACACTTCGAAAGAGAAGTTCTTCTTTATACAATGATTTATAGACAATATACTTGGATGTAATAAATGTCAATGTATTGACATCAAAAACAATCTTTTTTTTTTAACCAGTGAAACAAATTCCATTGCAATGGGTAAAGTACAACCATGAGTGGCTTGACAAGGAGAATAAGGATCAACAACAATCTTCATTCATTGTAATTTTGAAGGAGGAACCTTTTGTATCAAAGGTAATTATAGTATTGTCAAAACTCCAACTAGAAACATAATAGACTTGTTATTGTACTTCTTCGTCAATCTATAAGACCAAAATATATTTATGGCTAGTATAAATAATCTCGATATAATATAAATATATATATGTACAATGACAAGATTATCATACTTGCTAAATACAAGGCTAAATTGCAAAGCCAATTGCCAAAAATGCTCTAAAAGAGTATCTTAAAACAAATACGAGAGTGGCAATAAAATAGATGATTAGTGTCAATTAGGATAGTTGTATTGATTTTGTTAATTTGTAAAAAGCTCAAATCCAGGAGCTATCTTACATAAGTGTCATATTAGACTAAACTATTGCTATACAAAAATTTATGATTGAGCAATCTATTTTTTTTTAAACTCAAATAGACTCTATTGATTTTAGAATTGAAAAATTTTATACAAAATTAATAGGATTGATGTTAATCATCTTAATCTACACGTAAAGCTTTGCCATTCACATCATTCAAATAAATATTGCAAAAGTAATAAGTTAAAAAAAATTCAATGCCATAGTATATAACAAAAAATTATTAAAAAAAATTGAATAAATTGATTTGATTGTTTAGATTGACACCTATAAAAGAATATTTTAATCATTCACTAATTCCAAATAATGAGATGAAAGCAATAATATTTTAAATGAAAGTTATGAGGAGTTTATTTTATAAGCAATCAAGGTCAAAAAAATAGATAAAGTTATTTTTTGAATTCAATTTTGAAAATCTCCAAGTAAAAATCAAAACATAGAATACCGTGAGTCTTTAATAACAAGTTTGGCACTTTGATGTTGAATATTTAATAACACTTTAAATATATATTTTTGAAAATTCAGCATTTCAATCAAAAAATTAAATCATATTCAGCAACTAGCCTGTTATTCACTTTGTATATGAGTTTCACATAACTTCAAAAGTCACTTAATACTTATAAAGAAAAGATTATTCACCTTATATATGAGTTCCATATAACTTCAAAAATCACTTAATATTTATAGAGAAAAGAAAAGACAAGATCTTTAATTATACAAGTGAAGTGGTAGGAGGTAAAATAAAGCTCAAGTGCTCCTAATCAAAGTTAAAAGTAGGAATTCAAACCTCACTAGAATAACTAATTTAAACTAAAAACAAATAATTTTTTTAGTAATGTTCAATAATGTAGAATAACTTTAAAAAAAATAATTAAAACTAAGTTAATGTGAAAAACCAAGCCAAATTTCATCTCCAAAAATATGTCTAAGATTTTGAGCCTCCAATCAAAAATTATAGACAAAGTTTAGAGAGGGGTTAGAAGGGACATTTTCTTTGACATTTTCAAAGATCTCGTCATCTAAATTTTGTCTATAAATTTTGTCAAACTTCAAATAGGTCTTTGGAGATGAAGGTTATCCTATTTATGACAAAATGAGTTTTTTTTTAGTTCAAAAATTAAATAAATAATTATTCTACTAGACAAAATGAAGTTTAAAATTCTACTTTGAATTCTTGCATTGTGAAAATGTATATTCAAACCCTCATCTTCAAATTATCCTATACCTTTTAAGTATTCATAATTGACAATGGAATTCATTATAAAAACAACCTCTCCCCTTCATCAAATTCACTAATTGTTAATGATTGAAGTCATTCCTTCATTTTGAATTTTTTAATCGTAGATAATCATCAAAAAAAATTCTTGATGGTTGATGGTCAAATGATGGATTGGTATTTGACCTAATGGATTTTTCGTATATTTGTTAATTTAAGCCAAACTTACTTTTCAAATAAAGTAAATGTTGCTTAGAACATTCTCACCTTAGGAGATTACAATTGTCAATTTCTGTCAAAATTATTATAATTTAGGTTTTAATACCACCTTTCCTTTTGTAACTTTTTTAAAGGTATTGATGAACATGAAAGTATTTTCAATTAAATTTTTTTCCATGCATTTTCAACTCCTTTTTCAACATCTTATGAAGTTAAGTGCTTCTTAGTTTTAGAAGGGGACATACATAAGTGTTTTAAACTTCCCCTTCTAAGACTTAAAAAAACTACTTTTTGAAGTTAAAGCACATTGAACTTGTACTAAATAGGGATTTCAAGTTTGGGAAGTTGTTTTAAACTTCCCCTTCTAACACTAAAAAAACTACTTTTTGAAATTAAAGCACATTGAACTTCCACTTCTGTGGGGATTTCAAGTTTGGGAAGTTGTGTTTGAACATGCTTTAGGTAATGGATCTCATGGTTGAATTTGCTAAAGAATAAATGTAGATGAAGATTTTAGCCTTGCTTTGGGTACAAGTATTTTGAAGCAATTATTCAAGGCCTCTAACCTGCAGTCCTTCAGGGGTTTAGAGGTTAAAGTAGAAGGCTCAGTCAGGAACTTCCAAAACCTCGGGAGAAAGGAATTGATCTCAATGCAAGCGCGGCAATGGATCTGGGGTTCAAAGTATGGCACATTTCTTCAACCGTTCATGCTGCTGACAATGTTGGCAACCTTCGCTTTCTTGTAATCTTCTCGTAGTTCAATGAGTCTGCAAAACAAGATCCATGAGGACTTAGGGTTTGAGGATTTGAGCATTGAATCTTAGCAAACTCATCGAATCTTTATAATATTTCTCTTGGAGGATTCTTATATTCTTCATGCAAAAATTCTCTGTATCAAATGTTTGATGAACTGGGTTTCAGCGAGCTTGTTGAAAGAGCTATCTGGAGGACTTTGAGCAGGCCAGGTCCTCATTTCATTGAGATGGGAGAAGGGGAGGCACACAACCGAGAATCTCCATAATTTGATAGTTTCTAGAAATCAGACCTGGGTACTCAGTCTCAATTGAAGATCAAAAGCTTACAGATTCACAATACCTTAAGACTTCCTCTCTCACATCTCGTAATGTCCCGTCCACCAAGGTAGGCAAGCTCTCCGGCGCCACGATGAACACATTCACCATCCTGTTAAGGGAAATTAGGGTTTAGGGTTTAGGGCTGAATCTCGCGGTAGATACAAGCCAAGGGAATTTTTGTAGCTTACAGTCAGGGGCGATCGAATCACTCACGTCCCCAGGAGAGCGAATTTCTCGTCAATGGTTGGTGTCATTAAACTTCGCACGCAGTCAGCGTATTCTGACACATCTCGCTTCAAGCGCAGACCTCCACTGAAAAAACAAAAACTCAATTGAAAGTGCCAGTAAGCCAAATCTGAACCAGTCTTTAAAGCCAATGCTCGAAGATTTAACAGCTTCTCTTATATGCAAAGAGATTTAGGTCTTAAGGATTACGTATTAATCGTGGGTCAAAGACTCGATGATTTAACAGCTTCTCTTATATGCTAGCAGATTTAGGTCTTTAGATTACGTGTTAACATTATGTCAAAGACTATATGATTCAACAGCTTCTCTTACATGCAGAGAGATTTAGGTCTTCAGGATTACGTATTAACCTTGGGTCAAAGGTGAACCTCTTCCAGTGCTGAATCAAACGGTTGTACAGTCCATACCCCTGTCATGCTCCAATTTTACGTCACCAGCCATGAAGTTATGATCTCAATGAGCAATTTGTAAGTGTTCAACAAAACGGTAAGTTCCAAGGAGCGGAAGGCGAGGGGAGTGCACACCAATTGTGTCATGAAGGCTTCTCTGTTCATCCCGTCCAATGCTCCATTCGCTACTTCGACCATCCGAGTAAGAAACGTGACTACTCTGAGAAGCATGGTTGTTGATTGTTCATGATTTAAGCTCATTTGTGTTGATTGAGTGATTATTCAGCTTTGCAGTGAGAATGATGGAAAGAGGCTCACTAACCTCGAACACGCCGTTGTGAGCTCAGGCGATATGCTTTCGTCTAGTTGTTTGTAGTCCGTCACTTTTTGCTCTGCGACTAACAATCTCTCCACCTGGTGCTCATATTAGGCAATTCGTCTCAGCATTAGTGTAGTGGATACTATGTGCATCACTTCAAACATATTAACTAATATGTAGGGAGTCTGCTTTCATTAGGAGATCAGTGTAGTGCTGTGGAAAAATCACTACAATGTGGATGCAAAATCAAATCAATCACTATTAATGTATGAATTTCGTTTGCAATTTCGAAGTGTAGTTTACTGTTGCAGGATTAATAGACATCCCTATTTCTGTTCACAGATCGAGAGCCATAAGCATTCAGTCAAGTCATGCTTACGCCACTTGCTAATTGAAGTCCAACCAAGTCCAGTCTAGTGTTTATTGGAAGAGATGAGTTGCTGTTGGTAAAAGGGGTCAGTCAGTAGGAGATGGTCTCTAACGTTTGTTGCATCCCGAAAAAGAAGACTGAAATCTGAAAATCTGTAGCTCGGGGAGCGAGAGACTCACCTCTGCTAGGAGTGCATCTAGTGAGCCCCGTAGACCTGTGGATGCTGCTTTCTCAGCAACAGCCATGGCGGATGCAATTGCATCACAGCAGGCCGAATGGCCTCCTTCTTGTGCTAAGAGCACACGTGAAACTGATCTTGTGAAGAACTGCGAGCCAGGAAAAAATCACGCTTGAGCTCAACTTGCAGAGGCAAAGCTGAGAATAATAGAACGTAGGGATGCATGATTATTTAGGGCTAGAGTTCTACTCGCTGCAACATGGCCATGTTGGTGGTTGCACTTTTGATAGCCGCCATGAACGCACGGAAGCTACTCTCTCCTGCCGAAGACGCAGCTTCTGCCTGGTTTTCAATGATCACGACGAGGTTCAGGTTCATCTTACTCCTTATGCTAAATGCTAAATAGGGTAGTGACATAGAGTTCTCAGGAAAATACACTGTTTCCGGAACTCACTGTGAACTTATGGAGACCTGCCTTATGAATCATGGCGAACATTGCTTTTATGTCATTCTCTTTTATTTACTGGAAATAACAGTCTAATTTTACTGAAAATTTTGTTATGAAAGGTCTTGAGAAATTGTCCAAGCACGGAACGCATCTATAAGTAAGCCTACGTGTTCCTTGGATTAGAGAGGGAGGAAGGAGAGCAGTTACGTACTGAGGCAGCCATAGCTTGAGCCACCTTTCTGCTACTGGTGGTGTTGTACCCGAAGCGCTCCCGCAGTGCTGCAGCTTCTTTCAACGCTTCGATGGCTCTCTCCAGGCCTTCCGTAACGTACTGGCTCACCTGCTTCACAGAAGGGTGGAAGATTTTTAATCATCCAGAAATGCCTAAGGAAGAGTGCTAATCGAGAGAACACTCTCAGAGGGTTCAGTAAAGTTAGAGTGTTTCATGTCAGAAAGAATCTAACACACGAATTTTGACGTAAATCCATAATAAATGAAAAAATTTCTGGATTTTAAAAGTTGAAATCCATGGAAAAACTGTTTTTTCTAGTTTTGGCATGAACTTTTTGAAAATGTCATAAGGTAGGAATACCATAAACCATGCCAGTACCAGAAACGGTTCCAATGTACTATACAGTACATGCTCTTGTATGCCAAGAACAGGTACATTGAAACTGTTTATGGTACCATCACGGTTTATGGTATTTCTACCTTAAAAAAGAGAATTCTTCCCATGATTTTGGTCACAGTGTGATCACTGTGACCACAGGGAAGCCTGTGACTCGTACGAATCATGACAAATATGACATCTAAAAGTTCCTGAAATATTCTGTTTCTTCTGAAATCACTGTTACTCTTGTGGACTGATTGTAGCACAACTTTGGAGAGGAAACTTCATGCTGGAAATGGGAAGGGCAACAACCTGGTCAAGGAGGCAGGTGAAAATGGCCTTCACGTTCGTAGCAAGGATTCCAGTTTGCTGGTCCTGAACATCATCTCTCCCATGAGATTAATTGTTGCTACAAGAGATTAGTATCGGACATTGCGATTACACACAGCTGGACATTATGCCAAGTTGCTCTACTCTATCAAAAATGTAAAGATCTGTACTTTTTAGTGATCTAATGGGCTTAGAATGAGAAGAAAGATTGTAGGTTTTAATCCTCTTTGACTAGCCAATGAGACAATGACGCAGTTGCCTCGAGCATTGGACTTGGCATCAAGATAAGAGACCCTATTTGTGCCTCTATGTATCAATAGTGTATATTTCAACTTTTCAAAGTGTACTCTATTGATATACAGTGACTCTATAGTGGCACAATTCGGGTTTGTTATCTTTTGGCTGACCTCAAGAGTGAGGAGTTTGCAACGGGCGACAGCTTCTTCATTCCAATCCACAAATTCCTCAACCACTGATACTGAGATGGGAGCATAAGCGTGCATGACTGACTGTCTGCGCTGCTGCTGTTGCGGTGTGGGAGTGAATGGGCGCGCGAGGGACGTCCTTCTCTGTGAGGCAAATGGTGACGCCTTGAGCTCCATTATCTACATCAGGAAACAAATCAACCAACTTGGTAAGCAGTTAATATCTCATGTCGTTTTCTAATTGTACTTCATTACATTTTCCATAGTAAAAATATTCCTAAAACAGGAGTGCACGCTCCCAGCTACCAAGTACTTGAGGAAGGCAGATGTTATGAAAATGAAGAAATATTTTAGGAATATTTTTACTATGGAAAATGTAATGAAGTACAATTAGAAAACGACATTTGAAGACATAGCTATTGAGTTTTGGGAATTATGATAGATAATGCAATCTTGGATGAGAGTTACGGGCTTTAGTACCTACTTGGTCACTCCATGACAAGGCATGTACTAAGGTAGGAGATCTATAAACTAACTGGGTACTAATAGCGTCCCCTATTTAGGAATGAGTGACAAGTTCCTTGAAATATCTATTATTGTTAGGCTTATGGAGTTCAATAGGCTTATCTACCTTAGATCTTGTTAACTCTTTATCAAAATTGAATTACCTAAGTGAATTACCTAGTACGTTCTGTGCATATCTCCTAATCAACTGAATTTGTAGATATTAGTTTTAGTAAGCACTGTTCTACTCATATACATCGAAGCAGGCTGGATCCAATATGATGACCCGTTTACAAGGAAGCTCCACATTGCTGTAGTGTTTTGAACCCCTCCTCCTCTAGAGTCTCAGTCTTCTTTAAGACTGTGAAGATGCTTTACCTCCAGATGTGAGAGCTTCCAAGAGGAAACTAAAATGTGCACCTTGTCTGTATGGAGCTGATTTAGTGAAGTCAGCTCAAATTCTCCGTAATCTTCTCTATAGGACTTGAACAAGGATTCCGCAAAAGCTGCGCATTGAATTGTATTGGACGCATATTGGTTAGGTGACGAGATTGTGGGAGAAGGAAGGATTTCATCAGCTTGGCAATACTTTCGACAGCTTAAACAAACAAGCAGCTACACTATGTGAGGCTCCATTCCTTTTGGAGTTCAGTTACAATGCTATGAGGCAATTTGTGTTATCTCATTGGCTAGTAGTGAGAAGAGGATTAAGGTCCATAATCTCTCTCATTCTAAGACCATTCTCAAAAATGTACAATTTTGGATGTTATTGATTGAGTAGAATGATTTGGTATTATGTCCAACACTCGAGCATTATCTAGCTAGTCCACTGATCAAAGTAATGGTAGAAACTACACTACCAACAAAAAAAATATTGTATTTGACTTTCTTAGCATTTAATGTTGGGTTTCAAATTGCTGGGTCTCAAAAATCTAGTTTTCAGCTCTAAATGAAGTGTTGAAAAGAGTACTAAAAACAACACCATGTTTTTGTAGTGCTAGATCTTTGGAATGATTCAATGTTGATAGAGTGACGTACCTTCCACATTTAGGTCTCCACATCCAGAGGCTTGGAATTCGTTTGCCAATCCTTTGGTCTTTGCATAAGCTCCCGCAAGAATCCTCAAGTACTACAAAGAGGGAACTTGAAATTAGCGTCCCTTGTGTTAATTGACATCTCATTAGTTACCAATGATCTTCTTGTTCTATAAATGAGAATCAGTAATGTATATTTGAGAGTTAAAAACACTCACATATTGTATACCTCCTGCTTCTTTGGGCGGGGGATTGGAAAGTGATGGCTTTGAGAGGATTTTCTCTATTAGTAAGCTTACTCGTTGCTCCACAACTCTCTGTTCATCATTGGATCAAAGTAATTATATTTGGATATGCTTACCAATCTAGTTTCCAACATCAACTTTTTTATGTTGGCTCAAGTCCTAGCTTTTGAAATTTGGTGCCAATTTAACAATATTGAAGCTTTACCGTGACATTCTTTAGTTTGTGTTGTGCATGGTCCCTGAACTGTAGATGCTAATAAGATGCTAATAAACTTTAAACATCATGCATTTCCTTCATTTTTGAGGGTCATTTCAAGAACTACAAAATTTTGTTTTCATCAACGTTGAGATTGTACAATTTATGAAGCCAAAAATTATCAATGAGCTTACTTGTACAAGAATGGACATGACTGCAGCAGGTGATGGAAAGACGGCAGCTATCGTCTTTGCTTCTGCTTGCACACTCTCTGTCCCAAAACCATCAAGAGCATACATTGTTAAACTTAATTGCAATTAAAGTAGATTCCCGAGCTCTAATCGCAAACTGGTTAAAAACCGTCTCATTGAGAAAGTAATAAGCAAATATATTTTTACAGTTGCCAAACTCTTCAGCACAAGCAAATCGGGAGTGCTGCCTAGACTAGTGACTCCTTTTATGTGTTCAGGAACCTTTTTACGTACCAGAAATTTCCTTGTAGACTGATGTGAGACCACTCAAGACGTCATCTACGTTTAAAATGCGGCCGGGTTCAACTCCCAGCACCCTGTGCACATCTTTGTTCATCACTTCCACGTCCATGAACATGGGTCTTGACGCAACATATCTTTGCATCACACTGCTCCCTTTGTTAAACTACGTGCAATGAATCACAACATAACCAGTTTAGTAAAAAATTAAAACTATTTCAGAAATGTTTAGACATCATAAAGAAGAATCTGTATCATGATTCATGGGTAGTTCCCCTACTTTTTAACAACTTCATACAAAAGGAGATTGAGTCAATGGTGATTCATATTGAGGGGTTTATTATGATCATAATGATCACACAGAAGCGTTTGCATTACAAAATTTTGATGGCCATTTATACAGGAAATAGTGTAATATTCGTTCTCTTACACGATTCGCTGTTTGGAATCCTTCTTACCTGGGTCAAGATTTTGGCACGATCACCCATTGTCTGCAAGTCTCCTTTCTGCGACGCTGCATCAAATTGCCCAAGAAGGCGATTTTCGAGCTCTGTCAATGAAACATAAGACGACTCTTTAGTAGAGGCACACTGTTGCACCCAAAACATTAAAAAACCATCGTTCATTATGATTCTATAAATGGTGACATTCCAAAACTTCACGTGTCATCGTTTCGTTAATTGAAATTCGTGAAAAAGCATACGTGGCTACACTTAAATTGATTGGAAATGTTTGCGTGTTGATTGGAAATCAACAGGGAAACTGACCATTGCAGTACGCCTGTAGATTTCTTGCGGCTACTTCCAAATGGCCATTTGCGTTCCCAGTGGTCTTTGCTTGTATTCCCCCCGTTCCTCCACTCATTATGCTGTCCTCAGCAATTGCTCCTGCCATGGAAGCTCAAAATGGGAATCACGTTTGTTTGTTTGTTTTAGCAGTTTTGAGTAGGTCATCCTGGGATTTTTTTTTGTTTCATTTTCATTTAGTCCTTCAGCAACACATGCAATCAGTTCTTCATTGATTCTGGTGAAATTCAATTCAACTCAACTCTGGCATTTGGATTATAATTTTCACAATATGACGAACCAAATTGGTCATTCGGAAACGACCATAATCCATTTGGATTCTCAATGAATAAATGAACTCACGGAGTTTCTGTGCAACTGCTGCTGCCTCTGCAACACGATCGTCGTCAGAAAACAAGGGCGGCTCCTCGTCTACATACCCGGCGGATTCGTTGAAATACATCATGTACTGCCATAGTTAAGCACAAGAATTTCAATCAGCCCTCAGACATGTGGAATCTGAGTAATTTCAAATGATCTGGGTACACTGAATTCTCATAAAGATATGACTGTAGTGTGAGTACCCACCCTCACCAGGTCGATGGCTTCTATTGCAGCCTTTTTCTGGGAATCGGAACTCTACAGACAAGCATTCCCAGCGGTCAATTTCAAGAAGTCTCATTACACTTTCATCTGAATTTCCTCACAATGAAATCGATTATAACACCCAACCTAATCTTTTATGATATCCAATATAATGAGTGACGATCATGCTCTCCACACCTAATGTTTTGATTTGCCACCTCTACAGAAATGGGCTCTATTAAGAGGGTCAAAATAAGAGTCGGTACCTCTAAATGATCCCCAATTTTGGCCGCAGTTTGCCCTACACTTGCCACCCGAGAGTCCAAGCGATCAAATCTCTCTGTCAATTCTTCTACTCCATCTTGCAGCTGTTCAAACAACGCAACTTATAATGTTCTGTATTACATAGTATTGCAGCACGCCCAGTAATTATTTTTTCCTCAGAAAAGTGCCACATTATTGATTTTCCACCTCTACATGAAATGGTGATGTGGAATTTCAATTCTGCTTCACTATTACAGTACTTTGTTTTGAGATTGAGAACTGCAAGAGAACTTAGGAAGCTCACAGAATTCTGTAGAATGAGAGGCTTAAGTCACGAATTTCACCTCCTCAAAGTTCTGCTTATGCTCCTTTTCGTACTTTACAATATCCTTACGTTGCTTGTTCAAACGTTCATTGACCTGATTGTCATGAAGTCATGGACAAAAAAGTACCCAATTGATTTTATTGAACCCAATGCAATTCCGTATTGAAACGATGTCAACAAGTTTTTAAATAAAATTAGGTTACAGTGAGGCTTTTCATGTGATCATTGTGACCATCAGGACTCTCGGGAGACCTCCCGTTGAATAATCATGAAGATTGTTTTTATACAATTGTCTGATTTTCATGAAAACCCTGTTTATCACCTTCACAAAATTCTTTGAACCAAGATTCTCGAAAATAGAGGCAATGAAACGAAATTGATGGGTCCCAAAAAAAAGAGCCATGAACTTAAAAAGGCAAAACTGCCATAAACCACCTATTTAGTTGACAAGCAATCTGAAAAAAGGCCGTGATCATATCTCAAGAATGGAACACGAATTTTGTTATATTGGCACGATTGAGAACATCACACCTGTGAACATTCAACTGCACAAAGCTCTTCAAAACTAGGACTAGTATAAATTTACGTTTCAAATACATCCACCAGCCCTGAAAGTCTTGAATTTGTATACATGCCCATTTAATGAAATTGGGATGAGCTTTTTCACCTTGTAGCAGAGGTCACCGAGGGAGTTCCGGGTGTGTTTGAAGAGAGGTAGTAACTTGGGGGCCTCTGGAAACTGCAGCATGGATTCAACTTTCTCGCTAACATCTTCTTCAGCGCTGTTGTCATGAGCTGCTGCAGTCTCAATTACAGGCGCTATGTCCTTCACTAGGCTTTCATAAAACATGTCAAAGGAAAATGGCCCCTGCACACAATAGTACTTGCCACTTAAAAGAAATTTTCGGAATGCGTTCATTATAGGGTAGAGGATACTCTTTCTGTCAATATTGAGCATTTTAACCAATCGATGGAAAAGTGTGCTTCCAAGAGGAGATCGCTTGATAGAGCTCACTGGAGAGCTCACTTGGGTGAAAAGAGACAAATCAAATTTTCATCACTTATGTTTGAATTGCACAAGTTTCAATTGCGTAAGTTGTGTATCAAAGTGGGAGGTTGTAGATGACTGTTTGAAATTGGGAGGTTGTAGAACGCCTATTTCGTTAAATTGGTAGTATTCCACTACTAAGTACTACAATACAGAGCATCCAGGAATTCACTAGACAAAAATGCTGAAGGGAGGAACTCACGCTGAAGTAATCCAGTTTCAGGAGCGGCTTGACTGCCATAACTTCGTTGGTTTCCACAATTTGCTGCACCTGAAGATTCAGAAAGCTTTTTTGAAAATATGCATCAAAAACTCTTTCTCCAGCCTGGCATGCACATTCATTGCTAGTGTGGCAACAGTACATGAAGTCTTGTGATTTGATCGATCAAATTCTGAAAAATGTAATTTGGAAAAATTCTGAAAAATGTTAAATTTTATAACAACAGAAATAGTGACGGACATTGTGTTTGTTGGTTCAAAAAATAAATAACAATTGGAGTAAAGAAAGTCCCCATATGCTTGACTCAATTGGAGGTCTTTCAGGGTCGGGTTTAAAGGCCGGGTCACAAGCCATAGCCATAACAAGAATTTTCGATGACAATCATAAAGAAAATTGAAGTTGTAAAGCGACTTGTGTACGATTCCCACACGACATAATATCCACATTCTAGTTTCATTTGGAAACGGAAGAGCAGAACGAATTATCTCCATTTCTTTGCATTAGTTCTCAAGACCTAATTTGTTTTGCAGCGAATTCAGAAGAGCACCCCAAAAGTACAAGCTGTGTGTCTCCGTGACAGCAAACCCTAAAACCCTAATTCCATCACCACCAAACTTACAGGAAATCAATGAAGTTAGACAGGACTTGGGATTCTCGGAATCCTGAGAGCGCAGTTTCCAGAGCACCTACAGCAAGGAATGTCATGCAAAGTTAGTGATGACTGAATAATAAACCAATCCATGCAGCATCTTCGGGGTGACAAAATGAATTGATCTTCCACAATGAAAACTCTCTGATGTCACAAATTGACATACAGGTACATTGTAAGCAAGAAGCTCACTAGCAATCAAACAATGCATAACGAACATGCATAACAAAAGACAACCGTTATTAACATTCTGATTAAACGATTTGTTACTATATCATTCATCAGAAGAACAAAAATTCAACTCATGTGACCGAAACCTCTTTTTCAACCCAGTTGACAAAACAGCGTGCCTGATTGTGTCCATATTAGTTTACGTCACAATCATGTGGAAGTTGTTCAATCGAACTTGGACACAATTCTTCAGGAGGAAATGAAAGACGTTTGCAATTCAAAAGAATGCCATTAAATTGGAGAGGGTTCCATGTATAACTTGGAGCGAAATAATACCAATGAAAAGAATTTGATAGTTTACAGCAAAACCAACATGACTGTTTGCATAAAATCAAACTTTAATTCTCTTTGTGTGCATATGTAAAGCTCCTACCAAGAGAATTCTTCCACAAATTTGGAAAAATTCAACCAGCATTCGAATTCCATCACCATGAGGTCGCAGCAGGCATTAATTATGTAAGACTTTCAGAGAAGCCAGGGGACTTTCCAGTTGCCCGAGGCAAGAAGTGGAAACGAGGAAGCTGAAACTGGAAAATCAATGGACTCTTTAATTGAATTTTTTTCTTTTAACTTTTTAACTTTTTCTTGAACTTCTTTTATTTATCGGGGTTTATCATTCTTTCCCTACAAATTTAAAATTTAATGGAAAAAAATCAAAAATCTTTCTGGAGACAAAACTGGAATCTCGGGAATTGGGATTCATGGCGGACTGTAGCAGGGCGACAGAAGCGGGAAAGCGGCGAACTGGGCCGGAGAGAGGGGGAGAGAGACGAAGTTCCCTCTATTTGGGAACGTGGGGAAATGACGCCGCTCTCCTGAAATTATGGACGAAGAACCTTCGTGTAAGTGGACGACGAAACTTCGCGCTTGGACGAGAAGTCCCGACCTCGTCGTTGTTGGTGGATATTGTTAGGTCAGACTAATTTGGGTTCATTTTTTTCTTCGTGTCTATAATTAATTTTGAGGTAGTTGGTAGTGCACTTTCTCAATTTGCCGAAATTATTGCACTTCCGGAGGGAATACAGAATTTCAAGGATAAGTTTAGCATTGAAAACCAACTGTAATAACGGTAGGAGTATGGCATTAACTAAACAGTCAAAGTTCAAAATGGTTTAAAGCATTATTTTGACCCTTTAATGGTGTAAAATTGTGGTTTTTAAGAAGTCAAGCATTA
This sequence comes from Pseudoscleropodium purum, assembly GCA_963969395.1. NCBI lineage: Eukaryota > Viridiplantae > Streptophyta > Bryopsida > Hypnales > Brachytheciaceae > Pseudoscleropodium > Pseudoscleropodium purum. The sequence continues at coordinate 20,927,235 of OZ017804.1, read as the reverse complement.
GTTTGGATGAATGAGAAATTATGTGATCATCAAATCTCCTGTTGTGAAACCTCTATGTTCATTATTCCTAAGGGATTTGATTTTACAATTAAACAAATTTTGTTCCTTCATTCATGGAGCAAATTAATTTGGCACATATCTTAAAAATTTTATCATTATGGCTTTCATTATGAATTGATCTACTTCAATTACTCCTTGTCTTGATATAGTAATTTTTTTTAAAGTACACTTGGGCTCAATTGTTCTCTTTACCACCAATGATACCCTGATGAAGGTTTAGGCCTATGCTATTTGCTTTGAAACTTTGTTGATAAAAAATTTTATACAAATATTAGAGTTCTAATAGAATGGTTGGCAACACCAACTTTAGTGAACATCACAAACCTCCAATTATGAACCTTTAATCATAAATTGTAAAGATCTAGCCCCCATGATTCCAAAATAAACCCTATATTCTACTCATTTTTTAAAGTCCCATTGGTTGCCTAAAAAACCTTTCAACTCTTTTTTTTTTCATTCCTATTTTTTCTTGGCCTTTGTTTAGGAAATTAATTGAACCCTAAAGATTCTCATTGTTTCCTACCAAAAAATTTTTGACTCTTTCAACTGACAAAGCATTGATTCCCATTAATTCTATATAGGCTTCAACTTTAGTCATGTGAATTTGAAATTTTTATTAATTTTGCCATCATTCCACTATTTTCATTGAGGCTTTAAAATCACTATGTTATTTTTGTCATGGCTTCATTTCATCATTATAGATACAACTTCAAATGGCCCAATGGTTGCAAAGTGAACTCCATATTATTCAATACAAGAAAACCATAAGGTTACTCCAAAAATCGCCTAAACTAATATTCAATATATAGGTTCCAATCCTAATGAGGCCATGATACAATTTAGCTATGAGAGAATAGATCTAAACCATCTATACATAACTAATTGTTGGGTTTTTTTGTACAATGTTGCCTACGTATATTGTATTCAAATTCGATGGTAGGCCAAAAATTCTAAAAATAGATGCCAATTTTTTTGAAATATTACATTTTTCAGAAAAAATATATTTATAGGCATCCGTTGAATTAAACTTTTCAACTTTAATTATTTTTTCAATAAAGAATGTTGTTCTTGAATATTAGATACAATATTAAAATGGGTTTGTATTTTAACTATAAAAGGATGTTGAGGCCTACAAGTGGCCTTTGGATAACTTTCAAGATTATAGTAGAAATGAAAAATATTCCTATTAGTTCAAAAATAGAATCATATTTAGCAAAGTACCTTGGCGATGGGTCTTTTCTTAAGAAGGTGAAGACAATAGAACCTTATATTTAAATATTTCTACCCACATACTTCATACATGGCTAACTATTTCTAAACCACTATAAGCTATAGTATATGTGGTATAAGACAATAACTTTTGTAAAAACTTGAAATAATAACATTACTTAAAAAAAGATTTATCCAAACAAGATTTTATAGGTTTGGTTATGGTGCCTTTATTTGAAAGAAGATTTGTAATAAAGCTTTATTATGGTCTAGTGATCCAATCTCGAGGGAATTATTATTCTCTCTTAAAAAATTTATTATTATTCTCTAGCAAATAAATGTTTTATTCCATTGTAAAATAAAAGAAGAGAAAAGTATTTTTATAGAATGGATTGTGTACATGAAAAGTTTATTATTTCTATCCATAGGACACTAGTAGAAACTTACAATAGACTCGACAATAATACCTACCCCAAGTCAAATTTGTCATAAAATGATGAACTTGACATGGATTAGGTCTCAATGTCAAATCTACTAGGACTATATTTCTAATAGTGGAGAGAAATATAGTAATGGTGTGCAATAGTTCAAAAGTTTAAATTTGATGTAAACAGATGGAAGTGAACCATTTATAAAATGCAATAGTAGCATGTTAGGACCTATCCTTTTCAAGAATTCATTTTTTAAGACTAATATATAATATATACTTGTAATATTTTGATATTTAAAAGTAGCAACATTCTCAAATTATCACATAGGGATTTTATATATAATAATCAAATAAAGGACTGTACAAAAGACCATATGAAAAGCAACGTACAAAAACAATACATATTTATTTGGGTAGTAATATTTGGGATTCACTATTTGTTCATCTTAAGTTCCATGATTGGCTCTAAAATCCAAACATTCTACAGCACCAAAACTTTAGTGAAATAATCCTTTGTTTTGCTTTGTTTTTTGAATACACCACTAAATTTAGTCTCCTCTAAAAGTGCCCGATCATGCTCCACAAGCTACCATGATACATTATTAGAAGATTTTGGGGGCCTCTAGATGCATGTAAGTTATCACACTCTGCAAATGCAGGGAACAAGTTCGATGCAATGGTTTGACGTGGCCGAGATTGACCAAATTAAATCATTGACCAAATTTTTAATTTTTTAAAATTTATCTTTTGCATTTAAAGACTAAATTTATTTTTCATTTTTTTATTTTTATGAAAAAGAAAAATTTGACAGCGGGCCATTCTCCTTGCTGCGGGGAAGAGCTACGGGGGAACATGCCCAAAACAGGCTTCTGGACCCCCAAAACTCTTCTAATGAGGTTTGTTTTTCTTTCTTCAATGTATTAATAGTGTACATTTCAAGAAGTAGGCGCTTTTAGTGCCCATTGCATTTCAACTTCAAAAATTCATAACTAATTCCACAAAGGTCCAAAAAATATGAAACAACTTGGATTAGATGCTAAATCCATTTTTCTTCGTATGGAAATTTACTGAATTTTTTTAAGGAGATTAGCTTCGCCCAAATGCAGTCAGCTCTTAGATAGTCGCTTTAAGAGCAGACTACCGGTACCTTATGTCAACAAAGGAGTGACAGATAAGCAGCCAATCAAAGTGTTGATTTTTATGTCCATTTGGTTAAATTAAAAATAAATAAAATAAAAACAGTGTTGATTTTTATGTCCATTTGGTTAAATTAAAAATTAAAAATTAAAAAACAGTGTTGATTTTTACCAATTAAGAATTCAAACAAAAACAAACAAACGTCAGTGCTGTGTTAACAAGGTCGAGTCATTTGATTGGAAATCATGTGGCATGGAAGACGTGATTACCAACAAGGAATGGGAACCCGTATTTTGTGAAATTACCGACAGCCCATGTGCAGACTTGTCAAATGAAACTGATTAGGGTAAGGGAAGGGCTGGTCCGCCATTTTCATGGGTTTCAGTGGAAAAGAAGATTTTCAAGCTCATTTTCCAAACAAAGAGAAATAGATGCGGCATGTAACACAAGCAATTTCACATTTTTTGAAGTATTATTGAATTATCCATGAATTTTCAAAGATTTTTATCATATGCACTTATTTGTGACCAAAGGTCTTTCAAAATTTGTTCCCTTGCAGCTTATAAAAAGATATTGGGAAGCCAAAGAGAATGATCCACAAATAATACTTATTCTTGATACACTCAATGGCTAAAGAAGTTGATTTTAGAACCAGGTCATATTCATTCTAGAACTAATTATAGGGTTGATTTGAAGAAGATGGTTGCTTTTAGAGTAAACTTCCTTATGTGAACATTGACTAGTCATTCAAATGAGTCATTCAAGTTTTGTCAAGATATTGGTTTGAATGCTACAAGGTGTTGCAATGGTTTCAAGCTGTAAAGGACATTTTGTGCCCCTTGAGACCTTCTATCAAGAGAATAATGGAAATTGTGGGAGTTGTCATGAACACCTCCTTTCAAAAACTATAGCATTGCTCTCATCTTCTTTGCAAGCATTGAATGTAGTTTTTCCTTGTGTGAAGTTTTGATAGTTGAAAGGTTAGTACTCTTGATAGTAGGTTGGAATGGTTGTTTGTTGAGGGTGCCCGAGCAAGAACCTTTGAGTTGAAAGTGGAATTGTTTATTGAATGCAATTCTCTCACTTGCATGCAAATCTAGTTCTCATGCTTACCCAGTCTAAAATCATTGTGGTAGTTTACTTGGATTGCCCCCCAAATAACAAAAAATTCCTTGAAGAGTTAATGTTATAAAAACACAAAACATAACTAAGTCAAAAAACACATCAAACATGCTACAATATATTCAAATAACAATGCCAATGTTTGGGAAGAATTGTTGGTTAGTTCATTGTTATTGTGGTAGAATTGGGAAAAAAAAACTAGTTGCAATTTGAAAACATAAAAAAAATCCATTGGAAAATCTATAAATTTTTCATTTAGAATAGAAAAATAGAAAAAGAAATTGAACTCGGTACATAAAAAACGACTTGAATATAGGAATTAATGGAAAAGAGAAGGTAAAACTCAAAAAAATCTCAAAGACAACCATTGGTACTTCTAATAAAGAAGAATAATTTCTAGTCTATTTTTCTTAAATAAAAATCTAAAACCCACTAAAGGTACATTCACAAAAAAAATAGAAAAAGTCGGGTATAAATTTCAACTTTTTAGGATTAAGAGAAGTTTAAATACAACCTATATGCTAGTTAGTTTATCAATTTACCTTGTTTTGAAGTTCATACAAGATGATATGTCATTGTATTGCTAAATTAGTTTTTCCAAAATAAAGTATGTATTGACATTAATTTTGCAACCTGACAAAAAGGATAAATCAATGAAGTAGCGTTGCATGAACACCAATAATAAAAGCAACAACGTCATAGGAGGCCACTATATATGGATTCACACCACATTCCATAAGAGGAGTCACAATCAATTTTCAAAGGCTTTTTCAAGTTTATGGAGGGCTTAATCTCTAAATGCCCAAGGCATCAAATTCTAGTGTTGACAAAACTTTGAAGTTAAATAAAACTTAACCAAGTTGTTATTTTTAGTAGTTTATATTTAATTTTTTTTTTAAAGTCTAGTTTTAGCATCAAAAATCCGATTTTAAAAATGATTGATTATGACTATTCTATTCAAGATTATGTGCAAGGATGTCCATTGCAATCTTAGAAGAAAAATCACATTAGAAATTCATTTAAAAAAATTATAGAGTAGATTTTGAGAAGCTGTAACTTGATTGGTATTATTCATATTAGGCCTTTTAACCTCTCATTTTTTTAATGACCAACTTTTGAGATTTAACATGTGAAAAGAGGATTGAAAGACTTCAAATCATTTTTGCAATTTTAACACCTTCATGAGCAAACATTACAGTCTTTCAATTTGTAAGTGATATTGTTGTGTTTTCTTTTTCTATGTAGTCTTTAACATGTCTTGTTTGAATTTGTAAGGTTACAATTCAAAAAGAATTGATACAACTTATTAATATTGATTTTTCATTCAATTTAGAGCAATTTCTCTAAAAGCTCGGAAAAGGCCTTGGGCATTTAGGTGTTAAATACAAACAAAAAGCTAAACCCATCTCACAAAGTAGGCCATGTAGGGTGAATGCAAGGTAATTGTAAAAAAAAACTTCTATTTTGTGTTGTGTTAATGATATGTTCTTCACCTATCCTAACTATTTTTGGGCTTCTAATTGCAAACATGAATTCAAAAATTTCAAATCTTATCATGTGTATAGAAAAAATTCTACATTTTTTCTGAGATAAAGTCACCCTACATGGTCCACTTCATGGGACAAGATTAGTATCTTGTGGTTTACACAACTAAAAGCCCAATTATAACTTTGTAATTAAATCACTAAACTCAATAATAAGGAGAAGGGAAGGAGTGCCACATATAGAAATTTATTAAGATTCGGAACAAAATGTATGTAGCCTCTTGCAGTTGCAACTCCGCCAAATATCCTTATAGCACAAAGTTGTCTAAATTAGTACTACCAAAATTGTACAACATCCATATAAGATAAAATAAAAAAACCTGCCTACTATTCTCTATAATTTAGTTTTATATTGTACCATATTTTCTTCTCCTTCTCCTTCTCCTACCTAGCTTGAAATGATTCTTGATTCCAAATATAAATTCAAAGATTCCATTTTTTAATGTTGTGGTAAATAATAAAATTCTACCAAATCCTTCCTTCCACCATACCATTTCTGTAAAGATTCCAATAGCCGACTATAATCTCCCTACTTTTGGGATGGCTCCGACAATGGGCCAATATTGTCAAAATAATTTCAAAACATTTCAACTCTAGATGACATTACATAATAATATAACTTAAACTTATATCAGCCCTTCCCACCGACTTTGACTTCTTTAGAGTGGGAAACAGTGCCATTGACTGACACGTGGATTTTCAAGCCTTGCTTCCCGGCTACCCCTGGTGTGGCCAACACACTCACTGGACCCAATTGCTGACAGAAATGGGGACTCCTGATTCAACTTTGCAAATATCCAAAAATTCCCTCATTTTTTAATTCTTTTGAGCCCACCCCTAACATTTGGTGCCCATGTAATTCTTTACTTCCCATGAATTGGGGGTACCTTTCACTATAGAAAATCTTGAATTCAAGTTCGCCTTTGGGAATATTTTCTGAGATTTTCTGAGTTATTTTTTTCAACCCTTGAAGGATGGATTAGGGATCATGGAAATCATCCCTTTGGATACTGTGGGAATCATTGGCTTAAAAAAAAGAAATTGAAAAGCATTTATTGGAAGTTAAAAGCATTCATTGGAAGACTTCTCCTTTTCACAACAAAATTTTGATGATGAATAGTTGTACTTTTGTACTACGTAGAAGGATTTTCTATCATTCATTAGACATAAAATGTCCACAATGTCGTTTATGGGTTAATTCCTATATAAGGTAAGAAGTCCGTAAAGCACCTAGGCTCTAAAATTGCCCATCTCCTGAAACATACACTATTTGTATATGTTGCTTTTTCATTGTATCAGCAATGTACAAAATACTTTACATTCCAGGAGGTGGCGATTTCAGAGCCCACTGCATTAGAACTTCAAAAATCCATAACTAATTCCAGAAAGTTCTAAAATTTATGAAACAACTTGGACTAGATGCCAATTTCACTTGTCTTTTTAGGATAATTTACTGAAAAATATTTCAAGAAGTTTCACCTCCCCAAAAATCAGTTCCAACTCTTAAATGGGCGATTTATGGATTGTTTACCTTAGAGCCATTTTTTCAAGTACTGAGTTAGGTGTTTTTTTCTATTTTCCACTCAAAGTAGAAATTTTTAATATCTTACTACCTATTTATTTTCTGATGTTTTCAAATTGCAATTGTCTTTTTTTTTTCCAATTCTATAAGTTAATGAGGAACTAACTAATATTTTTTCTTGAACATTGGTGGATCACTCTACATGAAATTATTGAAAATATAATAATATAGTAAATGACCTTTAGCCTAGTGGTTTTTTTGGTTTTTTTAAATTTCTTTTAACATTTTAGAAAAGTGTGGCTGGGGTGAACCGACCCTCCTTGCTTGTCATGCCAATGTCGTTCCTAGGGTGCATGTGACCCCCCCCCCCCTTCATTTTGTGCTTGATTAATTGATCTTTCTACACCTCTCACAACTATCCTCTAATTGCAAATATGAATTACAAATTTTCCAAATTTTATCATGTGTAGCAAATAAAAAGTTCCTATATTTTCTACAAGCAAGAATAAAATCAGAAATGAGTGAGTGAGGACAGAAGTCACCGTTCATTTGTCCATTCGCCCCATCCCATTGATTGTCGCATCAGTGATATGGAAAAATCCAAAAAAAATTTGCAATGGATTTTCATTTGTTTAAAAAAGTAAAAAAGTAAAAAAATAAAAAATAATTTTTTTTTTCTCCTTGTGATGAGTGGGTTACCTTAGTTCCCACTTGCATGGCCAAGGAGGGCTGACCCCTCTATTGCCCTGCCAAAAGGCAAATGTCAAAAATTGCCCCCTATTTTGTGCCACATAAATTTCATATTTCATCATGTTCCCAAGCGAAATTTTGGTCTCTGATTGAAAATATGAATTCAGAATTTTCAAATTTTATCATGTGTGGCAAATAAAAAATTTCATGGTTTTCTACAAGCACCAACTCCTCTCTTAAGTCGGTTGAGAATGTGACGTCACTCCTGAACTGGAATTCCCGTGTAGTTGGATTTTGCAGGACCAGTCCAACCTGTGGCTGGCACACATTTATTTTCAGGCCAATCAGACGCTCCCCCTGAGTGGCCCATTCATTCTTTTAATAGTTTCTGGTAGTAGCATATACCTATTCCACACTTTTCCTCACTACAGCAGTGCAGTTTCGGTTTAAATTAAAATTAAATTAAAATTAAAATTTTCGTTTCCTTACTTTTTCCATTCCTGTTTTTTTTTAAGAAACTGATTGCCTGAAAATCAGTCCACTCTTCCTTTTCAATGGAATTTGTCCATGTGTTTCAATAAAAAAAATTAAAAAAAAATTCAGTCCACTCATTCAGTTCATGAGGCATCACATGAGATTATTTTTTCACAGTGATTTTCCTGCAATTGTTGTAGCAATCAGAAGTGCAGACAACTGAAAGTAAACTTAATCCCAATAACATGGAAATTGTATGTCCCTGTGTTTCAAAAAGAAAAGAAGAAAAAGAAAAAAGTGTTCCATTACTTATTTAAGCTTATTTTGAAGTCAAGTATGGTTGACACTCAGGTGTGACGATGTGAGTAGATAAGGAAACAGTGGCAAGAACTATAATTACTGACTTCCCCTAAATAATTGGGAAATCATTTGGCCCTAATGAGGTCATTTGGTTGTAATTGTAGTGATTTATGGGAAAAATAGATTGAACAATTTGCAAGTTTTTTTTTTTTATAGTAGAAAAAGGTGATAGAGCCAGGTAGGTGGTAGTTTTGTACTTTGAAGTGATTGGGTTGTACAAGACCTTCATTCTTTAAGACGCCAAAGCAGGATTTGATTCCACCCTTCAAAGGAAAGGAATGACTTGAGGGGTCCTTGTGGACTCTTATCTTGTGAACCCACCTTCTTGTTGTTGACTTTGTTGTGCCTTTGTAAACAAACAAGCTCTTTGCCTACATTAGAATAATAAGAATGTTGAATCCAATGCTGGGCCTAGCATTACAAAGAGTGTATCCTATTTATGTTTTTTGGGTCAGAAAAAGAATAATTTTTATTATAATACAAAAGGCAACCAACAACAAGCGATAGGAAGCAAAAATCAACAAATCAGAGAAAACACAATGAAACCTCCACTAAACAAACCAATGGAAAAAGCTTTACCTTCCTACCTTCCCTACTTACTACAACTCATGGATGAAAAACCCAAAGTATGTCAAATTTTCTCTAAATGTCCTCTTTACTCCTAGATCTTTCCTTGACCTCACTCTAAAAGAAGTTTTCCAAAATGCTACTCGAACTCTATCAAAAAATTCTTGTTGAATCCCATTGTCTCCTATTTTAACCCCTAAAGCCTTGAACCCCATTTTTTGGCAATATAGCGATTTTGGGCAACTCATTACAAATGGAGTTTTTATTTTAATTTTTTGAAATTTTCACACAACATTTTCCCAAGGAGTATTTGTAAGGCCCAATAATTTTTTTAACTTTTGACCACATGGCTAAAAAGTTATTGTATGAAATGTGATTTTCAACATTTAGCGGGTAGCCTAGGTAGTAAAAAAAACTTCTTCAAAAATCATTTTTTTCAAAAATTAAAAGTTGAAATTGATTCTTTAGATTTATATCTATATGGAAAGCTTTGAATCATTCCATTTGGATGGATGAATCAAAAGTTATGAGGAATTTTAGTTTGTAGTAGTTTGTGGATAGTTATGGAATCTCTACTCTGAAATAAACTTTGAAGCCCTTTATTTTACTCAATTTTAAATATTTTTGAAAAAAAATAAAAAATTTAGGTGTACATTGTTTATGACCACATTTCGACCATTGGGATTGGAATTTTTCAATTTCATAAAGAAATGATTAACAACTTAGTTCTTTGAATCATTTTCTACTTCATTCTACTTACTATTTTTTTCCTGTATGTTGTACAAATCCAAATGATCTAAACATTTTCAAGCATGTAGCCAACTTGTTTTGAAGAATGAATTTAAAGAGTAACCACTATTTTGGACATTTTTTCATGCAAATGTGACCTAGTGAAGTGCAGCTGCCCGGATTTTTGCAAGGAAAGAAAAAGGATTTTTGTGAGTGCAAACGCTAATATCTTGCAATCGACATGGTGAAAATTTCTGAAATTTTTACCACATCTTCTCAAAATATTTTACTACAAGATCCTATAATTACTTGTGTCCAAAAATGTTTTTTTTTCAAAAATTGGGTACTTGCACTGAAAATGACAATTTTAGAGTATTTTTGGTGAAAACATATTCAAAAACCTTTAGGGGGTTAAGTTTTGAAAATTCCATATCCAATCCCATTTAGGTGCATCTAAGTACTATGCACACTTAAAAAAACAAACTCTTTATTCCCCTAAATTCTTGATATTAACTTCGATGCCGTTGCTATCTTAAAGTCCTTCCACCAATTTTCTTCTTACCACCACTTCAAAGTTCAACCAAAGCACAAGAAAAAGAAGAAGAAGGAGCTCTCCTCCTCCTCAATTTCAGTTTGTTTTTCTTTCTTTGAAACAAGAGCACTCACTGACACTTTATTGCACAGAGAAAAACAAACCATGACACGAAACCGGAAGAATCGGTGGACGTGAAGGAAGAGGTCCAGAGTCCAGACTTTCCAAACCAAGAGAGGGAGAGAGCCTAGATGCAAATAGAATAATCCCCTGCACACGTGCAAGTAGGTTGCAATTAATTATTACCTCCGACTAACTTATTATTCAATCTCACAGACTCTCCACTTGAGTTTTTTCATTCATTTCTTTTCAATCAGACGACAATGAATTGAACTGAATTTTTTTTAATTTTTTAATTTTTTTTAAAACAATTGGGTATCCATTGCAAAGCAAGAAGTAAGCTTACTTACACAGCAGCCAAGCCCAACAGTGAGAGGCTGGACAAAAGGGATTGAAACTGAAATTTCAATGCTAGAAGGAGTGTTAAAAAAGTCATTTCTTTCTTATTAAAACAAGTGACAATGGAGCTGCGATTTCAATGTCAGAAGGAGGGCAAGGAAGTCCACTGATGTTCTGACTCCTACGTCGTCTTCTTCATTCGCATACATCAATGCCTGCTCTGCAGTAAGTAGTGATGAAATCGAAGATAACGTCGCCTACTCATCTTCAGTCCAACCTTGAAGGAGACGGAGTTTTCAGTTTTGCTAAAGGTAAAACTCGTTGTGTTTTCTTCATAACTTTATAGAAGCTCTAGTGTTTTCATCGAGCTTAATTTAGTTTTTTAAAATTTCTAGTTTCGTTGTTTTTTCTTCTTCTTCTTCTTCTCAGGTCATGTATACTCCGAGTCCTGCAATCCCGGAAAGTGGAAGCACTGCTTGGCTGCTTGCACCGCAAACTGAACTCCCCTTCCGAAGCACATCTCACAGTAGTTTCCGGGAGCACATGCACCTCACCCATTCTCTCGTTGTCTCTCTCTCTCTCTCTCTCTCTCTCTCTCCGCCAACGGGACCGACTGTAGTTCATTACCACTTGATGAAATGTTCTTTATTAGCTTTGAGTGGATCCCGCTCACCCGTTTTGTTCTTCCCCTAGCTAGCTCTATCAGTCTTTGCAATTGAGTGTCGTCCTTCATGTCCTCATTATTGTCGACCTAGATGCAACCGCGTGAACGATCCAGAGCGAGACGAACCACAGTACCATCAATCTGTTTTCTCAACGTCTCCAACTCTCCATCGTCTTCCACTTTCTGTTACAGGAACATTCAACAGTTTGGGATACAGTTTTCCAGTCTTCAAACTGCGGAGTAGTCGAACCCACCCTCTGGATCGACAGTCCAGGAAGTTTGTGAAACGAAATGAAGAGCTCTCATGAGCATCGAGGAGGACACGCAGTAGCTTCATGATCACAGGGACTGGGGTTAGCTAGTTAGTTGCACTAGCTAGCTCTTCTGCATTACAGGTGGGATGGAATTAGGCGTGTGGGGTGTATGCTCCGGAATTATAACATTACTTCTCAAATAACTTTTACCAAATAGTGCAAGCGCATGATCAAGCACAGTTTTTCTCAAAGCTTAAGTGAAGAAGAAGAAGAAGAAGAAGAGACTCCTCTTGCAATTGTTTCCCAAGGGAGTGTTTGTAAAGACTTGGTGGTACCCGACTTGGTACTCTTGGAAACTGTGTTGAGAGAGACGAAGATGGAGTGTTTGGTGCTTCGAATGCGGCGTCTTTGGTTTGGTTTAATAATGGTCGCGGGGTGCTGGAACTCCGTGTGGGCGCAGACTGACCCCAACGATGGTAAGCTTGCGGATATGGAAGGAGAATTTTTTTTGGGGTGGGGTGTTTCTAAGAGAGCTTCAAAATGCAGCAAAATCCGGCATTTTAGTGTTGGGAAATTCTTTTTGCGGAGGTAGTAGGGTTACAGAAAGGTCTCCTGATTTCGTTTTAGAATTTGGATGCAATTTTGTGTTGGTTACGGTGATTTTTCTGGAGTATTGGGGCGGCTATGTGAAAGTCTAATGGAGCAAGTGGCGTTAAATAGAAAGATCTGCGGTTTCCGCTTTACATTTCGAGTGCTATTTGGTGCTGATTACGGTGCTTTTAAAAAATGTTTTTATGGAGAGTTCCCTGGTGGATATGCAAAAGTTAGTGGAGCAAGTCGCGTTGAGCTTTTACAATTTACACAGAACTTGAATCAATGGATTTGCACGTTTAGATAAGAAAGTTAAGGCTGGTCAGAACGTTGGACTTCGAGCCTTTCACGTTTTGCAGTTTTGTACCTTGAGTGGATAGTTGTGTCAGCAACTCTGTTGTCAGCTTTAATTTGCAGCTACAGCACATGTAAGTTAAAGATGAAATGTATATGAATGGCATACTCGAATGTCGTCTGTATTTTCAGAATTAGAATGCAATTTTATGCTGATAATTAACAGTGATTGTTTTTCCATTTCCCAGTGGGAGTACACAGTGGTGGCTATGTAGATTTTAATGGAGTCAGTGGGTTTTTTTATGCCGATAGTCTCCTGATTTTGGTGCTTTTTTTTCTGCCCTTTGGTGTGGGTGTGCCAGCGGCGGCTATGCAAATCTTGCAGGAGCAATGGGGCACTGAGTTAGGGTGGACCGGGTTAGATCCTTGTGCGAATAATTGGATTGGTGTTGGGTGCAGCAACAACAGAGTGATAACATTGTAAGTACTTTGTGCATACAACAAATTTGAATGAAAAACAAAATGCTTGATAAGAATTTATGTTTATTTCTGTAGCTTATTTTCTCATCTGTTGACCTGATGCCAACTTTACTTTTGCCGGATTTAGCTTAATTCCTCTTTACTCTCTACTTGCGCAGAACTTTGATAAGCTTTGGACTCACAGGAACTATTCCCTCCGTTATTGGAGAACTTTCAGCTCTTATTTATCTGTAAGACAGTGCACTCATTTGTGGTTCCTGGATTCAGAACTGTGGTTGTTATAAAGATTGGTAGTGAAAAAAGTTAGTGCATTTCGGTGATGTAGCCAAGTTCTGTGATTAACATTCTCTCTCTCTCGATCTGTCTATCTATCTGTTTGTAAGTTATCTTTTTAATTGATTTAATCAGGGTGTCGAAATATTATATTTGAGATTTGTTGAAATGTGATTTTTTGTTTTTTTGAGTACTATAAGATGTAATGTTGGTGTGTGTGTGTAGAGATCTCTCCTTCAACAAGCATTTGAAAGGCGAGATACCCACTGAACTTGGTTCCTTAACTGGCTTATCTACTTTGTAAGTTCTTTTTGAATTTGCTCGTTTTCTTGATGGACACTGTCCGCACATGCCGAAACCTTAGAAATGATGGACTGACTTGCAGAAAAAATGATGGACAAGTATGCATGTCTTTGTGATGTTTTGGTACCTTCTGCATAACTCATTTCCAGTGATTTTAATAGAGTTTTCAGCGAAAAATTAGGTTGTTTCAGGAACTTTGAAAGATGTTACAGACGATATTTTTCATTATTCATTGGAAAATCTCCTTATGGTCGCAATTTTATATCATATATTGCTTATGAGGCACACCAATTGAAAGATTGTACAGGAAATAATTGAATTTGATTGTGTGATTTGCTTGCAGGAATATGCAGTGGTGCAGTCTCTCAGGATCCATCCCTGGCACAATTGGGAATCTACGGAACTTGACCTTTATGTAAGTTCTCAACTGAAAGAACCTTGATTCAATGTGGAGCTCGCATGACTCTGAATTTTTGCATATTTTTTCTTCTATCGCATCTTTGTTTGAATGCATGATTTATCTCAATCTCATCACATTGGTCATAGAATATGATTGGGTTTTTTAGGACGCAAGGATTACTTTTGATGAGTTCTTTGGACAAAACATCGCCGTGAAGCATTCTGTTCTGTACATCATCTGTAATATAGACTTTGAAGCTCTTTAGAGTTTAAATATGCTCTAAAAAATTTGAGCACTCACTATCGTTGTGTTGTGTGTTGTGTGTTGTGTTGAGCAGTGCTTTGAATAACAATAAGCTCAGTGGAACCCTTCCTCCTGAACTTGGTGCACTTTCGAAGTTATATTGGTTTGATGTTGCTTACAATAGTTTACAGGGACCGTTACCTGTCTCCACAACCAGTTCCAATGGACTGGGTATTGATTCCTGGCCAAATATTCAACACTAGTAAGATCATGTTTTCGATCTCTCTTGGTTCTTTTGTTTTGAATCAATCTGTTACCATCAATACCGTACTTCGAGGTCCGTTTCATACATAATTAAATTCAGATCTGAACTTGTAAGTGCCACATGACATATTGCCTATGGTTACGAGTGCACTATTAAATCCTACGTAGCACTTTGACTAATAATTTTGGTACTCAGAACTGACCATAATGTATTGTAATCAGTCAATTATTTGCTCAGTTATTCTCACTTGTAGTGGAGAGAATCTTGTATTACATAATTAGATTCGAGCTTTATCGCGGACTTCTTCATACATTTTGGGAAGGATTATGAAGCAGTTGTTTTGTAATTACTGTAGGTTACTGATTCTTGTGGTGTTTGATTTGCAGCCATCTTAATGACAATGCATTCACAGGCCAGATTCCACGTGAAATTGGGTTCGCCTCGAAGGTCGTGCACGTGTAAGTTTTTCTCCACACAGCTACCAGTCTGTTGTAATTCAAGACGGCTTATGAATTAATAAGAATCTCCCTACGACGTTGTATCATTTTTTTGAAATACCGGGAGTCCAATTTGACTGAAAAACATGTTTCTATGTTCTAGAGCTCAAAGGATACGAAGGATTTGGACTCATATTTCTTGGGTTGTGTAGGCTTATGGAGAATAATCAATTCACTGGACCAATTCCTGATTCTCTTGGCAACATGTCTAGCCTTCAGATTTTGTAAGTGGCCTGCTCTCTTGGGTGTAATATTCGGCTGGATTTGCTTCGTAACATACGCGAGGAGCAGTGTTTTGGGTTTAGGGTTAGGGTTTAGAAAACTTATATCAAACAGTTTTTACAGCTACAAGAAATTTTTGCGAAGGCCGTTCTCTTGAATTTGTAGCCCCATTTAGCTGGGTTTTGAGCAACTTGGGCTGTTAATGGAAGTTGCATGTTGGGTATCTTTAGCTATGCTTGTGTAGAGTTGCCACAATATCTTGGTTGAAGTTACTTTGGTAATTTTTTTGTAGGGCTTCAATGCTAGTGTCCTTGTTTAGCTTCTACATTGGCCTCTGTAAACTTCCTTGGATTGTAGAGAGCATTCTCTTTTTGCGATTTTTTTGGATGCCGCGTGGGATTGATTACTCCCAATTCGCAACCAATGGAAGATTGACACCTGACTAATACTTTTGGATCATAATTGTTTTTTTATGAAAGAGAGCCCCAGTAGATGCTTACTCTTGTCTTTGGGTGTTTGCAGAAATCTTTATGGGAACCAGTTGTCTGGGCCAATCCCTGTTTCCCTGAACTTAATTGTCCAAAATGGTTCAAATGCAACTGGATTGCATCAAATGTACGTCCAAATGAATTCATTACCAATCTCAGAGTTGCCTGAAGAGAATGTTCAAAAATTCATAGTCTTGTATTCATGGTCTGAAATTGGGTTATACTTAATATCATTTGAAGTAGGGGTGTTGACCTAGTTTGAGAGAAAAAATATTGGAATTTTGTATTAAAGAATGCTAGGAATAGGTGTTATCTTGTTTCATAACATTCTTGAACATGAAGTTTGGGGTTTCCCTTCGACAGTGACTACTGATGGAATTATAGTGCCGCACGTAGTGCCACATGAATTCTAAGGGAAGTATTAATTCAGGAGTTTCAATAATATCAAAAGGGTTTGCAATGCTGGAGAGGTAAAGGGAGTTAGAGAATGTTATGTTCTATGAGAAACATTCAGCAGTTTTTTTTGGGGTGGTTCAATTACAAAGTGTTGCAATTTTAGGATGACTTTGTTTTTATGTTAAACTCATCTTTTGCTTGTGTTCATGTTGTGCTTGTCAGTCGTGTGGGTAACAACAAGCTCACTGGGACTATTCCAGCTTTTGATGCTCTCAGCCATCTTGAATATGTGTAAGGAAGCGTACCAGATGCCTTGTAACAAGTCATGTCCTTTGAATTGATTTCATGCAGATTTTGATCCCTTTCTCTGCAAAGTAATTTGTTTACATTGCAAAATGAATGACACCTTTCGTTTCTGTGACGATTTAATTGTTGGTTGAATTTAACGTCTTCATTCTGGCTTGCAGTGATTTCAGCAATAACACTTTTGATCCACAACCATTTCCTTCATGGTTAAATGGGTCCAAGTATTCTCTGGAAACGATGTAAGATGTTCTAACTCCCTTAGAAAGAACGACTTAGAAAGACTCATTAGAATGTTGTTGAAACTTTAATACAAATGAATGCGTTCGAATGACATGCCTTGATAATGTCGCTAAAACTATGTCATTGGAAACTCCTCCTCGTCCTACTTTTGGGTCTTATTTAGTGTGGGTTCCAAAATAAGGTAACTTGTCATTGAGGCATATGGTGTGAATAGTGTTGTTATTGAGGCATTAGATTCGAAATATGTGGATGCAAGGTAGTTGCTGAAAAAAGTAGTGTTTTCAGCTTGTGCTTGGCGCTCATGCATATGTTCATACATGCAACAATGAATTGCCAAGGTTTTTGAGGTAGTTTGTAGTAAGTTAATAGAAAGTGAGTAGAGGAGGAAGTATTTTAAGTTTGAACATTCATGTGACTTTTAGTACACAATAGATTACTTAGTGTGATTTCAAACTATTTGGTGTTGTGATAAGTGAATTATTGGCTTGCATTGGTAATTAATCTTGGATTGTTACTCTGGGGAATTGTAGACTCATGGATAGTTGTAACTTGATTGGGCCATTGCCTACCGATCTCTTGAGCTTTCCCGTGCTCCAGGGCTTGTGAGTATTCTCATCCTTTTCCAACATTATTTTGTTTTCATTAACCCATAAGTGCCCAAACGATCAAAAGTGGTCTGAAATTCATCATTAGGGATGCTTCAAAGATGATGACAAAATGTATCAATAGTCAAAAGAAACCATATTCTACAATTTTGAACAATAGAAAAGTGGTTTAAAACTTACCCTAGTCAACTATTAGCTTCAATAGTGGATTTTTTATTTCTCGTTTGACCATTTTGGGGATATAATAGTTGCAATTTTGACTTTGAGGGCTTTTCCTTCGTTAGAGGTGTTGAGCTCATGCCGCGTGCAAAAGTCTGATGGGTAACTAATTCTTTCTGACCAGGTACCTTCGAAATAATGGAATCAATGGGTCCTTGAACATCCCTTTGAATCTGGGACCGGATTTGCGTTACGTCTACCTCCAGAACAACAAGATCTTAAACATCAACGTGGCGGATCAGAACGCGAAGTTACCAGAAATTCAGTAAGTCGTCTTCTCTGAGTTGGTGTGTACATGCTATGTCAGAAAGATTTCACGAACTCCCACATCATTTCATTCAGAAGGGAGTTTTCAGACTTAACCATGTCGGAAATGAAACTTCAACAACTCATACTAAGTCATACAGATTCAGAAAATTCATGATTTTCAATTGCCAATGTGTGCTAGAAATAGTGTCGATTCCACCCCAAAGTATTCCAAATTGATTTCAGTGTTGGTTCTTCCCTTTCACAATGAGTGAACTCTCTCTCTCCCCTAGATTAGCAGATTAGTTCATCCAGATTCAGAAAACTACCAATTTTTTTGGGAAAAGTCATGATTTCCAATAACCAATGTGTCCAGTCTTGGTTGCTTTCCCCTTCCCAAAGTATGCGAAACCCAGGTGCGAAATTTCTTCCAGTGTTGCTCCTTTGCCCTCACACAAACCGACCCCCCTCTCCTCCCAGCTTGGCAGATTATCAGGGAACCCGACATTACATGCTTCGAAACTTGTTGTTGAGCTTCAGAAGGTCATGCTAAAATCATTCAGATTCAGAAAACTACCCTGCAAATTCATGATCTCCAATCCCCAGTATGTTAATAATAGTACTGATTCCATCCCAAAGCATGCTACGTATTGACAGGGTTGCTCCTTCCCTCTCACACTACCTGACCTTTCTCTCCTCCCAGATTAGCAGGGAATCCAACATGCATGTAGTTGAACTTCAAATACTCATAGTCCATTCACTCAGATTCAGAAGCCTCCCATTGTTGTTTTCCTCCGATTTATGATCTCCAATCCCTACTATGTTACAAATCATTCTCAGTTCTTAGTTCTTTCCCCTACCACTCCCGATTTCTTACAATGTTCTTGTGCTCCTCGCAGACTCTCAGGCAACCCCACCTGCACCGGCGGCGGCATCACCACCGCCTCCCCCACAGTCTGCAACTCCACTTCCACCCCTCCCGTCCAAAAATGGACCTCGCCTTTAGTCCGCAACAGCTGTTCCATCAACTGTGGCAGCACCAGCCAAACCCAAAGCCCCTTCACCTGCAACTGCTCTTACCCTCTCATCATCACTTTAGAAATTCGAGCGCCGACGTTTACCACCATCGACAACCAAACGCTCTGGGACACACTGGCTCTAGAAACCAACAAATCCTTACTCTTACTTTCGGCTGCAGCGAACATTCGCTATGAGAGTAGTCAGTTGTGGGTGTATGACGCGTATTATGGTAATGAGACGGAGAGAGTGGATGTGAGGTTGTTTTTCTTTCCGTTGGAAGGGGAGGTGATGGAGAAGGAGGTACAGAACTTTATTATGGGGAGCTTCACGCAGCAGAAGGTGGTGTATGGGAGTCCGTTCAAGCCGGAGATTGTCTTGGACGTTGAGGTGTCGCAAGGTAGGGTTGCAAGATGGGGATGGGGTTTTGAAGGTTAGGGTTAGGGCTTAAGGTTTAGTGGTGGTGTTCGATTTGGGAATGGGGGTTTGGAATTTCGATGGATTGTTGAGTTTTGTGTGGGAATAGGGTTGTGAGTTGGAGGTGTGGCGTTAAGTTTTTTGTTTCTTTTTTCTTTTCTTTTAACCGAATGTGGATATCATGTTGAATGTCATGGAGAAATGTGCTAGCGATTTGTAGGCGTGGTTGTAGTTCGGGGGTTTCTGGTTGGAATTTGGATCCTTTGTTGAGTTTCGTATTGAATGGGGATGATTTGGAGTTGTGTTTACAATTTGGTGTGTTCTTCAGTTACGAACTCTGCGTGTCATGTTGAATGTGATGTAGAAATCTGGCAAGGATTTGTAGTTGTGGTCATAGTTTGGTGAATTCTTTCACAAAATTTGGGAACTACTTGTAGTTGTGGTCATATTTCGGTGATTTCTCTTAGGAAATATGGCTACCTTGGTGGGTGTCACGTAGAAATCTTGCAATAATTTGGTCGTAACGTAGTTGTGGTCATACTTTAGTGTTTTTTTATTTTGCGTAATCTAGGACTTATCATATTGAATGTCACGTGGAGATCCGGCTTTCGTATTCTCCGTTCTTGTCCCCTTTGAAGGTCAGAATCATCCACTTCAGTTTTGCTTTGGTGCAATTCTGATGCTGCTGCATGCAATGTGATGGTGTTGCAGCGCCAACTGCCAAACGGTCAAGTAAGATCTCGACGGGAGTCATCATTGGAATTGCTGTGGGAGGTGCACTGGCGTTGTTGGTGATTGGACTTCTGGCCCTCTTGGCTGTGAAGCACAAACGACGAGCTGAGGATGAACGGAAGAAGAATCCATTTGGTAAACCCTAAACTTTAAATTTGGCATGCACTTACAAATCTGTTGATACAATTCAATTCGTTGAGGTTGAATGGGGTGCGCTGCTTGAATGCGTTGCAGCTGCATGGGGGAGGGCTGAAGATGGCCAGGCGCCCCAGCTTAAAGGAGCTCATTGGTTCTCTTTTGACGACATTAAGAGAATGACGAATAACTTCAGTGAGGACAATGTGCTTGGGGCTGGAGGTTATGGCAAGGTACGTCAAAATTTTATGTCATAAGCTTTGGTTTGCACACACAAGATATGGGACACACACACTGGCTTTGGTTTGTGCTGTATCTTCCTGGCACAAGTGCAAATGCCCATTCATTAAACTAATCTCCACTTAAATTAGAAATTATTAAAATTTGTATAATAATTAGTTTTCGAAGGAAGGATTTTAAATGAGAACCGTCATGTGCCTACATTCAAGCAAATTCTGGTATACACTAGTTTTTCTTTACGGAGCTCACAACCCTGGTCAAGAGAGGTTCATGTTGTGTAGAATTTTTCCATGTTAATTGTCTTAAAATTCACATCATTGATTGTACGCGTGTTTGTGCAGGTGTACAAGGGCATTCAAGCAGGCACGGGTGCCATGCTCGCAGTGAAAAGGGCCCAAGAAGGTTCCAAACAAGGTGCCGCGGAGTTCAAGAAGGAGATCGAGATCTTGTCCAGAGTTCACCACAACAACTTGGTGGGGCTGGTGGGCTTCTGCTACGAAAAGTCCGAGCAAATGCTGGTGTATGAGTACATGCCCAATGGAACGCTCACAGACTGGCTTTGCGGTGAGTAGGAGACGAGCAACTAAAGGGATAGTTGTTACCAACTTACTGCAACTCTTCCATATGCTTCTAGAAAATGGGAAAGGAAAATCTGTCTGTGCAGTTTGTTGGAAACCTCACTCACATTACAAGAAATTCTATAACCTTAGTAATCTAACAGGCCTAGTATCCCAATGGTAACCGTAATTGCTCCGGAGTTCATATTTTGGATGATGCACAAAATGCTTCAAGGCAATATTTCATTTTAAAAACTTCTCATTCAATCAAAGTAATTCTTGAATCTTTGAGAGACCTTCCTGCATAACCAATTGGATGAAATCTGGGTAAGTAATGTATTTGTATAAATGTGTAAGCAAAAATATTCAAAAACACAAAAAAAGAACAGTCTTACAGGATGTAGGTGATGTTATATTGATGTCAATTGAGTGTCATAACATCAACTTTCTAGCTATTAAAGTACCATGGATTTCAATCCCAACGATGCAATGGTCATTTTGTGTTGTTTGTTAGCTCATGAGCAAAGGGTTAGAGGCTTTGAAGCTGCCCTGAAGAAGCTTGAGTAGCTACCTTCCTTGAGAGTCGAGCCTCTGCTCCAAGGATGCAGCCTCTCGTCGCGTAGCTTCTTTGTATGAAGATGACATTCAAATATAATATTAAACGTTTCTGTTAAAATTTTGTTGCTGAATGGTTTGCAGGCGACAGATCAGATGAGCCGCTCGATTGGGACCGGCGTCTGCTGATAGCGTTGGGAGCAGCGCAAGGCATTTCATACTTGCACCACCACGCCGACCCCCAAATCATCCACCGCGATGTGAAGTCTTGCAACATTCTGCTGGACGGGGACTTGAATTCCAAAGTGGCGGACTTCGGCTTGTCCATGCTGGTGCCGGATGTGAAAGACGGAAGCTTCAAGCCCACCATCAAGGGAACCATGGTACACCACCACTCTCACTCACAACCCTCTAAAACTATCACTTGACATGGACAGAGGTAGCAAGTGATAATCCTTGTTGGAGAACAAGTGACGAAAACAGGAGTGGTCTAAAAGAGGAGAACAAAATCTTACAATTTTCATTCCTGGAGAGATTTTGGTGCAGTGAGATTGATTCAGAACGGGTTTTGGACACAATAGGCACAGATTTCTAGGATGTCATAGTATAGGCACACATGATTGCAAAACTGTGTTACATTGTGACAATCACTGGTGATACTTAGATTATCAATCGCTACCTCTGTTAATTTTACGTCCGACTCCTCCAAGAATTTTTGCACAGTTTTGCTTAGCATACCACCCTCTCCCAATTGCTCCCCCTCTCAACGCGTGCCCAAGACTTTTGGGGCTGAAATGTGAAGAGTTGTGTACAGAGGGGACGCAATTGGGAGAGTGTCCGTAATGGGCTATAGAAACCTTATGCACATATTCCTTCAAATGAACGGCGTATTGGCATGGTGTGGATGATGGCATGCTAAGGTTACCACTCCTGTTTCCGTCAAGTATTCTCCAAGAAGGCTTATCACTCGCTACCTCTATCCTTACGATGTCTTTACAAAATCTGCACTTACTCAAATCATGATACTCTATTTTGCTCTGTTTTTTTTGGCAATGGATTCATAGTCATCCTTCCAGGCTTTAAACTCTAACTACTTCTTGAGTTTTTGCTCATTTTTGCTTCCATTTTCCCTCGATTGAATTCATTGCGTACTGACAATCATGCTGTGCTTGGATGCCATTTATTTTCTAGGGTTACCTCGACCCCGAGTACTACATGACGAACGTCCTCTCCCCGAAGTCCGACATCTACAGCTTCGGCGTCGTCCTCCTTGAGCTTCTCACCGCCCGTCCTCCCGTAAGCTACCGCGGCCACATCGTGAAGACCATGCGCACCCGCTACGACTCTACCGGCATGCCCGGCGTCAAAGAGCTTCTGGACCCAGTTCTCCTCGGGGGCAGTGCGAACTCCTCCGAGGAGCAGGAGACCTTGCTCAAGATGGCGCTCGTGTGTGTGGAGGACAGCTCTCTGGAGCGTCCGAGCATGCATGAGGTTGTGAAGCAGTTGGAGGTGTTGGTGGGGCTGAAAGCGCAGCTCATGCCTGGGAGGAGGGGGAAGAGTATGCAAGAGAGGATGGAGAATCGGGAAAGAAGAGCGCCATTGGAGATGGACAGGGTTTTTCGTGGGAGTGGGAGTCGGGGGTCTTCGGGGGGGCAATTGGAGTCGTTCAAATATAGTGGAGGATTTGAAACCGAGCCTGTGGAACCGAAATAGGGGTGGAATTGAAGAAGATTAGCGCGTTCTGTGAAATTAGCGTTTGGGGTGCTTTCGAGGATTGGAATTGAGAAACGATCGCACGTTCTGTGGACTTAGGGTTCGGGGTGGTGGTGGATTGGAATTAAAGTGTGGCGCATTATGTGAGATTAGGGTATGTTGAAGATCTCGGGTTTTGGGACGACAGATCATTCTTTCTTTCCAATTTGAACGCCGTGCGATTCAGGTCCCCGAAATGACATCCCAGACGTACTATCCTTCTCTTCGAGTTTTCAAATCGGGTTTAGGGTTTAGATTTGAGATTCACCTCCTTCTTGTGGAACCGAGCGTGGTGGTAATGCGAGAACTCCTGACCCAAGTGTTGCTATTGATTTCTGTAGATCGACAGAGTTGTGAAGCAATGCTTCTGGATGATCGTAGAGAAAACTAAGGTGGGTGGTCGGAGCTCTTGAATTCTAGTAGTGCAAGATTCCACAATTTTTTTGTCATATTGGACCCTGTGCGATTTTGAGCCTCGGAATCTCGTCCCAGAATTACTGCTTCTGCAGAGTTTTCAAGTCGCGTTTGAAAATCAGAATTGAAAGCTCGCACTGTGCTACCCCAACTGATATTGTTGCTAGTTTTTTTTCTTGATCCATGGAGATGTGGAGACATGGTTTCAGATCTATTAGAAAACGATTAGGTCACTTTTGATAGAGTTGTAAAGCGGATTTTAAGGGTGGTTTGGTTGTGGCATCTTAAGTCAACCTACTTGCCATGACATCAACGTGCGCAGGGGATGTGTTTGGGAAGATTCTGCTTGTGGCAGGCTCTCACCCGTTTGGGGTGTTGTAGTTGTGACCATTGTTTTCATAAAAGATGTGTACGAGTAAGCTCCTTTTTCCGTTACTTGGAATGTGTTATTTACATCGAAGTTTTCTTGTTGTAAACTGGCTGTAAGGTTGTGTTTCATGTGTCCGGAATCTGTTTACTATGTGATGAGAAAGCTCAAGCTTCGTATGACGCAGTTGGCAAATTGCGAAGGTCAGAAGTTGAGGGAAGAGAGCATATGAAAGGGACTGTGAGTGGCGATTGAAAGCTAAGATGTGGTAATGACATCCATGAAGCATGGTTGACAATTCAAGAGACCTTGTTTTGATTAACATTAAAACTTTGTTGGTGTTGTGGCTTGTGAGCAAGTTTTTTACCATTCAATTTTGACCCTTTGAGTTGAGGCTCAGTTGCAAAGTTTTGAAGTAGATGCTTTGCATTTAGAGAGTATACTTCAAGTTTCATATTCATGCCTTATAGTACGTTCGCACCGGGAGCAGATAGCGGTATCAGAGCGTTGTCAAATATCGAGAGTTGTGCAGGCATTTACACCGGGGGTTATTCGTAACCTCCGATCCAACGTGGACGCCCGTGTAGCATCCGGCAGCAGCGGTCTTACTTCAGCTAGGAACAGCAGTTACATTTTAAAAGCGTGAGGTGGTATAGCTTTCAATGAACAACGAAATCAACGTACAACCTAGATTTGAGGAAGGCAAGACCGGTTGTACGTAAGGAGGCACAATCAGGGCATCTAAAGTGACTGTTTTTAAGGAAAAGTTTATTTAAAAAAAGAAAGACCTAGCTGTGTTGTGATTTTCTTCAAGCTGGAGATGCCTCAGGCCTTCACTTCTAGCAGCAGGCTTTGACAATGCTTATGAATTAGTAATTGGGGATTAGGGCGTTGCTTTCTTTGGAAATTTGTGTGCAAGCTAGATCCACTGCAAATGCAAAGATACAGTCGTCCCTGAATCGTTGTCAAGTTTTAATCTCTCAAACATCCAGTGCTTCTCCTTCGCAGATTCACCTCCTCCTTCCGTCACGTTGACCGAGTTGGCAACCGCGGCACTTCAGCCGGCTAAATGTCCTTTCCTGCAAACATTGACGACAATCTCATCAAATGAGGGACTTCTTCGACATCATCTTCAATAAGTTTTGCAATTGCCAAAAAACGCCTATGTGAGCAGGTCGCTCTTTGCTGACGCCGCTTGTTTGCATGTTTGAGGCTCAACGCTGCATTGTTCACCCACTACTCCACCGTACTTGCAGTCGTTGTGCTTTGACCACTTCCACTGTCTAACCACGCTGCTAGCAAATATCGAATGCAAATGTACCTTTAGAGGGGGCATTGGGGGAGGCATTGGGGATGACTCAACAACTCAACTACAACAAATTTTTGAAGTTGGTGTTGTAGAGGATTTGGTACTACCAGCAAAGAACTTCTTGAGGAAGTCTTGCAAGGAGTTCTCTATGTTGAGAGTCATGGTCATGGAGCAAGCAATAGTTGAAGTCAAGGAGAATGTGTGTAGAAAGTATTCTGAAGTATCTATGGTTGCAATAAACATGTATTTTTAAATGAATAATTTTGAAAATATTTTGGAATCAATGCAATTGATTTGAGATTTTTTGGAACTAAAGAAATTTTTTTGTCATAGAATCTTTTCTTGCACATATTCAAGAATAAGTGGTAAAGACCTTCATGAGGTTTGACCACACAAATTTCAAGATTTTTGCATTTGAGATAGAGATAAATTATCCTAGACCTATTCAAGAATTTCTTTTGAATTTGAACAATGCTTATGGGAAATTTTTGTCCAACAAATTTTGAATTCAAAAATCTTATATGCTCAAGATCATATTACACATATTGATGCTAATTTGATTTCCTATCTAACCAAGACCAAGAATACATCCTATAATATCCTATATTGTGAAGATGTCCTAATAGTTTTTTTGCAAAGATGTTCGACCTCATGCATCCCCAAACCAAGGATTCTTGAATGCTAGATTGATCCCAAGGAGTTAATGATCCTTCACATTCAAGTTTCTTCTTCAAAAAATTAAAAAAACAAAACGGCATCAATACTTGTCGAAATTAGAAGGCTAATGCAAATAGACTAGAGTTTTCAACATTTGGCATCATTGAAAAAAGCTTCTCACTATGTTCCTCTTTTATTCCTATATGAATGTTCATACTTAGTTTTATGATTAAAATCCTCTTTTTAACAAAAGCCTCAATTCTTAGTAATTGACTTTCAAAGCTTTGTGTATTTACAATTTTTGGAATTACAAGGTGAATTTTATATTATAAGATGCGGAATTTGAAGACCTTTCCAAAGGCGTATTACATGTTGGATTTGATTAAAAAAAATTGTTCTTGTAAGATTTTTCAAAATTGTGTCAATATTGTGTCAAGGCCTCACTTTCTTTGTCATGACTTGACCTTCTATGCTCTCCAAATCTTTCCCTTGCCCCATTGTTGTCCCTCCTAAATACAAACCAAAATATGTTCTCATGCTTCATTAAGCTTCTAAACTCCATTTTACAAGAAATAGCTCCAACTTCTAAATTATGACTCCATTTCAAGTGAAAAGTACACACACAAACTCTTCTATGATCTACATCTCTAGAGAAATTTTTAAAAAATCATGGTTAAAAAGGAGAATATAGAAGTCTATTTGGACCTTCATTTGTTTCCCTAGGTTTTAGGGTTTAGGGCATTTTCATGGTCATAAGTCCTTTAGACAAGACACCATAAGAAACCAAAGTTTATTGATGTGAAAAGGAGTGGATTTTAGGTGACATCGAAAAAAACAACCATATTTTTATGTCAACAATGATGTTCAATATAACATCAATAAATGCCCCCAAAGATTAAAAATGCAAGAAGATGCACAAAAGTATGGTAGTGTTGAAGAATGTAATAGCCTACATGACATACAAGTAGATCAAGTGCCCAAAAAAGGTCCTAGACAAGGGATCAACATAAATTTCATGCAAAGCTTGGTCCCCTATTAGTAAGACCAACCTAATCTAATATCAAATACAATTATATTTAACTCTAGATGGACAAGGTGGATACAATCATCCGTTTGACAAATGTAAATTGTTCTCTAGGACGAAAAATATGGAATTTCATCCACTTTTGCCTTCATGATAGGCGATTGGTTTGTACATTGATACAATTGCCAAAGACCAACAAAGGAATCTTGATTTTTGGCTGTGTAGATTCATGCTAAAAAATGGTAGCTATTACTAGAAGAAAATGAGTTTTTTTGCAACTACATTATGCAACTAGATTTTCAGTTGCATAGGACATTTGCAATTGGTTTTGTGATTGGTGATAATTTGGAGACTTGTAGTTGTAGTCGACACCCTAAAATCTAGGAAAAAGGTGTAGCAATTGCAAAAGTCATGTCTAGTGTGTGACTCACTTGCGACTTGTTTGCAACTTGTAGATTTTGAATTATAAATCTCAATGATTTGGTTGAATTCATTTGGTTTACTTTTCTATTGATTTCTATCCAAATCAACAAATTACTTTTCAAATCAATTTAGAAAAGTAAATCAAATTTGTGCAACCAAATCAATACTTAGAAAAGCTGAATTTTCTAGTAATGTAGGAAAGACTAAAAACAACTAATGTATGACTAGTAAGTGACTAGGAAATGATTAGAAAGTGACTAGAAAACAACTATGGTCATTTTCCAGTTCCAATCTTTTCCTAGTTGTTTCTTAGTCTTTTTTTGCAACTATAAATTAAGTGCTTTGCAACTAAAACAATGTATGAATGCTTTAAAACAACAACATAAAATAATTACGCCAAATTTGGTGCTAATAGAGAGGATTACAATCGTAGGATAGTTGTATAGGTCACTAGTTGCACAGTAGCAAGTTGTACAAGACATGTTTTTTTTTCTAGTGTAAGGGGGCTCAAAGTTTGATCATTATGTACATAATCTAAGACTCACTTATAAAAGAGTCAATATTGAAGTGGATAGGTGTGCATTACCAGGATTTGTCTATATTCTTTGACAAGGATTTTGTGAAGTTATACTTAACCCTTTAAGTTCCTTGACTATTTTTTCAACAAAAACATGTAAAAACTGCCATTTTTGATGCAAGTACCAAATTAGGGGGAAAATCATTTTTTGACATATAGAATTGTAAAATCTTGTGGTAAGTTTACTTGAAAACATGTGGTATAAATTTCAAAAAATTCCATTGTGTGGATTGCAATACATTAGTGTTTAAATTTAGAATTTTTTTTTACCTTGCAAAAAAATAGTAGCTGTACTTGACTAGGTTCCTCTCAAATGAATATGTGTCCAAAATATTGGTACTTCTTTGGATTCTCTAACAAAGGCAAGTTGTCTACATGCTAAAAAAAATTTACATATTTTGGAATTGAAGAACATATAGGAAAAAAATGCAATGTGATACGAACATTCACAAAGTAGGCTAACATTGATAAGTTTTAAGTAGGCTATATAAAAATATGGGTAGTGTAGAAATTGACAGGTCTACATTTTGAAATGTTGGTTGTGTCCTAATCTAAAGCAAGTCACTTAGCGAAGCTTGCAGATTAGGCCAACACTTGCTATAGCACTACCTATAGCTATGCTAATTCACAATAGCATTGGTTTATTACTGTGTTGGGCGACAATAGTGGGGCTAAGAAGCAATGGTGCTAATGACCTTGTAGCCTTTGCCTCAAGTTTGTCAGGGACCTTCTGTGCACTTTTAGGGGCCTACTAGTAGGGCCTTTGAATGTGGAAATGCAAGTTCACAACAATGTTTCTTGAACTCTAGTGGGACTATTCTTGGTATGAAATGCAAGCATCAAATAAGTTTTTCTTTTTTCTCCTTCTACCTTCTAAATAAGAGGTAAAGAGCCCTTACAAATTTACAGGAAATTTGATTTTATAATGAAATTTCTAACATGTATTGTATAAGCAAAAAATTAGTAAATACATATGTTAATAACTGCATAGCAAATATTGAGAATAACAACAACAAAAATCCAAATTGGGAAGAAATTTACAATGAACTTATACATGTTAGTATTTTGAATATAATCTTAGCAAGTTTCACAACGTCCTCAAGGGCCCTAATGTTGGCCCACATGATTTCGTGGCCCATAGTGAGATTTCTTGAAGTAGCCATAGCTTGGGGAAGACATTATTGAAAAATGTGGGAACTATGTGCAATAAAATATAGGGTTTAATATATTCATTCTACGTAAACTTTGTAAATAAATTGTATGTATTATAGGATGTTTTGAAAGTGTAAAATATAATTATATGTAATATAAGGTTATATATAATACCATAGAATTATGTGAACAATACATGTAAAATAGCATATACAAAAAGGGTTACTAGAAAAAAGAAAGGAGTATAGATTATAAAGGCTCCAAAATTATGAATGGAAATGAGAAATCTATTTTTCTATTTTTGATACACTACTTTCCAAATGGCTACAACTTCACTTTAGTGTATGTATCCAATAAAATACTCCATATTCAATTTGTAGTATCCAAAATTTAAGGTCCAATTACTAGATGGGATTGCTATTGAAAAGGCCTAGGAGGAAAAATACAATGACTTGTGTGAAATTTTGATTCTAAAATACATTGTTAAATATAGACTTGGTTTTTATTTAATACTTGATTTTTTCTTTTGCAACAGAAATTCATCATGTTTGCTTTTCTTTCACTTTTTTTCTTTTGCATATGTATTTTAAGCAGAGCTAACAGACTTGCTATGCACTTTGACAATTTTAAAGCAATTGTTAAAAAATAACTTATAAATAATATAGAGTTTATTTAAAGAATCCAAAAGAAAAATTATAAATACCAATAAGATGCTCCAAAATACTAACATTTACCATTATTTAAAAAAAATTCCTGTATTATAATCCATTCTACCAAGTAAATAGCCCTCCATAAAATAGGACATTATTGCAAGCCATCACATCTTCTAGAGGGAGTGACTTCCTTAAGAGGAAGAGGCCTTCAATTGATCTTCCATGTCTACGCCCCTCATATGTATTGTATACTCCAAATGAACAAGAGATGTGGGAATGAAATCTCTCACAACTCCATTTCAAGGAGGCACATTTGGAATGGGGATAGTTGCAAGAAAGGGTGGTCTTATTTTCCGTCACACTTCAAGTTGTAGAGTTTAATTTGGCTATAACATTTGGAGAATGAAGCCAATGTACTTAAATTTTTTAATTGAAGATGAACAACTTTTTGAGAAAGAGAATTCTTATTTTTCAAAAAAATTCAAAAAAAAAATTATAATTAAATTTCAATTTAGCTAATTTGTTATACTTTGCGATTTACTCCCTCTGTCCTACTAAAAACCTCCAAATTATGAAAAATTCTTGTCCTTCTAAAAAGCTCTGTTTCCTAATTTTGATTATTAAGTAAATTTTGGCTATATTTTGCATGCAACTTTGTGGGGGCAAGTCAAACAATTAGGGAGCATTTTTCTCTTAGAAATCTTGGCCTTGCTCATATGAGGCACCTTGTACTTGCTATGCTTCTTGAGATAGTAGTATTGACAATTTATTTATTGACTACTTAGGTGCTTTGAAGATTTGTTTATGAAGTGGTTTAATTTTCTTGGTTGTGGATATTTAGGTTGGGGCACATATTTTTTAAATCCCATTGTTGCCACTAATCTTTAAACCCTAAATGCCCAAGTCTTTTCAAGTGTGTTTTGACTATGAAAAAAGAGCATGGACTTATAGTTAATTTTAATGAAGCAAACTATATTTTTTTCAAAATTTAACCATATAGATGTTTAAAGAGCTTTTTTATTAGTATATCCACCAATTTTGAGTGAAAAATTGCATAGAAGTTGTGAGATTATAACAAGAAAAATGTACATTTTCTTATTCTAGTATGCTGCCCCTCCCTACAATATTTCAGAAATTTGCCCATAAATTTATTTTGGAATTGGAGGTGACATGAACAACTACAAATTGAGTTAGCACACTAAAATCCACTTTCAAAAAACTTAATTTCACATAAAACCTATTAAATTCACTACACAATCCACCTTGCAATTGTTGAAATGCAATTCATTTATAAGTATAAATCGCAAATAACTCCAAATCAACACTTGCATGTTTAAATTTTCAATGGTGAAAATCATGAAAATACTAAACTCTTTCCATTGAGACCATTTTCAAATCAAATGAATAAGTACAAGTTTTTAGATCTCAAATCAAGTGAAATTGGTGAAGTTGGGAAAATGAACTAAAATTAGCAAGCTTTACACTACCACTAATGGACATATATGGCTTTGAGGACCTCTCAAATATCAAATGTTCAACTTTTTTAGTGAAAAATGAAAGTTTTCAATAGTTAATTCTACAAATTACCCCCCGATTTTTTTTAAATGGTTATACAAAATTAACTACCCATTCCAAAATGAGCCAAAAATTTTAGATCAACCATATATGGTCAATAAAGTAGTTAGGGGTTAAATCATCAAGAATGATAGAACTGGAAATATTTACAAATTATGCTAAAAAATAATACTTTGTGCATAGATTTTGGGTGTCTAGATGCCTAAGTTGGAACTTTTGCATAGATCTAAAGGATAAATTACTAGTTTTTGAACGCATGTATCACCAACAAAAAGACAAAAATTATAATTAATCCTTTGTGGGGAAGGTTTTTGGAGGTTATTAGTGGAACAAAGGGAGTAGGGTTTTTTAGTATTGTGGAGTATCCATAACCAAATATGTAGAGCTTAATTTTTAGTAGGATATTTCCACACTTAAGAAGCATGTACCTACCAAAAAGAACTTAAAAGAACAATATTTTATGTCATCCACATGCATGCCCTTACAAATTGACAATTTTTTGTTCAAGACTTTTTATTTATTATTAATTTATATCTCATTGTATGAATTTTTTGTGACAATTTGGATTTTTCTTAAAAGAGTACTATTTTAGTACTTATAAGTATTGATAGTATTCATAACAATGTTCTTAGTTGTCGATTCTTTTTATCAACAATTGAGATTGTTTTCTTTTGTAGCAATTGTAGTACTTGTAGTACTGAGTGCAGAGACTACAATTTTGGCAAAACGCTACAAAAAGTAGACAACCTTTTTGGCAACTACCCATAGGAACACAAGGAAATCTTACCAGTACAACATTTGTTGAAATGAGTAAGATTAGGTGCATGTCTTTCTATAGAACATAACTCAAACTCCTACTTTTATGTATTTTTCAGTCTAGTGTTCTTTAAGCTAATTCTTTCTAATTCTTCAATGTCTTCATTTGCAATGGTAAACCAATGTGATTCAACGGAATTTTCCCCATTAGATAAATGTCTTCTGTAGCCAACTCTGAAAATAAACCAATACTAGAGAAGAAATTGTCTATTACTAGAACATGATCCTTCCTTTCTAAACCTTGAAACAATTGTAGAACTACATTAATTGTGTGCTAAATGTGGTTATCTTGAAAGTACTACTAGTACTTCTTTTGTTGCAACATAAGAATGTACTCAACAATAAATGTCAATTGTAAATGTATTTCAAAATGGAATCTATTAGATATTCAGATGCTTTTATGCCCCCATTTATGTGAATTTCTTGGCATATATTACCTTGTGGGATAGTACAACCCTTTATAATAGATCATCATTTCATTTAATATAATAAACTTTACAATTTTCCAATATTTTTTAAAATTGTCCCTTATGTTACAAACAAGCCACAAAACTTGTCCTATTTTGTCATATCCTAGTAATTTTCTCTCAATAACATAAGATGCAAGATTTGTAATGTGAAGACATTTTGTAATATTTTAGAACCTTACACAAGTGAACACTTGTGAGATTCGTGGACAATAAAAAAAAGATCCAACTTTGGCCTAATAATTTTCATATTTGGTTGTCTCTTCAATCCATTAACATACTAACTACCAAAAATGCCTTCAATACCACAACATTTAAATACACCCATGCCATTCCTCCCAAACAAATTCTATGAACATTTGGTATTATTGCAAACTGATTTGTTTCCACCACAATTTTGTGCAAAACAGTGTATGGCTAGAATTAAGAAAAGAATTGCATAAAAATAGGTATATGGTGGAAATTTGTATTCACACCAATGACATCAACAAATTTCCTATGTAGAAGGGAATAGGTAGAATAATATGTCAACCGTATTGTATCCCTATATATATGCTTTATATTATTGACCTTCACTAAATTCTTGTCATTTGCATCTTCTACTTTGTCATTGACCTCCTCATTTCTGTAATCCTCATACACATTTAGACCACTCATCCTTTGAGCTTCCAACAAATCATAGTCCTCCTCACAAAATTTTGGTCTTGCAATAAGATGCAAAAAATGACTTCCAAGCCCTTGGTCCTCTCTGTTGATCAATAGGTCATTTAGAGGAGATTGGACTTGATGTTCACTAGAAGAATCCCGTGTTTATTTAGATATAGGATGTCTAACTTAACGCTATTTACTTGTGTGTTCAATGTAGCAACACCATGTTTTTGTCATAGAAGATGTTGCAGTGAACGTCAATGGACGTTAATGTTGACATAAAAACATAGGGTTGCTACATTGAACGCACAAATAAACAACGTCAAGTTAGACATTCCATATCTAAATAAACACAAGATACTTCTAGTGGTTCTTCTCCAAATTTATGCATTGAAATTAGACTCAAACACTAGTAGAAAATCCAAATTTTTTGTTGTTTTGGTCACATTGATTTGGACAAAATCTGTTGATTTGAATAGAAATCTATTGAATTTTGCCTAGATCAACTCAACCAAAACAACAAAAAAATTGAAGTTTTCTAGTAGTGAAAGTAGCTATTGCTTCTTCAAGAAAGCACTAGTTTAGCTACGTCATAAATAGGCCTTTCTCCAAACCCTCCATTATTGTCTAATTCAAAATCACCCTTGTAGCTGTTGGCATGGAATTTGGAATTTCTGTAGCTTTGAGGGATCCCAATATTGTTGTCCACCTCTATGATGTTCAAACTTTCTTCATCTGGCCTCTGAGCTTCCATTATAGCACAAGAGTTTCTTCTAGTATGCCTACCTTCCTCACCAATTTGGTGTTCATTGTTTGCATCTAGCTTTTGTTGTTGTGTATTAGTTTCCGCTTTGTTGTGGTGCCTCATGTGCAAGGTTTGTAAGCTGTAGAGTAGCTCTAGTGGCCAATATAGGTCTTTGAAACTAGCTTCATTGTCTTCTAAATCAATGTCTACAAAGTGTTTCTTGCAGCTGCTATCGTAAGTAGCACCTTTATTGTCTTCACTCAGCATGTAATCTTGATCAGCTTCTCCAATTACCATGTCTTCATCTTGATGTACTAATACGTAAACTTCTATATATGGTATTGTGAAATTATGATTAAAGCAAGGCTCCTACAGCTTGGACACATGTATTAGACTCTTGCATTGGTTCACAATCTTGCTTAGGGTGACACTTCTTGATTCTTAAAGCAACAATATGGGGTTAAAATTTTTAGACTTCCTTGTATCAATTTTGAATTGAATTCTAAATGAGGTTCAATAACCATGGAAGGCACTAAGACAATATCAACTACATATGCATTAATTGACCAATAATCATGATGAATGTTAGTCTACGAAATTTTCATTCACAACCTACCCAACGTGTTTCTTGTAAATATAGGAAAAATTGTCAATGTCTACATGATTTTTGTTCTCCAAGAAATCATTACATTAGTAAGACTATGAATAATATGCATTATAGGGGTTTGTATCAACACAAATGTCAAGTTGCATGCCATCAATCTTTGTACCCTTTCAATATGTTTCAAAGTCTAATTGAGGAAAAATCTCAATACCATTTATGAAAATATGTTGGTATAAATAAAATTTTGATTTTGAAAAATTGCAAAAATAACTTACATTAGTGTATAATTTAGAGGTGGTCTAATAACTTATCCAAAGTGATTGCTACAACAATTATATAGAAAGATCAAAAACTTCTACTCTCACTTCTATTCTTGAGCTAAGAACACTAATATAATGCTAATAGATGCCAATATTAGACATTATTGAACAAAAATATTGGCATGCTAAGTGTTTTACATATACATAAAGACTTTACTTGATGAGATTATTAGAAACTTCTTTCTTCAAGGTACGAATTCTAAAAAAAAATATGGAATTTTTTTTTCAAAATCCATCTTGAAAGTTGAAACTTGGATGAAAATTCAAGAAATCTCAAAAGTAGTCTTTATGTCAAATGAGCATTCTTTTGCAGGAAATTTCCCTTGGCACTCCATTCCTCAAGATAATTCGTTTAGAAGCAATCTTAATTCTATACTTTTGGATTTTATGCAAGTTTTGATTTTAGATTGTAAGTGTCAAACTTTTAATTTATTGTATATATAATAAGCTCAAGGCTATTAAATTTGTAGAAACATGATTGATACAAAATTCAAGGAAATGACAATGGTTGAAAGTTATTAGAGTTTATATTGCCTTTGCAATTTCACATTGATATGTCAAATCCATACTCCAATAGATCCATACTGGAATAGTGATAGTAAGGTTTACTAAAGAATTTTAAGCTCTTTTTGTCTTTTACCAAGGTTTTGTTGAAGTATGATTTATGCCAAGGTAAAAGAATTTCAAGTGAATCCTTTTATAAGCAATTTTTGACCATCAACTTATTGTGATTGCCTTTAGTACTTTTCAATTCTTGTTCTTCCTAATTTGATTGCCTTGGATCTCTATGTATTTATTTTTGTAAATATTTGGTTAGTATAGGTTAGATTAGAGAGCGATAGCAAGATGAGCTTAGGGATTCTGAGCTCTTTTTGTTTATTCCCAAGATCTGTCAAAGTATGAGTTTTCAAATATAAAGTGTCAATAAAGAAGTTTGAGTGTAAGATTGAAGACTAGAATGCCTAGTTTAGTTGTTGTGATCTAAAATAGTTGTGTCAAAGTCCCCCTTTCCTTTCCATAGAAATGGAATTGTCTTGATTTTTAGTAGAAGAATCTTTGAAGTTCTTTTATTGTTTAAAATACTTGCATATATTCATAAATTTTAGATTTCTTAGAAGATAGAGGTTATTGTAAATTTAGATTTCATGTTGTATTTATGTGGTACAAGAATTGAGGATTATTGTCAAATACTCTAATTTAACACTTATATTTAGGATGCAGAATTTGAGTTGGAAAAATTGTCAAAGACATACAATATACTAAGTAATGAGAAAACTTGAGCTTTGTATATTGAATTATGGTAGAACTACCTATAGTCAACTACTTTAGCAATCCCACATGTGTTCTAGGGTAATATAAGACAATTTAAGTTTTCTATGATGTCGAAAGATAGAAATCATGGGGATTGCAATTATATTGGTAATTTTATGCTTTGAATTGAAATTAGTATGAATTAAAGAAGTTGGTAGCTGGTCTAAACCTACATCCAATATGAAGAATTTTTCAATTCCGATCATTTAGGAACTACTTCCTACTCACTATTTTGAGACATATGTCATGACTTGATTAGTCCCAACTTTGAAGAGGAGAAAAAACTCATTTAAAGCTTAAATTTGGTTGAAACATTTGAGGATTTTTTCACCCCTAGGAGGGCTGTGGGTTCCCACATTGTGGGAATAGTACCGCAGAGGGCCACGGCATCTCGCTAACGTGGCATGGCGACTACCACGTTCGAAAAAAATAATTTTTTTTATTGCATTTCAAGAGTAATTTTTTTTTAAACTTTTTTGTCAGGAACAGCCGTTCCCCGAAACTGCAGGAAAAGGTAGTTCCCAACACACTTGCTTGATGCGGCCCTCCGTGAGCCCAGAAATCCTCTACTGATTTGTTCCAACCTTAATTGAAAAGAATGCATCCTATAGGTAATAGGTTGGGTATAGGTCCCTAGTTAAAGATGCACTACTAGAAATGCACGACCAAAACAACAAAAATTCAATTGATTTTTGTTATTTGGGACAATAGAATGACTATTTTATAACTTCTTGTGAAAATCAACAAAATGGCAAATTCTTTTTGTTGATTTGAATAGTGCAATGATCAAATCAACAAGTTTTTGTTGAATTTGGAATCTTTTTGGAATCTTTTTGGAATATTTGAGAATCTAAATATATTGATTTTAAAAATTAATTAATTATGTAAAATTCAGTCTTTTTTCAATTCAGTAGACTTTGGAGTCCATTCTCGGATAGTAGAATAAAAAATTTCAAAAAACTTAGAACTTAGAAAAGTTGTAAATTTAAGATGCCTTTCACCTCCAAAAATCCGTTTGTGATTTAGATTCTCCAATAAAAAGTTATAGACAAAAATCAGAGAGGGGTAGTTCGGAACATTTATTTTGACATTTTCAAACATCCTTTCTGATTTTTGTCCATAACTTTTGATTGGAGTATAGAAATCACAAACGGCTTTTTGAAGGTGAAATTTAGTTTGAATTGAAAACTTTTCTTCGTTCCAAGTTTTTTATAAAAATGTGCTTTACTATGACTAAATGACCTCTGAAGTCCGCTGAAAATACAAAACACATGAAAAAACAATGATAAAACTAAATATATAAAATTCTAGTTCTTGTGTGGTCACTTAAATATTTAGGTGGTTTAGTGGTTGGAACCTTGAGCCTCCAAACATGAGGTTCAAGGTTCAAATCCCTTTAGAGGCACCCGCTTGCGTGACAGGTGGCCTAAGTGGCTACTCCGATTGGAGTTGAAATTTTATAACTCTCTATAAATAACCTACAAATAACTCTCTATTGAAAGCTTTTTGTGAGTTGAATATTGATGCAATGGTCATCTAAATATTTGAATTGAAAAATATGCCATTTTAGTTCATTTTCAACTTCTTCTAGAAATCATTTCATATTTTATTTGAGTTGGAAATTTTGGCAATAGAAACCTATAGTCATTATCAAACAATGTTCAAAATTTTAGGTTGAATTTATAATTTATTAGAAACCACTTGTTCACACATCACCAACTAAATAAATGGGAGTGCACCCTACAAGAGCAAGCAAAAGAAAAAAGAATTTCAAATCTCAAGAGGCTAATGAAAATTTCAAATAGGTTGCAAATAGGCTAGCAATTGAAAGTTGAAATGGCAATGATATCCAAGAAGTGCAATCAACAATTCAATCGACCTTTATGTTTCAATCAAGAAAATTCTATTTGTGTTATAGCTTGCAAGCAAGATCTTGACCTTCAAATTTTTAATTTTGGGATGGTTCCTTTCAAGTTGAGGTTTTGTTGCAAAGATTTAATGTATATGCTTATTATTTAGAGAATATACTTCAAATTTTGTAGACATGTCTTAGGAGAGGCACTAGGAATGACTCAACAACTCAACTACAACAAACTATTAAAGAATTTGGTATTGTAGAGGATTTGGTGGTATCAACGAAGGATTTATTAAGGGCATCTAGCAAGAAGTGCTATGCGTTCATAGTCATCGTTATTGAGCAAGGAGGTGTCAAAGTCACAAAGAATGTATTTGAAAAATTACTATAAGGTATCAATAGTTGAAACAAATATTTATTTTCAAACCAACAATTGCAAAATCAATTAGGGCAAAATATCATATCACAATTGGTTTGAGAATTTGAGATATATAATGACATGATCAATACAATTAATTAAAAAGTTTATAATATTAGAAATTTTTAGTCATAGTATCTTTTACTATATATGTATAAAAACAAGTGGTTACATTCACAATAAAAATCCTCAACACAAATTAATTGTTGTATCTTTTAGAACCATGGCAAGATGGACTAACAACTATAATCACAATATTTCCAAAAATCTTTCCAAAATAAACAATTATATAAAATAGTGGATTTGCAAAAAACCAATGGCCACAACTACACTCATGGAGGAGGTGCTAAGAAACTATTGTGAAGGAACGGACACACATTTCAAAATTTTTGTGTGATGACCCTCTTGAACCTCCAACTTCATGAGCTTTGGTCTTCAATTTTTGTATATTCTCCAGTACAACTTTGATTTTGGGGTCATGCGTTTAGCTTCTGAACTTATTCTCAATCTCTTCTTCGCTCATAAATTGCACAGGCATGACATCCTCACTTCCTAGCTCTTCTTGTGTGTATGCTCTTCCGGTCAACTCAAGTGCCACTTTCATTGTA
The DNA here is from genome assembly GCA_963969395.1 of Pseudoscleropodium purum. Classification (NCBI taxonomy): domain Eukaryota; kingdom Viridiplantae; phylum Streptophyta; class Bryopsida; order Hypnales; family Brachytheciaceae; genus Pseudoscleropodium; species Pseudoscleropodium purum. Next base: position 20,888,066 of record OZ017804.1, on the reverse strand, counting down.
TCTACCAAAAATTACACAACATTGATAACCTCAACTAGTGGAGATCATATTTGGAGAGGTGGCAACCAAGCATTAGACTTGAATACATACAATAGACCAACCTCTATATAATTATGTAACAAATTGTATACATCTAACATATACAACTTTATAACATGTATCAAATAGTGTACATTCAACTTTATAACACATAGTAAGGTATATTTACAAAAGATGTTGTGAAGAACAAGTAATGTTTAACATCTAACATTTCTCTTTGAGGATCTAGAAGGGGCACTAAAATTGTATATCATATATGAGATTTTAATGCTCATCTACATATTAAGTATAGAGGTCCCACTATAAGCATCATTGTATTGTATCTCATGGTCACCTCCTCTTTTTTTATGGGCTTATGTGGCACAACCTCATTTGCTTTGCATTCTTTTTCAATGAATGCAACCGCAATTCCACCCTCATTTGTTCCCATTGGTGTCTATTTGTGTCTATGAGGGATTGAGTATGGTATGCTACTGTATATGCATTAGCTTGTAGCAGGCGCAAGTCACTCCCTGTCTACCTAGCTGCTCCAAAACTAACCATGACATTTACTAGCTACAAGCTCCATCGTCTCGTATTCAATACTCCATTAGATTTCCTCCTGGATTCACACCTCCAGGGGCTTTGTAGTTAAAAGGAAGTTAGAGGAAAGTTTAGAATCAAGACCCCCATGATCGGGCCCATGATTTCCCCTGTTTCCAGCACTTGGGCTCTTTCACAGTCTTCGAGGATTCTCGACTTTCATAAGGGGTATAATTAATCTCAAATACTAAAGGACCATATGAAATTTGGAGGTCTATTCCAAACTAAAGCTATGAAATTCCATTGTGAAATTCCATTGGTGCGCAGTTAAGGATGCACAGTTATGGATTTCGGTCAATGGACTTTTTAGATTTCTCTGGTGCGAGTGTCAAGCCAGGGATTGAACAAACCTGCGATTCAGATGCTGCTCAGCGAAAATCGGCCACGCGAGCACGGGCTCACCAGCGCAGACAGAGTTCAGCGTAGAATTCCACCCACAGTGGTTCAAAAACCCACCCATTGACGGATGCTTGAGCATTCGTATTTGAGTCGCATTGTTTCCAAACGAAACGTACAAAACTTAAATTCGATCGAAGCTCACGTGTCTAGCCAGCTGACATGGATCGTGATGCGTCACCTCCGGCGACCCGTTGTCATCGTTGTAATAAGACTCTGGCAGCAATGACCCAATGTCGAGAACACACTTTGCTTGCACATTTGGGGATCCCAGGACGACGTTGGGCAAGGCGTCCAGGATGGGCTTCTCGAGATCGTACAATATTTTGAATTGACCAAGATCACGTCGGGGTCTCGGCTTCCGTCGTAACGGGGCCATGCCCAGTCGTACATGGACGCATCCAGGAACGTAACGGCATGGGGAGATCCAACGCTACCGTTGGTGGGAGACCGAGAATGTCATCGAAAATTCGCTCGTTTTGCGAGTGATGGGAACCAATCCTTTTTGGAAGTACGCTGCGACTGCAATGCGCAGGAGACAGCCGAGGCTGGGTGGAAGTACAGCACATGCTTCGCGATCTACAACCTGTCCGCCACGTCTTGTGACCAACACTCAAACATGTCATGTAAAATACACCCCGTGGAGTCGCGGGGTACACCCCGCGGAGGGGGTACGACGCCGGCGAGGTAAGATCCGTGACGGTCGCCGATTCCTAGAGATCAATCACGCGCGCGACGCTCCCTCTTAGGAACCTCTCGCATTCGATCCAACTATACCCTGTGGGAAAGCTCGAGCGAAGTCTTGTCACGCAAGCTGACGATGTGCAGAGGGTAGCCTTCAATTCTTGCAAAGTGAAATCCGTCGTCCCGAAGGAAGCTTAAAGATCCAGCAGGAGCTTGTCGGAGGTGACGACGATGGCGACGTACGCCGCCCGCGGATGCCAAACGCCGCACGAATTTCATGATGGGGATGATGTGACCTGATCGATGAGGACCGCGGGACCATCACAACGTGCGGCGAATCCGCTACTCAATCGATCACTCACAAATCTGCCTAAATTTTCAGGTCATACATCTACAGCTGGAAATTCGAACGACGAAGTGATCTATAACTTTGCAGCAAGTGATCTATGATCCTGCAACCGGAATCAATAATTTTGCAACAAGTTCAGGAGCTAACTAGCTAGCTCTTTCGTTCCTAAACTGCAGGTAACGGTAATTATATGTACTGCATATGTATATGTATATATATATGCCCGTTGCGTGCGGTTGATTGCACCGATTGAGCTTGAGATGCAGAGCTATTTATGTGTGTTTCGATCTTTGCTTGAATTCCTCTCCAGAGCGATCTTTTAGAGGTTACTAGCTTCAACAGGGGTACTTAGATGAAGTATTTGCATTTGCACGTGGGATTTGCTGCTGCCGTTGTTGGTTACTTACGAATACGACGCGGGTGCCATGATCCGAGATGTCTGTCATGCGACTTTACGGGAGGGAATCGCGACCCCAGAATTTGATTGGCTCCCTACGGACTGACCCAGTGACGAAAACTACACTCGCAAAGCTCTCTGAATCCCACATCTTTAGAAAATTTTCAAAAAATCACTGCTAAACGTGACCGTATAGGAGCCTACTCACTGAACCCCCACTTGTCCCCCGCCCCCAAGGATTAAAAGGCTAGGGGGGATTGACCCTCTATTGCTCCATGTTTTACCCTTGTAGAAAATCCTGAATTTTTTTTATTTGTCACATATGATAAAATTTGCAAATTCAAAATTCATATTTGCAATCAGAGACCTTGAATTAGCTACTGGATGTGATGAAATGTAGAATTTAAGTAGCACAAAATAGGGGGCAATTTTTGACATTTATCCTCTAGCAAAGCATTAGAGGGGTCAATCCTCCCTAGCCGGATTTTAAAAGAAGGGGATCATAATGCAAGAGCAACTCCACATTATTGCAAGAAACTTGCCTCTTTTCTTTTCACCTAGTGAGGCTGCTAAAATGGTCTTCATGGAAGTCATGCCGATGCATTTCCTTGAGTGAGTGCATATATTTATCCACAAGTGACGCCACGGACGTTTTGTGTCTGATGGATGAGAAGGAATCCTTTTTGTATAGGACAAAAGTACAACTATTTATCCTTAGGATTCTATTGTGGAAAAGAGAGGTCTTCTACAATAGTTTGACTTCCAATGAGTGTTTTTGCATTTTTTTTTAAAGTCGATACCCTAAGCTAGGGATGATTTGTATGGTCACCAACTTGTCCTTTGGGGGTTCATATAATAAGATGTAACAAAATTGGTGATTTAGTTTACACATGACATTCAATCGTGACTCTCATAAAACAACCTAGAAATACTATCTGTTACATTCACTCACATCCAAAAGAAGTACTCTTTATTGTAAAATCTCCAACTCCCTCCTAGATAAAATTACTAGAAGGCATGCCAAAAGTACAATATAGATGAAGCATGATAGAAGCCACCTAAAAGAGAAAACTTCTTATATCAAATCATCAATAATTTTCTTGCCTAACTCCACTTACTTTAGTTTAAACCATTTGTTTTAAAAAGTCAAAATTTTCTTTTTTAGAATTTAAGGTTTTCAAGAGTCTTGTTATATTTAAAAAAAAATTCAAAATCTAAACAATCTTTAACTTGGTTTTTAAATAAAATTCTATATAAATATATTCCATAAGAATTATAAGAATTTAGCACTTTTAAGAGATTATAGGAAAAACATGGACATCATTGTCCTCATGATTTTACATTCCCAAAAGAAAATGTTATATGTGTGTGTGTGTCTATATATATATATTTTTAAATTTTTAAAAAAAATTTATATATATATATATATATATATATATATGTTTTATTTATTTATTTATTTATTTTTTAAAATTTTAAAATTAATTAATTATATTTGTCTTAGTATTCTTTAAGGTTCATGTCAAGAAGTTTGAAAATTTGGTTTTCTTTCCTCATTACATGTTGGATATTAACAGCTAGGACATTTCTCCACTAGAAGCTCCAAATGTAAGTTGGATTTTTTTCTCTCCAAGACAAAAAAACAAATCTACTAGTATAGAGGTTCTTTTAGGGGAAAGATCAATTCATCTAGCATCCATGTGTTTAGGGTCACTTTTTAGATAGGATGGAGGTTACAATGACATTGAGTATTCAATCACAAGAAACTGTTGAAGAACTTTGTGTTGTAGAAGATTTGATGGTACAAACTAACTAACAAAGGATTTATCAAGGAAGTCTAGCAAGAAGTGTTATGTATTGACAATCATGGTTACTATCAAAGCCACAAAGAATGTATACTATGTGGAAAGCACTCTAAGGTACATATCAATGGTTGAAACAAATATTTATTTTAACCAACAATTCTAAAAACAATTAGGAAAAAATACCATATCACAATTGTTTTGAGTATTTGATTGAGATGCATGATCATTGCAATTGATTAGAATTTGGAATAAAAGAAATCTTTTAGTCATAAGATCTTTCATTGCATATGTATGAAAACAAGTGGAAAAAATTTCAAGAAGTTGGACGGCACAAATTGCAAGATTTTTGCATTTGGAGAGATAGTTGATTCTAAACCTATCTAAGAATTTCATATGAACTTGATTGATGTTTAAAGAAAAAATTTGTACTACTAATATTGAATTAAAAGATTTGATATATTCAAGATTATGTTTGACATATTTTCACTAACTTTTTCATCTAACAAAGACCAAGAATACATCCAATATTATTTTGTATTGTAAAGATTTCCTAATAATTGACAATAGAAAAGGCATTTTGCAAGGACATTTCACTTTACACATTTGAAAACTAAAAATTCCAAAGGTAGATTGATCCCCAAAACTAAATAATCCTTTCCAACTCTCCCCTTCATAAAATTTGAAAAAACAAATCTTTCAATATCTATAGAAATTTAAAGGCAAATGAAAATACACTAGAGCCTTATACTTTGGGCATCATTTCAATAAACACCCATGTTATAGTAAAAAAACACCTAGATATAATTAAAAAAACAAACTTTCTTCATCCAATAAGATGTTTTTATTTGTCCTGCAATGGGTTCCATGGAGGTCAATGATGCATTTTTTTATTTGATTCATGTATGAGACATAACAAAATTAGCAATTTAATTCACATATGACAACACAAAAACTTTCATATAAAAAATATCCATTTTCACTCTTCTCTAAAGGACTTGTGACCATAAAAATCCCCTTTAGGTTAAAAATGCCAAAAGATACGCAAAAGTATAGCACTACCAAAGAAAGTGAGAGCATATAGGGCTATAGGCCACACAAATAGACTAACCACCCAAAGAAGGTTCCAAACAACATTGTCTAAATTTTTTATGCAAAACCTAATACCCTAAAAGCAAGATTAATCTAATCTTACATCAAGTTCAATTATACTACCTCTAAAAAGATGGGGTAGACATGCACCTTTAATCCATTAGATAAACAAAAAAAATTTCAATAGGCTGAAAAAGCATTGAAATAATTTCATCCATTGTGACTCTTATGATAAGGGGGCGTTGCAAAAACACCAGCCGTTCTACGTAGTGTTTTGAAAAATTGGTTTGTATCCAATGTTATAACTTTTTAATTATGAATCCAATGCCCAAAACAAAATTTGAATTTTTACAAGTTTTGATTGTAATAGTATCCTTTGTTTTTTAGAAATTTAAAAAAATCATTTCATATTTAAATATCAATTTTGTTAATATGTCACACTTTCAGATTTTGGGATTTTTTATACTAAATACTAATTCAAATTAATGATTTTTGGTTGAAATTGTGTGGTACATTCCTATAGTAGGTAGACATGTTCCTACCAAAGGGCATTTAAAAAAATATTATTGTATGTCTTCTACATTCATGCAAAGAGGCTTCCATTGCCCTCGTACTTGTAAAGTGTAAACATTAGATATGGTTTTGACCTCATTTTCTTGCTCAAATCTCATCACCAAGAAGTCCTCACAAATGTCCAATTTTTAGTTTTGTTGAAAATTGATTTTCCTATTTTCTACAAATAAAAATGTCCAACTAGACAAGGTCAAAACCATTTCTAATGTTTACAAGTGCACATGCAAGGGAGGTCTATTTGCACAAATGTAGAGGACACAAATAATGTTTTTTTAGATGCCCTTTGGTAGGAATATCTCTACCTACTACAGGAATATGCAACAAAAACTTCAACCAAAAATCATTAATTTGAATTAACTGGTATTTAGTGTAAAAAATCTCTAAATCTAAAAGTGTGACATATTAATAAAATTGATATTTAAATATAAAAGAATTTCTTAAAATTTCTAGAAAATAAGAAATATGATTGAAATCAAGTTAACTAGAATTTTCTTTGAATTTTGGCATTGGGTATAAAATTCAAAGTGATAGTAGATGACAAGAGAGTCACTCTAATTGTGATGTGAAAATAGCCTGGTGATTCTTGCAATGACCCTAGGTGGTAGGTGGCTATATTGAGGCAATTGCTAAAGATCAATAAGGGATTTAGATTTTTGGTAGTGCGTGATTTTTGCTAAAAATTGATATCCAAGTCCATAGATGCTTGTGGAAAAAAATTTCAAGGCTTAAAATCTTAAAATTTGGACAACAATATCTAGAATCATTTTTATATCAATATATCTGAAGTATTATTTCACAATCTTTAAAACTATAAGGCATCCACTTTGACAACTCATGAATGTCATATTCATAAGATGAACATTGTTTCAAGTTGCAAATATGCAATGTGGACCATGATGACACTATACAAATATATGCGAGAATCTAGCAATATAAGACCTTATTGTTATGTCCCTAAGTTCTTAGTCTATATGAGGTATGTGATATGTCCATGACATTGTATACATATATACCAAGTTGTGCACAAATTTGTAGCAACATGCTTGAGCTTGTTAAAAGGTCTATTTAAAGCCTATAGACCCAAAATAATTAAACAAAATTAAGTACTTGACAAAAAATCCAATTTAGTACTTGAAGGCTAGACTCAATAAGTTTTCATAACTACAATCCAAAGCCAACTCACTATTGTCTCTAATAAATCACTAAAAAAACAAGAATAAGATATACTTGTCACTTATTAGACACTTTAGTTTTCACTACTATAGATGATGAGGGCAATTTTTATCATAGCCACAAGTCCGTCCTTCTGTGACTAATGCTAGTCAAGATAGTCTTGAATGTTGTACACATGGATGGAAGTAGCCAAGGCTGTTTGTCATCCATTTGGTAAAGTCTTTCTTTGTGAAGTGTTGTGAGATGGTGGCGTATACCTCTGATGTTGTAAGACTTGTAAATTCAAGGATCCTTGACCATTCAATGTTTGTCCTAATGCTCTTCGTTCAATCCCTTTGTGGAGACCACCAATTCTTTTCTGGAAATGGAATTTCTTGTCTTGTAGGATAATTCTTATTTGTAGTGTTCGAATTCAAAAGTTCAAGGAGTCGACTTTTGGTCTTGTTTGAGAGGTTTGATTGTTGTGAAATTTGCTCAAGGGCCTTACACTTTTTAGCTTGTTGACGATACTTTAGATCGTCATAACACAATGTGTATAAGATGGAAGCTGCCCTTTCTTGATTCACTGGAGACTCAGACGCCATGATTTCCAACCATATTGTTGCAGGTGCTTTGACTTTGATGACACGACGAGACTTAGTACAATACCAAAAGTTCAATAACTCATCCACTAGTGGCAAGGCTTCCTCCAACATTGTTGTTGGTTGCTCTACAATAAGCCTCAAAAGAATTGGAACCAATCCAGCTTTGACTGCTTGTACTTTGGTGGAAATATCCCAAAAAAGGTTGTTGAGAGTGCTACTCACAATCTGTTTGACTTGTAGAGTTCCATTGCCAAGTGATGTCACTAAAGCACGCATGGTCTTAGACTTTCCAATGATACTTCTCCTACTAGGACTCATGGAGAGATCAAAGAGTATTCTTGCAGCATGTTCACGAGCTTTAGATGAACCCTCCCTCAAAACCTTAGCAATAGGCTCTACTGCATCTGCATCATGTCCATATAAATGAGAACATAGTAATGAAAGAGGATTCCAATGCATTAAAAAATGTTTTCTTTAGATAATATTTGCAAAAGTTATAAAGGAAAAAGTTTAATCCATAAGTAATCTAAGACTCATTTACAAAAGAGACTATATTGACATGGTGTCCATAATCAAGATTTGTCTATATTTTTTGAATTTTTTTGGTGAAATTGTAGTTACACATGTTTTGCAATTATTTACCTCTAGCTTGGAGTAAGGCTATTGTTTGAATAAGACAATAAAAAAGCATGACATCTTTGTTGAAGAAATATCAATGGACCCACTTGGAAAGAGGTTGATGAGAGTGCTACTCACAATTTGTTGGACTTGTAAAGTTCTATCACCAAGCGAAGTTACCAAGGCACGCATGACCATAGACTTTCTAATGATACTCTTTCTACTAGAACTTGTAGAAAGATTGAAGAGTATTCTTGCTGCATGTTCACAAGCTTTAGTTGAACCCTCCCCCAAGACCTTGGCAATGGGCTCCAATGCATCTGCATGTCCATTATTTAAATTAGAATATAGTAATGAAAGAATTTCCATCCAAAAATGCCTTCTTTAGATACCACATGCAAAAGCTAAAGGAAGGACAAAGTTCAACTAGTAAATGATTTACTTACTTACAAAAGAATCCATATTGAAAAAGTGTGCATTATCAAGATTTCTTTATATATATTCTTTGAGAAGGTTTTGTGAACTTGTTACACTTATATAGGTTTTGCAATTGCATATCTCTAGCTTGGAATAAAAATATGCTTTAAAATAAAACTATCTAAAAACACAATACTTTGGTTCTTAAAAGCAATATCAAAAGACCTACCTCGAAAATCAGATTTAACTGAACCAAACATAGTTCGGCGCTTGAGTGAGCTTTGGTTGATGTCCAAAAGTATAGAAAGAACATGCTCTTGAGTGATTTGTTCCGAAGAGGGTAATAATGAAGCTAAGAGCGATAGACCTCTTTTTTTAACAATGTACCTTTGAAACTTAACATCTCTTTTTGACCATTGAGAAATACCATAAGCAGCTCTTTGTTTAACCTCTGGTATAGAGCTTGATAAACTCGGGAAGAGTTTGTAAGCCTCATTTAGGTCTATGTGAGTTCCAACCACCATTTCATGCATGTTTGACATGCTCAATCTTCCATTGCTAGGCTACATACCCACAACAATATAGTAGTTTGTCAAAAACATGAAACATTACAAATTAAACTCTTGAAAAAGATAAATTGCAAGGATAGTATAGAAATTAAACTACTCCAAAGTCACAAAAGTGCAATACATTGACTTCACCCCCTTCTAAAGAAAACACATGAAGGTACATACCTCAATGGAAAGCCTCGCAAAAGGTTGCAAGTACTTCTTCTTGGCTTCTTGTAGAGCTCCTTGTACATGTTCAAGAGCTTCAATACACTCCACATCATGCTTATTCCATTGAAGGACATATTGCAATGCTAAAATAGCATCACCCCACAATTCTTGAGTTTTCAATGATAATGCATGGCTTCGATACTCTTTGTGGCGTTGTTGAAAGATTTGAGCTTGATCTGGAAACTTCTCAAAGAGGCCTCTTCGAAAACTGAGATTATCAATGACAATTGCCAAATCCTCATCCATGTTGAAAGGGTTTGTAGTCAAATTGTGGTCAATGATCGTCCACCGACAATATGTATTACCATCACTAGCTACAACGGGGTCAATCATCAAGTTTGCTGTGATGGGATCTTCATACATATTTTTTTCTTCAAGTGATGAAATTTCTGCATTGTGGTTGTCTACTATAGCCAAAACATCTTCCCAAAACTTCGGATCAGCAAAGGGTGAGGTACTTGCTTCTACTACCTCATCTCTTACCTCTTTAGGCAATGTGCCATGCATGTTTCCAATACTAGTGATCAAAAGAGACTTCAACTCCGAATTGGATTCCAAAATAGTGGCTTGATTGGCTTGTATGTCCAAGTGCATGGATAAGTTGGCAATGCCTAAACTTTTTTGCACAGATGCCATGACTTTAGAATGCAACTTTTCAAGTTTTTGCATCCGTTCGATAGAATTGAACACTCGAAAGAAGCTCTTATTTCTTGACCACCTTTCTAATTGCTTCGTGGCCTCCATCACATCTTTCTCCAAATTCTTCAAAGCAGCAATGCTTATAACATTGCCAAGTCCACGTTGTTGGAAATGCTCTCGGAGAATAGGAATTTGTTGGTCATAGTCTTGAATGAAGCTTTGTAATTCCTTGATTTCATTTCCATTCTCAACATGTTGATCATACATGACCTTCAAATTTGATAATGAACTCCACAATTGGAGCACAAATGGGACAACTTCCATGTCTCCAATAGTCAGACCTACACAACATTCAAGTCACATTCAAAACAAAAGCTATGTATTAAATAGTACAATAATCAAGTCCATATCATCAACAAAATAGAATGATAGATGTGAGATCAAATATAGAAAGCAAAGTTTTAGATGGTAGTATCCAAGTACCATTGTAATTCCAAATCCAAGCAAAAACTCTTCATAATGTGGTGCTTCTTTATTTGACTTCAAATCTTTTATATCAATTCAATGAACATAGGATTATAATTCAACCACTTGCTAAGGTAGATTATTTTGACAGATGGGCTATACCCAAAGGATGAGTAGGTGAAAAATGTAATTGTAAAATGTGTTGCACAAGAAGAGGTAAGACCTAACCATACATGTGAGGACTTCTGTGACAACACTTGGTTGTATGTATAACCTCCAAACCTTAGAAGGTATTCTAGTAGTATCAAAAGAATACATATTCTACTATAGTAAATCTTCTTAATAATGTAGACAATATCTATGATTTGTTTGGTATTTCTATTGACAACAAATATACTCAACTAAAAGTGATAGTTATAAAAAAAAAACTTACATTCACATGAGGCTAGAACTAGACTATTCTAAAGATAGTCTAGAAAGAAACCATTGACACTCACCTCAAGGTGCATAATACGCAAATTGTCAAGTGCTCATACAACTAGGAATAGTCTCCACTCGACTACCAAGCATAAGCTCACTAGATCATGAATCAAAGCCTAGATCAACTCCTACCAAATTGAGAATGCTGCAACCACAAAATACAAATGAGTATAGACTTCAAAACCCAAATATGCAACTCTTATATAAACACAAGAGTCCTTGACATTAAAACAACTTAGAAGATGGATTTTATAAGAATTATATCAAATTAAAAATATCTAATTAAATAAAATGATATTTAGAAAATGTTGGGTTGTATACTTATTAAAAAAAAACTTCACAATGTATATAAAGAATTGAATCACTTATGCATAATTTTTCGAATTCATACAAAAAGTTCCCTACAATAATTTTTTTTTAAATTGAATTTTTTAAATTTTAATATAAATTAAAAAATTAATTAAAAAATCACTCAAAGTTAGATAGCTTGACTTATGATACATGTATTAAAAAATTCATATAATTAGATTCTTAATGCTATTAATGCCTTCAAAGAATATTCATTTCATGCATATATTTACATTTTGGATTCCTTGTTAAAAAGACTACAAGAATTTTCTACATTAAAGCAAATTATATCCTTTGAGATTGGACTAAAATGCATTATAGGTGATTATAACCAAGGCCATATAAGGTAGGAGGTTCACAAAATGCCCATTGAAGAGTCACAACTAAATTTTTGGGTGGTGAAACTTTTTGAAATATAATTTAGTGAATTTTTCTTAAAAGACAAGTGGAATTGGCATTCAATCCGAGAGGTTTCATATTTTTTAGAGCTTTGTAGAATTAGTTGTAAATTTTTGAAGTTGAAATGGCACAATGCTCTAAAATCATCCACTTCCTAAAATGTACACTATTTGTACATTATTGTTAAGACAAAAAATAAACATGCACAAATAGTGTACATTCGAGGACATAGGCAATTCTAGAGCCTAAGCGCTTTAACTTTTAAATATTGACATAGACAAAAAAAACATCCAATGGATGATAGAGAATTCTTCTTGGTAGGACAGAAGTACAACTATTCATCCTTGAAATTTTTTTGTCCAAAGGGAAGGTCTTCTGTAGTAGTTTGACTTCCACTACATACTTTTTCATTTTTTAAAGCCAAAGATTCACACAGATTCCAAAGGAATGATTTCCAATGTCACTAGCCCGTCCTTTAAGGATTAAAGAACCTCCTACCTTTACCACGGGAGTTGCGTACACAAGCTTGAAAATAGTGAGACTCATTCCGAGTGTCTCCACTTGGTCGCCAAGCACGAGCTCACTGCATCATGAATCCAAGCTCAGAACAGCTCTTACCGAACTGAGAACTCAAAGTCTGCAGCCGCGAAACACAAACGAGTTTCAGCTTCAAGAAAGTGAGACCCATTCCGAATGCCGACAATCTGGTTGGAAGCGCGGAAAGAGCAGAAAATTAAGACCAAAAAACAGAAATCAAAGAAAGAGAATGGGCAGGAAATTCCCTTCTGGATTCGAGAATGTACAGGCAAAGACGTTTCCAGGCAAAGACGTTTCCAGGCAAAGATGTCTCAAGGTACTCACAAGCTCTCACAGTACTCACAAGCTCTCCCAATAAAACATACTTTCAGTGTGCTGAAACCCTCTCCGAAAGCAGGGACGAGATTCACACGCAAGAATTTGAAGAATCTCTCCAAACTTCAACCCTCTCCAACAAACTTGAAGCCACAGGACCGGGATCCGTACCTGTTACATCATGGGAGTTCGCAGTAGACGACGCAGATTACGTGATCGACATGAGGTGGGATCGATGCAACTCGCACGCCCTTCACGTCGCTCCCTGAAGAACAATTGCGGAGGTTAGCGTCGCAGCGAGCTCTTAAGGTACGAGGTTCTAAAAGCGCACATATTCTAAAAGCGTCCACCTCCTTAAATGTATAGTGCATGTATATGTTGCTTTTTTGTAGCCTTCATCCATGTACAAACAGTGTACATTTCAGGAGGTGGACGCTATTAGAGCCCTATGCTACTTCAGCTTTAAAATTTCGTAACTAATTCCACAAAGCTCCAAAAAATACAAAACAACTTGGGTTAGATGCCAATTCTACTTGTCTTTCGATGAAAATTTACTGAAAAATATTTGAAGAAGTTTCACCTGCCCCAAAATCAGCTGCAGCTCTTCAATGGTCGGTTTATGGACCTCCTACCTTAGTTCCTGCTTCCCTGGTCGCATGCAAACCCGAGAGGATCAAGCAGTCCCAGCAGGTCGAAACTCATCCCGACCACATGGCTGGCGCGGACTTGACGGAAGGAAGGAGGCAGGCAGTAGAAGCTGCGGGAGTGGCGGACACGGAATGCCAAGCAAGTGGATTGGTTACCAATTTGCAGTCTCGAATCTGCTACAGAGACGACGTGGGAATGTGGGATGCCAAGCGGGGGTTTTTGGAGTGAATTTTCGCTGAAAAGCGATGCAATTTTTTATTTTTTGGGGTGGGTGGGTGGGGTATTTGGTGTAATATTCTTCTTTTTTCCAGTGGATGAAATCACAAAATGCTATCAAATCTTGGGACTGTATCACTTTATTTTGGATGAAAGTATACTCTTTTGAATGAATAATTAAATTTTCTTTTATATACTACGGGTCTCATCCATTTCTAAGGATGTGAACAGCTTCAGCACTCCAGTGAAGATCTCTGCACTGCCTGAGAAAAATGAAAGAAACCAACCTGATGCCAAGCAAGTGGATTGGTTACCGATTCCCAGCTTCGAAACAGTGACAATGGGCTCCCAATTTCAACCCGTCCGACTGCTACTGTTCAATTTGTGTCTCCAATGGCTTGGCACTTCATGTGGAAATAATCGACCCAGGAAGACAAGAGCGCCAGGGTCGACGCGGCGGTCAATTTCAACCCAGCGACTGCTACAGTGCACGGTTGCGTCGTCCTCCCATGGATGGATGCGGCAACGAGGTTTCCCTAAAGCAATTCTGCATATTAGAGCGCTGGTTTCTTGAGTGGAGAAATTTTCCCATCTACAAAAATAGAGTTTAGAAGGGTGCCATATTTTTTTCAGAATTTTATTTCTCAGAATTTTATTACTGTAAATTTTTTAATTGAAGATTTTGTTTGATATATTCGTGTTATATAGGTCTTCCTAAAGTGAAAACACCCATTCCCGTCCCTATCCCTATTCTTTGTCCAATAGACTGCTATTAAAACATCCCTCCATTTACATGAATGTGTCTTCCAAATGTTTGATTCTTATTGGCTGACGCATTTGAAAGACACATTATGAATTTTGATTTGGTAAGAGCTGATTTTGGCAGGGTTCGGATTTGGGTGCACCTACAAGATAGATCCAGTGGCTTAGAGACCTGCAACTTTGAAAAATCATAGAAATTACATACCATATCCAAAAAAATCTATTTTCTTTAATATTCATGATTTTCACTCACTTACATTACAAAAATATTATTTTTAAGAAAAAAATTCCTCCAAATATGTTGAATTCCTTAAATGGACGTTTCTGGATGCGTTTACGTTATTTCCAACCATGGGTTGATTGCAAAATCAACCAAGACTACAACCAATTATAATGCGCCACGACTGCATTGAAAATTGTGCCATCATTAATATCCTACTTTCTCCTGCTAATTGGAAAGAGTGTAATCTATATGACGGGAATGGGTCCCTCGTCGGAAATGGGTCGGCTCCGTTAATCAAAGGCTTTTTCACAGGCTTTCTGGCTTCTACAGTGTCACCCGCATCGTAGTTTGTCAGGGACATGACAATGAGATCGAGGCACTGTTAGGGCTTCCAATTTTTATGATTTCAATCTCTATTACGGAGTAACTCAATTGACTCTTGGCTTCAAGTTTAATCAACAAATTAATGAATCCCAAGTGCATTTTCCTCATATGTAAAATACCGTAGCTGTGAGTTAGGGTTAGTGGAAAATAATTATTCTTGTGAAAGCTAGAAAGAAAATTTGAACAAGAGAAGTTGTCAAATTCAAAAAGAATTAAATAACCAAGTAGTCAAAATTCTTTTTGTTTACAATTAGTCAAGAAGTCCCAAACCATGTCCAATTATCATATACTAGCAAGTAAAGTTTTTATGAAATATTAAGCAAGGGATTTTCTTCATGGACATTAGTTGAGAATGAAGGGTGGATAGGTTGCTTCTATAACCTCTAAATGCTCACGGCACCAAATTGTAGTATTGACAATACTTTGAAGTAAAATAAAACCTAACCAAATTGTTATTTTAAATAGTTTATATCTTTTTAAAATCTTTTTGAAGTCTACTTTTAGCATCAAACATTTGATTTTGAAAATGAACAATTATGATTTTTCTAATATAGATTATGTACAAGGGTGTCCATTGCAAATCTTTATTTCCTCATGTTGAAGGCTCTTGGTAAAAGGCTCAAATACACTAAATGTTGGAGAAAAAATTACATTTAAAATTCATTTAAAGAAATTGTAGAGCAAATTCTGAGAAGTTGTAAATTGATTGGGGTTTTACATGCTATGCCCTTTGAGCTCATATTTTTTGTGTGACCAATTATTTAGATTTGACATGTAAAAAGATGATTGAAAAACTTGAAAATCACTTTCATGGTTTTAACACCCTCATGATCAAACATTATAATCTTTCAATCCATAAGTAATTTTGTCGTGTTTTCTTTTCCTATGTATTTTTCAATTTGTGTAGTTTGATTTTATACAATTAAAATTAAAAAAAATTTGATATTACTTATCAAAATGTTGGTTTTATGTTCAATTTAGAGCAAATCCCAAATATTTCAAGAAAGGACTCAAGCATTTAGGGAACAATGAAATCCATTACTTATGATGAATCTTCAAAGGGTATATGATAATTTGAAGATGAGAGCTTCAACACTCCATCATTATCAAAACTTACATTAGAATTGTGTCTAAAGTAGAATTATAGACTTCATTCTACATATTACTATGAATTTTTTCTAAAAAAATTCAACTAACAAAAGTTGAAAGATGAACATAACTTTTATATCCAAAACTTGTTTGTGATTTTTCAGCCTTTGAAAACAAGTTTTGCATAAAAAGAATTTAGAAGACATTTGAAAATGTCAAAGAAAATGTTCCTTGTAACTCCTCTCTAAAATTAGTCCATAACTTTTGATCACTAAATGACCAAGGTTTTTTTTCAAGGAAACATTGTCAAAAACTACAATTTTAGAGTATGCTATTCAAAAATGAAAATTGAAACTTTTTTTGAAATTACAACTATGAAAAATTGAGGTAAATTATTTTACAAGAGTGTGAAAAAAAATTCAGCCTATTTGATCGTGCAAATTGAAAGACTATAATGTTTGAAATTGTAAGAAAAAAAACTTTTTTTCATTCCTACAAAATGAGGTCAATAGACTTTGGACCATCTTTTAGAAAAGTTTTTGCTTTATACAAAAATGAGGATTTTAACCATTTATAATCATACAATATTATGTTCATTCATGAAATTTTTTGGAATAACTAAGATGTCTACCTTAAAATAAATCACCCTACAATACAAAGACGTCAAGAGAATTATTAACACACTAGTCATTTTTTGATGGTTTCTTGTGCTATGAAGAAAAAAAATTATTTGAAATCATAAAGTGAAAAGGTGTAGACAAACACTTGAAATATTCAAAAAATTCAAATTTTTCACTTCACAAATTGTAAAATATTAGGAATTGAAGTTAAAAACTTAAAATAAAGTGTTTTTTCTTGAAAGTGCCCCAACATAACTAAGGTAAGCCAACTTGTGACAAGTAGAATGGCTAATTTGTCATGTTCACATTTTTTTAAATTAAATTTTTTTTCAATATAAAGATAAACATGAGGAATGGAGAGAGCACTTGAAATTTTATTGTTTTCACAAATCATCAATTTGTTATAAAATTTTGAAGCAAATTGTCCAACTAGCCTAAAACAATCTCTAGACTAGTACCCCAAATCTCCACAAAGTGTATCCATAATGGTCATGTGATCACCTATAGTAGTCTCAAAATATCCTACTATAGTCACAATATTTTCTAACATGGTCATTACATAAAGGAATAAAAAAGTTAGTTCTTATAATGAATTTACATTATAATGAATTTACAATGCAAAGGATAAAGGTCCTAAAGCAATCACTAATAAGTAAATAAATAAAAATCTAAAATATTATTAGGAGTTGTAGAGACACTAAGTAATAATTTTGTGAAGGGCATCGACAAGGGGATCCAAGTCTCATGGATTAGTATTGTATTTGAGTTGTATCTCAATTATAAGTTTCTAATTAAGTTTAACTACTGGGAATGGATGGAGTCATTGAAACCCTAAGGATGAATGAACAAACTAAGTTTGTAAGTAGTAGTCTAATTGGTTGGATGAGACACCCAATTTGGTGCTTTCTTTGTTTATGGTTAAAGGTGCTGACTTGCATGTGCTCATCAAGAAACAATTTGCAGCATTTTTTGAATGGTGAGGTTTTAGGGTACAATTTCTATTGAATGCTTTGTTTGATGTGCTTTTGGGTTTAGTTTGGAAGCAAGCTAGGTGTTTAGGTTGGTGTTCACACTATGAATTAGGGTGGCTAGTTTTTTGAATTCAAGTGGACAAGTATGACTTTTGTTGTCTCCGATTGGATTACTTTGTGGACTTTAGAGGAGGATGTCTTGCAATGTGATACAAGTCTTTGATCCCGCTATCAACATTTTACTATAAAAAGCCTAAGTTTTAGGTGACGAGCCCTAATTTTTTTAAATGGATTTCAAGTGACATCTAATGCAACAAATCCATGTTTTTATGTCAACATAGATATTATGTTGGACATTTTAATGATATAAAAACATGGGTTTGTTGCATGGAACATCACCTAAAAGCCATTTAAAAAAATTAGACTCGTCACTTAAAACACGAGATTCTTATAGAATTTTCAACAAATCTTGGAGAATTGAAGTGGAGATCCCCCTCAACCTGTGGACCACAATGTTGGATGACCTATTGGCAATCAGGGTTGACAGGACGTCCGGACGCGGACGCTGTGTCCGCAGCGTCCGCTGACATTCATGGACGCGCCGTCCGCCCCGCCTGTTCACCCCGCCCCACCCGTCCGCCTCGATACCCATCCGCCCCGGTACAGCCGTCCGATCAACACGCGGACTGATGTGGTCCGCACGATCTAGGCATCTACCTCGGGCCGTTCGCCTTCCAACGGCGGGAGGGACGCTACGTCCACTGGCGTCCGGACGTCCAGGTTACGGACGCTATTTTGGGGCGGACGTAGAGATTCGTCAACCCTGTTGGCAATTGACTTGCACCAATTGCATCGGATTCTTCACGAAAGATGGCAATTTGAGATCAAAGTTGCAAAAAAAGATGGGTAGGTCAATAGTAAAAATGTTTGGGACAACCTTGCATGTTGGTGAGGTAAGATTTTGAAGTAGACTAGTTCTTTGTTCTAGTGTATGATTTAATGTGCTAACTGTTGTGATTTGAAGTTCTATGTCTATTTGGTTTTTTTAGCATTCCTCATAGCACTTCTTATCACTCAATGTGTAGGTGGCGCCCTTGATAGGCAAATGGCGTCCTTGAATTTTAGCGAGTCATGGTTCCGGCACCTACATTTTGTTTTACCTTTTCAAATTCTTGGAATTGAACATTATTGTTGTTGTGGGATTTTCCTTGAACATTTCTGATCTTGCAATGTAGGCCTTTTGATTTTGTAGTTTTTTTTTTTTGTCTTGTAAATAATTTGTGCTTTATTTTGAAACACATGCAGTCGTTTGACATTTGCTTCTTATACAATGCACTTTTGTTTCCAATCATCAGAAGTACTTGTTTGTATATGCTTGTGGAAATCGGTAGTAATGATTGTTATGGATTGTAGCATCGTGTTTAAGGCAATTTGTAGTTTTGAGGATGTTGTAATTGATAGAGCTTTATGTTTGGCAAGGTATATGGTTCATATTAAATCTTACTTGATACTACTTTCACTTTGGGAATTTGGTTTTGGATATGGTAATTGTTTTAAGTAGGAAACAAGTTTTGTAGCTACTTGCAAGTTCAAATTACTACTTGAGTGGAGAAGCTTTGTCTTAGTTGTATTTACACTTTTTATTCATACTATTGTCTATTGTTTGTTAAACAATACTTTCAATTTGGAACCACAAATTTTTTTAATGTACTTTGTCTCTGCAAGCACTTTATGTTTAAAACTACATTTTCAATTTCACTCCCTATTTTGTACAACAATTTTCAAATGTGCCCTTCTTCCCATAAGAATTTTATTGTGAATCCATAAAATGTATGAAATTTTTTTGGACTATTATGAATTTATAATGAACATAGGATACATGAAAATCTTAGAAGAATATTAAAATGAAGCCTAGGGTACATGAAATTATTAAAATTTAAAAATTTAGGTAAATGAAACCCTTTGAAAGTCCACAAAATTTACCTACATAGTCCCCATGTTATAGGGGCTTGAACATAGGATACTCATGAAGAACCTATATAGTGCACTCCCCGAGTTAAACCCTAGTCACAATTCTCACAAGCATGTAGAAAACCATAAAGCGACAAGCACAAGAAAATACATAAACCTTGTATTCTATGCGGGATGAGTGTTAAATCCAAACTTGCAAATGGTTGAGATTGTCCCTCATCACAACATGGATCAATGGTTATTATTTTATTTTTAAATGAAAGATCAATAGTATTGGGGGGAGACAAATTCTGAATTTGAGATTGACAACATGAGTTCAATGGTGTCTATTTGTTTTTAATGAATAAATCAATGACATTTGGGGGACCAAATTAATTCTATTGAGATGGATGGCTGAAGTGTTATTGGATTGGAGTAGAGACACTATTGCCTACTTCTTTTGGATGCATAGTAAGTTGGTTCTGTTGGATTTTGAAGTTGCCGGGTGAAAGCTCAAATGTTGTAGGGATCTTAAATGATGAGTTTAGGTGTTTGAGAAAGGAAGAGAATCTTATGTCAAAATAGATAATGATTCATAATTATTTAGTTCTTTATTGGATCAACTTTGTTTTGGACTAGGGACTTTTTCTAAAATTGTTCAAGTAATGGCTCAAGGTACAAATCCAACATTTCTTTTGGCTAAGAGTTGAACATGAATCTTGATTTTCTTTTCCTTTAGACAAGTCTCCAAATGCATAGAGTAAATTTCACACTAGGAAGTTTATGTGATATGAAAAATGGGAAAAAAATTATTAAATACAAAACAAACAATGTCTCAAAATATTGGACCTATACTATCAACATTTAAATTTTGAGTAAAGATGAAATCTAGAATTGTCTTGCATCATTGAAAAGAGGTTTAAGTCATCCTAGCCCATATTGGTGAAATATAGCATCATTGTGCTTTGAACTTTGTTGTGGGATCTCAAAATTTTCTAAACAAGTCATTCATAGAGATGTCAATTCATGCAACACTTGTAAGACAAAAATTTGCAAGCCAAATTTAACCTTTTGTTATTGATGCCATATTAGACAAATGAAAACTTCCAAGCCAACAAAGAGCAATCACTAGTTTCATTTCTTTCCTTTTGCACTAAAATTCTCATTTCATATGCATCCAACAAACAAAGAAGCAATGTTCAAAACATTAGTGTCATTTTGCCTATACTTCTCACAGGCACATCCTTGAACTTGATTTTGAAAAAAAAGAGTTAAAGGCATTTTGAAGATTGTTCTCAAGAGTGCATTGAAGGTATGTAATTGGAAAGGCCAAGCATCTTTGAGGTGGTGAAGCAAATGCTTGAGTTCATTCTATTGCAATATTCTAACAATTTACAATTATAATCATTCTAATATTAGATACTTTTTGAAGATTATTTGACAAATTATGCGAAGACTAATCATGAAGAGGTGAAAAAATGATGTAGCTTGATTATGCAATACAAAAAGCATCCTCCATTTTGGAGTTGTGTAGGCCTTTAAAATCTCATGACCAATTACAACTCTTATACACCTAGACACAATACATATCTATAGAAGATTACCTTGAGAGGTTAGAATTCCTTAAAATATAATTCTTCATGAAGGTTAGAATTAAAAAAAATATAATTCTTCATAACGATTAGAATTCTAAAAAATATAATAGGGGCTTTGAATGGGGTCATCCTCCTAGGATTGCTATTATGTGACTTTAGGAGCATAAGCACATGAGCCTAAAAAACTATACAACTATATTATAGGTATCTATATTATAAACACCTTCCATGATTATAGTGTAACTATAATGTAGGTACATATATTATAGGCGTTTGTATTATAAGTACCTCCAATGGTTGTAGTATATCTACTTATATATGTGCTCAAAGCTCACATGCTTACATTTCTATGCTCACTTATATACTAGCATTGTTGGTTATCCCCTATCTTCTCTAGCATCTCAAATGTTGTGCCATATATCCTCTCAAAAACCTCCCTAAAACCTTTCCTAACTAGTACCAAAATATATTAAACAATGAAACAAACAATTTTAAAGAAAGCATCAATGATTAACTTCTAAAGGACAAAGAGTTTTACAAATGAAATAATAATTTAGATAAGAAATATTTTATGCTAGTAGAATTTGTAAAGAACATTACACATGTTTGTCAAAAAATAAATATTAACATTAATCCCTAAAGGACCAAACTACATGTTTTGGCAACATAATAGTTTTGGGCAATTCACTACAAATAAAATTTTTAATTATTTTCTTAAAAATTTTCACACAACATGTGCCCAAGGAATATCTTTAAGTGCCAACAATTGTCATAAATTTTGATTACACGGTTAAAAAATTATTGCATGATATGAAATTTTCATTGTTTGGCAAGCATCTTGGGCAACTAAAGAAATTCATTCAAAATCATTTTTTAAAAATAAAAATTTGAAATTGATTGTCAAGATTTGTATAAATGTGGAAAGCTTTGAATCCTTCCACTTTGATTAATAAGATGATAGTTATGAGGAGTTTTAGTTTATAGGTAGTTTGTGAGTTATAGAATCTCTATTTCAAAATAAATTTTGAAGTCTTTATTTAATTCAATTATCAATATTTTTGAAAAAAATAAAAACATTACATGTAAATTATTTATTACAACATTCAACCATTGGGATTGAAAATTTTCAATTCCATAACTAAATTCTCAACAATTTAGTATTTTGAATCATTCTCTACTTCTTTCTACTTACTAAATTTTTTCCTATATGTTGTATAATTCCAAATAATCTAAAAATTTTCAAGTATGTAGCCAACTTGCTTTGAAGAATGAATTCAAAGAAGCACCATCATTTTGGACATTTTTCATACAAATGTGACCTTGTGAAGTGCAATTGTCCAAATTTCAAAGGGCCAAAAAAGAGATTTTTGTCAATTCAAACACTAATATCTTACAATCTGTGGTAGAAATTTCTAAAAAAATTTCCACATCTTCTCAAATTAAAGTACTACAAGGTCTTATAGTTACATGTGTTCAATTTTTTTTTCTAAAATTTGGCACTTGTATAAAAAAATGGCAATTTTAGAGCATTTTTAGTAAAAACATAGTCAAAATTTTTAGAGATTAAACAAAAATGAGGCTACAAGTAATCTATTCAAAATGGCTCAAAAAAACATGACACCTAAATTGAACATCTTAGTCCTTTAAGGATTACAAGGAAACCCCATTAAGCCTCTTTTGATCAATCTCTCCATCATTATATCAAAATATATTAAAACTATAAAGTTTTATTAAAAACCATATTACTTGCAAATTGATTGAAATCAATATTGCAACAATATTAAAATGGATTCAATTAAGGTCCTCCAACTAGTTCACCAACTCAATTATACCTAGCTTTTTTAGTAAAGTGTCTTCAACACATACAAGAACAATCACCAAAAGTACCTTCAACTCTTCCTTAGAAATGTCAACTACTACAAAGTCAAGCAACTCTTCAATGGTGCATCTTGTTTTTATTGCAACTCCAAAGCTTTGTAGCTTTTTTCATACTAGGGACTAGAACTCAATTTTTGAATAGCACCAAATGTTATATTCCATATATAAAAACTTACTCAATGTCTCAAATTCCTCCACCTTGATGTTCAATAGAACAACTATACTACCTAAATTATACAATTATATCCATTCAAAGTTAACCAATGCAAAAAAGTTCAATATCAACATACATGACTCAGGTTTAAAGCAATGACTTAGACTAGACCATTTTTCATCTACTCGGGACTATGAAGTCATCTCCACTATACCTGTCAGAGACACCAGATAACAATTGAGGTGACTTTACAATTGGCCCTACTTCTATTGTCAAAGCACCTTGAAGCTCATGGACCACTTCTGCCATTGTAGGCCTATCTACACCTTCAGGTTCTACACTTCGTATAGCAATGTCTAGAACTGCCCATATTGCTTCCATATTAGGTTTTGAAGCTTTCACTATAGGTGCTAATATTGAATCAATGTCATTGTCTTGGACTCTCTCCCGAACCTGTAAAACAAGTATATGTAACAATCAACAATGTAGTTCAATATAGACATAATCTTAGTCCTTATATGCTTTGAAAATACTATTACTAAGATGAGTGATAGATTATGTATGCCACATTTTAGTGTTGTCTTAAAGTATGTACTCCTATTTCATATGAAAATAGGTTTGAGTGACTCACAAAAGATGAAGAGTTAATATTCAGATGTTAAATGAAGTTCCTAAATGCAATTTGATTAGTAGTTACTTATGCCACTAAATTTACTCAATATATTAGATGATGATTCTTGCATGTGGATTGAATTTCATCTCCCCTATCCCCTCTAATGTATGCAAATACATGCAAATTTGATATGGACCCATTTTGACCAAAAATCAATATAACATTCATTCTCAATAAATCCCTATAAAAGATAGTTTAATACAACATGTATGCTCCTATATTCTTTAAATATTTTAGGAGTGATTAGAAGGCTACATTTGTAATTTAGCTTAATCTCATATTTATAATAATGGCATATAGTATTTCCATAAAATTGGTGTAGTATTATTCACTCAACTAAAACCTCACATTCATAGCAATCCTACTTTCTAGAACAAAGGGCAATTGAGCATCATTTTGACAAATATGTTCATGCTACAATTGAAATGAAAAATAAAAGAATAATCTCCAATTTTTTTGGCATAACTCTACTTTCCACCTAATATTGTGAAAAACAAATTATGCAGGATAAAGAGTTAGAAACTGACCCAATGGGCAATAGCCTTTCCCATAGTGAGCATGGATACATCAGAGGGCAGACTTCCGGTGATCAGTTCCAAGAGAACAATTCCAAAACTATACACATCACTTTTGGTAGATATGCGCCCAGTTGTTACGTACCTGCAGAGCACGAAATCTTCACATGTCAGTATTTGAAAGACATAAAGACATTCATTTGAAAAAGACGACCACATATGTACTTCACTCTTAATTTCTTCTACCATTTCTACAAAACAGCCCATCTAATATATAGCATAACTACACTTGTAACTGTAAGAAGTGCTTTCCAAGGTCTATTGTAGAGTTCCAGAACTACCCCATTCCTAGCATTCAGGCTCAAGTTACGAAACAAAGAAGGCAATCATTGATGCAAGGAGACCTCTAGACAACTTACTCTGGATCGATGTAGCCAAAGGTGCCCGTGATATAATTCGTCACTCTCGAGTCCTCAGTTTCACTCATTAATTTGGCCAGTTCGAAGTCCGCCACTTTGGCATCAAATTCAGGAGTTAGCAGAATGTTGCTGCTATTCACATTCCTGTGTATGATACTTGACCTACCCCCCGTATGCAGATACTCCAAGCCTGCACATTTACTAGCCACTCATCAATCCGGATAAACTGACGGCTCGCTCTGCAATTATCAGGTTGAATACTTTAAGTGCTACATATATACATGGAGGTTGCAATGGGCGTTCTTTTCTGACAATACAGCCAACAACAAAGCCCAACGAATGGCGGTAAATTTGGAGCGACTTGTGATCTACTAGCCCTAGTTAATTGTAGGTTTGTACTGTCAAAAGAAACCCTGGGTTTAATCGGCAAAGCCCTAGCCTACACATGATTGTGGCATGGAACATTCACACAATAGAGATGACTCAGAGTAGATTCACTGAGCAATGAACACTGATAACGACTTGGTAAGCGCGAGCCCTGAGCTTATTACCTTGTGCTGCATTCAGGGCAATGTGAAGGCGCCTCCTCCAATTGAGCGTGCTACCTTGTGCTGCATTCAGGGCAATGTGAAGGCGCTTCCTCCAATTGAGCGTGCTACCTCTCGCTGAAAGGACTATATTGTCATTGGATCCGATTGTCAAAGTTAGTCTTCCTCAGTGATCTTGGAAGTCGATCAGACTTAGGATGCACGTTCTAAACCGGGGAGTTCATAACTTAGCGTCCTTCTAAGTACACCTCATATCATTTTTCAGAAGATTTTACTTGAAAGATGAGAAGAAGCTGCATCTTACCCACTTTGATTCTTTGATTCATATTTTTCAGATTCTTATTGAATTACTTATGAGTTTTTGAAGTTGGGATTGGGGGTGTTCCAAAATCATCCCCACCTGAAACGAAATGTTCAGTGTTCACGACGGGTATACTGAAACTTCCGATATATAACCTTGAGTTAGAGGATGCAATTAAAGTAGGCACAATTTTAGCACACCCCAACTTAACCAGTTACCCCTCCCTCAACAACTCCAAACCCTTCAGCAAGCATAACTACAAAATCAAAGCTCCAATTTCTTGTTAAAGTCAGAGGTCTGAAGCTCACCATGTAAGTAATTGAATAAGGAATCATTGTTCGGGTCCTCATAGATTAGGATTGGGTCGGGCTCTAGGCAGTATCCCACCAAGGCCACTACATATTTGTCGTGTAACCGGGACACCAACTCTTTCTCTTTGAACGCTTCAAAAGCTGCTTTGGAATCAGTTGGAAACCTCTTTACTGCAACCGTGGCACCTGCCAAAATACCCTTGTATACCTTCGCACCTGTGCCTGCCTTAATACCCTTGTGTACCTGCTTCAGCTCAGATACACATAACTAGTTAACGTGAAAATCATGAAAATGTATCCGAAAACACCTGCACAATACAAACTATGTAAGTCCTTACATAGTTATGTATGGACTTATAAATCCAGTTTGTTTTGTTATGAATTCGGGCAGCTTCTATTTGACTTCACATTTGGGAAAATTTTCACGTAATTTTCACGGGATAACTCCAACTCATCATACTGTACAAGTGAAGCTTTGTTTCATGACATTTCGATAAGTATTGCAAAAATTATGATTCTAAAAAATTTTGATTTCAACTGGGGAAGCTAAAACAAACTTCTTAAAAAGGATTAGTGAATTTTAATTTTTACATGCTTTTTAATTTAATTGAATAGATTGGTATCTACATGTAATGTTTGAATTCAATTTTTAAAATTGCCAAATATAAACAATAAAATAGAATATATATATTCCTAGAACATTCTAACTATTGGGATTTACAATTTTTTCCAAGAGATGAATATGAAAATTTTTCTCCATGTATTCTCAACCCATTTTCCAACTTGTTTTCCCAACACATGTTATAGGGTTTTTTCCAATATCTTTCTTTCCCTAAAAATTCTGAAAGACAACTTTGCCTCTAAGAAGGGCCATAAAATCCTTTTTTGGAAATTAAGACACATCAGCCTTGCAATTGGTGGGGTGTTTCACTCTAAAATTTTGAAATGGGTATGCTTGAATAATTTAAAGAAAAATTAAAGTGAAGATTTGTAGCCTTTGGGTAAGAGTAATTTCAAGCAGTTTGGGGACTCAAAACACTGCAGAGCTTCCCCGGCCATCTTAACAACGGTTATGATGCATAATTCAGCCGATTGAAAGACAATTCCATGAGTATATTAACATATCCCAATCCTTTCAGTCTACATGTTACTAGCATACTTGCAGGATTTCACTAGCAGATTTCAGCGCGGTAAGAAACAACCTGACTTGACTGCTTTAAAACAGCTCCAAAGTAATAGATGATATTAGGTAAGAATGTAGCTAACCGTGGAAAATCCTCCCCGATCTATGATGTTCTTCTCGTCGAAATTATTTGTCATTCTCTTGATGTCGGAATAAGAGAACCTAGTAAGCGCTTTGAGATCGGAAGGTCTGCGTTTCAGCTTATCTCCAGAAAATTTCGTAAGGGTTGAGATGGCTTTTTTATCCTTCCTCTCATTGCTCTTACTCATTTTCCGTATAAAACTGCCAATACCTGAAGCTTTCCCACTCATCCTTCGTTGTTTGAGAACAAGTGTTCCCTGGAAACTGTCTGCTGTAGGCGAATCACCTTGAAGGTCCTTAATTGAATGCTCCTCGTGCCCAATAGGTACGTCAGCTGTGTGATGGATTTCCCGTGCTGATGAAATCTCTAATCCTCCACCAGATTGCCCAGAGGCAGCACTATGTTCAGGGACCAGCTCAGGTTCAAAAGAATGACTCAGTGATATCTGTGAAGATGACTCAGTGATATCATTCTTGTACTTCATCACAGTATCTGCTTTGACATGACAATTAGTGCAATGTTCAAGATCGTCAGTCTAAAGCGGTCTCTACCACAACATGGTTAGAACGCTCATTCTTATCGTGCATGGTATATACATCACAATTCAATGTATCAAAAATGCGATTCTAGCAGAGCACCTGATCTTGTGAGCGATGCTTGCAGGTCTTTCAGCTCGCTGAATATGTCTTCAAAACTAGGTCGTTCAGTCTTTTCGCCCCAGCATCTCTCTAGGAGGGTCCTTAGTCGTGCAGGGCATGTAGGGGGCAATCCAGGTCGCAAACCACCAAGTATTCCTCTCACCAAGTCATTCAGACTCAACTCTGGATATGGATCCTCGCCAGTCAATATCTGTGAGCATGCTAAAGCAAAATTGTAAATATCAGCCCTTGCCATGTCCTTAAAAGTAACTTTTTGAGGGAGTTCACCAATCATTTCGTCACTTGAATCTGAATCCCAACCGGAGTCCGTGGAAGACCCGTGCCCGTCCTCTCTGAACCCTGACAACCCCAAAAGCTCTGGCGCTCGCCATCGAGCCAGTTCCAAATTCCTTGCCCGACGTGAAACCAAAGTTCTGCTCTTCATCTTCGTCCAGAACAGACCAAAATCAGCCACCTTAAAAGCCATATTTTCGTCGAAAGAGTTTGAAGAGACCTTTCCATGCGACGTCACTAGAATATTCTTCGGTTTCAGGTCACCATGTGCCACTCCTTTGTCGAGCAGGAACTTCATGCCTTCTGCGACTTGCACCATAATTTTAAGTGCTTCTGGCAGGTCGAAAGGACAAACAAGTGGCGCTGCTGCACCAGTCTCTGAAACAGTACTTGATGGTGCGTTTCTGCCGTCCTTAATGAACTTGTGGAGATCGATCAAATGGGTCGTCTGAGAAGCAGAACCTGTACCAGAACCAGAAGATTGCTTTCGCCGTGAGTCCTTTATCTTTTGCATCAAATTTAGAAGGTCATTGTCCATCAATTCCACGACAAGAGAGCAGCTTCCTTCGTCAACAGTCCAGCAATATGATCGTAGAACATTCGGGTGATCGAGACCTACGAGAGAAGCTGCTTCTCTTTCAAAGATATAGCTCGGTACTCGTAGAAAATCTTTCCTGGCGTAATTCTTTCCTTCCAACGTCGTCTCATACACAATGCTAGAAGGACCTTTGCCAATGAGACACCCACTTTTCAAATCTTTCGATTGTACCTTCTTCATGGACCTTGAAATATGCTCTTCCATCCCGCCCTGACCAGAAGAGGAGGCCACAGTTCCATACGTTTCGTAGTAGACATTATCCCTGGGAGTACTTCCATAGCTCGCCATCGCCACGCCGTCCAATTTCATGTCCCAATCGGATGTCTGCGAGGAGTATCCATAGGATGGATCTGGAAATTCAAGCGACTCATGGGATGGATATGGCGCTGGTTCTGAAGAGCCTGCAGGGCTGCTGCTACTCGGTTGCTGTGCTGCTGCTAGTCGTAGTAGTCTCTGCGAAGTGTGCAACAACTCCAAGCTAAATTCACAAATTCACAACAGCTAGAAAGATGACATTCAACGTGCCGTGATCATAATCAGGTGTTTTTGGAGATATGGAACTATGGCGTGCTTACCGGTTGAGGTTTGAAGGTGAGGCGGATGTGGCCGCCGGGTAGTCCTAAGGGCTCGTCGGGGCATAGGGTGTCACAGGTACCACAGGGCTGTGGTTGAATGCATTCTTGAACGAAATTCTGCAGTAACAACCATGGGCCAAAATATTAGATTCTTGTGAAATTCAACATACACGTCTCTGAATTTTCGAGGAGATTTGACGGCTAAGGTTCTTACATCCAATATCCGAGAAGGTCATCGTCCGTCACTGTTTTCTTGCTGTAGATCTGGACCGTGAGCAGATTCGTTATAAGATCGTCTTGGAATTCAAACTTTGTGATGAAGACTGGATGAGTGCGCCACCCTCTACAAGTGCAAAACAAAAGGTGAGTTCGATAAGGTGCTTCAACTTTCAATGACGAAGAACTTTGGGGAGAAGTCATCAATTGAATCTGCCAATACTGAGTGCCTCGTCACCTGTAATGAAGCTATACCAACTGGTATCACAATACCAAAATCTTGATGAGCATATCACTAAGCGAGTTCCCGTAAGAAGTGGGTTGAAAGTGAAACTGCAACAGGAGGGGTACAATATGGACTTCCTTTTCCTGCACCCAACCAAAAAATCTTTCCTCAAATCTCCTCAAATCAAATAAGAAAAGAGCCACTCACCTCTCCTCACTGCATGAATTTCAGCTTAAGGTGATCGCAGACATGGTGATTCTGAAATATACTATACCCTCGGAATGTGCTTCACAACACCTAAATATGGCGCCAATCATACTCAGCTAAAATTCCTGAAACTCAACTTCAATTTTGAGCAAGAGATTTTTACAGCAAGTAGCTACTCAAAATTTGTAGTTTCTGTCGATTCAAAGTCTCCTCCCCTTCGGTCCAGGCCCCAATAAACAAAGGTCCGTAGCGTTAGCTACAGAGTCTTCACTGTCAAATCTCGTCGAACACTTATCTCTCGAGTTATCGTAGACGGGTGGAAATGATTCTAGAAATAGAAACCGAAATGTAGAGAACTATCTTTTCAAAATTTGCGTCTGGAGAAAATAGAACCTTACAGAATATTTTCATTTTAAAGAATCTGCCAAAACCTTATTTCTCTAATATACATAAATAACCAGTAGGATGAGCCTACGCTGCTCTCCAGTTAAGACATGCATTTTAGATTTTACAGCATCATGACTTGAAAAATGCCGAAACAAATTCTAATTGCATATTGGTCAATTCCGCAATCGCTATGTAGATCGACCTAGCTAAATATTCGGCATGAGACCACCGATAGAAGAAAGAAACTAAACTCAACGAGTTACCCAAAATTGAAGTGTCCATGATTTGCACCACACTCTCCACTTACACTTCTAACCGCTTTCCGAGAGGCATCTTCACGAATTCCAAAGCTCCCCAAACCCAGGCACAGTCAGGGAAGACATGATATGAAATACTGAAAGGGCTCCCCAATCCACGCAACTCGGCACCTGAACCCAAGAATGACACAGACTTTGAACCACCTGCGAAAACGTAGTCTCATATGAATGCAGCTACAAGTCGATGTTGATATAATTGAGTTGCGCTTGCCTTTCATTAGGCGCTATCATAAGCATACTGCTAAGCCTAAAATCCTCCATGCTAAATCAGGCCCTACCTGCAACAATCCATCACGTTGCATTAGAGTAGAGAAACTTTGCCATTACTCAGTCGATGACCTCAACATACGTCTCCGCATCGTTACGGAGAACGGCGTTCAAGAACATTCTCGACTTTTGGCTCAGCGTCAACTTGAACGTCTTTCATACGATTATCAATTACATCTGAAAGGTCTCAGAGAAAGGACAGAGGATGCTGAAAAACAGAGTTAACAAAAATGCGTACCGCAAAATTTGAATCTGGAATATTCGACCATTCTTCGTACGGTTCAACTTCCATAACACAATCGGTATAAGTGATTACAAGCATCAGAACTGCAGCGCGTCACAACTTCTAACCCTAAGAAGCGCAATAGAGGAAAGCAAACTTCAATACTGTCTACAAAATCTACTAGCAATTCAGACCCCATTAGAAATTCGTTCATCTAAACGCACAGATGATCAAGAAACTTTCCATAGTAAACTTACCCTGAGTAGATCGGCTAGGGGCGCTGCGGTGTAAATGCTTCGAAAGAACCTCGTGCTTGCACCACCTGCTCAGAGCTCGCAACATTCTGAGAATACCAGACGATAAGAAACTTCCAAGTTCCGATTCCTGTCTTAACTCTGCCCATTTCTGCTATACACTCTTAATAAGAAGATGGCTTGCCACGACTTTGAGGACCGGAATGATCACGATCCCCAAGAAACGTAAGACATCAGACATCGGGGTTTGAACTATTCACTGAACACGACGGTGATCCAACTTACAAGCACGCAACACTTGCCAACGGCCAGAAGGCCCAGGATCTCGCACTGCTCATGGCGGACCTCGCACTCTCAGTTTCGCACATTCTGAACCGTCAAAAGGGAAATTGATTCTCCGAAAACAAAAAAGGGAGGAAATTGATTCGAAAGCTTAGCCGCTTACCATTTAGGATTTGCATGGAATATATGGAGTATTTTATATGGTGAGGGCCAAGTGCCGAGGGCTACATAGAAAGGAGTAAATCAGGGAAAGCCATAGCTGGCAGATGCCGCCAACGTAGAAGCACCCAAATGTAAGGAAGGGAAGGGCTGCTTTACACTTAAAGGCTAGGATAATTTTTCGTTGACGTTGATGTGGC
Organism: Pseudoscleropodium purum; assembly: GCA_963969395.1. NCBI lineage: Eukaryota > Viridiplantae > Streptophyta > Bryopsida > Hypnales > Brachytheciaceae > Pseudoscleropodium > Pseudoscleropodium purum. The sequence continues at coordinate 20,856,033 of OZ017804.1, read as the reverse complement.
ACAAGTAGTGCCACATCAGCAGGGTTCATTAAAAAATAAAAAACTGAGAAATTTCCTCTCTAATCACACCAGGGTAGTTGCGGACAATTTCAAATTGACAGACCTTCCGAGGCCTAAAACTTTTTGTAATGCATTTCTATTGACGTTAGAAAAAAATAGGACATGCTGCCAGCAACATTCACATGTTAAGAATTGTGAGGCCTACAGTAGTGGTGCTATTATGTTGGATATGTGAAGAAACATCTTACTATCAAAAGTACAACAATGTCTTGTTGGAATGGATGGTTGTGTTGTAAACAACATCTAGAATAGCATGGATTTGTTTTTTTTGGCAACATCACACATAACATGACATTGTCACGTTGGCAGCGTAATCAGTTTCACCACGGTAACTTTCAGAAAGTTACTATGGCTTCAAGTAAACAACAACCCGCATGTTAAAAACACAAGGAAAGGGCAGCTCTTTAGGAATTTTCCAAAAAGTGTTGCTAACATGGATGCTAAAGGTTAAAATGGACTAGACTTCCATTAGAACTTCAAAGGAGCCAAAAATCTTGCACTATCTACACTGTAGTACTTCTGAGGAGGCTAAACATGCTACTTACTGAAAACATCATTTATTGATTCAATGATGTTCACAATGTAATTTCTGTGCCCATCTTGTATTCAAACAAACTATAGTATAAAAAATACTGTTTGGCACATGTGTTCATGGAAATATGATCAAGAAACATAATTTCAGAAGACATATGAAGGTTTTGGACTTTGTATTTACCAAAAACGCTCCAAAATTGCTATTTCTAGTATAAGTATCAAATTTTAGAAAACAACAACATTATTAGACATATGTAACTATAAGATCTTGTTGTGCACTGGTTTGAGAAGATGTGGAAAAATTTTCAGAAATTTTCACCATGCAAATGGCAAGATATTAGAATTTGAATTGACAAAATTCATTGTTTTGGCCCTGCAAAAAACAAAGAAGCTGCACTTCACAAGGTCACACTTGTATGAAATAATATCCAAAATGGTAGTAAATCTTTGGATTCATTCTCCAAGGCAAGTTGGATATATGCTTAAAAAATTTCAGATAATTTAGAATTGTACAACATATAGGAATAAAATAGTAAGTAGAAAGAAGTAGAGAATCATTCAAAATACTAAATTGATAAGAATTTAATTGTGGAGTTGAAAAATGCCTATCTTAATGATTACAATGTTTTAATAAACAATCTTTACCCTAAATTTTAATTTTTTTCAATATATTGAAAATTGAGTTAAATAGACAACTTCAAAGTTTATTTTAGAGTAAAAATTTTGTAACTATCCACAAATTGAAACTCCTCACAACTTTCATTTCATTAATCAAAATGGAATGATTCAAATCTTTCCACACATATATAAATCTAGAAAACCAATTTCAAATTTTTATTTCTTAAAAAATTGATTTCTTAAGAAATTTTTGGATTGCTCATCAAGCAATAAAATGACATATCATACAATAACTTCTTAACCATGTAGTCAAAAGTTATGAAAATTGTTGAGCCTTAAAGCTACTCCTCAGGAAAATACTATATGAAAATTTCACCAAAAATAAATAAAAATTCCATTCATAGTCAGCTACCCCAAATCGCTATGTTGCCAAAAAAATGCAATCTAGTGCTTTAGGGGTTAATGCCTCAAGACATTTGACATGGCTACAAGTACTAATGTGTTTTTCTTGATTCAATATCTAAAAAATATGCTTAGAAATAAGAACATTCTAAGGTTTGTCTAAATATGGCCTTCTGCTACATTCATGTATTGAGTATGGACCAAATGTTATCCATTGCTCACTTATATCTTTCTAATAAGATTGGAGACCATTTTTTTGAGTCCTTATCACTAGAGATGAATAGATACCTTCAATAAAATGAAATACGTGTGGAGTATCTCATAACAACGCAATATAGTGACTATTGACATAGAAGTTGATGAGAATCACCCCTTTTGAATCTAAAAGCACACCATATTGACAATCATTGACTAGCATATGAATTGGTTTCCAAGCATTTAGAATTAGAAAAAATGTCGAATTTGTCAAGAGTAGCTAGAGCTTGTCAAATAGAAATGACATTGTATAATAGGGAAAATCTAGTCAAGCAAAAACCAAAGTATATTATACCTTGTGGGGGATCTCTGAGGAGGTCATATAGAACTATTGTTTGAGTGCAACTAAAGTCAAATTAAGGTAGAAAAGATCAAAAATAGATAATTGAATGATGATAAATGGTGTTTCATTACTTTATTACATTTTAATGACAAATTATTTGCACCAAGTTGATGAAATCATTATCTTTAAAGCTTTTATACAATACAACATCCACTTCATAATTAATCTTTACAACAATGAAATTTTCACTTCAATATACAATTATCAATCACGAGTAGTTAAATCAAATAAACAAGTTGTATTCACTACAACGATAATTAATTCAATTGAAGGACATCAAAAGTCTACATCAAAAGGAGCTATCACTAATAGAAAATCCATATTTTTTGTTATTTTGGTCGTGTTGATTTGGGCAGAAATTTGTTGATGTGGACAAAAATTTGTTGATTTGGATAGAAATTTGTTGAATTTTGCCCAAATCAATGTGACTAAAACAATAGAAAATTTGAAGTTTTCTAGTAGTATGTATTTTTACGTACTAAGGATTTCCTAGACAAATTGCTTTCTTATACTAAGTTTTGTGAAAAGTCAAGAACTTTTGTATTGCCTTTTAGCCCTTAAAGGACAGACTAGTGGCCATGGAAATCATCCATTTTAGTACTGTGTGTATAATTGATACAAGAAAATTCAATAGCACCAGTTGGAAGTCAAAATACTATAGAAGAAGGCCCCTTTTCATACAAAATTTGAAGGACCAAAAGTTGCACTTTTGTCCTATACCAAAAGATACTTTGTCATTCATTAGATACAAAACATCCGCGATGTCATTTAAAGATTAAGCTTGTTTCATATCTATTAGTTTAAAGCATTCACATTATTAGTTAATAGAATATGTACACTAATAAACTAATATATTCATATTATTGATATTTAGTCCAAGTCCAAGTCTAAAAAGAATCTTACTATATAGCCTCCTTGTTTATGTTATTGACATCCTCATCAATATCATTGTCTTTTGTGTAGAACATTTAACTTCATATATTGATGTTTGTCTCTTTATTCAATATATATAATATCTAACATAAGAATATTATTCTCTATATCTTATATATGAAATTCATAATTTGTTGGTAGGTTAGAAGTTTATAAGGCTATTGTTTCAACCACTAAGATTCCATATTCTTATTTATATACAATGAATAGTTATTAAATTAATTTTCATATCATTGACATTAGTTGTATTTGCAACACTTTGAATTTTTATACAATCAATGCAAATTTTCATAAATAGTAATTTCTTATATATGTCAAAATTGCCTTTAGTTAGAATAAATTTATATACATTATTTGTAATGATTTTAGAATTTATAAGTCTCTTTTTTATATTGAAATATGTACTATTTGAAATATGAACATTTTGCAACTTAATAACTTCCAATTTCCTATTCACTTGATTCTGTAATCAATTTGGTTAAGATAGCACATTATTTGACTTATTCTACATGAAGCAATTAATTGATTCTTAATACAATTAGTCCTTGTGTTACTCGGAAAATTCTATCAATTAATTCTTTACTACTGGCTTCTTTCTTATTTAACAATTAGACTTCTATTTTCTATTTCAAACCTATTAACTAATTAATTAATTATTTTTTCAAATGACTTGACTTTAGATATTGTACACTTCAATATTTTGCCTTTCTTTTCTTCTTTCCTTTAACCCCTAAAGGACCGAGGCCTTTTTTCTGCCAAAAATCACTGAAAACTGCCATTTCTATAGCAAAGAGTAAAAAAAAATTTAATTGTTTTTTTTTCACATGTAACCATAGGATCTTACACCTCACTAGTATTTAAAATTGAGGAAAAAATATCAGAATTCTCCACGTCACAAATTGCAAGATATTTGCGTTTAAAGTGGAAAAAACAAGTTTTTCAGCACATTGCGGGACTGGATTTTTTGACTTTGAACATTTTTAACTGAAATTTTTTGCACTACAGAGTTTTGAGCTTTAAATCTTTATAGTGGATAATTGAATTGAGATTCTGGGAAAAAAAAGAAATTTAAAAAAACTTAATTTTCATTCTTAAAAAAATTATTAAGTAGAAGTAGGTATAGGATAGAAGGAAAATCTAAAATATTCATATATTTTAGATGGAATTAAAATGCACTAATCCCAATGGTGAGATTGTTCTAGCAAGTAAACTAAACCATGAAAAATTTTAAGATTTAATTTTTTTTTTAAATTGCATTCAAAAATGAATCCTACAAGTTATTTTTTTCAAAAAGATGCTCTAACCACCCGAAAAACAAGAATGTCCATAATTTTCTCATAACAAATTCAAATGAAATGAATCAAAGCTTTTCAGATAAACAAAATTATAATCTATAAGGAAAAAAAAAAAAAAAAAAAAAATTTAATTTTTTAATTTGTTTTTTACTGACCAAATTGCCTCCCGTCCCTTTGTTTGAGCTTATTTGTTCATAACTATTGTTCCCAGGCACGGATTGTGAATAAATTATACTCTCATAAAGCTTATCAGTTTTTCTATCTTCAAAAAAAGTATCAAGAAATCACAACAAAAATTCAGCCCATAGGTACCTGTCCAAAATCCCATTTGTCCCCCAAAGGGACAATGGTCCTTTAGGGGTTAATTATTGTTATGAATTTTTTTTCTTATTTCATTCAAACTTAAACACTTGTGTTCTTCATGTTTTCTTATTTATTATTCAATAAAATAAAAATTATTGACTAAAAGACTTTTAGACTTAAGAGTTATTTTTTTCTTCTTTCTTCAACTTCAATGGATTGTCTAATCTTCTCCTTCTTTTTCTAATTAGACTTTACTCAAAAATGCTTTATGAATGACATTCAATGGGATTTGGAAATTGGAATCCTCACACAATATTTTCTTGGAAATTTTATCTTTGCATCAAAACTCTTGATTCTTTTTATTAATTTAGTTGGTTATCTTGAGTAAATCTTTAGATATGTAATCTATACTTAATAATTTTGAGAAAAGGCACTTGACTTGATGGCTCTTGTAGATGACTTAATTTTTTTTTCTCCCCCTACAAATCATTCATTTTCAAAATTTGCCTTCAATTTAAAAAGCACTTTTCAATTTGAACCAATCAACTTAACTCCATGTCTTGGATCAATCATTGCTTCATTATTTCAAACCCCTTTTTTCAATTAAATTTTTACTCAATAATTTTTGGTATTTCTTAAGACTAAGGCAATATTGTTGGGGGTTCTTAACAAAAAATCAAAGACCATTCTATTTAACTCTATTTGGTTCATTAGTTTTTCAAATCTACTCTAGTAATTGCTTTCTTCAACTTGATTTGTCAAATGGGGGTATAATCTCACTTTAACGCTCAAATGATGATTTGCATTTTTCATTAAAGGATTTTGGGGGGGTTGGAAGGGCCATTTGAGGGCTGTTCCCATCGTTGTTCCCTCGGCAGCCAAGGAACAACCGCTATCAAGTTTTTTGTTTTTGTTTTTGTTTTGAAAAATTTTAAAATGATAAAAAAATGTTGAATTTTCTTAAATTAATTTTTTTAATGACATGACAGTTGTTGTGCCACATCAGGCAGTAGATGCATCTAGTTCCTAGAATCTAAAAACCTCAAGGAACATGCAGCCTTCTAAAGTAATTGAAAATCTTCAATGTCACCTTCTTACAATTAGATTCAATGTTGGATCACAAAAAATAGAAAAAAGAAAAGTAATACTCAAAATTTGAGAACTAGTTGTTCTTTTTTCAATTTAACCTTGCTAATTATAATATTAAAAAGTCACTTATTGTTTGATGTTGATCTTATGTCTAATGGACTTAATGTATAGAAAATCTTCTCTTTATATTTTCCATTGTTCAACTATTGGTAATTAGAATTAAAAACGACTCAACTTTTACTCCCTCTGAATTTATACTTGAGTAGGTTAATAGACTTTAAAAATTCAATTTACAGGTTCACTAAGGAATTTATCATTTTCTTGGTTGTTTTTCTTTAGCTAAGAACAACAAGAAATCTTTTAATTTTGAATTATACAAAAAAACTCCTATTTGACAAATTTATTTATTTGAAGGCTAATTCTTCTAAAGAGTTTTGAACAACTTGGAAAAAGACATCTTATTTTTCAACGCTTCATCAAATTAAATTACCCTATCCATTTACTTGAGATTTGGCAAGACAATTGGACTTGAGTATTTTCAAAATAAACCCTCTCTAATATTATCATGTTCTTTCTTATTTTAATCTTGTAAAATAAATTGATTTATTAGACTTACAAACTCCCTTAACTTATTTGCAGAGCAAAACTAATACCATAGTTTATGAAAGTTTATCTTATCAATTTACTTGACAATTTGCTTATGACAATTAGAACTAGGTCTTTTGATCATTAGACTTTTGTTTCAAAGGGAATTCTCTCAATTAATTATTGCGTTCTTTTGTTATATTTTCTTCAAGCAATTAATTGTTGTTTGTTAATCTAAGTTATGTTCCTTTCATATCACTCAGGTAATTAGTTTTGCAAATTCACTCTTTCTTTATTATGTCCGCTTTTAGTTTACAAAATTGCACTCTTAAGCTTGACATTAGAAGTTAAACAATTCTTTTCTTTCCATTACTCTCAACAATTTTTCAAAATTATTAGACTTCGTTGTTTCTACTATACATTTATTCAATTTCATCATGCTTTTTTTTCCAAACAATCATTAGACTAAGATTACTTGCTTGAAACGCTTTTATTTTCAGAAGGAATGATTATTCGCTCAAGAATTTATCATATTTTCTCCTTATAAAATTATAAATCCATTCTTTCATGAGGACAAAAGCAATTTCTTCTAGCTCACTTAGCAATCTATCAAGACACTTGAGTGCAATTCTTTCATGAAGTTATTCATTATCTTTTATTGCATAGAACTCAATAGACTTGTATATTCTTATTTACTAGAAAAAGAGAATTCACTCAACAAATTATCATGTTCTTTCTTCTTCATGGCAATTATGAACCAATTAGACCTATTTTCAAAGAGGTAACTTGATTATTTGTCAAAGTTAGCTTAATATTTTCTTTTGTTCTAATAAGTACATGTATCTTCTTAAAAAATGGCCCGAATTTGGCAACTTCTTTAATATTTGATCTAAATAGACACTTAGCCAATTTGCTACTCTTCTAATCTTGCCAAATTGCCCTTATCAAATCTAAGTTAAGTCTTTTTTACATTCACATGAATTATCTTGCAATTTGACTCTTCAAAATGGAAATAGTACAACATGCCTAATGTAAAAAGAGACAATGCAAATTGTTCAAATTTTATATGTCTACACTTTGTCATTGACATGTCTATTTTGAAATGTTTGGACTAACACGTGCAAGGCATCATGTAATAACTACTCAGCTTCATCTACATTTGATTCACCTCGAAAGTCATATTTAAAAAAATATATATTTAAATTCATAAAATCATGATTTTAAAATATTTAATGAATTATATCATTTCACAAAGTTTTGGGTCATTCAACAAACATTTGCTTACAATTCAAGTCAAGTTACTTAGTGGTTTGGTACTCAATCTTTGTATGATTTATGTCATTTCTATTATTCTTTTGCATTATTCAACAAATATTTCTACTCAAGTCATGTTGAGTTAGTAGTTTGTGTAGCACAATCTTTCTTACAATTCATGTCATTTTTTATATCCTTCATAATGACACTAAATAGGTACAAAGCTTTAAAATATCTCAAGCATGTCTACAAGAGACATTTATAAGTACACTAGTAGGGATTAAAATAAGATGATGGCATGGTGAATGACATGAGTGAACTCTACAAAGGTGAAAAAGAGACCCAACAATCTAGGAAATGGGGCTACATCTTCTTTCATAACATTTTAAAACTTCAAGAAGTCCATTGACTCTAATGCATTGCAAAAACCTTTTACTTCCAAAATTTGTTGAAAATCTTTAATTGCAAGCTCCTCCCATGGTACAATAATGAGTTTATCCCATCTAAGGTAGAACCAACCATTACCAACCAATATCCCATCAACAATCAATAAGAAGGTTGAAATTCAAGAGAAGTGATTAATTTCCAACCATCAATTCTTTAGTTTCCAACCATCAATTCTTGGTTTCCAACCATCAATTCTTCCATTCTTGTCATGACACATGTACTTGGTTTGGAGTGCTAAAGTGAACAACAAGCAATCTCTTAGATGAATGATTTTGGAATAATTTAAACATTGGACATGGGTCTAAACCAACTTTGGCTTTCAAAATTCATAAAATTTTTAGTTTAAGCTATAAAATTACCAAAATTTCTGCAATCCCCATCATTTCTATCAATACACCTTTGAAAATGTTTGCTCTACCTTGCACTATTCTAGATCATGTCCACAACTGCTTATTTGATTGGTTATAGATGGATCTACTATATAGTCAAACTATAGAAGCTAGGGAGACCCCAAGAATGATATACAAACAAGTAGGCTCTGTCCCTGTAGCACTCGCTTGCTTTTCGAGCAAGGTAGATGCTCGAACTTCCTCCCGGCACTTTCTGTCAATGCAAAGCCTCCCTTCTCTTCGGTCCAGAACCAATAAAGAACACATCAACGTGGGCGCTGCATCCACCGGTACATGAAAAACTGACCAATTCTATTGAATTTTTTTCAATAAAACCAGTGAACCATTCACCAACATTGACCATGCACCCACTAATGTCAGTCGATGACATTCCCCGGTCATATACGGCCACAGCTTAGCATTTTAGGGAATCTAAATCCCCTCTTTCTGGAACCTTTCTTTGACGTTTCATAGACGCTCGGAAGGCTGGACACCTGATCAATCACAAAATATAAGACACAAAAAAAATTACGGTCAGGTGAAAGCCTTAAAACGGAAGCAATATCATAGCTTCATCAAAACTCTTGTTGGGTGAACTTCAGAGTTATTGCTGTCGAGAACCAAGCTGAAACTGTGAACGGGTGGCTTCTAGAGAGGCTTCCAGACATAAAAGCAGAACTGTAAACGAGTTGACTTCTAGATCCGGCAGTCTATTCTGATTTCATCCTTCAAAATTTACCTACACAAGAGTAACCTCCCTTCACATATATGTGATGAAAGACTTCAACCTGCTTTATTAGTAAATTCTGCACAATTCTAATCCCATTCTGATTCATTTCTGGCCTTTTTTTAACAGCTCTGGACAATTGCTGGAGCAACTCAAATGATGCGCAGAAGACTTGTAACTAGTGAGGGTAAAAATACTTGAGTTCATCATTGACTGCAGTCACAGTCGCATTCGCTTGTTGGCCACTTGGTCACTTCATGATTAAATCTGGAGTTAGTTTGCTCTAATTCATCTTCTGCGAATTTCAAAACCAAAGTGTCGCATACATTTATGCAATCAGATCAAACTCAAGTCTCCAAAGTACGTCCACTGGTTCAATGTATGCGATATCCTAAATTTTAACCAATCAATTCCACCCTAATCAGATATCTCCGAAAACAGTGTGGGAAGCAAGTGGTAACACACCTGAGCCAGTCCATCATCAACAGCATCGTCTTGAGCCAGGGGAACGACATGTGCTTCAATTATCATATCCTGAGAATTCGCAGATTAACAGAATTACACGAGGAGATCCTTCATTGATTAAATTGAGAGATTGAAACCTAAGTATTAATTTTCAGCTCCACTATCAACGAATAAATTCTGATTTCTGCAGCAACAGTGAGGGAAGAATGTGGCCAAAATTCCAGAGAGGCACCATTGATCGCATTTGCTTGAGGTGATCGTGCCAAGGCATGTGCTGCGATTCTAGGATTCTGAGATTACATTGGAACGCAACCATAGAAGAAATTACATTGGAACGCCATTCACAAGAAGAGCTCCTTCATCATTCTAGACTGAGATTGAGAAACAGAATTAGGTTAAATTTCGACCTAGTCATTCTGCCGTTCACAGATTATTCTAACAAAACTCTGCTCTCAGTAGAGAAAGGCGTATCTGATCAATTGGTTTACCTGATATAGCGAATGGTAAATGCTTTCGAGCCGAGTGGTGACCTCTGAGAACTCAGGTCGAGCGGAAGACTCACGATGCCAACAACTTTCCACAAGTCTCATCAAGTCCGGGTCGTTCCAAAATTTAGGTCTGCTGCAAGCTTCTCGGAGAGGCGGTCTCATGCCTGCTATGACGCCCTCCTTTAAAGCTTGACGATTAGAAACGCCTCGGTAAGGTACAAACCCTGGGACGCCCTCCTTCGCAACACGAAGTTTTCGAGATTTTTCATAAGGCACAAGACCTGTGAGAACCTGAAATGCTAGAATGCCGAAGCTGTACACGTCGATTTTCTTAGGAAATTCGATTTCCACATTCCTCTCAGGGAAAAGTTTCTTCTCCAAGAGTTCCGGTGCTTCGTACATAGTAGTCCCTCCGCCCGGATTGAAGACAGAGCTGGAATTCAGTTTCAGAATCCTGGCGCTACCAAAGTCGGCAACCTTGACAAGGAACTGACGGACATCTCCTAAAACCTCACACTCGCTTACAAGGATATTCTGCGGTTTCAGATCCCCGTGTATCACAGGCTCGGCCAAGTCATGCATGTGTGCCATGGCCCTTGCAATCTGCAGTAAAATGTCAAGCGAATCCAGGCGGGAAAATGGCGACTCGCTGCGACCTCTCTCACGGACTCTATCTTCAATCAAAAGATGAAGATCACGATCTAGTAATTCCATCAACAGAGAGAGCTCCTTCTCATCTGTGGACATGGACATCCCAAAGCTGTATACAACGTGCGGATGGGAAAGCCTTAGCACAACTTCAAGTTCTCTATCGAAGGTGTCTTTTCTGTTGAATAATTTTCTGGCGAACGTACCTCCACGGCACGATATCTTCCAAACATCCGCTTGGTTACCTCTTCCAAAATTGCGGTTCTGCACCTGGACATCGTCAGGTCGGATATTCCAAAATGGTCTCGAACTCGTCTCTTCGTCACCATCTGTTTCGTGCAACTGGTTGGCAATAGCGTATTGTGCTTCTCTCTCCTCCCACTCGTTTAACTTCTCGACCAACGACTTATCTTCTGACACTGCAACCTCAAGAAACGTTGAAGGAAAATACAACCTCTTGCTTGCAACTTCACTAGCCGCCTCATCTCGAACGGCTTGGAGCTTCGGCCAGTACGGATGGCATGGCACAACGATACTACGGATGGTGATGCTCGAGACATGTGTGGTACACGGTTGCTGGATCGCTTCATTGGAAAAGAAAGCCTTAGGATGCTTGTTACAGGTGATAACTGTTCTTAGCCACTGGCGCTTAGAAACGCTTAGAAAAAATTCCTCGGAACAATTTGCAACTAGACAAAGATCTTTCAAGCGCTGCACGCGCGCCCCTCTCAAATCAGGAAAACAGTCTTCTAGTTCTTGAGACAGCCTTACAAACTGAGATGTATTAAGCTGGCTGCAACCTACGGCTCCTAACCACTCAATCTGCAGGGTTTCGCATAATCGCTCACAGCTGTCGATGAAATTAGGAATGCCGAATGGTACTGTGTTTCTTCTTGAACCCTGGGCAAGCTCAAGGTGGTGCGACATTGTGTCTGGGATCTGACAAGTACTCTAGTTCAAACCTCTTGGTCGTGAAATATAAAGCAGTTCCTCCGTTGCGACTGCTCACTTAGGAAGAGGCGAGGGCTGAGGACACTAGGTTCTATCTCTCCGCAAGGGCGTACACCGGAATACAGGGCACGTTTGCACCATATCAAAGGGCTCAAAGGAAACAGGAAATAGCGCAAGGAAATAGCAATCAAGAAGGAAGACGAAGTGCGTAAGAACTGAGCGGGATAAACCGAAAGGCGCAAGCTGGACATCCAAGCAAATTGACGTTGAAATTGACGGTTCGGTCCTTTACTAAGTTAAGAAGCATTTAAACAACATGCGGTATCGGCGAGTTATCGCTTTCCCTGATTCACTTCTTGCTGTCCAGCCCTAGCTACCTCATAAAATTTACTTTATTCAAAGCTTAAATGGTAAGCTCAAGCATCAGTCCGCGTTGGCAGATACTGTTCACCTTAAAGTGTTGACGTGAGTCAGGCCCGCATGTAGGCATCATTGCGAGGTCGACGAGAATTGTTCGCTGTGCGTTTGGTCACCGTTTTTCGTTTCTTGGGGTCGTGCATGCCTTGGAGCATTCGGGTCCTCAGAGTCGAGAGGATCCATCTTCTTACTAAGTTAGGTGTCTATTGCAGATATGGGCAGAGTTAAGACAGGAATCGGAACTTGGAAGTTCTTCATCATCTGGCGCTTTCCGAAGGTTGCAAGGTCTTAGCAGATGGTTCGAGATAGAGTCTTTTTCGAAGCATGTACACCGGGATGCGTCTAGCCGATCTTCTCACGGTAAGGCTTCTGCGGCAAAAGTCCTCTTATTGATGTAGTGTTCATCGGTGCGTTTTTTAGGGTTGATTTTGTAAAGTGTTCTGATTTGTTGAGAACTCTGTTGTATTGAAGTTTGTTGTCGTCTTTAGAACGTTTTAGGGTTGGAAGTTGGCACAAGCGGCTGTTCCAGGTGTATGTAATCTCTCACGTCGATTGTGTTATGGAAGGAGAAGCATCGTTACGAAGAATGTCGAATGTTCCAGATTCAATTGTTTAAGTCTGCGTTTTTGCTAGCTATTTTTTGCATTTTTTCTGTGTTTTTTCGGCATCCTCTGTTCTAGAGGTGTAATCTCTCAAATGTAATTGATAATTGTTGGGAAAATTGTTCATGTTGACTTTGAGCTAGAAGGCTAGAAAATTCTCAGACCCCTTTCCTTGTAACTATGAGGAGAACACACATTGTCAAGGACATGGACTGAGAGTTAAGGCAAAGTTTCTATGTTGTAAAGCAACGTTGCTTGACTCAGGTAAGCTTAGCCCCTTGCATGTGATGGCGTCTGGTGGAAGGCAACAACTCACGCACTCCAAACAGACACTCACAGCTTGCATTGATAAACAATTCCGCATCCGTCGATGGTTCAATGACCGCTGTAAGTATCATTCTTGGATTCAAGTGGAGAGTTGCGTGGATTGGCGATCCTTTTCAAAATGTTCACCATATGTGCACTGAGTAGGCTTGGTTTTTAAGAGGCAGATTTTGTTGTAGGCACACAGCTAGGGTTTTGAAAGAGTATGAAGTGTGAAATTCTGACGCACATGTGACTCGTTTTGTAACTCTCATATGGTCTAGATTCACAACGGCAGGCACCGATTGTGGCCATCATAAAAACCGTGGGTGTACGCTTCGTACTGAGAACATCGACCTTAGTTTCGGTCAGGAAGACGGTGGAGTTGATCTGTGACCAGCTTTTTCTCTGTTGTGAAGTACTCGTAACAATCAAGTCTAGCTGGCTGGGGTTTGTTGGTAATCTCTGGTGACCATCAGTTAGGTTTCGTTCTAGAGAACGGTCCCTCACTGGAGGTTGGGCATTAGCAGCTTTTTTCTACCAATTTGATGGTAGACAATAGTACGAAGCGATGATGTTGGAAGAGTATGTTGTATCCATGAAGAAAGTACAATCGAAAGATTTGAAAAGTGGGCGCCTCATAGGGAAAGGTCCATCTAGCGTTGTGTATGAGACGATATTGGCGGAGAAGAAATACGCCCGGAAAGACTTCCTACGAGTCCCAAGCGATATCTTTGAGAAAGAAGCCGCTGCTCTCGTAGGTCTTGATCATCCGAACTTGGTGCGAACATTTTGCTGGGCGGTTGACGAAGGAAGCTGCTCTCTTGTCGTGGAATTGATGGACGATGACCTTCTGAATCTAATGCAAACGAGGATGGACTCACAGCGAAAGAATTCTCAATCTTCTGGTTCTGCTACTCAGAGAAGCCATGTGATCGACCTCCACAAGTTTCTGGAAGTTCGAAAGAGCGTTGCTGGAGATACTGCTTCGAAATTTGTTGCGACGCCATTTTTTAATCCTTTCACCGTGCCTGAAGCCCTTCAAATCATGCTGCAAATCGCAGAAGGCGTGAAGTACCTGCACGAAAAATTAGTGGCACATGGTGACCTAAAACTGAAGAATATTCTAGTCGCGTCGAATGAAACGGTGTCTGCAAGCTCTTTGGACGAAAATATGGCTTTTAAGGTGGCTGATTTTGGTCTGTTCTGGACGAAGATGAAGAGCAGAACTTTGGTTTCACGTCGGGCAAGGAATTTGGAACTGGCTCGATGGCGAGCGCCAGAGCTTTTGGGGTTGTCAGGGTTCAGAGAGGACGGGCACGGGTCTTCCACGGACTCCGATTGGGATTCAGATTCAAGTGACGAAATGATTGGTGAACTCCCTCAAAAAGTTACTTTTAAGGACATGGCAAGGGCTGATATTTACAATTTTGCTTTAACATGCTCACAGATATTGACTGGCGAGGATCCATATCCAGAGTTGAGTCTGAATGACTTGGTGAGAGGAATACTTGGTGGTTTGCGACCTGGATTGCCCCCTACATGCCCTGCACGACTAAGGACCCTCCTAGAGAGATGCTGGGGCGAAAAGACTGAACGACCTAGTTTTGAAGACATATTCAGCGAGCTGAAAGACCTGCAAGCATCGCTCACAAGATCAGGTGCTCTGCTAGAATCGCATTTTTGATACATTGAATTGTGATGTATATACCATGCACGATAAGAATGAGCGTTCTAACCACGTTGTGGCGGAGACCACTTTAGTCGGATGATCTTGAGCATTGTACCTCATTTTTTTGTGTTTGTCATGTCATTACAGATGCCGTGGTGAATGACGAGAGTAGTATGACTGTGTCATTTACTTCACCAATAGATACTTTTGAACTTGAGCTGGTCCCTGAACATAGTGCTGCCTCTGGGCAATCTGGTGGAGGACCAGAGAGTTCATCAGCGCGGGGAATCCATCACACAGCTAACGTACCTATTGGGCACGAGGACATTCAAGGTGATTCTTATAATGCATTATAGTACACTAGATTGTTTTATTATTTTCAGGGCGACAGTATAGATATTTCTTTAACGGTTTTGTTGAGTTACTATACTTCTCATGTGTAGTGAACATTTCTCGGCTCTGTGATTTCTTGGAGTAGGCATTTTCCAATATCCACCTAGGTTTATTAGTTGTTCAATTAAGATGCTCGAATGATTCTTCACTAGCTGTGAAGTTCAATGCCATTGCTCATTTCGATAGCAAAATCTTACTATTGATACATGCCGTCATCTAGCAGACAGTCCCAAGGGAACAGTTGTGCTCAAACCAGAAAGGAAATCTTCATTTATGAGCAGTTTTATACGGAAAATGATAAGTATGAGCAATGTGAAGAAAGAGAGAAAAGGCAAACTTCCCGAGTTTTCTTCTTCCGACATCAAGAGAATGACAAATAATTTCAGCGCGGAGGATATCATACATCGGGAAGGACGTTACACGGTGCGTCACATTCTTAATTGGGTTTCTAATATCATCTATTACTTTGGAGGCTGTTTTAAAGCAGTCATGTCTGGTTATTTTTTTCCGTGCTGAAATCTGCTAGTGAAACCCTGCAAGTATGCTAGAAACATGTAGACTAAACGCATTGGGATATGTTGATTTACTCATGGAAATTGTCTTTCAATCGGCGAATTATGCATCACAACTGTTGCTAAGATCGCCCCTAAAGTTGAGGTTCAAAACTGCTGAACATACTCTTACCCAAAGGCTAAAATCTTCAACTTAATTTTTCTCTTTTGAGGTTCAAAACTGCTTGAAAATACTCTTACCCAAAGGCTAAAATTTTCAACTTAATTTCTCTATTTTGAGGTCCAAAACTGCTTGAAAATATCCTTACCCAGAGGCTAAAATTTTCAACTTAATTTTTCTATTTTGAAGTCCAAAACTCTTTGAAAATACTCTTACCCAAAGGCTAAAATCTTCAACTTAATTTTTCTTTAATAGATCGAACTATAGGAGCTTTTAGTTAACTTGTTCAAGCATACCTAGCTAAACTTTTAGAATGAAATACCTCACCAACTGCAAGATCGATGTGTTTTAATTTCCAAAAAAGGATTTTATGGCCCTTCTCAAAGGCAAAGTTTTGTCTTTCAAAATTTTTAGGAAAAAAAATCATGTTTCCTATAACTTGAGTTCACAAAACTTGTCAACCCATTGAAAAATGGGTTCAGAATACATGGAGAAAAATTTAACCCTTTTTTTTTCATATTCATCTTAAGCAAAAAAATAAAGATGAAGGTGGTTCTTGATGAAAAGAACTTCATAAATACCTTATATTTGACAAGAAATTGAAAATTGAAAATCCCATTGGTGAGAATGTTTGGATCAGCAACATATATCCTATGTTATTTTTTGTATTTGGCAATTTTAAAAAGTGAATTCAAATGCTTATGTGTAGGTACCAAATCTACCCAATCAAATACAAAGCATACTAAAATTAAAATTCTTTAATCTATTTCGAAAGTTTATTTTAGCTTCCTCATTTGATATCAAAATTTTTAAGAAACATGTAACTTTTACAATACTTATTGGAATGTTGTGAATCAAAGCTTCACATGTAGAGTACCATGAGTGCGAGCTATCCTGAAAATCCTGTTAAAAAAATTCTAATTGTGATGTCAATAGAACCTGCTCAAATTCTAAATGAAACAAAGTGGGCTCCTCAGTCCTGTACAATATAGGAGTTTTCATATATATATTTTCGTGATTTTCATGTTAACTAGGGTGTGTATATGTGAGCTTAAGCAGGTATACAAGGGTATTCAGGCAGACACAGGTGCCACGGTTGCAGTAACGAGGTTGCGATTCGATTTCGAAGGAGATTTTGAAGCGTTCAAAATGGAGATAGAGATGGTATCCCAGGTATACCACAAATACGTGGTGGCCTTGGTGGGATACTGCCAAAAACCTGACCCAATCCTAATCTATGAGTACCCAGACAATGGTTCCTTATATGATCAATTACATGGTGAGCTTGACCTCTGATCTGGAACTTCGATAAGAAAAGTTTCAATGTACCCGTAGTGAACAGTGTACATTTATCATTTAAGGGTGGAGATGAATTTGGAGCACTCCCAAGTTCCAACTTAAAAATTCATAAATAATTCAATAAGAGCCTAAAAAATATGAATCAAAACGGGTAAGATGCAGCTTCTTCTTATTCTTCAAGTAAAATTTACTGAAATTGATATGAGACTGAGAAGGGCGCTTTACAAACACCCCACCATTTTTGAATCCCCACCTTAGAACCTACATTCAAGGTCTGATTGCCTTCCAAGATCACTGAGGAAGACTAGCTTTGACAATCAGATCCAATGATAATACAGGCACTTCGGCGAAAGGGAGCACGCTGAATTGGAGGAGGCGCCTTGACATTGCCCTGGATGCAGCACAAGGTAGTAGGGCATGTGCTTATCAAGTTGTCATCTGTGTTCATTGCTCAGTGAATCGGCTCCGACGCAGCTTCATTGTCTGAATGTTCCATGCCACAATCATGTGTAGGCTAGGGCTTTGCCGATTATACCGAGGGTTTCTTTTGACAATAGAAACCTACAAATAGGGCGAGTATATAAATGGCAGTAGCTCCAAATGTACTGCCATGCATTGGGCTTTGTTGTTGGCTGTATCGTCACAAAAGGAAGCCCATCGCAACCTTCATGTATACATGTATCACTTTCAGTATTCTGATAATTGCAGAGTGAGACGTCAGCTTATCTAGATTGATGATTGCCTAGTGAATGTGCAGGCTTGAAGTATCTGCATACGGGGTGTAGTCCAAGTATCATACACAGGAATGTGAAAAGCACCAACATTCTGCTAACTCCTGAATTTGATGCCAAAGTGGCGGACTTCGAACTGGCCAAGTTAATGAGTGAAACTGAAGACACTGTAAGAGTGATGACTGATGTCATGGGCACCATGGGCTATCTCGATCCAGAGTAAGTTATCTAGAGGTCTCCTTGCATCAATGATCGCGTTCTTTGTTTTGTAACTTGAGCGTGAATGCTAGGAATGGCGTAATTCTATAATAGACTTTGGAAAGCAATTCTTATTGTTACAAGTGTAGTTATGCTATATATTAGATGGGTTGTTTTGTAGAAATGGTAGAAGAAATGGAGAGTGAAGTCGTATGTGCCTCTTTTAAAATTAGCATGTGTTTACGTCTTTCAAATATTTTCATTTCAAGATTTTGTATTTTGCAGGTACAATGCAACTTACTGCGTATCCACCAAAAGTGATGTATATAGTTTTGGAATTGTTCTCTTGGAATTGATCACCGGAAGTCTGCCCATTGATCTATCCATGTTGAATGTGGGAAGAAATCCTTGTATCACACATTGGGTCAGTTGCTAACTCTTTATCCTACACAATTTGTTTTTCATAGTACTAGTTGGAAGTTATGCCAAATAATTAGAGATTGTCCTTTATTTGTCATTTGAATTTGTAACATATTCAAATCATGCTGAAATGTCCTTTGTTTTAGAAAGTAGGATTGCTATAAATTTGAGGTTTCAGTTGAGTGACTAATACTACACCAAGGTTATGGAAATATAGAAATATGCCATTATAATAGATATGAGGTCAAGATAAAATGCATTGGCAGCCCTCCAATCACTCCTAAAATATGAAAAGAATACAAGAGCATGGGATACATGTTGCATCAAACCATTGTTTATAGGGAAATATTTATAGAATGAATGTTTTATTGATTTAAAACCCCCCCTTTTTTTTTTCACAGTGGATCTATTCAAAATTTGCCTGTCTTTACATTGAAGGGGATAGGGGAGATGAAATTCAATCTACATGCAAGAATAATCATTTAATATATTGAATATATTTAGTAACTACTAATAATTGCATTTAGTAACTTCATTTTGCACTTGAATATTAACTCTAGTCTTTTGTGTGAATCACTCAAACCTATCTTCATATAAAATATGAACACTTTAAGACAACATTTGAAAGTAGCATACATAATTTATTACTCACCTAGCATAGTATTTTCAGAGCATGTAAGAATTAAGTTTATGACCATATTGAACTACATTATTGATTGTCATGTAGACTTGTTTTTATAGGTTTTGAAGAGTCTCCACTTCAACGACATTGATTCAATATTAGCACCTACAGTAAAAGCTTCAAATCCTAATATGGAAGCAGTATGGAAAGTTGTAGAAATTGCCATTCGAAGTGTAGCACTTAGAGCTATGCATAGGCCTACAATGGTAGAAGTGGTCCAAGAACTTCAACATGCTTTGAAAATAGAGGTAGGATCAATTGCATAGTCACCTCAATTCTTTTGGAGAAATTTAGACATTTTTTTGGTCTTAAATGGGATCTTCAAGCTTTCCAATTCAAAGGTAGATGAAAAATGATATAATCTAAGGAACATTTATTTAGTTGTTGCCCTAGATTTTACATCATGCATATTGACATTGGCCCATTTTGCATTGGTTAACTTTGAAGGGATACAATGGTATGATTTAGGAAGTGTAGTTGTCCTACCCAACATTCCAACATCCCAACATGGAAGTGGAAGAATTTAAGATTTCAAGTAAGTTCTTATATTGAATATTTAGTGCTATTCAAAAACTAGGCACTAGGTTTTGGGATGGAAAAATTATATAGTTGGATAGCTATAATAGAGAAGGAATATAGTTCAACCTTTTGACCACAATTCATAGAAGACATGATAGGGGGAGGTCTCCTTTTAATCCTCCAAGGACAAGGATGTCCAATTTTGACCTCATGTTTTATTAAGCTAATTTGATAAGGCCATTTGTAGCCTTTTTTTTGTTCAATTTGATTATCTTTTGATAAACTCATGTAATGCTCTTCATTGATTTTGTTAACATAAATATGGCTTATTTGAATTATATTTTTCACAATATGATCAACAGAATTGACCTTTATTAAACTTAAAAATCTTTGTCCATTAGGACTTAATTAGATGCACATTTGAAGAGTTTTGTTTTGTTGTTTAGTATTGTTTGGTTCAAGATTTGGAGATTTTGGGATTAAAGGTTTAAAGAAGATAGAGGCATGAGTCCATTTGAAGATCCTATGGTATATTTTGGAATTCTAACCTTCATTCTCATGTTTTGTATAGTAATGAGATGTTTAAATGTGATTATTAATTTACAATAACTATGTTCTTTTGGCTTGTGGACATGACATGGTTGGCTTCATTCAGGCTCCTTTATGCAAAGTATGAGAGAAAATGTAGAATTGGAAACCTCCACTCAAGCTTTTTTCAAGGTATTCTTTTACAAATATGTATTGTATTGATGTGTATAGGTTTGTATGAATTGTGATTGGTCTTGGGACTTTTTAAGCCTACACAACTCCAAATAGAAGGCACCTTTTGCATTATACATTTAGAGTTGCATCATTTTTTTTCTCACCTCTCTATAATTATTCTTCTCATATTTTTTTAAGGCAATAACCAAAGTGTTTAATTTCAAAGGAATTATAACTAAAAATTGTTTGACTATTATAATAGAATGGACTCAACCATTTGCTTCAAGCCCTAAGGCATGCTTAGCCATCTTTCCAATGATATCTTTCAATGTACTCTAAGAGCAACTTTTAGAAATGCCTTCAATTCTTCTTTGTCAAAATTAGATTTAGAGCTTTGCCACTAATAAGCATATACAAAACAACATTAAATTTGTGAACTTTGCTTCTTCATTTGTTGTATGCATATGAAATGAGAATATTAGTGCAAAAAAAGCGGACTAGAACAACCAATTGCTCTTTGTTGGGTTGAAGGCTTCCACTTGTGTAATATGGTAGCAATATCAAAGGGCCAAGATTAAGCTTAAAGAAGGCTTGCAATTTCTTGTCCTTATGAGAACTTTTCACTGTTGTAGTGTTTGAAAAGATTGGGAACCAAAACTCAAGGAATTTCTTAGTGGTGGTTCTTTCAATTGGGAAGGTCAAGTAGTCTATTGTTTTGTAACTAAGGTCACTTTCATCATAGGAATTTGCTTAACTTAGTGATTTAAAGAATAAATCTTAATTCAATTAAATACAAAAGGATATGTGTGCATAAATTTCATTATCCTATGCTAGTAGTATGTTCAATTCCCAATGTATGCAAACTCCATGAAATGTTGTGCAATCTTATATTAATGTTCTAATGTCAAATAGTTCAAGTTGGTCAAATATTCTTATGCCTTGTAATACATTCCATCAATCTAATCAAATAGCCACGTATAATATATATGCCATCTTCTTTAATTACTTCTTCACTTTAATTTATGGTAGTGGTCAATTAGTTCAATAAGCTAATTAACTAGGGCTAATTACTACTATGCAGAGATGCAAATTCATAAGTTTGTAATTGTCAAATTGTCCTAGTATGCAAAGTATGCAAAAATAAGGAATTAAACTTTCTTGTTAATTACATTGCAATCAATTAGTCTCAGGTTCTTTCTTTCTCCATTTCCACCTACAATCAACTAGTCAATTGGTCCATTTTCCATAGCTTAAACTCTCTCAGTTTAAATATATAATTGTTGTATGGTCAATTGGACTTACTACTCTAAACTATAGCTAATTGTAGAGCTCTACTAAAACAATCTCTATTTAATCAATATTAAGGTCAATTTGTCAAGCCCTTGGCTCTTATATAATCTACTTGTCAATTTGCCAATCCTATTTCACTTACAACTTTGCTATTCATAGCTTAACACAACTCTATCACTTGCATCACATCAATTGACTAATTGAGATCTCAACTACCAACAATAACCAACAAAATCTTGCAAGTATACTTGGTTGATTTGTCTCGATCGCCAAGAAGTTGCTCAACTCTTCATTTGTATGTCAATTTGTCCATTTTCTCACGTAAACATAACCACCTTATCAAACAATTAATCCCTTTTCTGATTGCTAATTTTAGGCTTCTCACCTAAAGCTCTTGTCAACCATTGAGACTATTAGACTACAACTACAACCAACACTCACATACACAGGCAATTGGACAAAATATTTCACTAATTGTTTGGTCTTGCATTGGGTAATCACTCACTGTAATCATACAACCAAGTAATTAGACAAGGTGCTACAATTATCAATTGTACACTTAAATTAACAATTGACCATAGCTATAATAGTTGGACTATTAGACCAAAAACTACCAAAAAGGTCGTTTGTCAATCACTGAGATACTTCACCACATCAAAATTTGCAGACTATTTGACTTCTACAATTTTCTTGATCGCATAATTATTTTAGTAACTATCCCAGCTTTCTTCTCTATCTAATTGACTAACTATCAACCTATATACTACTATTTTCATAGACTAAAACCACCTACACATACCTCATTAAATTGTCACACTTATCAACCAATCACTAGTTGATTTATATTTATAAGATTTCACAATCTATTCATCTTCTACAACTCTCTTAATTGTCTAATGGACATTGATTATAATTAAAAAATTTTAGCCTTATCCGGCTTACATCTTCATTTGTATAATTGTCTTAACAACTAATTCTAAATAATACCAATCATTCGTAAAGTTGACAATTTGCTTCCACAGACAAGTAGAGAATTTTTTAAAAGTTATCATCAAACAAGACTAATAGACTTAACTCCTAAAGTTCCATGACTATGTTTTTGCCAAAAACACTCCAAAACTGCCATTTCTTATACAAGCTTCAAAATTTAGAAAAACAACATTTTTGGACACATTTAACCATAGGATCTTGTAGTATTCTATTTTGAAAACATATGGTAAAAATTTCAGAAATTTCCACCGTATAAATTGCAAGATATTAGCATTTGAAGTGACAAAAATCATTTTTTTTATCCCTGCAAAAACCCGGGCAATTGAATTTCACAAAGTCACATTTTTATGAAAAAACGTTCAAAATGATTGTAACTTTTTGGATTCATTCTTCAAGGTAAGTTGGCTACATGCTTGAAAATTTTTAGATCATTTGAAATTATACAAAATATAGGAAAAAAATAGTAAGTAGAAGGATGTAGAGAATGATTTAGAATACAAAATTATTAACAATTTATTTATGGAATTGATAAATGCCAATCCCAATGGTGGTAATGTTGTAATAAAGAATCTTCATCTAATGTTTTTATTTTTTTTTCCAAAAATATTGAAAATTGAATTCAAAAAAAGACTTCAAAGTTTATTTTGGGGTAGAGAATCCATAATTGCCTGCAAATTAAAACACCTCATAACTTTTGACTTATTGATCAAAATAGAATGATTCAAAGCTTTTAATATATATAAATCTAGAAAAACAATTTCAAATTTAGATTTTTGAAAAAAATTATTTTTTCAAATTTGCCTAGACTGCCCGAGTTGAGAAATTAACTACATATTAAGCTATAAGTTTTGATTCATATTTCCAAATGTCCTAAAATTTAGTGTGCACAAAAGATATTTCTCGTCTACATCTTCTATCAAAATTTGGGCCAAAAACATAGAAATTTCTAGTCACACATACCTGCCCAAAATTTCATTATTGCCAAAAAACACAATTTGGTCCTTAAGGGGTTAACAACAAAATAAGGAACAACGCCAATCCTTGGCTAATTGTCTTACTCAAAATTCTGCCAATTACTAGCAAAATGACCACTTCACTTTCTCACAATACTCTACTATGCACACACACATACAACCTGACCACTTGATAAGCTTATGCAAACACTTTTTTGCTTAGAAATAAACAAGACCATTTGTCATATACATAGCTCATTGCAATTAGACAAAATATAAAGAATAAAAGTCACTCACCGGCTTACTAACCAATTGACTCACTCACAGATGCTCAGCTCTAAACACAGAAGTAGACAATTTGACAAGCTCACAAGTCATGACAATTGGACAAATGCAAAGAGTAAAAATAAAGGAAACAATGCCAATCACTGGCTAAACAAAAAATACACATAATCACAAAAATTAGACAAATAGACAATTGTATTAACTTGAAGAAATGCACAAGTACAATTGACATAGGCGAGCAATCACTACAGACGTAGAGAGAGAAGGAACTAAGCCCTAGTTTATTAGTCTTATACTTCTTGGCTGTAACTAACTCTCAGCTAATTAGCTTGCCTATTTGTGTAATTGCTTTGATTCTATGCTAATCCTAACTTCTCATCTAGTTGTATAATGGCCTTTTCTACATTAGTATGTCTACTTGACCTCATTCTCACTCTAATTAGCTTTTAAGCTAAATTAACTGATCCATTAGTCTTTGCTTTCAAAAACTTCAAAAATAATTCAAAAAGTATGTCTACAACCATAGTGATAAAAAAAACCTAGAATTGTTTAGTGGGGAGTGTAGAAGACACCAACCTAGTCCATGTTTCACGTAATGGATTTCAATAATGATTTTTGATTAATTTTTTATAATTGTTTTTATTAAATGGCTTTAGATAAAATAAAAAGGAAAGAGCACTTTAAAAATACCAAAAAGTACTTCCTAACAACCCACAATCACCTAATAAAGTACTCAAGTTGATTAGGATAACTTATATGCCATAACATATTTAACTCACATGTGCAAATTGGGCTTCAAAAGGGCCTAAATTAGGCCCTAGCCAAAAAATATAGCACACTTCAATTCACCAAACCACCAAATTTAACATGTGTTTCATCCATTTTTCAATTTCCATGAATTTCAAGTAGCATCCATTTGGACCACAATGTACCTACATCCATAGACATGCATCCCATCCACCCTAGCCATTTTTAAGCCAATTGCATTTTTTACCAAAACCTCCCATTTCATGGACCTCTCTTTAAACCCTTACTCACCAAATGGAACTCTAAGGCTCACATGGGGCTCTAAATTTTGGAAGAAGATTTTTGGAAAGTGTTTTCATGTGGTTTCACACTCAAAATTAGTATGCACACTAATAGGCAAGCTTTATAGGCAATTATATGATTAGATTTTAAAAAATAAAATTTTCTTGTTAGAAATTTAAAAAAATTAGTGTTTAATGTATCTATTTTGTTTTTAGTATTAATGTTGCATCTCTCTACAATGTTTAAGAAGTTTGCATACAAGTGTTTTTTAGGATTGGAAGTAGCATGAACAACTAGGAATTGCATTAGCACACTAAAATATACTTCCCCAAACCTTAAGTTCAAATGGTGAGCTATCAATTCATTACACAATCCACCTTGCAATTGTTGAAATGCAAATTTTTTTATAAGTATTGATCATAAATAACTTCAAATCAATACTCGCATGTTTAAATCTTCAATGGTAAAAATCATGAAACCACTTTATTCTTTCCATTGGAACTATTTTCAAAGCATATAGATCTTAAGTATAATTTTTATAATCTCAAATCAAGTAAATTGGCAAGCTTAACTCAAAATTGGAGAATGAAGTAAAATTGGCAAACTTTATTCTTCCATCAATGGAACATATACGCATTCGAGGACCTCTCCAAGATCAAATGTATTTCAAGTGATAAATAGAGGCTTCCAATGGTTAACCTTCAATACTACCCCTAAATTTTTTTTAAATTGGTCAAAGGAATTTAACTGCCCACACAAAAATGAGCTTGAAATTTTAGATTGACCATATATGGTTAGTGAGGCAATTAAGGGTTAATGCCGTCAAGTGTGATTTTTGCTCCATGCATTTAGAGATTTATCTAAGGGGAAATTGAGCCAAGATGCATTCTTAGCCATTAGAAATGTTGGATTCATGGCTACACCTACTCTTGAGTCATTATTTGACCCAATTTAGAGCCCAAGCTTGAGGTACCACATTTGAAATCTTCTGACGAAAGTTCAACGATGCAAATGTGCTCGGGGCAAGCACTAGTGTCAACTAGATGTGCTTGATGATTAGATGGGTTTATACCCACGTTACAGTGCTCTTAGAAATTGACTGAAGGGGACTGTGAATGCAGGTTGTTGGACATGTCGCTCGTGGGTAGAATTTTTTGTGTTTAAGGATTACTGCAGTTACATACCGTTATGAAAATCAAATTGAGAAGGCCAGATTCTTGTGCTGTTTCATTAGAATTCAACTTGCTCATCAGCATTTTTACCTAGATCTCAAGTAGAGTTGAGTTGAAGCTCAATTTGTGACGGTGCGACGATGGGTTTAGGGTTTTAAGCTTTCGTGGTTGAATGTCTTTAGGGTGGAGTGGTGAAGACATTCAACAGGGAATACCTTATCCGAGACTCTTGTAACTTGGAATGCTTCAGAGGATGGCAGAATTAGGGTTTGATTCCTTCGCCTTTTGCAATTCTGCACTGACCCACAAACCAACTTTCCTCAGGGATGACCGACTAGATTTACTGCTAAAAAGATACTCCAGGGAATTCAGCAAGGCCAACAAGGAGCCTCTGAGCATGAAGGCCCAATTCGGGGCGTGAGGCCTGCAAGATGCTACCCATGCTGACTGCAATAGTTCTTTTCATTATTCTAATAATACTGAGAAATCTTGAAGTGGGTCGGTGGGCGTTACTATTACCGACAAGCACTCCAAGTCCCATCTTCACGGCTTCTGGGAATAAGCTTCGTCTCCCTCATTTGCACAATCGCAAGATGCTCACCAGCTTCGGGACACAAGTAACAACAATGGTGACCTCCTCAGCGGATCAATTCATTCGCTTGAGTTTGAGCAGATCCTAGTTCCGTTATCTTTAATTCTTCTTCTTCTCGCAGTCCCTCCAGAATTTCTTCCATTGTGAAGTCCCTCGCTGTTTCTCCAATCTGGAGGGTTTCTCTTTGCTAAACCCGAAACCGTCGACGCACCTTCACATATGTATTCTCCACTTCATGGCTTCCTGTTTCAAACGAAGTAGTGACGAGGAAGGTTCCAACAATGCTGCCAATTTAGTAAGAGTGTGTACCTTTCCAGATGGTAGCGCGGATTCGCTTCGACTGGGTCAGTCTTGCGGGGGCTCCTGCCTTTCTCGCTGCACGTTTCCGATGTGCAAGCTCAGGGACGAGCATTTCCCGACGGGCGTCAACAGGAGATGGATGTCGATATTAGGTCACTGTAATCCATTCGTTAGCGGATTGATGAAGGATCTTAGAATGTCACGGCGCAATTCTACACCTCCTCTTCTCTTGGAAGCTCATTCGTTAGCTGCTAACCGGCAAGTCATTGAGAGTCTTCGAAACCACTGGGGTTCCTTTTTCGGGGACTACAACCGCTTTCTCACTCTCGGCAAGAAACTCAACAGCGGAACCGAAGGTGACATCCTGGAAGCGACGTGGAGATGTGACGATGGCTGCCACTACGACGTCGTGGTGAAAGTTTTCAAAAGGGTGGAGCAAATGCGAGTCTTGTCCACTCGAATGCTTGAGAGGATGGCCGATGAGAAATTTGATTCCTTCCCCTTTTGCAATTCTGCACTGATCTACAATGCAACTCCACTCAGGGATGGCTGGTTCGGTTTAGTCTTGAGAAGATACTCTTGTAACTTGGACGAGCTCATAGAGCGCAGAATGAAACGCAGGAGACATGACCAAGAGCCACCGTTTCTGGATCGCGAGGGGAAGCATTTGATGTGGGAAGTTGCCAAGGGGATGCACGTCCTTCACAGGAGCAACATTCTGCACAGGGATTTGAAGCCGGCGAATGTGCTCATCCTAGAATGTACTCCAGTTCGGTGTTATGTAGCTGATTTTGAATGTGATGGAACGATTGGCACTGGGTTTTACAGATCTCCGGAGGTGTTGCGAATGTTGGCAGGAAGAGAGGATGCGAACTCAGAGATTATCGACTCATACGAGAGCCACTCTGATGTTTACAGTTTTGGTATGACTTGTTATGCAATTTGCACAGGGTTTGCTCCTTTAGCAAACGTTGGATTAAGTGAGTATTCCATTGTACTGAGGGGGGAGAGGCCTGTCTTACCAGAGTTCGTGGATCTTCAAGTGAGGGCGTTGATAGGCAGGTGCTGGCATGCGGTGCCTTCTAAACGACCCAGTTTCGGTGAAATTGTTGAAGAGCTTGGGCTTATGATGACATCGTAGTCAGATGTGCATTTGCATTAATTGTAACATACTGTGTCTTTCGTGAATTTGTAAATTGCTACAGAAAGCGAGCAGAAACTAACAGTAAGATACGTGAATTTTTTGCAGTTTGTAGTTGGTCAAACGGGGGTCTTCTTTTGTGTGATTTCATTTATTTAAATGGTGAACACTTACAATATTGTTCACTGGTTCTAGTGTTATAAGTCTTGGTCCTATCTGAATTATATATTCTTATAATATGATCAATCGATTTTGTCATTTTACAATCAGGAATTCTTGGGTTTGGGGGATTAAACTAGGACTTTGTGCTGTGGACAGGATTGTGCTTTCGACTTTGGGGAGATCGGTAATTGATTCCAATCTAGCCTCTTCCAATGTGCGTTTTTGTTGAGTTAAACTTGTGTTGGGTACCACTTTCCAAGCTTGCATCTCAATTAACGATACCAAATTAGGAGATTGTCATTTGGCTACACCGATGATATCTACAATAGCGGACCTCTCTTTGGTTAACGGGAAGGTGACTCAGAGTGATCCATCTGCTTAGCGAAGCTTTCCAGTTGTGAGAGCATGAAGCAGTCGGTAAGGTGACCACAGAAGTCATGTTCCTGATAACTAGCTTCATGAACACAGCATTCTTGAACTGAGTACTATAATGACAACATTCACGTGAAACAACGGCATGAGGAAGGCGTCTTGAACTGATATACGTACAATTTCACATTACATGTCCAGATAAAGTAGTTCAGGAATCTGCGAGATTTATCTGTAACTACTAAGGAGAAAATGATCTCAGCAGTCTAGAAGCAATGAACCAATTATCAACATTCTAACATTGCATGTGATGATAATGCCAAGTCTAAGTTTAAAGGCAACTGTGTCACCCTCTCATTGGTCATTGGTTAGTCAAACAAGGTCAGAACCATAACCCTCACGCTTGACTTGAGCCCTTTGATCAATCGAAGTACAAATCTACAGATCTAGAAGGATCTAGACTCTTAACCCTCAAACTTCACAGGTTTTGAAAAATACACTGACAAGTCAACCCAAGGGTTTAGGGATTACGGGTTAAGATTCACTGAAACGACTTGCCATTATTTCTTTCTACTCTCTTTAAGGTGCTGGGACAACGTGAGATGGTTCTCAGCTGATAAGCTTCCCAAGACTCGTTGAAAAGTGAAAAGCAAACCTCGTCCAACGACCAATTAAAGCCATAACAATAAATTATTTTGGAAGTGCACTAATCAGTGGACATAACTGCGAGCGCCACCTGGAGATCGGAGGAGGTCCCAGATAGATACATCCTGTGAGTGTAGGAATTCTGCGTGCTTACCCGTTGTCTTCGACTTCCATCTCGGTAATAATCCATCAAGTCATAGCGGGCACTGAATATGATTTCTCGCCTGAGAGGTTCGTGCCCGTTTAAAAAGTTCCCCATTCGCAGACTTCTCCTCCACGATTGCGTTGGTCCAAGTCCAGGAAACAGCGTTGCTACCACCTCCCTTTCGGTGGCTCCGCCGTCCTGTATCCAATCCGACAATAAGAGAGGTCATGGAATGGCATCATACAGCGAGACCTCTTTAATATCGTGTCCCATGGTCTCCAACTACCCTCTAGGGAATGGACGTACCCAGCTCAGAACTCGCTATCAGAGTAATGTTACAAGAATCAATTAATGTAATGTTACATACGTAAGTGATGATGAGTTTGACAAATGTGGAAAACATTCTAGACCATCGTCCTAAAGCCTGTGATCCCAAATTACTTCTTTAATGTCACTTCTACATCCAACAATGTTTTGTCACGATGATACAGAACTTTACATTATCACGTGCAGTTTGTGACATTATGAGAGGAAAATGACTTGTATTGAAAGCAGAAAGGGTAAGCCGACATGTAAGTTAATAAAGATATCTGAAACTTGTCCCTCACTTTGAATAAAACATTCGAAGTTAAAATTTACCGGTTTGTACAACAAGCATCATCTCTTGCATGTATTTTGCCTTAATGCTAGCTTCGAAATTAACAAATCCAAATTGTCAAGTCTACCGAGTCACGTTGAGATGGAATTTTAGTAGATAAAAAAGAATGTTCACCTTCCACCGCCTAGGAGTGATGCCTTGAACCAGCAAACGTGGAGCTGCGTTGGGTTTTCTCCCAATGTAGTTGTCCAGAAAATCCGCAAGTAGCCTCGGTGCACCTTTCAACTTCTGTCCCAGCGATACAGCAAGAAGGATGTTTTCTTCGACTTTCTCGAACATAGAGCAAAGGTGCAGAAGATCTATATGTACATCAGGATTGTGCCCTTCTCCCTCGTGCTCTGCCCCAAACCACAAATTGTCACAATCAGAGGAAAACACCCATTCTATTAGATTCTACAAAGGTATTGTGAATCTCTATGAAAATCCTCAGTCCACGTCGTATTAAAAACTACACATTTATCATTTACAAACTACAACACTCCTATTGGTCTATAAGAAAAATTAAAATCAACAATTATAATTTTATAAATTAAGGAAAAAACTAAAGCAAATCCAACATGTTGCTTTGTGGTTGTGAGAAGCATGACTGATTAGCTAGCATAATACAGACAAAGCTACAAATCACTGAAAACGTTTAGTTTAGAGACAAAGTAGTTACTTGGCATGTACAGAGTTGGGAGAAGCGAAGCCGAGCTTGTGTACAATTCTTCGAGTTGCTGCGCTAACATTGGCGACACCATGTAGTCGGACACCGCTGTCCTCAAACCATCAGCTACCAGCAAATATGATGCGGCCAACATCTGAGCAACCAATTCTTGTG
This sequence comes from Pseudoscleropodium purum, assembly GCA_963969395.1. Lineage (NCBI taxonomy): Eukaryota > Viridiplantae > Streptophyta > Bryopsida > Hypnales > Brachytheciaceae > Pseudoscleropodium > Pseudoscleropodium purum. The sequence goes on along the minus strand of OZ017804.1, from coordinate 20,825,086 downwards.
GTCTTACAGTGTCCAAGTAGTGAATTACCTGAAACATACGCATGCATGCATTAATTGCCTTGAAAACAGTTGTCGGCAACCCCGTATCTATTTGTAACAATAAACTAAATCGCATTCATCAAATAAAAGAATGTTCACCAAAACCAAGAATTCCTACACAAGAAGTGAGATCTATACTCCAGACTGAAGAAAGAATGAAGAGACTTTTTGGTCAGAGAAATTGAGGCGCACAGATGTTGCATAACAGACCAAAGATTTTCCGAATTTCCAAAGTGAAGATAACTACGGTTTCAAGGGAAGGATTCCCATCAAAGCAAAATAAACTAACCTTTTCTGCCTCACGTATATAATCAAAAGGAGGCTTTTGTGATTCTCTTGACTCTGCACCTTTGTTGTCCCACAATCGTCTCCACCACTTACCAGGTTCGGAAGAAAGGTCAGCTATCTCCCGCCTTCCAGAAGTCCCTGTCATGCTCTCTAATCCAACATTACTTGTACTAGCGGACCGGTTTAACCGGTGCTCGGAAGATTGTGATTGTACAAAGTCTTCAAGACTGGCACCTGGATTTGCGGCCTTGAATGCAGCCATATCTGTTGACAAACGGCAAAGCTTAAGTAAAGCTGTTATGACCCATTTAATAAACCGAAAATCACGAAAGTAAGGGGATTACTAACCTGATGAAACAAGTTCACTTCGAGTTTGGTCGTTGACACCTTCCTGCATTTAAAAACCGTATGATAAGAAACGAGATAAGGAACGCAATTAATGGTGGACATTCATGAACAAGAACATCTGCACTTTCCAATTACAAAGAGAGATGATTCTTAAAATATGTGCATTCCCTGATGGCACTCCAGGGTCAACACAATAAAATAAGATTGTTGTGGGTCCTGGACATCACGATATAAATGCGCTTTTTGAAAGGTTCATATGAGCAAGAAGTCAAATACATAAACAGAGTCTCGGAAATTTAATCACAATTGAGCGTGGAAATGACCTTATCATTAGGATCATTTAAATTGCGAGGTGTGCTTGAGCGGTTCTTCAATTTGGTACTATTGCCAGAGCTCTTACGTTGAACCTCCTGGGGAGAAAATACTGAATCCATTTCAAGTTGCTCATCGGTTGTGTCTTGCCAGTTCTCTTCTGAACTGCAAGCACTCCACCCAAAAATTAGAAGCAAATTAATCAGTGTGACTACAGAAGCAACCACACTCCATGCAAGGCTTAAGGGCCTTAAATGGCCACAGGAATTGTTTGTCAGTGTTTCCAATGAGACAATACTTCAGTTGGAAGTAATTTAAAGCTAATGTAGTATAAAATTCTAGAAAGTTCGACTGATGTACCGTCACTCATAATGACTAGTGGCACTCACCTAACATCATCTGGGGAATGATCCTCCTGACTTCCATTAGAATCTGAGTCCATGTTCAGATGCTTTGCCTCTTGAACAATCTCCACAACACTTTCTGGATCTGCATTTCCTTTTTGCGATAGGCCAATTTTCTCCGTTTTAGATTCGTCGTCTACAATGGTTTTACCAGATTTTTGTTGAATACACAATTGGAGCTGCCAAACACAGGTGGAACTCTTTCATTAAATGAACATGAAGTTCCATCCTTTGAAGCAAGGGGACACCAAACAGCATTGAATCGCTTCACGACTCTGAAAGCAGTCACAAATGAGCCTCATTTGAAGCGTATAAGGTTGGAAACCAGATGCTGAAAATGAAGATTGAGACTGGAAGCAACTTTCATACCAATTGCAGTTTCTGATGAATCAGGCAAGTACCCGGGTCAGGTGGGGTATCCAGAGCCATGCGTGGTAGCCTATCTCCATCATTCCAAAACAGCCGTACCTCTCGAACAAATTCAATCCACAGGATTGAGATTCCTGCACTCTTGCAATTCGATAAGGAGAATGAATTCCGAAACATAGTACTAACTACGTCTCTCTTCTAAGGAGTTCAGCCGAAAGAAATCATCTTTTACTACGCGACAAGAAGCTGACTGCAAGAGTCTCTAGAAATGCATGATTTTCACGTCTCCATATAATCCTCAATACAATCCTCCGTCAACACAAGTATAATTATTGAGAATTTCAAAAACCCTATTTGACATTCCTAGAATATCCTATTACTATAACAAACATGTCATAATTCTCACGTAAAAGAATGTCATTCTTTGAAATAGTAGGGACGGACATGTAACTATTGCTTTTAGGACACGTCTCATTCTTTTCAAGCACCAGAATTTTCTACATTTTCGAACCATTGCCAAGTCTCTTCCCTTCGGGGTTGCAATAATAAACAGGAAAACTTGAGGAAAACTGTATTATGATTTGATCAGGATGTACCTCGGATATTGCACCCACAAAATTGGAGTGCATGAAGGCAAAATCGAGAGAAGAGCGAGTCAGAAGGTGACCCCTTCACCCCATGTGCATAATCTTGAGTCATCTCTCCACAACCAGTAGTTCTTTGGTCTGGAAGACTTCAACAAAGAAGTTAACCACAAGCGATGCATGTGCAAAGTGATGGTTAATTACCAGCGAAAAAAAAATCTTCTATAGGAGAAATGATGAAGTACAATGGCTCAGGTTCAAATAAAGTTCGACTCCCTCAAGACACCACGTACACGAATTAAAATACTATAGCTTCCGACTTTGATTTGATAAGATAAGAGTTGCTGGTCAATAGAGCAGACACAGGTTGAAAATATGTCGGAGCATTATAAATATTACAAAACTACAAAGACACAAACATGCACATCAATACAAAAAGTGAAGAGGAAAGTTACCCTCTTGAAAAATGTCTTTGAGGACCCGATCCACTTCGACAGGGTCAGGAAGGTCTAATGATTGAGTTATGTGTTGAATGTAAGCCTTATCCGCTGCAGTAAGTAAAAACACGCATCATGAAAGGAGACCATGTAATCCACAATCGACACCACTTTTAGGAATTTAACCCGCGAGGTGCTCAAATCGCAAAAAAATGTCCACTTTCATACTTGAAGAGTGGAAATAAATCACTTAGGGAGCTTCAAGGAAAGTAACAAAGAAATCATATCCAACATTCTGGAGAGGAAGAAATATGTTTTTGAAGTTACTACAGTCAACTATTGAACAGTAGAAATATGTTTTCCAAGTTCATATAATTTTTGCTTGGGCACTTGGGAGTTATAAAATTGATGTCAGTTGCAAAAAACAAATATGGACGATTAATTAGCCTGAATTCAGATCCAGGGAAAAATCTTTTACCAGCAGCGAAGTCCTCCACAAAATTCGCTTCATTAGCCACATGAAAGGCCAGCACCAGAGATGGAAGGCGACCCGCAAAGCCAACTGACTCCTCTTTTTCACGAACTTTTCTGCACAATCATAATTGCCTTCAAAATAGGTTCCTGATATCAGATTCAAGGAAATTCGTAATGCATAATGTGTGTATGTATGCGTGTGTGTGTCTATATATATATACTTATCAAACAACTATCTCCAAGAAAATTATCAGAGAAACTAAGTAGCTGATGTGCGAAAATGCGCACTCTTTCGGAGTGTCTACTAGTGATAATAGCCATTTGTCAGCGTCCAATGTTGATGCGTTCTCATGCTCAGCCATCTCTAAAGAACTCGTAACTGTCCGTCGCCTCCATGTTGTGACAAGCTCAAATCCTGTAAAACAATCTTGAATCAACTGGAGAGCACCAAACACCATACTTACAACTACGCAAATCCCCTTTACCACTGCTCTTCACCCCAAAATGGTCCAGAAAGAATTACACTGAACACCACATAATGTGGAGGTCTCAATTGCAGTGGGTGAAATTTAATGTGGTCCACAACAAGTATATCCAAGGAGGTCATAAGCGCTTCCAAGGGCGTCATCAGTGCCACACTAAATTTGAAAAAGACATATTATTGCGGCCAATTGTCATTACCGTGGTCCTTAGCATACGATGTATTTGGTACCTTTAACAGGGTCATCCAACGAATGCCAATCTGCCCAAGGACAGCCAGAGTCCCAACTTTTCACTGGTACTTGTCGGCCTTCTGCATCCACATCGATATCATTTGGAGATCTTGGAGCAGGTGTACGATACGTCAGTCGCATCGTGAATTCCACATTTACGTTAGGAGACGTCAAGTCTTCTACTGTTTTAAAAGCCTGAAAACACGAAGTAAAGGAAACCAGGATGCTAAATCAGTGGTTTCCTAGGTGCTGAATCCATTTAAATATTTTTAACAATAGAACATGTTTAAAAGTTACTATAAACAAATATTAGCTTCCAATTGCACTGTCTATTCGTAGCTCGGTCATTAAGGAATTGACGCAGATGTTTTACAAGCATTGAACTGATTTCCCACAGAGCTGTGACAATCAAAAAACAAAGCTCACTCAAGCAGGTCGCAAATCATAAAGTAATGTTTTCAAGGGTGACAAGAAAAAGAACGGACAATTACCAGCTTGGATACAAAGAGATCATAGAGGCCCTCCAGATGCATGAATCTCACTGGAACCCAAGATGTGATGCGGTCTGCTTCAAATCGGGCGGAGTAGGATTTGGTACCCAGAATCCCTTGAAAGGCTTTACGTTTAGATTCGTGAACAGGAACAAAAGCTGGCAACTGACTGCAAGATAAAAACAGTGCCGTGATTGAGCTCAGTAGAGTTCGACCAGTAACCCAGGCTGTTGCAAAAGTAATTTTCACTAATGAAGCAGGAAGACTCATCGAAAGAGATACTGCCCTCGAAAATACGTTTTACAAAACACATGGGGAACCTTATTCTTGAAGTCTCCAAAACAGAAAACGGAACGCAAACATTAAAGCGCACGTGGGTTCGCTCTAGAGACAAGAGAAATAAACAATAAGAATTCAGTCAGATAGGGCCTAACCTGCCACAATTGGCAAGAGCCACAGCGACGGTACTGAGAAGTAGGGAAGCATCCGATGGGTCTACTCCGCCGGCTATGTCCAACGGTGAGATAACCTGTTTCATACAGTTCTAAGTCTCACTCGAAGCTCTGAATTTTTCATCCTCACAAGACTGAGTCCTTACGTATGGAATTCACAAGTGTTTAAAATTAGTCAGAGACCTGATTAAATAATCAAATAACTCGAAAATGCTCAAATGGCCAAAAGTGGTCGCTTCCAAATCTTCAGCAGTTGAAATAATTCATTTAGGAAGATTCACGGAAGGTAACAAATTACGCCAATAGAGCAATAGAAATCTGTTTTGATAGTTAATATAATCGACTATTAGCTTCCAAAGTGTACTTTCTATCTTTAGCTTGTGCAGGTGGAGTTAACACGAGTACAGCTTGTTGTTTAAAGATCGACATATAATTCCTACCAGAAATCAAAACCACCAGTACCAAAACTATCCAGATCCTGAGTGTCAAAGACTGAGAGTCAAATAAACTTACAAGAAAATCTGTAACATTAAACCAGGTTTGCAATGAGTGCAAGCCGTCTTTCCACTCCTCCCTGTCATCTACACACACCATTCCCTTGTCGGTTCATCCCTCATGGTAGTGATTAACTTCAACACTAGATCAGATCTTCGAGCCGAATGGGACAACGAAAAAAATGTCTACAGCAACATCCTTAAGGTAGCCATTAGCACTAAGACTCTGGAACCGAAACCTCAGAAAAAATACTAACCATTCTAAGTATTGATAGAAAGTTTGTGGACGAATTTAATACACCTTCATCAAAAACGATTCTGAGAAACGTATCAGAATGTGTAGATGTACTCAGGACGACTTTACCTTCGCTAGTAGCCTGGAAGTAGAAGTCCAGGCGAAAATTTTGAGATTCTGATGATAGTTCTTTTGTCACTATATACATGTTATCCACAGCCTCAACCTTCTCTGCACCAGCTGCCTGCGTACCACTGCTAAATGAATTGCAACAAACATCATGAAGGAAAAATCAAAACTTAAAACTGCTTGCCACCAGTACAGCCGTCTAAAATAAGCCTGCACATGAGGAGCCCATCTTCTGGCGAGCACTATGCCTATCAATACAAATTTTTCCTCATTCTAAGGTAGGGACACCCATAATCGCCACTGCCATGCTAAAATCTTAGACGATGGGTACGTATAGAATACAAGGATGTAGATCACCTAAACATCTTTTCAAGAGTTGGCTTCGGGACAAGTACCAATAAGTCTTTGAAACTTCATAACATTTACATTTGGTATCCAGATAACACATTCCTTGGTGCATTCGAACCCTCTTCATTCGCTAACAAAAAACATATATATTAATTAAACGTTCTAATTATAGTAACTGAGCTCAGCACCAAATGTGACAATTTCAGGTTTCCCATCATTTCTAAAAATATCAAAAAGTGTACTCCTGAACTGATAAATCCTAGCAATGACCAGATATGAGGATTGGAACTGACCAGCAAATCGTCCCGCGGAGTAGACATCCAGTCACGACACACAGTCTCCACACCTGCTATGAATCTGCAAACACGACAAACCAAAGATAAGTCTAAATACCAAAAAAATTGCCTTGCCACTTAGAGACCTCCTCGTTCAGCCCCCAAATGCCTCGCAGACATATATGTCCTGTCCATACCCTTTGGGCATTACTTTCAGACATCTGGAAAGTTATGGGAGAAAAAATGTCGGATCTTTGAAACCAGAATCAGCTGGCTTTGTATTTATACAAATAGGAACTCGACTATATGTATTCTTAAATAATGAAATGCTCAGACGATATGTGTCTACATATTCTCATTGTTACAGATTAATTATTTAGATGGAGATTTAGACTAAGAAAACCTTACAATAAGAACTTTTGCGGACTAGATCTCAAATTTGAGACTATCATAAAATTCGATCACAGATAATTAAAATTTTATATTTGGTGAAGTTTCTAAATTAGTTTGCCAAAGATCTAAGGATTTTCTTTCCACGGTCACTAATATAGATAATTCAAATCATCTTCTATTTGGGCATCAATTTCCAAAATGCTGTAGAATTCGTATGTTATAGGATATCTAAGTTTTGCCTTAAACCATTTGGCATTTAGATTACGAGCACAAAATCACAAGGTTATTTACATACCTCTCCCACGATGACGCAATTGTGAAATCGTCAAACCCCTCCAACTGCAAATATGCACCATCAACTTTCTATTAATCCAGTCACATAAAATGTTCGTAAAAATGTCAATAATAGGGGCAAAAAGGAAGACATAGATGAGGAACAATATGCCTCCCACACTTTTAGGTGTCTGATTCATTGCAATTCAAGCTCTTATACTACGCTTTCAACATGGTATTATGAGTTCACTTATCTAATTTACCTACAGCCATTCGAGATTGGCAAAATTCAACACAAAACCAAGTAACGCCAATTAGCTAATAGGAGTTAATAACTGAATGTACGTACTGCCCAAGCTGTATTACAATAGCCCAAGTTGTGTTGGATAGCAAACTGGTGCTAATTCCCCAAAGAATTTATACTCATTTCCCCAATTTTCATTTTCTTGACTCCCCAATTTAGGATAAATGAAGAGATCGTACCGACACCAATGGTTTGAAGTGCTAATACACCAGCGCCAACAAATTACAGCACTTAGCTAACTCGAAGGTCAATAAATTATTAAACCTATTTTTGTTGACGTTTGCAAGGTAACAAATGTGAGCTTAGGCTGTCAACTTAACTCGAAGGCCAACGATTTCACTTCCAGGGCAAACACACCCCACATACTATTGGCCAATTCAAAAAACTCAATCCTTATCCTCTGAGCTTGTAATTTCAACATTCGTTTAAATAACAAGCTGCTAGGAGCAATGAAGCGATACTCTAGTTCTCTTCAAAGCGATGACTTCCTATTTCTCTTCCAAGGGCAAACAAACCGCACATCCTTTCGGTCAACTCACAAACTCAAGCCCTAATTGTATCAGTTTGCGATTTCAACACTCGTTTAAAATATATAAAAATTGCAGCACCAATTTTTTAAATCTCGTCCAAGTTGTAACTTCCCGACAATTTGAAAACGAAGCTGTGCAACAAAACCGCACATATATTCGGCCAATTCAAAACCTGAAACCCTAATTGTCTCAGCTTGCGATTTCAACACTCCTTCAGAAGAAAAAAAATGACGAGCATCAATACTTAATTTCTTCCAAGCTGCCACTTCCGACAACTGAAATTAAACCCGTGCCAAGAAAACGCACACATAATCAGCCAATTCAAGACCTCAAACCCTAATTCTCTCAATTTGCGATTCCGACACTCATTATGAAATAAAACATGGCGAGCACCAACACGGAAACTCTCTCTTCCAAGCTGCCCCACTCCCGACAACTGAAATCAAAAGTGTGACTCCGCTAAACTAATCTTCACACAGAAACCAAATCAGAAAAGAACAACAGCCCATGAATCAAATTATTGCTGGGATGGAGAAGAGCACAGACGTCGGGCTCCGTGCCCTGCGAGTCGGAGTTGGAAGGTTGTAAACGTCTCCCGGATCCTCGAGCTTGATCCATGGCTCCTCCCGCATGAATTCGATGAAGCTCGTGGAAGATTTGAGTGATGCGATCTCAACTAAGAGAAGAACCTTGCAGGAATTCGAGACTGAGACACTGGTACAGTCCTTGCTCCGACGAATATTGAGCTTCGGATCCGTTTGAAGCTTTGGACTTTGGAGCTAGCTTAGGAGCTTTGGAACTGCATGGGTCTGGTGCCACGTGGCGTGGACTTGCCACCTCATCACATTAAAGTTGAGACAACAGGCAAGGAACTGAAGTCCCACGGTTGTGGATGGGTCCCTGTTTGGCAATGGGTGGTTTTACCATACAACATTATTCCATCAAGACAAAAGACTCTTATTCATATTCTAAAGCATATTCTACAGTCTCTAAACATTCAAATTTTAAACAACAGATGAACGCAAACACATCCCAAGCATACAAAAATTGTATTTTTCATCCATTGATTTATTTGAAGATTCTTTAACATTGTATAGTATAGATTCTAAGGACTTTGCTTTGCAACTCTTCTATAATTCAAAGAGTATTGGTAGGTTTGACCACAAAAAGTAATTGTTTCAATTCAAAAAATGATCCTTGAAAAACTTGAATAAAAAAAGTAGAATAATGATCTTCAAGAATCACTATGATTAGAACTTAACAATCTGAATTTAACTAAAAAAGTATTCAATTACAACCAATTCTAGAAGTAATTTTCAATTTTTGGCTTTAAATTTTATTGAAAAATATTGATTTGTGTACTAATTGATCACTAACTGTATGGATATAGATAAACTATGGATCTTATTTCCCAACCATTGTTTAAAAGTCACCATTAAATTATTCTTATTAAGTTGCATTTGGGGAGTATTAGCATGTGAGCATAGAATTTCATGAGTCAATAAGCCTAGGAGTTTATATTAAAAACACGTTCTATGATTATGAGTTAATGTCTATGTTATAGGTATACATATTATAAACACCTTCAAATTGTTGTAGTTATATGGTTGTAGTTAGGTATATACCTATAAATAGGCTCAAGGCTTGTCGGCTCATGTCTTTGCTCCCATGTGCTAGCATCGTTGATTGGGCTTCTCAAACCTCTAAGGTTAACTTGCAAAAAACAATGTCTATTGTTGATGATTAGTCAAGCCCAAATTACAAGTTAATTTCTTGAATGAAAAGGTACATTCTTCATTTCTGTTGTGATCCTATTAAAAGCCATTCATTAGACACCTCTTATCCTTTATAATATTTGAAAAGTTAAAGCATCTAAATTTTTGTTGATTCTTGTTGGAAGTCAAAGGAGACTCTACATTCTTTTAACATATACTTTTGTTTTTGTCATATGAATAAACTTTGAGTTTTCAAAAAACTAAAAAAAATGCACCCTTAGGCTCTTATGAATACTTAAGAGTTTGTACATTGTAAGCAATAATTTTTAGGGTCAATTTAGAAACATGTCACAATTAGGAGTAGTTATTTTGGCATAATTAAGCCCATATATGAATGTTCCAATAGAGGAAGAAGAACTAATGTTATGGAGTAAAAAACATATCAAACAAATTTCTAAACCTATATTGATAAAAATGTGGGTCAACTTATAAATACAATAAAATAAATATCTTTAATTATAATAATATACAAATATAATTTGAGCAATAACTAATTGATATCTAATATGTAGATGATGATTTTTTTTAATATTTACTATGAGAGTTATTGAAGATGGATGAAATATGTCCAGGTATGATGAGAAAACATATCTAGTTTATTCTTCAATGATGTAACCATCTTAGTCACTTAGTACTTTTTTATTTTTGCATGGCAAGGTTTTGAATCAATTCATGCCAAAGATTAAAAAAATTGAAAGGTTAAAAAAATGAAGATTTTCTATCTAAATTCTTATTGAGCTAAATTTATTTTGCTTCAAAAGCTCTCTATTTACATTCTCTTTCTAACCCCTAAAGTTCCTTGACTATGTTTACAACAAAAACACTCAAAAATTATCATTTTTAGGATAAGTACCAAAAAAAATTTTAACATTTTTCGACACATGTAATCATAGGATCTTGTAGTATTTTAGTTTGAGAAGATGTGCAAAAAATTTCAGAAATTTCCACCATATAGATTGCAAGATATTAGCATTTGAATTGACAAAAAGCCTTTTTTGGGCCTTGCAAAAAGAAATAGGCAGTTGTACTTCACAAGGTCACATTTGTATGAAAAAATGTCCAAAATGGTTGCAACTCTTTGGATTCATTCTTCAAGGCAAGTTTGCTACATGCTTAAAAATTTTCAGATTATTTGGAATCATACCACACACAAGAAAAAAATAGTAAGTAAAAAGAAGTAGAGAATGAACCAACATACTAAATTGTTAATAATTTAGTTATGGAATGAATCCAAAGAATTGCAACCATTTTGGATTGTTAATAATTTAGTTATGGAATTAAAAAATGCCAATCTAAATGGTTGTAATGTTGTAGTAAATAATCTTCAATTAATATGTTTATTTTTTTTCCAAAAATATTGAAAATTAAGTTCAACAAAGGACTTTAAAGTTTATTTTGGAGTAGAAAATCCATAACTGCTCACAAACTAAAACACCTCATAACTTTTGACTCATTAATCAAAATGGAATGATTCAAAGCTTTCTATGTAAATATTCAAATCTAGAAAACCAATTCAAAATTTTTGTTTTTGAAAAACATAATTTTTTTAGATCTGCCTAGATTGCCTAAGTTGAGAAACAAACTACATATTAGACCATAACTTTAGACTCATGTTTTCAAATGTCTTGAAATGTAGTACACATGAAAGATATTCCTCATCCACACCTTCTATTAAAATTTGGGCCAAAATATGGAATCTCTGCTTACTTGCACCTATTCAAGAAAATTATGTTGCCAAAAAATACTGCTTGGTCTTTTAGTGGTTAAGATCCAATAGTAGTTAAAGTTCATGTGGCCATCATTCAATGTTGTTTTATCTAAAAATATATCATATCATTTACTTCAAAGGATTATCCTAAAAGTCCTCCCATAATTTCTTACTTTTTATTTTTTTCCTAGAGGTTATTTCCATAAAATTTAAAAAAACATACAAAGGATAACATTATAGGGTACATTTTATGTTTAGAATATAAAAATTATAGATATAGAACACGCTAATTTATATTGATTTTGGTAGAATATGAATATTATAGAGTGTGTTTTATATCGGATTATAGATTTTTAGTATATCTATACTCTAGAATACCAACAATGTAGGTATCCAAAAAATTTCATGTGATACATACCTTTATACATAGGTTTAGAAATTATCATGGATCCTAAATCAATCTATTTAAGTATCTAAATTTAATTTCTATCCAATAATTCTTCATCTAGCCCTTGGATTTTGCTCCTTTGTTTCTCTCCCTCATGTGTTTATGCTTCACATGCATGATTTCCTTGATTCTTGATTTTATTATTACTTAGATAACATTATTTCAAAAAAATACATACCTCCCATTTAAATACATGTGTCTCATATGGGGTACTCCTAATTGCAAACTAAAGATACTGTATCTAGTATTCAAGGTTGAAATTCCTTGTCAAATAATTAAGTAAAATTGAAAATTTGTAATTTGTCAAATGCCTAAACATAGAAATATTCTTCTATTCCTTGTAACATTTTTAGTTATTTCAAAATAATATCCCAAATTTTATCCTAAATATTTGGTATACATATGTCAACCTTTAACCACTAGATACCATAATAAGATCAATGAAAAAATTCACAAGAAACAATAATCTATATTATTTTTTAACCCTGAAGCGGCACAATTCGTGCAGGGGACTCAAAACAGGTAGAAAAGCAATAAGTGAAATAGATCTGTTGATTTCAACGAATAATAGATCGGGGAGGAAAGAGCCGTATGATCTTCACTGGGGCAGTTTATGCTACACATGGATTAAAGAATCGACCCATTCAATTCAGTCAATTAGCAGATTATGGGATTTGATTACTATGTAATGCATGTTGACTTTGACAGATAGCATGTGTGAAGTTGTCATTAGTGGTAAGTATAGGAATGTTCAAGTTCATGAAATTTAAAAAAAACAAAAAACATGAGTGTCATGAGTTGCGTCTACACTATCGATTCATGCTTGCATAGTGGCATGAAACATCATGCACAAAAGGCTGTGCACCTTGCAATTGACATGTTCTCTTATTGAAGTGCTCAGACACTGTCTTCAGCTTCTTTCCCGATGACGTGGTGGCTTGGCCGTGGAAGAAAACAGTCATCTTGAAGGCCTTGCCCTATAGACCATTTCGAGCGTTTGAGTTTGACCGGTGAAGATAATAACAAATGAGCTGACGCCCCTTGAAATGTCCAAGAATTCTAATGTGGCTATCTAATAATAAAAAAATTTAGACGTCGGACATCCGCTTCCGCTTATAGAGAATGTCAGGAAAGAATGTAGAATCACTCTCAAATGCGGATTGGAATTCCGGAGCATGTGTTGATGCCTTTCTATCCTACATACACAGCTGAGAGCTTTGGGACCTATGATGACCTCATGCACCTTGGCAGGCACGCGAAGCTCTGCAATAAATTTCACAATTCCAAGAACCTTTGATCACTGGACACCTCAAAATTTCAACTTCAACGCTTTCAAACACCTTCCATCTTTCCATTTTCCCTGAAGATGCCACTCACCTTCTGTGCTACCTCACTTCCACTTTCCAGTACAAAAGTCCTGTATTGAGCTCTACAAAAGAAATCGGATGTAAAACTGCAACAGACTTGAAGATATTCCTTCTCTTTTTTGTTCATCATCCACAAAGTGAATGCTACACTAAAATTGATCAATAGTGTTGGGTGATAATTAGTGTTGTTCCTTATTTTTTACCCCAATACTATTTTCCGACTTATGTGTAAATAGTGTTGAGGCGTTTAACTCCCGTCGTCAAGCTTTGGTCCTTCCTAGTAAACTTCAATTTTTGGCCCTTCCCTGGAAACCTCAATTTTAGCCTCCTATCGTCAAGCTTTGGCCCTTCCTTAGGAAACTCAATTTTTGCCTCCCTTCCCTTGAGAACTTTTTTTTGGCTTGTTCTTTGTTCTTCCCTTGTCTGGTGAGCACCTTGAAGAGATTTTGAGTGGGGAGCTTTCTGGTTCTCCACCTTGAAAAGATTTGTGTGTGTGTGTTTGGTTGTTTTTACTCTGTGGATTCCTGCCTTGAATTTAAACGCACTCGGTTCCCACCTCCTGCCTCAATTTCAAATGCTTCCGGTTTCCCCACTGCTATCTTTTTCTTGAGGTATGAGATTGAACTTTGGATGACACCATTGAATTTGTCTTTCTCTCTTCTATTTCATGTGAAGATTTGTTTCTTTTTTTTGTTGCTATTTTTTTACAACCATTTTTTCAACCACATTTTTATTGTTTTTTGTATCCAACCATGGACCGCCTTCCACTTGCCATGATTCCTCCTAATACCCCTCCACACCATTTTCAACAAGTTTCGAGCCTAGCCACTAGCCGATCTGTTGTTTCTTGGATGGTCGAGGATGTCGTTGTTCACGGCTTCATTAGCCTATATCCTTAGGTCATTCAAGCATTTATGGAACACTTTCATGGCCAACACCCTTCCAACCTCATGAAAGCCAACTACTAGTGACAACAATAACACCAATTCCATGAAGATGTTGCAACTCCATTTTTTTGTGGCCGAAGTCAATTAGGCAAAAGGAGGTGCCATTTTCCGAAAGGCCAAATCAAGTTGAGGCAAACAAAAGAGCGAATGGGTGCAATATTTGTATTCTATATTACTTGAAAAATTTAATCACCTCTGCAAATCAGGTGTCAAATTTTCCTTTCACCTACTTCGTGAATTGGCCCTTTCCATTTTTGTAGTTCCCAAGTCTATTTTCATAGCCCATTCTATTGATCCCAAAAATGATATTTTGTTGGTCAACAAAATCATAGCGAATTGAGTCCATCAATTCATGAATAACCACAATATAGTCCTTCTATCCGAATGTGGTCGTTTGACTTGTAACCCTGAAAAAAAGCTTGAAATCGAAATGCAAATTGCCTACCATTTGAGGGGCTTGCAAAGGGGATTTGCATTTGGGGAATTTGATGAAAATCTCATGGAAAACTTAGATGAAACACATTTTGTTGTCAATCTTGACAATGGCTGAACTTTAAGGTTTCAGGAAGATACAACTGTCAAATATGTTGAAGTTGATTTAGGTAAGGAGTCCATGACCTTGGTGGTTCACATTTTAGGCAACTGTCATGCTATAATAGAAGCTTCTATGTTCATTTTCTTAAATGAAAATAAGAGCTATCATATCTGAAGTTTGATTGATAATATTCTTAGGGTTTCTTATAAAATAGGCCCTAAAGGTTGGATGGACCAAACCATCTTCCCCAAATACTTTTTAGAAACTCGTGCATATCAAACTGATCTTCATCAACCCATAAAGATCATATAATTTAATAATTGTAGCGGCCACACTATAACCCCTAGATTGGCTACTGTCCTAGTTGCCAAAAACATAGTTTTGAAATTGCTGCCTCCATATTCTATTCACCTTTACCAATCAACAGATACATTGCTCATTTCAAAAATCAAATATGCATGGATAAGATAGTGGGAAGCCAAGAAAATTGAGTTGATTTAACAAAATGCTTGGCAAAATGCACCCTGGGTAGATGGACAATGGTTAGGGAAGTTGACAAATCATGGGAAACATTTTTTTCTACAATTGGCTGTTGATAGTGTAGAAGATGTTAATCGAGAGGTGGATTGTGACAATATATCCTATGCTAGAAAAGCAATGATTTGTTGTGGCTTGGCGTTAGGACTTAATGAATTTTGGAATATAGAATGATTGTTTCCACATCTTCGAGAGATAATTGCAATATATTTGCAATACTTCCAAGAGCAAGAACTACCCAATTTCAATAAGGCAATGTAGAAATCCTCTTTGATATTTTACTATTTTTTCCCTCAAATTTTTTGCCTACAACTAGGATTATTATGTTGTGTTTTTTATTGTTGCTATATTTAGCAACTTATACATATAATATAAAATATTTCAACATTTCATTGTCTATTTCAGCATGTCATTTATTTTAGCATTTCAACATTGTAGTGTTTATTTAATTATTTCAATGTTTATTTCAACATTTTAGTGTATATTTAATTATTTCAAGGTTTATTTCAACATTTTAGTGTTTATTTCAGCATTTTATACACTGCTTTTTCCCCACCATTCCAACTTCTATATTTTGTTCCCATCTAATACTAAATGCACTCTCATAAAAATGTTGAAATGTTGAAATTTTACTATAGAGCTAAAATAATATTAGAATGGGTAAATAATATTCTAACACTAATTTTGCAAATCATAATTAATGTTATTGTTGACAATTAGTGTAGCCAACACTATTTACCAATTTTAGTGTAGTGTGTTTAAGGGTTAAATAACATGAATACTAGTAAACTATGAATTTTTAAAGTATCCGAAAAACGACCCTTGACTCTCAAGAATAAATGCAGTACATTTTAGAATCATGCCCAGGAGTACATTTTGGAATCTGGAGGGATGCAACAGCAGGTGTCACATTCCCTTATCCACTCCATCGTCCATTCAGCCCTAAAACCCTAAAACCCATAACCCCCTCTCCTCCTTTCTCCATTCTCCGGCGTTCCATCCCTCCCTTGTAGCAACTTCGTGATTACATTCCCATTGTTTCTCGCTCTTAGTGTTAGGAATTGAGAATTGTGAGCATTTTCTCAATTGCAAGAATTTTCCTCACATTGTAAGAATTTCCCTTTGTCGCAAATCCCTGTTTTCAGTGATGGAATTTCGCATTCCACGATAGAGATGACCACATCTGCATCCCCGTCGTGATCTTCCCTCCAATGGCGTCCAGTTTCATGACCCGAAGCGGCTCACTATGCTCAGTAGCATCGTCAATTCAATCCTCCCGACGCGACTTCGCAGACATAGTGAGAGGTGGTAGAGTTTCATGGGATGGTAGGGTTTCTCGGCAGAAACCGGGAGTGGTGTGTATGGCGGCCAGCAAGCAGCAGCAGCAGAAGAAGAAGATTAAGGAGAAGCGGAAGGCGGGAGGGGGTCGAGGGGGCAGAACGCATGGGTGGAGCTTCGATGCTTTGATGCTCGTGTGGGATGAGGTTTTTGATCGGTGTTGTGAGGATGGGGATCGAGCTGCGGCTATTCGAGCGTTGGGGAAGAAAGGTTTAGAGAGGTACGGAACTTGAGTGGTGGTAATTAGGGTTTGTGGTAAAGAATGAGAAGAGGGTTTTGGTGCAGCAAAGAATGGTTTATTTGGAAATGTGTGTAAGAGTTATGAAGTTTGAAATTTTTTGGGTAGAGGATCTGAAACTACATTTGGACGGGTTTTTCGGTGGTCTAGTTCCTCATACATTGCTATTCTTGTCGCCTTGGGTTCTTGCCTTGGGTGTTTGTTAGCAAGTGAAAGAGGGTTTTGACGCACTTAATAATTCATTATTTAGATACAGTATCCAGAGTTGGAAAGGTTCAAAATTCTGTTGGTAAGTGACCTGAAATTGACAATTGAGCAGATGCTTTGGTGGTCTCCATTCTCTAAAGCAGTATGTATACATTGTCTAAGGGTTTAGGATAGCGATTATGGATCAGCCGTGCTTTGGGATGTCCCTGCCTTAATTGTCCCCTGTGCTCAGGATTCGTGAACGTTGTCTGCATGAGAATTTTAGAATTGCGGCATCCTTTTGGTGGAATCATAATATTGAGTTGAACTGAAAATTTAAGAGCTGGGAGAGCTGCAGGGGAAGTTGAAGACATTGAAGCCTAGTTCAGGGCAATTGAACTCAGAAAGTGTGGGTTTAGGGTTTTTCTCTGGATGTCACGGTCTAGACTCCCTAAATGCACCTGCATATCTGTAATTCTATTCACCAAACATTAGGGTTTGATGAGAGCACAGAGGCTATGATATTAGAGCACTGGGTATATTCTTTCTGTTGTGGCGTTTTGACAGGGTTTGTACAAACTTGAATTCTGGACACCCCGTATTGGACCTCTAGTCCTTCAATTTGTAGTTCAATTTGTAGTTCAGTTTGTAGGACCAGATGTTCAATACGGGGTGTCAAGAATTCAAGCTTGGAATGAAATTCAAGCTCCTCTGAGAATGGAGAGAAATGGGAAATCACTCTACAAGGGATTTAGTACTATGTGGGACTCATCCACGCGGACCAGATTTAGAAACAAAGACAGAGTCTCGTGGCAGATATTGGAAACTCTGACAAATGCTAATATGTTTAGGATTTAGGGTTCGATTTGGAACACGAAGGATCTTTTAGCGTCTTTGCATGGTCTTGTTACACGGTCTTGTTTGAACAGTTGAATTGACTTTCTTAATCTCGGATTGATATCAAGGAAGGTTCGGCTCAGGATGCGTACTGGTAGAAGAGACTGTGCGCACATTGCCCAGGGGGTCTGCCAGCGGATTCAGTAACCACGCACGACATTCCAGCAGCAAAGATATCGATAAGCCTCCGGCCTACGAAACTTTGAAATGGACTGCGCAGTACGTGCCTCGCACCTTTGTGTTCAATCCTTCGCTGGCACCGGAAGCTGCTGCTGCGGATTCAAACGAAGCATCTGTGGTCGACGTAACGAACCAGGTGAACCATGACTGCTTTCGTATGTTTCTGGCAAGAGCAACCTAAAACGGTGGGGAGCATAGTTCTGTTATTACTTTTATATTTTCTTGTTAGCAAATGAATGAGGCTTCTATTCCACCAAAGAATGCATTGTTTGGGTACCATACGCAAAAGTTAAGAAGGTTTATTATTTTTAGTTTTCATATCTCCTTGTAGGCTTCATGGTACTGAGACAACCAGTAACGTTGATTACATCCTAGAGAGCCTTCGTAGAATGCATTCTAGAGAATGTCACAAAAATGTCACAAAAAGGAATTCCTAACCTTCTCTTGCAAAGTTGAACTGAATTTGAACGATTGAGAGTCGTCTTCGCACGTAATGTAGGTTTAAACTTCGCATATTTTTTGCCTTGTCATGGATTTGATCAATGAAAACTCTTAGTTGGCACTATTCTCAAAGTGTGCCAATGCTCTGAAATTGAGAGCCTTTTTCATTTACTCCCCTATGAACCAAAATAAGTGTCCTAATTAAAGCTCAAGATTGTTTTGAGTGGGCCATATGGAGGCTCTTCTCTGTCCAATTTCATTTAGGTTGCAATGAACTCATGCGATGTTCTTCATTGATTTTGATGACATAAAATTTGGACCCTTATGAATTTCTGCTTTTTACAATATTATGAATGAAATTGGTATCATATGCTTACACACTTATTTTCGGATAAAGGGAGAATTAATGAAATTCCTCCAAATCTTTTCAGGTTATTGAAGACGTACCGTTAGTGACACGAGAGGTTCTATTCTCTGTACTACGAGGCATGGACCGCACTCGCATTGTGGGATTGACTGGGGACGATATCAGCAGCGTTGCTGTTGAGAATGGACCAACTGAGCCCATGGCCCCGGACGCTGGTGGCGAGGAGCCCTACAACCCCAGAAACGAAGAGATTGTTTTGATGCTGGTGGTGATGGTGGACGGACAACCGGCTGTTGGGGCTGATGTGGTCAAGGCTCGCCCATCCACTGGGGATGGCCAGGAGCTTTGGAAGCTTGAGATGAGGGATTTTCATACTCTACCAATTCCAGTGTAAGAACTCACTGTAGGTCTTTGGAAGTGATTGTTAGCATTCGTTCATGTTTGCAATGAAAATTCAAAGTACTGAGGGTTTTTTGGACTGTAGTCGTCTTTTTAGTCTGTGATAATGTTGTTGATTTTCTGTCCAAAAAGGCCCAGGCGACCAGAAACTGGTTTCCGGTCTTAGAAAAACAGAAATAACTTTTAACAATAGAAGTGATTGGAAGTGAGTTAAGGAAACGGAGGTCCCTAATCTCTTTGATAGAGAATGAATTGGGGCAACCTGATCTGGAAAATACAATTTGACTACTTGTATGTAAGTCTTGATTAGTCATTAAAGAAGTGCAACTAAACTTGTGTCAATTTTATGTAGAAGATTTTGTATATGCTCAATATGAGTGTTTCTCATATTAAGCATATATTTTCACACATAGGTATATTTTTGAGTATTGGTTGTTTTGTGAATCATGAAAGCAATGTTTACTAAATCCAAATGTCCTTAAAGTGAATCTTTTATGAAGTTACTAGTACTATGTGTGTATTTGTGCAATTTTTAATAAGTGAATGCCAACAAAATTGTTTACACCTTCAAGAAACTCTAAATTCTCACAATATCAATGGTTGGTTGTTCTAATTTTGGCATTCCCATTGTCTATCATTCACTCTCAAATTTGGTATAGTTATTGTTTTCACTTCAATTCTTCCATCTTCAATAATTCCACATTTGTTATAAATTTTGTCTATATTATTGCCTTGACCAAAGTATCCAAGTTAGGCGTTGGAGAGTTTAGTTGGTACATTTTGCACTCTACATATTTGATTACAATTGGTGGATATATAAGCATATTATAGAGCCTTGAGTCTTGTAATTAGGCATATGTAATTACAATTTAGGTAGTGTGGAAGCAACTATTATAGCAAATATGAGTGATTTCTTCTAAGTGAACAATTACAAATCCAAGGAATGGGTAAAGCAATAATAAAATCTTACCATTGGAAGAAGTGGTGTTTCAAAAGAAAGTATTGAGGTAAGGCATTGGTTGTGGCAATTAATTGTATGTGTTAGGAAAATCACCAAAACAATGTGAACAATAAATATAATCAAAATTCTTTCAAATGATTGTACATCAATTGAAAAAATAACATCTTTGGAAGCTAGAGATGAGACATTATAATTATTCTACCAATTCCAATTTGAAAACAAATTGTAGGTTTGCCAAAGTAATTGTCAATGTAGATAATCATCTAGATATGTTATTACAATAAGTATCAAAGTATCACATATATTATGAAGCTTCACCTTATTTCTTGATTCTCAAACAAACTATTATGTTTTAAATGTTATAATTGCATTAGAACATCTTATTAGAGAAGATTTTAGGGCTATAATAGCTTGTTTTGTTTGTATTCCCGTCGTTGTTCCCTCAAAGCAAAGGGTATAGTTGGTTGTCAGAAAAAAATTCATTAAAAAAAAATTGAATTCTTAAAATACAAAAAAAAATTAAAATTAAAATTAATTAATTTTTTTGGGGAAATGATGTGGCACTCTCGTGATCATGTCAAATTGCATTGTTGGTTGCGTTCATAGAGTTTTGGAGCTTGGTAACTCGTAGTCTTTTATTGCCCTCAAAAATCATCTAATGGTAGTTAATGTATGTTGTTACATGTTAAAATATTAAAAAACTTAAAAACAAATTGGATAAACATCAATTTAATTTCAACATCAATATGATTCTTTTATATATGACAAAAACGTACTCCGTATAAAGCATTCATTTGTATAGTTGAAGCATAGTATGATTATGTGACACCTACCATGAAGCATAAAAATGTCATAGATATTCAATTTCAAAGTGACTATATGCTATATTAATAGACCTTCAAATTATATCATGATAATAGTGTATATTAGAATTTTCATTGACAATAATGAAAACTTCAAGAGTGGTGTGTATGATGAATGCTTACAAACATTTGCATTACAAAATAGAGATTGATTTGACGTAGACAAACTAACAAAGAGATTTTAGTCATAGTAGACCAACTTGATGATGGTGATAATTATTGTTCAAATATTTGTTTATGGTTTCTTTTTTTCTTCTTTTAGAATATGAGGATTGATCCTTTAATTAGGCTAATGAAAGGGACATTGGAAAATGGAAACAACAAAGGTAGTATATTAGAGCATTTCCACCAAGCATTAGAAGATTTATGGGGGGTCAGGAGGGCTGTTTCAAGCCTATTGCTCCGACCTTGTTTTTGTTGTCAGTTCTGTTTTTTTGGAAAAAATAAATTTTAGAATGGAAGAAAAAGCTGAAATTTTTTTTGGAAATTTTTGGAAATTTTTTTGGTGACATGGTAGTTGCCATGCCACATCAAGCAACAATTGCAAGGCTATTCTTTTGATGCTAGTAGCCTAGGGAACTCATAGCCCTCCGTAGTTGCTGAAAATCCTCTAATGGTGTTTTCTATCCCTAAACTTGTATTGTGAAAGAGATTTCAAACCAATCAACCTTGACTTTATACATGTGAGACCTTGCGAGCTCTCTACATGAGCTCTAATATGGAGAATTGGGTCCAACTTTTAGAGATATATGTATGATTTAGGGGTATAGAAATTGAGTTGGAACTAATGGATGCAAATTTATATATCCCCACCCCCATCCCCATTTGAGGTTTGATCCTAAAATTTTAAGGATACAAAACTCACTTGGTGGAGATGTTCTTAGTCACACCTTCTTTAGTACTAGAGCATTCTCTAGAGAAGGTGCATAGAGTAACTCCGCATTGGTTTCAATTCCCATTGAGCTTCTATCATAGAATATATACTACTCTCTATAAAAGAATTTTCACCACACTCATTATTGTGCTACAAATGGAGGTGTATATTGAACGTGAACAAAATTTCTCCATTTAACTAGATTCTTTTGAGTTCTTGCTTGCCGCATTTGGGCCTTCATTGTGGATTCGGCATTGCCTGTACATTTTGTGGCTTCATCCTATGTTTTGTACCTTAAAATGTATTTTTCCAATCTTCAACATTCGTTTTCTAAACAATAGAAAAGGGGTGTCAAACCTTCATAAATCTAGGCTCCTAATTGACTCCAAGTTTTTCTCTCCTGAGCTTCTCAATCTTCAATGAAATTTTGTCTTTGGAGAATGTGTGACTACATCTAACATAAGAGTTAAAATATGATTGTTTTTGATGATGTGGTTGAATGGGCCAATGAGTTACTTAACCATGGAGGCATGTTTATTTCACCCATAACATCGAACACCTTCTATATATAGCATTCATTTTAATTAAAGTCAATCTTCATCCACTTAGAAATTTATACGGTCATCATGCCACACATATACATGTAGCATTCATCTACTTGCACCTTAACTCATACCCCTTAATGGATGATCTAGTGATTGTAGAAATCATCTTTCTGGATCCCGTGGAATATTGGCTTAAAAAAAAATGCAAAAGCACTTATTGAAAGTCAAACTATTGTAGGAGACCTCCCCTCTTCACAATAAAATGAATAGTTGCACTTTTGTCCTCTACACAAGGATTCTATGTAATTCATAGGACACAAAATGCGTGTTGCATCATTTATGGGTTAAAGGACATCGTTGCTGTATTTTGGCCAATGGATGACAGAGAAATGTAATTGTTCATCCTTGGAATTTTGCATGAAAAGGAGAGGTCTTATACAATAGTTTGACTACCAATGAGTGCTTTTGGATCTTTTTTATACCAAGGATTCACACTATATGAAAAGGGATGTTTCCAAAGTCATTGGTTTGTCTTTTAAGGGTAACATGGGCCCCTATAACCAAGGTAGTCAACCAAAACTATTTTCATTTTTGGACTTACATATGCATTCTTTGTTTTCACAATGAACAATGAAGCCATGCATTGACTACTTTTTACTCTCAACATCCTTCAAGAATTAACCCTTAAAGAATGGGTTGGTCACCATGAAAATCATCCTTTTTATTATTGTGTGAATCATTGGCTTAAGAAAATCCAAGAGCACTCATTGAGTTCAAACTATTGGGCAAGATATTTCCTCTTCACACAAAATTCCAAGGATGAACATATGCACTTCTATCCTACGGAGAATTCTTTTGGTCATCCATTGGACAACAATAAAGTTAACATTTGTCATGTCATTCAAAGAAGGTGGTAATGAACATTGATGAATTTACAAGGAAAATACCTTAGTGTTGATAGATTTTTATACATATGTATGATACATCAATTAAAAAAAGTCTAAGTAGATCTTTTTGGTTAAGAAGGTATATTTTATATAGATTTTTTTTATTAATTTGAATACAAATGTTTAAAAACTCAATGTTCATATTACATCCAATGTAACCTTATAGACTTCAATTATCACTTACAAATTCAAATTCTTCAAAGCTTTTGAAGTTTGCACCCAAATAGATGATACTAATCATCAGAATTAGAAAATATATTTTTTATAAATTTTTTATAATATTTGTAAATACATCATTTAAATCACTTCTGAATATTTATTTTAGTGATTATTTCATTTCTATCATTAAAATATTTCTATGAATGCATTACAAAAATTCTAAACCCTATGGAGGGCCGTTAAGGATTCCTTTTTCGACGCCCTATAGTGCAATTATTTAAAAATTTTAAAAATTATTTTAAAATTTTAAAAAAAATTTAAAATCTGACGTGGCGCTGATGTAGCACAAGTAGTGCCACATCAGCAGTCTTCATCAAAAAATAAAAAACAGTGAAATTCCTCTCTAATTGCACCGATGGGGGTCAAAACTCGCAGCCCTTTTGAGGGCTGAAATTTTTCCTAATGATTGAAAAAAATAACTTCAATTGCTTTATGGAAAAAATAATAGATTTATTAATGAGAACATCAAAACTTTTTTCTCATTGGAAATTTTCTAATATCAAGCAATCATATAATGCTTTGCCAATTGTATTTTTTCTTACAACAACATTTGCAAGGAAAAAATAAGAAGAAAAAAATGTCTTAAAAAATTCATTATGGACTAATCAAGCATTGACCATATAATAGTTGATTGGGCATTTAAGGAATCAAACCAAGGGAATAGACCCCTAAATAACTTATAATACTAAACAACTAATAAATTGAACAATAAATTATAGATTCTACCAGTATATCCCAAATCACTTTAGCATGTACCAATCAATGGCAAAAGGCTGTAAATTTTATATTCTAAATCATTTCAATATGTGCCAATCAATGGATACTTATATATAGCATTTGTTTGTTCCTAAATTTTTGTTTTTAAAAAAAGCAACATTTCAATATGTTCCTAATCTGCCTAAAATGTCCTTTTACAAAAAAAAAAATATTTTAGGCCATAACTTTTAACTTTAGTATTCAAATGTCATGAAATTTTGCTCACATGATAAATAAACATGCTATACACCTTTTATCAAAGTTTGGGCTAAACATATGCTAAATGGAAATTGCAAGAGTGTGCCCAAAATTGCGATGTTGCCTAAATCATTAGGTTGGTCTTTTAGAGGTTAAATATAATGAATTACAAATTTTTGAAGTTGAAATGCAATGTAGTCACTACAAGCAACTACTTGCTTAAATGTACAATGTTGGTACATGGAAGAAAGTAAAATGTGCTTCTTTGTCATGCTCGCTTGTAGAGCATGGTTGTTTTTAGAGCAAACTACCTTACACCCTAATTCATATCCTATTTATCACTCGGTGTACATGTGAATCTACAAAATCAATATGTATGTATATCTCTTTGTTGAAGAAAAGATTTTAGAATCCTCTACCAAAAAAACTTTGACCTTTCATAACTCTTGTATACAATATTCATACAAGTCACATTATTTGACACGTTGGACAAGAGTAGTCCAAAAGCATCAGTTTGTAGGGGGACTACTATCCCACTTTACCCCAAAACCTCCTTCCTTTGCTTGTCACTAAATTTTTTCCACAAGTGGTGGTGAATGAGTTCTAGATATGTCATCATGAAAAATAATTTCAAGAACATCATCTATCCCATCCCCCCAAAACTCAATTGATCCTTCCTACCTTTTGCATACGGCATTTCTATGCCATGTTCTTTCTTTTGTGTCTTGTATCATACCCTTTTGGGTGCCTTGTCCTCCCTTTTGTACACAACCTTCATGTGTCGCATCTTTTGGATGCATTGTGTCATAATGTTTGCATATGGCCTTGTTTTGACACATCTTCCAAGGTGCCTTGCCCTACCTTTTGCATATGGCTTTCATATGTCGCGTTCTTTAGATACGTGGTGTGTCATAACTTTTGCATCATACAACATCCCTATGTCACATCCTCCGTCACGTTGGCGTTGCAGTGGAAAGCCGCGGCGTTCCTCGTAAACCACTCCCACGAATTCCGTATTCATTTTTTAGGAAATTTTTGCAACATAATACCTAATTGTGCAAGTTTTCTTTGCGTAATCAAGCATTATAGATTACTCATCTGACTTTATTTTCTCATCCTCAATTTCTCATCCTTTTGCTCATGATTTATGTCAGGCAATGGCTCCTCCTCATCAGGCGTTTTGGAAAATAACAAGCCTCTTCGTCAGGCTCCACCTTCCTCATCAGCTTGTTATTTCCCAAAACACCCTCTTCCTCGGGCATTGCCCTATAGGAAATCACTTGTAACAAAGGCTCACTCGCAAGCTTCCCAATGATGAGTCCGCCACGGCCTTTTTCATGCTTGCCTTCCTGTCTTTTCTCAACGAGGGATCGTCTATGGCGAATACATTCATGTTTCCTAAGTGGGCGGTACCAAGTTTTTCGGGGTAAAGAGCTATTGGGGTAATTGATGATGATGCAATGGTCGGGGGCACAGATCAGAGGTCGGAAAAAAAAAGGGGGGTGGGCAGAGGGGATAGGCTTGTATTATTATTACTATGTCCAGCAGGGGGTCACCATTGATGGGCCAGGGGCTTTCAAAAACCCGCCACTGACTCTCTTATCAGGGGGAGCCATTTCCACTAACATTTAAAAAAAAATGTTAACTTCAAGTACTGATTAGCAGTAGAGCCTATCCACTCTTTCACTGGGAAGGGGTCTACGGACCATGCATTTGAAATCTTCCTCACTGCAGCCACACTTAAAGGAAAAAAAAAGAGTCCGGACCAGGGCTTTTTTTTTTTTCATTTTTTATGAGGTGCCAAAATGACAATATAAAATTTTGTAGAGGTGCTCTAAATTTCAACATTCATTCACATATTGGATAGAAAGTTTTACATTAGTATATATCACATGTTCATCATTCTATTTTTCATCCATAATCTGGCCATTTCATCCAACATTTTTTTAATTCAAAGTCTTTTGGCAAAAAATTTCACATTTCGTTTCCATTTCCATTTAGCCAAATTATTTTTTTTCTGGTGCAGTCTAGGACTATAAAGCCAAATATAAAAAATTCTGGTTCGGACTCTCTGAAATTAGTGCTCGATGTTCCATCTTGGCTTTTCATCCATCTCCCACCATCTTGTTGAGGTCTTCCAAATTTCCCCCATCGGAGACACACCTAAGGTAAGGGAAAAAAAAAGACAAACCAATAGAGTAAGGAAGAATGAATTATCAAACCAATCCTTTTAATTTCAAATAATTATTTGGCAAAAATGTGTTGAAGGTAACCAAACCTTATAAATTCCTACATGCAATGAACAACCTCTAATCATGAGAATCTAGGATTGATTTTGGATGAATTTTCTTTAGCACTTTGAAAATTCATAATTTACTTGATACATTGTAGAAGGAATGCATACTAAAAGAAAATAAAAACTACTTTTGACTCCCAATAAGTCACAATACAAACTTAAGCATTTTAATGCTACGAACAAAGCTCAAATGTTTTTTAAAAGAGAATAATCCATGTGATTACATCAAACCATCTTCTAGGACTATTGTTTTTGCCAACATTCAATGGCAAATATATGTACTTTGTTTTCAAAACACATGCCTACATCCTTAATCCTTAAAAGACATTGCAATCCCGATGGGCATTTTAAAAGTCAAATGTTGAATTTTCACATAGTTCTTGATTTTAAATGCTTCCTTAGCTTAACAAAGAAAACTTGATTCCAATAATCTACTTTTATTCCATTTTAAATTTTTTTCAAAATTTTTGAAATTTTCATTTTTGTAACACTTTGAAGATAGCATCTTGAAAGTTCAAAATAAACCACTATTGAACTTTTCTATCAAGTTTCTCTTGGTTTGAGCTCTAGGAATACATTGACTACACCAAGATGTTTGTCACTATTATTAATCCATTTTTCATAAAAATTTCGTACTACTTTAAGAATTTTTGTAATTACTATAATTTTTAAGAAAAAATTTATTTTAAAAAATCATGTAAAATTTTATTCAATATTTTTAATTATAAAAAAATGAGACTTAATTCTAGACATATATTACTATGTATGAAAAATATTAAAATGTTGAAATGTGTGTTTTAATGTAAAAATCTAATGTAGTTTAACCAAGCCTGTACATGAAATGCCTTTTTGAAGATTAAGTTGCATCATTTATTGATACATTGGTAAACATTGTAGTCAAAAGAGTACTTGATTTTGAAGGAGAATGACATTTAGAATTATAATTACCTACTATTCATTATTACGTTAGCTTGAGTTCATACCAATGGCTTAGGGTGTAGGCTCAGAGTTCATCTTCATTTAAATGATTCCTTCTATATGCATACTTGTAAATGAAAATAGCTTCATCACTATAGTCAAGATTTCAAATCACACTATTGTGAAAAATCAAAGATAAATTCATGTTCCCTTATCCAAGTAGCTCGAGTAATCCATGACAAGATGGCAAACAAAAAATTGAGAAGTGAAGTATATGATTTAACTTATAAGGTACTTGCATTTAAGAAATTAGATGTGCCCTCCTTAATTCAATGGTAGCTTTCAAATATTTCCACTTCTTGAATTTAAGGTGAAAAAATGAAGCCTTATAGGTTTAGTCTTTTCTCTTTTTTTGTAAAGCATTCCAAAACATTCCATAATCTATTGTAATTCCTAGCTCTATGTGTTAGAATCCAATTCCCGTAGTACAAATGCATGTCAAGAAGTTTAGAAACTACACTAATTTTATGTTTAAAATTTCAAAGAAGACATGTTTATTGTTCATAAGAAAGGCTATAGAAAACAATGGCAACAATGTTTTTGTACTTGTGGAATTTGAATGTTATGCCAAACATATGTCAAGCAAAGTCTTTCATATAGTCTTGAATATGAGATGATTTTTATCCACCTATATGAAAATATTGCCTCTAGTAGCATGCATTGTAACAATGCCAAGAACATGGGATAATTTGGAGCTTAATGATTCACACCAAAAAATGCAATTCATTAATTATTTGTTGAATTTCAGAATCCACTTCCTAAATTATGCTTTTAAAAATATTTTTCAATTATATAATTTTCATTGTTTTTTTGACCCATTATACTTAAAACTATCACATTCAATTATTTACACTATTCATATATGCTATTGTGTTCTCAAACAATTTGAACATTTGTGTGTCAAAATGTCTACTATGGCCCTCAAAACTTTAAATACAGTTGATACTATAAGTCAATTATGGTAGCAAAATAATTATAGCATTTTAAAATCTATTCACAAGAAATCATTTATCAATGTTTCCAAATACTTTTTTAGCAAAATAGTAGGAGTTCATACCTACCAATTGCATTTATAAAATGGTGGTGGTGAGGTACCCACAGTAGAACTTCACTTATTTTAAGTTACTACAGGTGGTGCTTGAATCTGGAGCCAAAACCACACAGCCTTGGGTACTGGTATGAGCCGCCCTCTTTGAAAACATGAACCGTATTTGCCGCATGTGATCCTGCATTGATACTTGGATAAGGGAACATGAATTTATCTTTGATTTTTCACAATAGTGTGATTTGAAATCTTGACTATAGTGATGAAGCTATTTTCATTTACAAGTATGCATATAGAAGGAATCATTTAAATGAAGATGAACTCTGAGCCTACACCCTAAGCCATTGGTATGAACTCAAGCTAACGTAATAATGAATAGTAGGTAATTATAATTCTAAATGTCATTCTCCTTGAAAATCAAGCACTTTTTTGACTATAATGTTTACCTATGTATCAATAAATGATGCAACTTAATCTTCAAAAAGGCATTTCATGTATGGGCTAGGTTAAACTACATTAGATTTTTACATTAAAACACACATTTCAACATTTTAATATTTTTCATACATAGTAATATGTGTCTAGAATTATGTCTCATTTTTTTTATAATTAAAAATATTGAATAAAATTTTACAAGATTTTTTTAAAATAATTTAAAAAAAATCCGAATGTGGTGGTTTAAAGTGTGTCATGTATTTCAATATTGTACTCCATAGAAGATTACCCAAACATATTTAAAACAAAGACTATTTATCATCATTAACACTTAATACAAAAGAACCCACTTTAAACATCAAAATTTTATTTATTATTATATACCACCTAATATATATATATATATATATATATTAGGTGGTATATAATAATAAATATATATACAAAGTCATAAAAGTTTTTAATTTTCCTCTTGAAAGTTTGAATTTATCAAAAAAATTTGAATAATTTATCAAAAAATTCATACCAAATTAATACATATTATGCTAAAAGATTTAAAACTTCTCCATATATGTACACCAATGTGAAGAATCATGTTACAAATCAAATTACCTTATCTTTACAAATAATCAATAAATAATAGTTATAAGCCTAAATTTTTTTAATTGCATTAAATACAATATTTCTCAAATTTTGTCAAATTTCAGTTTGAAACTATAGTAAGTTTTATCAACTTTATTAGTTGGTCTCAAATTAGAAAAAATTATATCTTTGTTCAAATTCAAATCAAGATCAAGCATCTCTTTTTAGAAAAGTCTAAAAATCTCATAGTAATAGAATACTCCAATGTTCATTCAATGCATTCATGCAACTCCCCACCCCCACAAAATTAAATGAAAGTCTACTTATTATCATCCTACACAATCCCTGAAATCACCCAAAGGAGTTTTAGGAATCAAAAGGGCTAAATTAATAACATCCATTCATGTACCCTGTCATTCCCATTTCTATGACCATTCATGTATTCTAGATTTTCATTAATCCTTAAATGCCAAAGGAATGACCCTTGAAATCATCCTTTTTTAGTACCATGTGAATCACTAGCCTCTAAAACTGCAAAAATAGTCATTGCAAGTCAAACTACTATAAAAGATCTTCCCTTTCCAAAACAAATTTTGAGAATGAATAGTTGCACTTCTATCCTATACAATTTGATTCCTTGTCATCCAACGGACATAAAATGTCTACCTCGACATTCAAGGGTTGACTATAACTTCCATTAAAGTGTCCTTGAAAAATTTCATTCAACCATCCTTATGCATAACTATGATTAGTTGACTACAAATTTTGCACATCGACTTATGTTGTATGACAATTTCAATGGTATAGGGAGCTTCGACTTTGAAAATATCCAAAAAATCTAATTTTTTTTAAATTCATGATCTTCAATTGCTAATACTACAGAAATACTATTTCTAAGAAAAGGTACCTCCTACTACGCTGAATTGCTAATTTTGACGGTTTAGGGTGCTTCCACCGTAAAGTAGACATCTGGCACATTTTCTGAATTTTTTTTGGTCCGTCAGAGATGTTGACTTGTATTGTCCTTGTGAAACCATGGTTACTCCAACACAGCAGTTCAGATATATTCAGATACCAATAGGCTTTATTCTATCCTCCCATGTGTAATAAAACAATCAATTTTTCTGTGGAAATGTCAGCAGACGCAATTCGCTTGGGAATCGTACCAAGCCCATTTCACAGTTGATAATTCCTAAAGGCCTAAGTTAATCTACCAGACATGTCTAAATGCAGAACTAAATGAGGAACCGGTCCTAATTACCACATGATACAAACGCAGGTGCATCAGAGCACCTTATGCAAGTTAAATAACAGAAGAATTGAAGAGAAGGTTGATGATAGAAAACTCAAGGAAAACATGAGCTTTCAACCACACCGTCTGACCTAGGGTAGCTTAGAAATGGTGAACAGGACCACAGTATGTTTATTTACCTTTCTTAGAGAACTCCTCCGAAGTGACTGGTGCGGTACCCAAGGATAAATTAGCAGAGAGGCGCAGAAGGGATAAACCAACATTTACGATGGAGACTTGGAAGATTGCTTCCTCTCACCACGCAGGCAGTTGCAAGCTCTTCGGAGCTTCCTCAATTGCGGCAACTGATTACGGAGAGTAGATTGCATGTGCGAAAACCCAGATGTATCACACTCCGAAGGAATCCGGTCAATTGAAGGAACACGAGGGGCGTTCGCAATGTTTTCTGGCGGATCAAGAGCCCACTGCATCGACCATATGGCCAAAGGCCGCATATATGCCAAAGACCGAAAATAGCCATCCATTGTCCATGCTTCTGGAGTTTGGAACCAATACCTGCAATCAAGAGAAGAGCAGAATGAGGGAACATTAATGTAAATCGACTTAAGAATCTATGATAGTACGAAAGGGCAGACGTTTAAACCTAATATAGTAGAGATAATATATGCAGAAGAAATAAGTAACTAGTCCAGTCTACTCAGCTTATAGTAAACTGAAAACTGAAGAGCAACGAAACGATCATCTCACTTTCCTAAACGCACTGTCATGATTTGTGAGCATACGGACATGACAGGTGAATAAGCACCGGGAGTCAAAACCGTCAACTGCCAATCCTCATCACGATTCACACCAAATGACAAATGTAAATACTTGCATACCCGAGGTCAGACCAGCCAGCGAGGAAGACACCCTCAGCTGCACGAAAAGCTTGGTCATGCATTCCCTCGTGAATCATGGCGGCAGCCAGTGCATATGTTACACCCGTCCAAACTTCGCGAGACTGCATGCAGGTTTCATCTACTTTGCCATTTGGGTGCATTCCATTAACAGCTCCAAGACGTCCACCTTTCACTTTCATGACATTGAAGTCATAGATTTTTGTCAAGGCACTACGTGCCTTGGCATCATCAAATAGAGGCGGAAGCCCTGAAGCCCATGCATACCACTGCCCTGCCATTTGATCCGCCTGAATAAATGCAAAAGACATGATTAAATACATGTAAGAGTAGAGATTTCTCGATTGCAGGACTTCCAGAACTAACAACGTATACTCCATACAGATGGTGGAGTCCGGATGCCCAAATAATCCCAGATGGTCGGTGTGACCCTCTCTCGATCAAGAGACCACGTTCAGGGAATATGAATTGTTTTAGGAATACGTGCAAAAACACAGCAGCTGAGATTGTTGCAGATGTACGTTTGAAGCATGCAAAGAAATTAGTAACCTTGTGAACTTCGTGACAAGGCTCAAAACGAAATTTTGCTCACCTGAATCGATTTGCTGTTCGAACTGTTGCCACTGTCATAACTAAAATAACTCCCGTTCCATAATTTCTTAAGATAAGCTTCTCTTGCTTGAACAAATTTTGCCTGGAAATAGCGAGCAGCGTTATGTTCTTCAAGAAAGATAGCCATTGCTTCAGCAGCTTGTAGGGAAGCAATCCAGAGACCCCCACAATATGCACTCACACCATGCACGGTCCATGTATCATAGGTTTGATCGGGAAAGCCATCGTTTTCGATGAGACCATCACGGTCGCGATCAAACTGGTCGAGGTATGCCATGGCAGCATAGACAGCGGGCCATACAGCCCTCGCAAAAACTTTGTCGCCGGTTGCAACAACGTCCCTATATACCTGTGGACAGAGCATCAAGCAAGAAGCAACAATAATTTTC
Organism: Pseudoscleropodium purum; assembly: GCA_963969395.1. NCBI lineage: Eukaryota > Viridiplantae > Streptophyta > Bryopsida > Hypnales > Brachytheciaceae > Pseudoscleropodium > Pseudoscleropodium purum. The sequence goes on along the minus strand of OZ017804.1, from coordinate 20,791,983 downwards.
AGCTTGAAGTTATTTGAGGTACTACAAATCCAGGAGTTCCTGCTGCCTTCTAGTTGAAAATGTCGAGCTCAAAGACCCATACAACAACGTGGCTCATACGGTACTGAGTACAAATAGCAGTGCCCTTGCAAAAATGCGCTGGTCAAGCAAAGACTTACCTGCAACACAAACTTGGCATTCAGATCCTTCCATCTACTTGTATCATGTATATTATATGCATTGACCTCCGCCCAAGGATCATGTTGTCCCAAATCATGTGGCACTGATCCAAAGACTTTCTTGATTCCTATTTTTCCACCAGCCATGAATTTCGTCTTCCGAGGATCGTGAGCAAGACAACCAGCCGCAAAATCTCTTTGTATAGCTAATTCCAACTTTGGAAAAAGCGACAACAGAGCAAATGAGGCATAAAAGTGAACATCATATGTATTCCACATGATATATTCTATACCTTCCAAGTAAAGGAATTGGCCAACATTCTCCTCTCCCTCTTGCAGCAATGCCAAGCCAGAAGGAATTCCAGAAGATGTACGCCGGAAATCACTCATAGAATCTTGCAAAAGCTTCAGTATCTTAGTCTCAACTGTCTCCGGTATCGACGGAGCTGGAACTTCGTTTCGTGGAAGCGACGACTCCACGGTACAGTTTTCTGAGATAGTCATCAAAGCCTCATCTTGCGTGTTTGTTTCGCATTCGAAAAGAGTCGTTCCGTTCAAAGGAAATCCCTGAACATGTTGATACTCCGCAACCAGGTTGTCAGCAATCACCTCGTCCTTCGAAAACCCGGAGGGATCATTCTCTGATTCGAACTGCTGCTGCTGAACGACGGTGGGAAAAACTGGTGTCTCAGGTGATGTCAGAACGTTAACTTCCGGGGCTGCAGCTGGTGCCCAATTGTTATCAAGTGACGGTTCCCTACTTCCTTCAAGGTTTATCATGCCTTCATGACTTTTCAGAGGATTTAGACCAATATCTTCACGTGAAGAGAAAGGAATAGACTTGCTACTCGCTGACGAATCTCCAGGAAGAGGAGAACCAGGTGCCGACGTATTAGCTGAGCTGGGTGCTGAAAGCTCTGACTTGCCTTCCAATGGGGGTTCACCATCTGAATGGTAATTCGTCGACAAGCTACCTCTTAGATCACCTCTTTCGAATCAAGGCAAGAGAAAGTACAAACCAAAGTCACGAGAAACCAGGATACTGAGACTGAGTAACAGCTGGAACCATTTTCCTAGATGTATACATGCACACACGCAAGACGAAATACCATCGCGCTTGACAATGATTTAAGCAACGGTATATATTCCGTCGAGACCAAAAGCATTGGACGAACAATATCCATATCAGGAGCGCGCGATTTCATGATTCAAATAAAAGGGACATAATTCAAAGCGAAGGAACTTACCTGTCCAAACAGTTCCTCCTGCAACAAGATAGTACAGCTCATTGAAGAGAGTCACTCGGTACCTGTTGAAGACAATAAATCAATGATCTTCAGTAACAACTTTTCAGAATAAAGGCAGAGGAACAGCTGAATGGCATTCAGGAATCTAAGGACACTGTCGTCGTACCATGTCTACTCACTTACAATACCATTTTGACAAATCGGCATACAAAGGAGAGCGCAGTAAGCTTACCATGCCGGAAGCTTCTCATCTTCAAGAACAGGCTGCTGCCATTTTTCAATTTTTTCTTCCCACAAACGAAAATCTGAGACAAAATGCGTGTTCCCCAGTCAGATCGAATTGTGGGTTGAAGTTCTCCATATTCTCTCTTTAACATCAGGACCTTTCCAGAAACACTAACATCGTAGACTTCCAAAGATCAAATCTTTTGTGGCCCGAAGAGTTGATAAAAATTAAAAAAAAGTTAACAACCGTACGGGTACAATCTCAATTTGGTTTTATGATATGTTTAACATTAATTTTGTAAAAAAATTGGTCTAAAAATTCAAATTTTCTTAAAATAGCATGGACCTTAACTCAAAAGTATTCAAATCGGTTCTTTTCCAACACATCTCAAATCTTCAAAGAAATCAACAAGTGTAGTGGTAAGCAAATACAAGTAATAAATATGCTACATTAAATCTGAGAAATTACTATTCATGTATAGTCCTATTTGATGCTAAAATAGTTTTATGACATTGGATACTCAAGATTAGATATAACATGTTGATAGTTAGAATGATTTTAAGGACAGTCTCTTTAGAAAAAATTCATCGGACATCACGTTCGAATAGAAACTTGCAATCGAATCAAACACAGGCTCCGTCGGGTCTGTCTGGACGATTCAGGGTAAAAAAGAGAAACGGTACCGAATAAAAAGTCATAATTTACATGACTTGCAAAAATCTGTGTTGAAGCGATCACCCGTTCGTTTTAGTAATGTATTCTGATAACAATATAGTAACATAAAACTGTACCTGTGATACAACCACGACATTATTGCATAAATGTCAAATACCAAAGAAAAGGGAAGGTATTGAAGTTCGTACCACAAAGAGCATCGTGGGCGATTCTCGGCGCCGCGTTACCGTTCGCACCGTAGAATTTCGTGTAACGCCTGCAGATATCCTCTAAGCAAATATTCAGAGTAATCCTAATCCACTTCTTGCGACGTCAATAAGCTTATATAGGAATTCGAGCAGCTTAACCGTTAATATCAGAGTAAATGAAGTCGTCATTACCTGCGATACGATCTTCCTTTCAAAAATTTCACATGAGGAGAGTCCCAAGCCAAAACAAAATCGACAGTTCGTTTCTCGTTGGGAGGAATAACTAGATGAGCAGCAACAGCTGCACCAATAACACAACCTGGCCTCGAAGGCGATGAGGTATGGGTAGTATTCCAGTTTTCCACATCTAATCGACCAAGCTGCATGACAATAGAAAGGTTCAGAGTCTGAATGATTTTCACGACAAGAAATGAATTGAAAATAGATCAACGAACTTCCAATTTAATCCTGCATTTGAATTACTCCAGGTTACAATCCTTTAAGCTTGTATAAATTCAGAAGAACATTCCTTGGTCTTATTTAACAGTTTCCATACATTCCAAGTACATAAGCTTTTAATTGGTGCTTACCTCTTTCATTCTCACCCACATATCTCTTGCTGTGATGCCCAGACCTTCGCCTGAAACTTGAAAGGACGGGCATGCGGATAAAGTAACATCTTTACTCTGCTTGGCAGCAATTGCGAATGTGAGTGGTTGACCTCCTTTTCGAGATGTGCTGCAAAGATTGGAAACGTTTTCAATATAAAAATAGGAGATGAGTAAACAGTTTCAGTAATATTTGAAACAAGCAAACAAAGTTCAAGAAAATGTTTTCAATATAGGACGAGTAAACAATGGAACGACAAATGTGATCACAACCAGAACGAAAGGTATAAGCAATCAGTAATAAATGCACGATTTTAAACTATTAGATGAAGGCTTACTCGTGATTGAGGAGCACACCTCTCACACCATCACGCTCTCTATACACCAAGCAGAACATACGCAATTAGAAGAGAGAGACAAAAACTATAATCGCTAAACCTCCATAATATTTGTGAATTCAATGACTTGAAAACTAACTACAACATTAGTATCGGTCCCATGTCAACTGCAAAGATTGTAGAATCCTATCTATAATTCAATGCAACTATATAGAGATATTTTTCATTTTTCATCTCATAATTTATCACAAAGCTTGAATACAAGAGAATAGTATAATCTCTTGCACACTACACCTACCCATTCACATTAGCATAGATCAAATCATGGGAAGAAAATTGGGGCTAAATGTTTTCAGATATAGAGACGAGAGGAACGTTAAGTTAACGCAGTCGGAGGAAGTATACAAGATCTACGGACGTATCAAAATACTCACGTGAACGTCTCGTTGAAATGACCACCTGTTGAGCCACTTGAATTACCAATAGAATTCTACACACAAACCAACAGACCACTGCATCAATACTCACAAACAAAGCTAGTTCTTTATGATGCAGCATAGTCTTTAGCTTGAAGACAATCCCTCAAATAGGATCGCCGATCACGTCATTGCTCGTGACAAACGTGTGACAAAATTGAAAGATGGTCGCAATTTCAATGCCCAGAACTTGATCTCTTTTGGCTTAATTATAATCTTAATTTCTTTTGACCATAATTTTCTATATTGCTCTGCCATCCAAACATGATGACAGACTTAACACTGACATACCTTACATCCAAACTTAACACGAATTGTCACGACCACCAAATCTCAGTTAACTAGTACATTATAGAACAAACATTTAATTGAAACTCGTTTCAATTTATAAGCTTCGTGGTTTCCTTACGAACCAAGTGACAAGTTGAACGTCTAGGTGTCTTACCGCCCATGTAAAAAGAAGATTGACATCTGCAACCTCTTTTCCGGTATTCACAATCTGCAAAAAGTGACACATGCTTCAATACGAAAGTAAGAAACAGACCCCAAAATCAATATACGATCAAAAACCATGCAAAGAAGCTGATGGGAAACAAAAAGAAACTTACCACATAAGAGAAAACACATGTGGGATAGCTACTCTCTTTGTAGTTGTGCGGAATAAAAGGGGAAGTTTGTCGACATGAGATTTTCAATTCAGGGTCAGGTTCGCCTGCATGAGCAGATAAACAGGTCGATTATAAAATACCTTACCTCTGGTAACTTTGTCCACACACTACAAAAAAAAGGGGGAGGCCATAAGAAAAACATCTGCGAAACTCAAGAAAGCAAATCCATTCCCTCAGTTGCAATTCACCTTCATATATAGTCCAGGCTCGAGGAAAGAGAGCATGATAAGTGGTACTCTGACCATCCATTTTCCAATCCCATGAAGATATTCCATTTTCATCATTTTTAAGCCTGTGAAAATGTGAAAATTACCAGAAGGTTATCAGCTGAAGGTGCAACAGCTTCATCACATTTGCAATCAGAGCTCTAAAATCAGCAGAGAATTTCATTTCGTATCAATCAAAATCTGAAGTCTAATGTTTCAAAAGCTTAAATGAGGAAATGATGATAGCATTTATTTAAATTAATTACTCATATCTTGAGCGTACCTTTTGAGTTCACGAGGCCTGCCTGGAGCAAGAACAGATGAGATTTTTTTTTCACTCCCACCATCTTTGCGCCTCGTAACAAAAACCTGCATTTAAAGCAGAAGGATACTCTACGTTTGAAAATCATAGTAATTACGAACATTGCTCCAGATGACACAAGGGTATACAATTGATGTCAGGAAAGGGCAGGGAAAACTAATGCTCCAAACAAAAACCTCTGCTTTGATATGCTTCGTAAAATGTACATGTATTCAGCAAAGCACAAGTTTTCAATGGAGTCCTAAACCCTGAAACTAGAAACAAAGCCATGATAGGGCTCATCAAAGACGATCAACAATCACAAGCAGCGGTAATGGAGTGATCACCAGAACGAAAACCAACAGTTTATCCTTCAACAACGACTCCATAAGCAGTGAGCTTCGGAGGAAAGAAACACGTACCGAAAACTGGTTAGCTAATACGGGAGCCTCGTCACAGACACCTGGGATTATTTGCCATCGCCTAAACTCTCCACGAAATCCACGGCCAATACTTCCACCACTGCAGAGTTGACAAATGGTCTATTCATAAAATTGAAGTGCATTATTTACAGACGTACACACTTCGAAACTTCATCGATGTATTCAATTAAAGATAAATTGATTCGGATTAAAAGAACAAGTTAATGTCCATTCTTGACTCAGGCCACGTCTGTCCCTAACTCACCCCATTCCACCACACGGTACACCATGACACGCTGAGGGCTTGGTTTCCCGTCGGAAAGGATCTATCGGAGGAAGCTGCACTTGAAAATTTCCAACGTTAAACCCTCCAACAAACAAAAACTGACAGCAAGAACGACTTACAAATTAAGTCTTGATTATTGTTCAACCAACCCTATGCATTTCTGCAGATTTCACTATTTTCCAAATGCAGATTACAAGATCTGTAACGCCATACCAAATGTCATCAATCCTCTTTAAAAAAACTGTTCTGCGACAGCCCTATAATGGAGGCCCCTCTGTCAAATTATCACACGTGCAAGTGACAAGGAGAAAGATAAAAAAAAAAATGTTTGGTTTAAAAAAAGTTTCAAAAATATATTACCCGTCCCTCGGATTTCTCCGATTGCACATACGTCCACATTCGCATCCCCAAGCGAAGCTGCGGTAGACAACAGTAACTCTTCGTCAGAAGGAAATTTTCAAGTTTGACGGGCACAGTTTGAAAGAATGCAATACGGCCCATGCTTTCTGGTCTGGTTTGCACATTAGCCTCAGAAACTTATTGATCACGATTGAGCAAAAAGTGTTGCTATTACTACTTTATTATAGCTGCCTCCTACAACTCTTTAGAAAGCTGCGCAGGATAACTGAACTATGAATGATTCTCACGGTATACCTCTCTTCAGTGAAAGGGAACCCAAATACTTACGATTTAGCTGCTGAAATTAAATACTTACACAAAGGGCGAAACGTCTGTGCTTAGTACATTCATGCGCAGCACAGCATTCAAACTTGCAAGAGAAATGACTACAAAAACAGGGGGGAAATTCTTGGGTCTTACAACAGATGCAACAGTGAGACTCATACAGTAAATGAAAGAAGCATTACCATTTTTAATCCCTCCATGAAGGTCACTCGAAACTCCTTCAATATATCCGCATTGGAGTTGATTTTGCGTCGCCATGCCTGATCGGGAGGAGCTCCAGGATCATCTTCCAGCTGGAAAAACAAAAACTCAGGACTAAGCCACCGATATAAATCCTCACATTATAAGACTTCAAAGCATCGTAAAAAATTCTCTAAAACAGAGGAGCCTTTACGTACCAAAGTAAGAGTAGGCTTCTGGACGTAATCCGCAATCGGCCATGAATGGTGACGAAGATGCCGCGCCTTACCGCTGCTACTCACGGATGTCAGAGATCCCTCAAGGGATTTCCCCTGAGAAGACATGAGTCCCTCTCCCCTGTTTCCAAACCCTACCGTCTCCTGTAGAAAAAATCGCTCCTTAACAAACCATCTATTACAATTCTCAGAGTCTCATTCAATCTCCGAACTGAATAATCTTCCATTGCCAACGACAAACCATGCCCTCTATACCCTAAAACGCAAACCAATGCGCTTTATGAACAGCACTCTAAACTCCCAAGTCTTAATTTGCATTCAAACTCTCGATCAAAGTCTCAAGAACTCAGCTCCGACATCGAAAAAGCAACTCCTCCACAGCACACGCCCTTGACCTCACCACAACCGACTAATTGATCGAAAGATTATCCTCCACGACCTCCGGAACTCGCTCTTTTTGAAGGAGAGATTTCCACTTCAAAAACTGCCACTTCAATGACTGCCTCAAACTTCACCTCAAACGTAATACCTAAAACGGATTACCACTGTTCTCAATACTCAAAAATGTTCGAGAAGAGAGGTTACAGACATTGAAGAACTCAAAAGACAAAAAAGGATCAAATCATCCTCAAAACATAACCAATCGCGAATCCGTGAATTCCAACAACAATCCTAAACAATTTGAAATCTGAAACGAAACCGCCGCTCTCTATCTCTCTCCGATCAAAAGAAACACCAAAAGGTTGCCCGAGCTCTTCGACGATTCGGCTCTTGCTTTCGAATGCGCCCTTGCAGACAGATGAGCTCGGGAGGTTCCAGTGAGTGAGAGCAGAGAGAAACGAGGACAGTTGACTGAGAATACGGTAGAGTACGTACGGAACCTCTTAGACTGTACGAGGCTGAGATCTGACGGTTCACCTAGGTTCGTAAAACAATCTGACGGTCTTGGGGATGTCGAGGTTGGGAGGAGCGACCTTCGGATGGGAGTGAGAGAGCCGACAACCGGAGGACGGTCGAGGGGAATCTGCGAGCAGCGACGGGTGGCGGTAGTAAAGGAGCTTCCCCGGTAGTTTCCAAGTGGCAGCCAGGATGGACCGACGCTTGGCAATCCGTAAGGAAGATGCAGAGGTCGAAATTCAGGGGCCCTCCGGCTAAGCCCCATTGGAGGAATAGATTTTCTTTTTTCTTTTTTTCGTTTATGTTTCCGTGAATTGAACACATGGCCACGTGGTTTGAATCAGCCCCCGTGGACTCTGTTTTTGCATGTTTTGACCGTACTTGGTGTGTAGGTGACTTTGGGATTTTGCCTTAAGTAATACTTTTGACCAAGGTTGGAACCCATGTATATAGAGGGTTTTTTGCATGGGTTGAAATATCACCCATTAACAATGCTTTTGTTATTAAACTTGAAAGGGGGTTATCCACCATGACCAAGGTAGTCACCAAAATTTTACAATTATTAGACCAATAGGTGCACCTTCATTTTCTACAATTAATAGTGAAGTCACCCTTTTGTACTTAATATCTTTACTGGGATAATTCTAAAAGGACAAATTGGCCAATATGAAAATCCTTTCTTTTAGTATTGTGTGAATTATTGACTTAAAAAAATGCAAAAGCATTCATTGGAAGTCAAACTATTGTAAATGACCTTCTTTTTTCACACAAAATTTAGAACATGAATAGTTAAATTTTATTTTATATGAAGAGATTCGTTGTCATTTATCAACAAAAAAAACATCCTCAATGTTGTTTATCGATTAAACATATGGCTTACAATAATATAAGATATTTTAAAAGTTCTATCAAAATCAAAGATGGCCATTGTAAATCATGGCCTAAGTGGCTTGCAGCTGCAACTAAGGTCTATCGCAATATGAGTTTGTATCAACAGAAGATATTAAACATCAAGACTAAAAATTATACATATAGTTAAGATTTGACAACATATATAGATCTATGTCAAATCAATATTGAAGTATTTTCCTTTGAAAATCCACATAAATTATAATTTCAATCTTAGAATCTTAATCTTTTATGATTGTCTAAAATTACAGTTTTACTATTACAATATGAAAAAAAAAATTTAAAATTTAAAATAAAAGGATGAATATTCTAATACATACTTTTAAAGATAAATTTTGAATATTTGACAAATATTTTAATTTTGTAATGTATAAAATCAAAATTCTTCCAAAATTAAAATATCATAAATTCATGTAGAGCATCTTCCATCTTCCACATTTGATTCTTCCACAATTTTTCTAGAAGTTTCTTCAATGAATATTAATGGAAAGAAACAAAACATTCATCATTCACCAAGTTGACAGTTGAGCATTTAGGGGTTAATCCTTAAGGATATGGAGAACCCAGTTTTTTATTCAATATAGTATTTTTGGTATATTAGACACAAAAAGTACATAAATTGACATATAGACAATTGAAAAAAGTTTGTTCTCATGTAGAGTACAATCCAATCATCTATAATATTTCCAATTTGGATGATTATTACACTTCCTACATGTTTAAGAAGCTTCAAAATGGTCACCTATTTTATTTATATAATGTATAGTATAGTGTCACATGTGAGTATAATAAGGTTTGGATCATGATATGGTATCCAAATAAAAATGCTAATTATTGAGTCATCAATCCAATAATGTATGGCTTTTCATATTATAGTACATATATCAAATCAAACAAATCAAATACAATAAAGTACATATTATTTCACTTCAAAACTTTACAGAATAAGTTTAGTTCAATGAACTGAAACTTGAAGTTATAAAGTCTAGATATCATATTGTATGATACTAAGATGCCATCCTATGCTTTGACCAAAGAATAATATACTCTCAAAGCAACCTTTTAAGAGCTAATTGCATTTGGAGAAAGCTAAATTCCTTGAAACAATTTCTATTTCTATAAAATTTTAATAGGAAGAAAAATGGAATTGGCATTTAACACAAGTTGTTTCATAGTTTTTGAACCTTCATGGAATCCTCCTATTAAATTAGGTTGTTTGTTGGTTTGGTTTGGTATGTTGAGATCTCATGGATTGTGCGTTTTTTGTTCGGATGTGTGGTATCGTTAGAAAGCCCTTAGCGAGGAGGGGTGCATGGGCTTGGTTTCGTGGCGTTTCAACCTTGGGTGTGAAAGTTATTGAATTTTGAAGTTTTTATGAGTTAAAAAAATTAGAAAATTGTTTTTTCTTTTGTTTTGACCGTGGCAACAGCACGGGGCACACTAATTAATTATGAATTTTTGAAGTTAAAACGCATTGGTTGCCAAAAGCGACCATCTCCTGAAATGTACACTGTTGGTACATTGAATGAAGCAAAAAGTACCTCTGTGTTAGTGGAGCAGGGTCGCTTTTTAGAGCACCCTAACTTCACTGCGTATGCACACGCAGTGGTAGTGTAGCCCTGGTTTCAGCCCCGCAGTGAAAGAATTAGGGTTAGGATTTCATTGCGCATCCGTTTACTTGCTTCACGCGAATTGCTACAATTGCTAGCAAAATTCTCCACTTTCATGTAATCTCCGGCGCTGTCCGTCTCCACAAATGTCATGGCGACTTCTGAAATTCTCCAGGAAGTTGAGCAGGGTCATTGGAGCACCCTCCCAGAGGAGCTCATAGCTAGAGTGATATCTCTTTTGCCGGTGCCTGTGTTCATCACATGCCGATCTGTTTGCAAGGCATGGAAAGAGCTTCTCCGTCGTCCTGAATTTCTCGAGAGAAAGCGCGAAGATTCGTACTTGCTTCTCACGGCGCAATTGTGCAGCCGGAAGTCCTCTTGGGTCGGACCTGGCGTACAGGCGGATAACGTGGTTCTTGGATTTGGATTTGCGTCGGTAGTTTGCAATCGGGAGTGTTGGAACTGCGGAGAGGAATGATGCTCGATGTTTGGCTATGGACGACGGCCTTGTTTGTGAATTTTTTGACTGCGGCGGGGGTTTTAGAGTAGTTGTGAACGACCCTGTGGCGAAGACGACGCGGGCGCTTCCTGCTGTTGGCGGAGACGTATTTTACCGTCGATGGGACACTCCTTCTGCAATTGTGACGGTCGTCGACAACGTCGGCTTCAAGGTGTTTCGTTTAAGGTAGGGACTTCCAAAATATTCGCCATTTCTGCTATGCATTGAGCAAATATTTTAATACATGTTGTAATACGTTCTTGTTGGTGAATGATCGAGGATTCTAACGTATCAAAGAATATGTTACTTGGAATAGTTATGCAAGAGTTATGAATGGTGATCGACAGATGTTATATAACGTCTGAAATGACGATTGGTGAATGTTGATTGGGAGATTTCCATTAAACTGGCCCAATTCTTATGTGTTCTTGTTGGCGAATGAAAGAGGAATCCCATGCACCACAGCATGAGTTAGTTGGATACGGTGTTCAAAATTTATCAAGGATCAACGTTTTTTTCGGGAGACGTTCTAAAATTTCTTCTTTGCCGAAAGGTACATGCTGATAAAGTCTGATTAAGGTGATACACACTAAGGTGATTTACACTAGCTGAACATCTGATCAAGTCGAACTCTTGATTTTTTCCTGCCTTAGTCGAGCAGAGGGGCTACACACAAGGTTCGTTCTGTACGAATCATCCACCGATGCATGGCGCGATCTGGGAAACCCAGTGGAGGAGCTTGGAGTTCCAGTAGTGGATGGAGTAAGGTATGTGCAGTCGGCTGTCTACTTTCAGGGCACATTCTATGCTACTTTCTACATTCACAGTGCCGTTCTTCTTCTAAGTTACAACCTTGAAGAAACTTGCTGGAAAAGAGTACTTGCGGTTGAATCCCCAAATCCTGGATATCCTGAGCTCATAGTATTCAACAACCGCATGTTCATAACCACGTGGTTGGGTGATGAGCCCCACGGTTCATTGAGCCGCACGACGTTTCGTCGTGGCAATTACTCCAAAAGATTAATTTTTGAGATCAGAGAGATCTTGGAAAATTCCAGCAATTCGATTGTGAAAATCCCTTATTTGGAGCTTCAGCGAATTTTTTATGGAGAGGAAAATAAATTGGGATTGCAACATGATATTGCGTGCGGATTTCCTATCAATTCGGACTCTGTCGTGTTGGTTTCGCGTCACACAGGAAAATTGATTATCTGCAATGTGATGAGCGGGCTTAATTGTGAATTACCTGCGCATCCATTGAGACAGGCTTCTTTGGAGCTCGCTAAGGAAGAGGTGCTTTCTGTATTTTTTCATGCGAAGCTTATGAAGCTGAGTCTGAGGATAATTTTAGCAAACTCATCTACGCAGTTGCCACTATGTGTCCAAGACAATCAGCCATTTCTCAAACCGCCAGAGTTAAGTGAATGATGGACCTGAATTGCGTTCACTGGACAATGGAAGTCCAAAGTTCGCCATGGAATTCAGCCTGCAATGTGTGAGTTAAGGAACATTGGTGTGCTCTTCATTGCTTGATGAAAGTAGAGGCTTGGGCACAACCTCTGCATCTCCAAGCTCTACGTGAAGCGGTACAGTGGAGGTGACTTTCAAGAGAACGAGAGGATGCGATCAGCTTCTCTGCTGTGCGAACGAATCACCATCTGAAAATTGGTTTTATTACCGATTACCGGGGCTTGAATGTTGCAAGGGTGAGTTCATCAATCTTCCTCATTTTATCGACTCATCTTATGTTTACAAAAAATCATAAGAAATGTTATCCTTGACTAAGCCATGTGGGCTACAACATATTGCAAATTGATTACTTTTTAATAAAATGTAAGAAGGGCTATGCTTGCCACAACTCGCTCTAAATGTTACTCTGGACTTGAAAAATGTGTTGCAACTTATTGCATACTCGTTTTTTATTTGGAAAGATTATCCAGTCAATATTAAAGTCCCTATGGAGCTTAAGTATATTACACATAATTCAGTATACCACATGTGAAAATGCACATTTCCATACTCATTTAAAATTGGATAATACTCAAAGATATAAAATTAGGGACACAGATTCTCGATGTTTAGCTGCTTGTTTGTGTGTTCATTAATCGGTTTGTTGCCTGCACGTTGCATCAGGTGGTTCTTGTCAAAATGATAAATTATCTGAGTGAACACAGAAAGGTTTGAGAAGCATGTGTATAAAATATACTTGAATCCTCTGTTTCATATTTGAGTGCCTGATTGTATTGAGTGTGTAGTTTTTGAAGTGAATATTTCGTTTTTACTATCGTTGTGGACAGGGGCTATGCCAAAGACTTGAACAAGGGCATTCGGTGCTGAACGGAAATGGAATTGTGCAAATGACGATGACTGAGCGGATGACGGTGGCTCGGGTCATTGATGGCAAAGTTAGAATCACAAACTTTGCCTCTAGGAATGACTATCAGGATTCAGGAGATTCAGAACATCAAGCAAATTGAAATGAACTTTGCTATTGCTATTGTTGTAAGCACTTTTAGAATAAGTATTTTGAAAGAGGTGTTTTTTAAGAGAAATTGTCAGAAACTGCCAATTTTTGGTGCTTTGACCCAAATTGGAAATTGATACTTTTTTTGGAATTCCAATTGTGCAAAAGTGTATAAGATTATTCAAGAGAGTCAGTTGTAAAGTCATGCCAAATCCATGTTTATGTGGTGCCTCTTTTATTACTTATTCTAGAATGCATTTGAACTCTTATACTACTTGAATGACAACAAGGCATGTTGCATGCAATCAAATCATGCTGTGTTGGCTTCTAACACAATGAAGGTTTTGGTTCCCTTTTTGCAAAAATAGGTGATTAAACTCAAATGACCACTTCCAAGTGTCATCAAGGCAATAAGAGTTGCTTTACACTATGGTGAAGAAGTGCATTGGTTGTTCAAGAAGTCTTTGCCAAGACATGGTTATTTGAGGTAGTTGGTGGAATGTTGGACAAGATGGAAAGACAATTAAATAATGCCTTAAGAAGTTTTGATTGGTTGTAGTGTAAATACCAACTCGAGAAGTCTTATGGACAACTCCACAAATTGAAATGCACTAGCCAACAATCTTCATTGACATCTTTTATACATTTGGGGTTGCAATGAACTTTGAGAAGCTATAACTTTTGTATCTAATGCTCAAATTCAATAAAACTTGTTGAAAAAAAATATGCTTGTCATATTTGTGTGGAAATATTTTTACATTAATCCATTATGTATCAAATTTATGGGAATCATTTTAAGTACATGGGGTTTAGTTTTTGTTCATCAATTATGCAAGTTAACCAATGGCCATCAAAAATATATTTTGATGGTAAAATGAAGGACTTGCTTCATTTTAAATTTTTAGAGTAGATGGTAGAGACATCATTTTTATATTGAAATCCATTGTCCATCATATATCCTTAAAGAATATGGGATAATTTGAAGATGAAAGCTTGACTATTTGTTGTCAAAATATAGGAAATATTTTTGAAGTAGAATTTCAAACTTCATTTAGGCATGGTAGAATAACTTTTTTCAAAAAACTCTTTAACTTCGAAAAATTGGTAAATTAAGTTAAATTTCATTATAAAAAATCCATTTGAGATTTTAAGCCTCCAATAAAAATTTATGAGAAAATTTGCAATCAAAATATGCAATTAGCTCTTATAGGTATGTTTTTTAGACCTCCTACCTTATTGCATCCAAGATTCAAAATGATGAAGAAGGTTACATGATTTTAACCCTAAATGAATAATTTTTTGTTGAACCAACAATTTTATATTCATATAGGTTCTTACAAAGTCAATTTTGAAAAAAATGTATTTCTAAAATTTTGGCACAAGGTGCATTTAATACCCACCTTTGGAGGAAGGAAAAAAAGTTTAGTGGTCACATGCATGACTCAAAAAGTGATGCTAACCAAAAAATTTGGGTTGTTGGGCACTTTAGGAATCTTTTGTTAAACCCCTCATTTACTTTTGAAATTTGGCATATGTGTAGCTAATATGATATGGTATAAAATTGTAAGAAACAAAATTTAGTTCCAAAATTACACTCTAAGATGTGTTCAACTTTATTAACTATGATAGGCAATTTTTTTTAAAACACATTTCTCTCTTAACTTCAAATATTATAAAGTGAAAACATCCTAAACCATTTATTGACCCATTTTTGACAAGTTGACTTATTTTGAAAGTATTCCCAATGTACAATTAAACTATTCCTGTACAAAATTGTAATTCGTTGATTATTAGTTTTCTGGATTTCAGTTTTATGACAAGTTTATGTAAACATTTTCAATGGTCTATGGAGCTTTGGTCCACTTTAAAATTTATAAGTAATTACTTGTCTTATCTTTAGTTTTCTATTCTTTTCTTTTTGAAAACTCATGATTTTCAATTGCCAATACTACAAAAATGTTTTTTTTCCTAAAGGTACCTCCAACAAAGTTGAATTGTTTATTTTGATGATTTTTGATGTTTTACCTCAATCCCAAAGCTTGTGTCACTGAATATTTTGAAATTTATTCCTCATATTCTAAATTAGTCTTTATATTTTCACTATTCAAATTTAAAAAAACATAAAATTCCTAGTGCACAAAAACTCATCAAAAAATGATTAGCATATTGTTGGTTTACTTCACCTTATATTGCAAGGTGATTTAGAATAAAATAGAACAATTATTAGGTTCTATAATTTTCCATTACTATACCTTAGAAGTTGTAGTACCCTATGGTGTAGAGGCTCAATTGTGAATAGAGTAGGAAATCTCATTATAAGAAGGCTCAAAGTTTGATGTTGATATTTGGTTGGATTAGAGAAAATAGTTTCACTTACTTCAATTGCTATAATCTTACAAGTTGTAGTCTAGATAGTCAAATGGATTGAGTTGTTTTTGCAAATATTGCCTTGATGGTCTACTACACTTTAGTATAGTTGGTGTTCTATAAATTGTTTTAATTTTCAAATTTAATAAACACCAACTACCATATTAGAAGGCCATGCTATAAAAATGGAGTTCATATCTATTTTTATAAAATAGCTTTACTCATGAGTATGTGGAAATGCAAAATAGTGAATATAGTTGTTGATCAAGTCCTTAAGATTGTACAACCAAGCAATTGTCCTCCCCATGTTTGGAAGGTATTATCCTTTATTAAATGTGTGGAAGGGACTTATTAGTTAATTCAAGTTGGTTGAGAAGCTACATAAGATAATTTTGTTCATTACCAAGCAAATCTGTTGTCTAGTTACCTTGAAGAAATTATTTGTCAACTTACGTATTTTTGAGAGATTGAGAAGGTTGAGAGAAGTCATCATTGCAAATTGAATCAAAGACATTCCGATCGACAAGAACTGAATGATTTTTCTGCATCTTTTCAAATTTTTTTTGGAACTAAATTGGTAACCTACATATAGCCCCATACTAAACCACGTACTAACATGTCCCCTACCCCTAAGTGCATTGTGGCATTAGGACTATTATTTTTGGCAAAATAGTGCCAAATTGCACCACCAGATAAAATAATTTGGATCTAAAATGATCACAAACATTGAAATTTTTCTCTATTCAACATCAAACTAAAAACAATCTTAACCTTGTAAGGATAGGTTGGTCTCCAAAGAAATCACCATTTTCTAATATTGTGGGAATCAATCGCTTAAAAAATGGAAAAGTATTCGTTGGAAATCAAACTATTGTAGAAGATGTTCCCCTTTCACAACAAAACTCCAAAAATGAATAGTTGCATTTTTGTCGTAAACAAGAAAATTCTCTATCATCCATCGGATACTTAGTGTTTGCGACAATGTTATAGGGTTGAGATTGTGGATGAAAATAGAATCATGGATATCAATGTGATATGTGCTAATGTGATATTTTCTGTCCCATATGTGAATGAATGTTGAAATTTGAAGTACCACTACAGGCAACATTTTATAATTACCACTTTGACACTTTATAAAAAATGAAAGAAAATATTAGAAAATGCCCCTGGGTTGCTAAAATTGTGGTAATGGGTGGATGACTCACACAAACAGGAGGGTCCAATAAATATCCTATACCCTTGTTTCTTTCAGTTTGAACATACTAAATTTACTTGACCATATTAAATTTACCTAAACAAACTGTTGGTGTACCTTACAATGTGTGGCACCAAATGAAACCTCATGGATGCATAATTGCAGACCTCTAAATTTTAATTAAATTTTTTTTTCGGAACAACTGAAATGGCAAAAGACCTCTAATTTTAGATGACCACCGAATTGAAATTCTGAATGAATGCATGTCTCCAGCCAAGGGGGTGGAGTCTCGGTGATGAGGGTCCAAAGCCCAAGTTATTATTATTCCAGACCAGATCCGGGGGACCAACTGAACCCCGCTTTGGTTTTTTTGGTCCCCACAACAGTTATCTGTTTGTGTTGAAATGGCTTGTCTTTTACTTCGGAACTCCAAGGACCAAGTCCTGTACAAAAGATGCAGCCAGTGGACCAAGTAAATGCTAAGCTTAGGCCTCCGTTGGAATGTTTCGCGATGTGGAATATTGAAATTTTATCGGATGGGCCTTCCTAATTGATGGATGGATGGATGGTTAACTCTTGAACATCAAGGCGGATGTTTTGTGTCTCATGGATGAAAGGGAATCAAATTGTTTAGGACAGAAGTGCAACTATTCATTCTCAAAATTTGTTTTGGAAAAGAAAGCTCTTCTACAATAGTTTGACTTGTAATGATTGCTTTTGCAATTTGGGGGGCTAGTGATTCACACAATAATAGAAAAGGATGATTTCGAGGATCACCCCCCTTTGGCGTTTAAGGGTTAAGTAGCAGTTTGAAATCTTATCCATCCTTGAGTAGGACCTCTAGGTAACATCCAATTTTTTCAAGCATTGGTTGATCTTTCAATGGGTAAAAATTATGGAATATTGTAGAAGGAGACAAACTTTTTAATTATAAAATATTATGCAATTCAAATTGTGATTTATAATACAAAGCATTAGCTTGCTTGGTAGATTTTTTTAAAGGCTAACTAACTATTCATTGTGTGTCAATGGATTTTTTATTGGTTCTGTCCAAGGGACAATGACTATAGCATCGATTCTAGCTTCTCAATCCTAGTTTCCAAATCTTATCTACAATCCCATTCACATTGCACACAACTTGGTTAGGATTTAGATTAGAGTATAGATGTTGAATCCAACTAATCAATAAATTAATAAGTGTTGTCTACCTCTAACAAAACCTTATGATTACATTGTTCTTGTTAGCTTTCTTGTTTTCTTATAGGTATATGTCTTGTAGCTAAATTTAAGTGAAGTTTGAAAATGAGTGATAGTTGAATGATATTGACTCCAAAAGTTATAAGACATCAAAATTACATGTGAAGTGATTTTCTAACTATATGACCTAGTTTCTATGTCCTTGTATTGAAGATTGTGCCATAAACATCTATTTAAGGTAAACTACTCCATTCTAGTTAAAACTTCCACTACAAACATCTAAAAAAATCCATTGTAAGTTATTTGCATTGAAAAACAAAAATATAAATGAAGGAATCAATTGCTTCTTTTAGGAAGTTGATTACACAAAATGAGGATAGTATGTATCTAGAATAGACAAGATCTATGTTTTAATGACACACTCTCATCAATTCACTCTAAGTTTGTTTCAAATCAATGCAAATCAATTTATTCAGGCACTAGAAGTTAGTGGTTAGTATTAACTCCTAAAGGACCAAGCTGCATTTTGGGGTTATATAAAAAATTTGGGTAGCTGCATGTGACTAGTGATTTTCATATTTTTAGCCCAAATTTTAGTAGAAGGTGGAGATGAGGAGTATCTTTCATATGTGTGAAATTTCATGACATTTGGAAATAGGAATTAAAAGCTATGGCCTAATTTGTTTTTTTTTCTTCATAAATAGGCAGTTTAGGCAAATTTGAAAAAAATATTTTTTTCAAGATCAAAAATTTGAAATTGTTTTTTTAGAGTTATGTATATGTGGAAAGCTTTGAATCATTCCATTATGATCAATGAGTCAAAAGATAGGATTTTTTCTTTGCGGGCAGTTATGGACTTTTTACTCTTAAAAACCCCTTGAAGTCCTTTATCTTACTCAATTTTCAATATTTTTGAAAAAAAATAAAATCATAACTCATAAGATGTAGATTTCTTTTTATTAAAACATTCTAACTATTGGGATTGGTATTTTTTAATTCCATAATTTAATTCTTAACAATTTAGTATTTTGAATCATTTTCTACTATTGTCTATTTACTATTCTTTTCCTTTATGTTGAACAATTCCAAATGATTTGAAAATTTTCAAGAATGTGGCAAACTTGTCTAAGAAAAAGAACCCAAAGAAACACCACCATTTTGGACACTTTTTTGTAGAAAAGTGAGCTTGTGAAGTGCAACTGCCCTGTTTTTCGCAGGGCCAAAAAAGTGATTTTAGTGAATTTGAATGCTTAAATCTTGCAATTCACTTGGTGGAAATTTCTGAAATTTTTACCACATGTTTTTGATACTACATACTATAAGATCCTATGGTTATATGTGTCAAAAAAAGTTTTTTTTTCAAAAATTTGTCATTTGTATAAAAAAATGAGAATTTTTGAGTATTTTTGATGAAAACATCATCATAGAATTCTAGAGGTTAAGGTCGCTATAGATTGGATTGGTCATGGGTTGGTAGATGCCCTACTATAGTTATTTTTCTGACCTTGACAAGCATATCTATGGGTAGAAATGAGATGTCCAACGCAACAAGTTATAAAGGATTGCCCCCCTTTATTGCCCTTACGAAAAGTAAATGCAAAAAATTGCCTCCTATTTTTTGCCATATTTTCTTTGTATTTGATCACCTCTCCTATCAAAATTCGGCCCTCCAATTGCAAATATAAAATCAAAATTTTCCAATTTTATTATGGGTGAAAAATTCAAAATTTCAATGATTTCTCCAAAAGAAAAAATGCAAGGGTAATGAGGGACAATAAGGGAGTACATTCCCGTATTTAAGGCAATACCCTTCAATAAATCTTTAAAAAATCACATAAAATCTGAAAATCATTTTTACAATTGCACCATTGTTTCTTATTGCTTATCTTAGCAACCATTGAAATTTATTCCTACATTTTGTGAATAGTAGTAAGATAGGTACACCCAAATGTATCACTGACCTGAAACCACCATCTACACTTTGTGTAAATCTCCAAAGTCAGTTGTGTACCTATGTGGAAGAAATGCTTTTAGAACCAAACTTCGTTCTTTAATAACTTTTGCATTACAGTATCCAAATGCCACGTTCTTTATTGTGTTGGAACCTCCTTGTTCTTGCCAACAAGAACATATGAAAATCTGACCAATCTAATAACAGCAAATAGGCTCAGTAGCAAAAAGTTGCAATTTTGGATGTGGCATCCGGAGGACACTAAATCCTCCATTCAAAGTGAGCCCTGCAGGCCAAATTTACCTTCAGAGAAAACCCATGAATTTTTTATTTGCTGCAAATTTTTTTTTTTTCAAATTCTAAATTCATATTTGCAATCAGAGACCCCAAATTAGCTAGGGGAGATCTTCATCTTACCCTAGGCACGACACAATATAAGGAGCTTTTTTTTTACTTTTACCCCCCAGGAATCGCATGATTATCCTGCAGGGCCCGCTTCGAATGGAGGATTTAATGTACTGCAGGGCATCCTCCCTTTTATAACATACAACCTGCAATTGGAATCCTTTCTCCACAGGACCTCACCTAACTTAATGTCCACTACAAAAGCACATCATCCCCTTTTGAACGAAAGCAACAATCTCTCTCTCTCTCTCTCTATCATTGAGTCTTTTTCATTTTCAAGTCATAGCTTAGTCGTTGGACTTCTCACTAGCTATGACTTCCTTCGGGTCACTTCGAGGAACCCAATTTCAGTCTTGAAAAACATGCCATGTTTTGCCCCATTTTTTTTTTTTTTTTTGACACATGGACAATTTTTGCCCCTGGTTTTCATGCACCATAATAAGTGTGCTGCCTGCAAAATATGCTTGCAGCATTGCAGCACTGCAGTCACCACCAATGGTCCCCAAAGTGATTTTCATAATTAGCTCAATGGATTGAGTTGCAAGAAAAAAAACCCTGCGAAATGTTCTAAAATTTCTATGCATACCACTCAGTTGTACTGTACATTTCACAGCTCTTGTGGATATAAGTGGTGGGCACCTGCAAATACACCCCACGGAAGAAAAAGCTGACATCATCAACTTGTTTACTATGTGGAAGAAATGATTTCAGAACCTCAACCGAAAAAAAACACTCTTTGTTTCTTCATAACTTCTATTCCTTCATAACTTCTGCTTGTGGTATCCAAATGTTGTGTTTATTGGGTGCGTTGAAACCTCCTTTCACTTGCCAACAAGAAAATCAATGAAAATTTGACCAATCTAATAATAGCAACTGACATAGTACCCAAAAGTGACAGTATTGGGTGTGCCCACCTTCAAACATTCTTGGTCAAAGTTTTGCTAAATTGAGCTAAATTTATGTATAGTACATTTCCATATTTCCAACATTTGGAAATGTGTCAGTACAACAATGGCAAGTTGAAGTTCCAGTCATTTTGTATTTTGCTTTTTAGCCACCAATTTCAGCTGAAATTTTCATGTGTACAGTTGCGGAGCACACAGATGAAAAACTTAATAATGGAGTGGCCAAAGAACACAGCCTTCTGTAGAGTCGTTAGTAGGTGTACTGCCTCTTCTTCTAGGGTTGTAGAACTGAATGATTGCCCCGTGCAATTTTTTTTAATCCATATTTTGAATTTGCTTCTCCCAATTCCACCATGTCATTCAGAGAGTGTGCCGCATTGCTGACTACGTGATGAGGATTGCAACTGCATGAGTGGCTTGACGACAATAATTCACCATCAATGGAGTGCAAAATTCGGATCCAATCTCAAGTTTTCTGGCAAAGTTTTGAATCGTGACACAGGCTAAAACATTTGTGTAACTAGGCAATGATCCTCCGCATACTAGGTATGGTGATTTGATAGGTACATGGGAGGGACTTAATTATCAATGAATTCAAGGATTGGAGTTGGTTTGGAGGAGCCATAGAAGACAAATTTTTGTTTAGTGTAGGAGTCTCCTTTACAAGAATGCAAAAAGGGACCAGCTTGCCCCCACTAATTGGTAAACAGTTTTATGAAAGTGGTTGATGGATGATTTTTCAAATTATTGTAGAAATGAAGAATGCACCTGTAAAGTAGACATATCCATTCCCGTCCCTTTAAAGAATTTCTTCTTCATGTACCAATTAAACACATTTTCTATCTAGAATATACTCCATTTCATACATAAGGATAGAATTGAATATACAAGTGGGAATGTGTGTCTATGTTAGGTCCATAACTCATATAGGTTAATAATAATAGTTGTACAATACGAGCACCCAAAACCAATATTGTACCCAATGGCATCACTTTCTAGGTAAGGCAATGATTCTAGAGCCTAAATCAAGGTAGACTATAGATAGTTTATCATTTTGGTCAATAAACAATAAGCTATATATGTTTTGCCTAAAATTTAGGTTCTAAAACAACTATTATGTCTAGAAAATGACATCATTGGGTACAATATTGGTTTTGAGTGTTCCAACCTTACAATAATAGTATAACAAACATGAACCCATTTTTAAAAAATTCTTCAAATCCAGAAAAAGTGCCAAATGACATTCCTCAATTAGTCAAGTTTGCTTAGTTGTGAACTACATGATGCCAAATCTAATAGTTCATCACAAACATCCATATTTGTACTTTTTGCAAATCCAAGAGTGTAGAAAAAGGGATTGCGTTATGAGTTATAATGCATTTTTGACTATCCAATGGAATGATGACAAATCTGCCTTGAAAGCTGGACTTGGCATTCTGGATGTATAAAACAATAATGTGAAGTTTCAATTTTGTTGAAGAGCTAAGAGACCCATTTGCAACTCTTGTGGAGATGGTAATGTGGACAGAGCGAGTAACAGTTTTGATCAGCAGGCTGCAAGGTCCAACGGTCCACCGGCCAAAAGCGCGTTCCACTCACTCAATCACTCAAGCATGTGGGCGTGCGTGGGTGCCATCCAATGGCCTGCAAGATGGAGGAGGGAGACACGTCGAAACAGGGTCGGTCCAAGTTGACCCAGGGGACTCAGGAGCTTTGGTAAAAGTCGGTTGCCTTGGACTTATTAGGCTACAACTTAGCAAAAAAAAAATGGATTGCAGGTGCAGGGGTGGGGTGGACCTTTCAAAAGGTAAAAGGCAACACAGAGATGGTGGGATACATACAGTAATAACCATGAATCAATGAATTATGTGCAGTGAACCTCTCTCTTACTCTACTCTATGCTAGAAGGTGAAAACACTCCCAAACTGTCAAAATAAGCAAACTTTTGGGAAGCACCTTTTTTCTAGAAAAACAAAAACAAAAATGTTTTTGCAGTTTTTGTAGTTGTGTAACAACAACTAAAAATCATAAATTAAAAAAAAAGAAATTAGAATTATTGGATAGAGAATGTAATTATTTTAAATTTTCAAAATGGAACTATATAGGTCATTAAAATTGTCACATAGCTTGTTTCTAATGTCAAAATCTAAAGAATCAACCAATCATTGTTAAGTATAGGAATAGTTTGATGACATTTTTGGAGACTCTTTCAAAGGGAATCTACTTATTAGGAATAGGTGCATGGATGGTTTTGGATGTTTCTACCTTAATGGTCTTTCCTATTATTAATATTGGTTGAAGTGCATATGTCTATGATTTATCAAAGGCATAATATTTTAATAAATTAAAATTTCTATAATAGTATAGAAATATTGTTGAATTAATTAAACTCTAGTACTAATGAAACAAGATTAATGTATCAATTTCATTATTGAAAATTCATAAAAACAAGTAAAAGTAATAGTAATTTTTTTTTATAAATAATAAATTGAAATCACACTTAAAAGGCTCCAAATTTTTTTTTTTTAAATCCATCACTAATTTAATACTAATCCATTCTCAATTTATAAGATGTTCCCTTGATTTGAGGCACTTTCAAGTTCTAAAGAGTAGACTTGAACCAAGACAATGTTGTTGGATGTTGATGTATTGGTACATTCATTAGGAATTATAGATGCCACATTATGTTTTTTGTTTTTTTTGGGGTGGGGTGGGCGGGTGCATAAAAAAGAGGTAGGATAGTTGCTTATGCTTCAAATTTTATTATATTTTTTCCTATTCCTTAGCTTTTTAAAATATATATTAATTTTAAATTTGATAAAAAGTTGACTCTGTGAGAATAATCTAGGGGAATAATGAACTTTTTTTTTTTGTCTACACTCTAATATCATTATCTTCCTTCATTTTCCTACATAATTGTAGGTTGACCCAAACGTTTGTCAAAGCAAGGCAATATTTTCCCCCAAAAAAGAAAGGCTGATGTTGTGCACCCCTATGGCTTAAAAGATACCAAGAAAGATGCCATTGTTGTGTAGTGAAAAATTCACCAGCAACCGGCCTGGTCTTGGAGTAACCCAGGAGACTCCATTAAAACAAGGACACATTGTACCTTTCAGTGTTTATCCACATCTCTTGGCATAGCTTTGATGCAAGACTTTTCTTGTCCACTCACAAGTTCATTGCACGTAAATTTGACAATTCAACTTCGTGATATTCCCTGCACTGTAAGATTCAGGGTGAAAAAACTGCCATTAGAGGCCTGATAAGCAACTTCAAACAAAGTTCTGTAATACTGCAAATGAAAAAAATGAAAATGAAATTCTCACCAAATCATGTTGATTTATTCCTATGCAAAGTAACACAGATAGAGCAAGCAACTCCCCAAAACTCTAATGCTGAGTATACCAACAAGGCTAACAAAATGTGAACGAAATGTGTATAGTTAACAATTATATTTAACAATTAATTAACAACTATATCGCTTCTTATATTTTCAAGTATGAACACGATGCATCAGTTTTGCTTTCAACAGACTCAAAATTGAAATAGAACTAACAGAAGCGGGAACCTTTTCTTTGTTACCGAAAAGAATTTAAATCAATAAGACAAGCAAAAACAGAATAGTGTAAGGATTGTCTCTATGATTCTCCGTGAATTTCTGAAAGCAATCAAGAGCAAGAGTCACTCATACCACTGCTAAGTGTGCAATAGGGGACTTGATCTTCTTTGAAGCCACCGATGAGAGTGAGTGCAAACTCCCGTTTCTGTAATAAACGAGCAAAAACCATTCAGCTTGATAAACTGTTAATTTCTTCTGAAGCCACTGATAAGAGTGAAATTCCTGCTGTTAACTTTGAATCCCAAATAAGATTTGAGGAGAAGCCAGGAAATCAATAATCAATTCTTGCCTGATACAATTTCGACATCCGGTGCCGGCATAGAGAAGGACGATTTACATGCAAACTTCCTGCACAGCCCACAAGTTCAAGCTGCTGACAGAACCAGTTCACCAATGCGTCTCTCCTCCGCTGGTAACAACCTCAACTCACATTGTTTTAAAAAAAAACCATTCAACTTCCTGTTTCTGTCTTAGTTGATGTTTCTTTTTTTTGTTTTTAATTTTAATTTTAATTTTTAACAAAAGAAAATGAAGGAAATCATTGCAAGAAAACTGAATTTCTCAGACTTTATGTTTCTGTTTTTTTTAAATTTCTGTTTCTGTTTTCGCAAGGTGCGCCGCAACGAAAGTAGTGCCAATCATGCTGTTACCTCCCATAAAGTGTATTATAAAGAGTAGCAGCTAGGGCTATACCGTGCAACAAAGCCTCCGTCTTTATTCTCTTCGTCATTGTCTAGCCGCCCCATCGTCCATCGGAATCTCTAGCAAGTTACAAAACTGAATATTGACGGTCCTCAGGTTAAGACGGCCATTCACTCAAGTGAGTTCTGTCCCCTCGTTTGACTAGTTGCATCTCCGTAGTGACAGCTTAGAACCTCGCTGCATTCTAATGGTTTCGGTTCGGATAGCTGAAGGTGATTTTCAGTTGCAGTAAAGAGGCTGGGCTCTTATTGAGGACGGATTCCATCGCAGAATTTCTCATACAGGAGGAAAACCCCTGATCAAAGTGCCAAATACCGCTAGATTGCCAGATTGCAGCATTCAGTTCAACGTAGAAATCAGAAAAATCGCGCTTCAGCTCGTGCCTTTATGTGCGTTTTCTGATCGAAAGATGAAACGAAGTTGAATACCTTCAAATTGACACGCAGGCGCATTTCGAGCATTCGGTTCAAGAAAGCTGTAGATCAGCTCTTGCATGGAACCAACCGATTGGTAGAAGGAACACTTACAAGAGCATTCCTCTGCCGTTTACTTGTGGAGATCGTTGACTCTCCAATCATGGAAATGAGCGGGGGAAGAAGCGCGTCAGCAACTCAATGCTCCTCCAGGCCAAGGAGAACGAAGCTGGTAGTCGTGCTGGTAGTGTGCTTTGCATTGCTAAGCTGCCAATGCAATGCACAACGCAACAGACCGACGCCTTCGCCGCCTCCACCTGCCGTCACTCCACCTGCCCCTTCAGGTATTTCTTTCTACCCTTGCTCTCATCACATTATCGTTTCAAATTCCAGCTCGAATTTCAGTGCCGTCAGTTCTCTTAGAAATTTTACAATAGATGTAGTTACAGTCAACGGCGAATAAATGCAATGAATTAAAGGTAGGGATAAACAGGGGATTACATATCCGAAGTCTACCAAAAACTTTGAACGCCATTAGAGGGTAATTGCCGCAGTCTCTGATTCTTGCTCTCATACCATTCTTGATGCAATTTTATATTCACTCAAGCACTGATTGCAATGCTGTTGGTTCTCTTGGAGATTGTAAAATTGCATAAGAGCCATAGTTATACTGAAAAAAACGCAATGAATACAAGTAGAGAAATCAGGCAACGTTTGCCACTTCACTTTGGATGCCACTAGAATAAGTTGCCACGGTCTGTCGCACCATTCTGACTCAAGTGAAAGGTGGCACCATTTGCTGTGAGTTCGATGAATGCGTGAATAAAATTCAAGCAATGTAATCTATAGACATTCGCTCAATACGTCAAAGATTTAAGCATTGTAACAACGAACGGTCGAATATTCCCGATTCGAGTTTCCAGACTGTGTTTAGCTAACTACTTTTGCGATTTTCTCTGTTCTTTTCAACATCCTGTGTTCTTGAACTGTAACATTTCACATTTGGAAAAAACGTCCAAACTGAATCTGAGCTAGAAAGAGAGAACGTTCTCATACTCAGTTCATCAATTCGCAGCGCCACAGCTATCAGTATCCAAGTGCTCCTCCACCTTTTTCATTCTCCTTGTTTTTTTCTCATCGTCTGTTTCGTAGACTTGAGTCCCTAAAAACGATTACACCTCACGAAGCTTTCTTAAGTTTCTGGAACGAATTCTTTCCCGATGATGTCCCTTTCTGTTGCTCATATCTGAACACGAGTTTACGCCATTCCTCAAGAATGCGCGATTATATGCAAGATGCATCAAGATTGTAAGAACATTTCAAGAATTTTTTTGGCTATATATTTCTCCGCTCACCAATTTCTTTTATTCTTCCAGACTACGCAACCGAGACGCAAACGATCGGCATCAACTACGGCACCCTCGGCAACGACCTTCCCACCCCGTCCGCCGCCATCGCGACCATCAAATCCATGAAGATCGGCCGCGTCAAGATCTTCAACCCGAACGCCGCCATCCTTTCCGCTCTCGCCAACAGCGGCCTGGAAGCCGTCGTCGCCATTCCGAACGACCAGTTCGGCGCCATCGGCACTTCCCCCTCCTCCGCCGACTCCTGGCTCGCACAAAACATCGCCCCGTTCTACCCCGCCACAAACATCGTCACCATCCTCGTCGGCAACGAAGTGTTCTCCGACTCTTCTCTCCCTTGGTCGTCTCTCGTCCCCGCCCTGCAAAACCTCCACACGTCCATCACCGCTCGCGGCTGGAACATCAAAGTCTCCACAGCCGTCGCGGCCGACGTCCTCGCCAGCTCTTACCCGCCGTCCTCCGGAACATTCCGTGCCGACATCGCCGTTCCAGTCATCCTCCCTTTGCTAAATTTCTTGTCCTCCACAAGCTCGTATTTCTTCGTGAACTTGTATCCCTTTCTTGCCTACACAACTTCTGCGGGGGACATTAGTTTGAACTACGCGACGTTTGCGACGGGCGCGACCACGGTGGTGGACGGGGGATACACTTACACGAATTTGTTCGACGCACAGTTGGACGCTGTAATCGCGGCGATGGAGGGGCTTGGGGTTGGCGATGTGAGAGTGGCGGTCGGGGAGACGGGGTGGCCGACTTTGGGGGACGCGACGCAGCCGGGCGCTAGCGTCGCGAACGCGGCCAGTTATAACCGCCGGCTGGTGAGACGGATACTGGCGTCCAGTGGAGGGGGGACGCCGAAACGGCCGGATGTGTTTATTCCGACGTTTATATTTGCGTTGTTTAATGAGAATACGAAGCCGGGGCCGACGTCGGAGCGGAATTGGGGGCTGTTGTATCCGAATTTGGCGCCGGTATATGCCATTGATTTGACGGGGCAGTTGCAGGATAGCCAGTACGCACCCATTGCACCCTGACAGAAGAAGGTTAACTAGAGCATAACCAAAGCGTTTGTTGGGGATGGCTCAACTATCTCAGCCTCATTGGAACTGGATGGCAAATTCCATCTTTTGATGCCTTCATTGGAAGGCAGACCTTATTGAAAGAACTCACATATTCCCCCAAGAAATTCTCAGGTCCCCATATGTGCAACCCAACATGACTTTAGTCTTGGGGTGATGGATGTTGAAGCGTACATCGCACTCCCCACTTCTTTCTTCATCATGAGTGTCATTGAGATTGGATTGGAGTGAGATATGAGGCACATATTTGAAGGATTGTGGTGCTCTTGCTGAAAAATGTTTGTGAAGGTGGAGAAATCTTACACCAACTTATTTTGCGTTAGTTTTAATTTTTTTTATAGATTCTTGGTAGCAATTTGGGATTTGATAAGGCTTTCTTGAATGTAGGATTCGAAGTTACAGTAGTATATGACCTGAAACGAATTCAAGATTCAAATGCTTAGGTGATGTAACTCTTCATTTGGATTTTAAGAGACTGATTTTTGAGCAACACATTGTGCGTTGGCTGGTAGTATTTGCATGCAGATGGAATTCAATGTTTAGTCAGAAGATGACTCAAGCTCCAATTCATGATTTGATATTGAGGTGATTTACATCTGCATTTTGAATCAACACATTTTGTACTGATTGTGACAAGCTAGTTTTACTTGAATCTAGCTGCTCTGACTCTGCATGCAAATCAAGCTGCTCAATCTTCCTTCAACTCTAATAGCGGTACTTGTAGTCGTTGAGCTCAAATCTCTCATTTGGAAATTTTTTCTACTTCGTTTTGGAGGAGAATCTTTACCCCAGAAAGATGTTGACTGGGTGATAGGTACTTAGTCAAAATGATTCAATTTCAGAACTGATAGGTGCATTCCATATCTCTACAATAATAGAGAAAGTCATCCATCAAACACTTATTGTCTTTGGTGATTTGTCAAAGTTAAACCTTTATATTATGGTGGAAACACCTAGAATTGTGAATATAAGCAATTCAACATAGTTGGAGGCACCTTTTCCTAAAAAGAATATTTTTATAATATAAGCAATTGAATTTTTAATTTAAAAAAAATAGATTTTTTGGATATAGCATATAATTTCTATGAATTATGCAAGAATGGATACATGGATGCTTTGGGGTATTTCTACCTCAGCTCTTGTGGCATGATACTGACATAAGTATGATTTCCTTGCACAGTACTAAGAAGACCAGCAAATAGTTGTAAAGGAACAATTCTTCCCCTTCAAATAGCTTGTTCAAAATGACACCTTAAGCAAATTATTGATTTGTACTTCAATAAAATACTATGCAAGTAAAATTGCAAAGAACAATCAAAGCAATCCATATCAATGAATAACCAAGTAATAACCTCAAATATTGGCTACACTAATTTGTCTTATTGGTGTAGCATTACAAAATTTCACTCTTGCGGAAATTGGTGTAGTACTATAATATTTCAACCTACAATAATTTACTTATTTTACAAACAATTTGACTTTGGTAAATTAGGACCGCTTTATACTTATGAGATGACAATTCATTTCCAACTACTTAAAGAGTTCAACGTAGCTACTAGATGGCTATATTTTAGGAAACTAATTTAAGAAGGATTAAAAATATTACATTTTTTTGGTCAAAATTGAAGTTAATCTAAATTTTTTTCCTAAAGATTTTGTGGAACCTACTCTTATTATCTTGAAAATTTTGTGTAACCCATTCTTATTATATAGGCTGCTGTAATTCCAACCATAGGCTAGTTATAAAATTGATGTAAGTGATATAATTTTGTACATATTGTGATCATTCTATGCTTTCAATGTACACTTTTTGGACACTTCTATACTTCTCCAAGTCCTAGCACAACTTGTAATGATTGGAAATGCCATGCATGAATTGTAATGTAAACAAAGTTATGATTGGAAATAGAGCAATCTATATTGTGGGAATGGAGGGGGCTAGATGGAAATGGAATGCTTGCTTTAAAAGCCAAGCCAAATTTCCTTAAGGCCAATTGCACCAAATTTCAACTACTTTTGGGCTAGAAGCCAACCTCAACTACTCATTATAATAAGATTATAATGAAGGCCAATTCTCCCATATGTAAAGGTCTTGAAGCCAAGAAGCCAAGCCAATTTAAAAAAAAACTAGAAGGGAGACAAATGAAGGCTGAAATTTTCAAGCTCATTTATACCTAGAGGACAATTGCACAAAATCCAATAGATTTCAGTGATTTTTTGAGAAAAAATAAAGTTTTTTAATTGAAATTCAACATTGCCCCCCATTTTTGGTGAACCCAATTCAACAAGCTCAGGCCATGTCAAATCATGTCTGGTTTGAATAAATAATTCATTCCACCAAATTGGCCCTGCCTCCAGATGTACCGCAGCCCTTAGTGCCACGCACCAGTATGACAAATCAGTGTATTTTGGCTTCCCAGACACGGGTAACGTGGATAGCATTCGCAAGCCCTTAGTGTCACACGCACCAGTATGACAAATCAATGTCTTTTGGCTTCCCAGACACCGGTAACGTGGATAGCATTCGCAAAAGTTGAGAGGGTTCACAGTTTTACTGACAAGTGACCAAAATTCAACACAAGATCTGAAAGAATAGAGAGTGTATATCCTCACAATCAATACATACTCATCGTCTAAGACTTTAATGTGTTGTAATTAGGACACTGTTGTACATTCGTTTCCATATCTTAGCTCCTTACACTGGACATAAGAGACGGGGATCGAGCTTCCACCGTTCGTCCCATCTGCGCTGCTCTTCAACGCAGAAGCCTTGCCAGCTTCTTCTGCAAGACGCAAAGCAGTGGCTACGAATTGGGTGTAAAGAAAAGGCCAAATTTAATTTGGTGATCATTATGCAATGGGAACATCAGGAAAAAAACCTCCACACGTAATAAATTTGGGATTGTGAGTTGTGAACGTGAGTGACTGCGATGATACAATACGGCAGGTAACTGTGATTGAATAAAGAAATTAGAAATGATGTCTACACATTGTTGCTACTCTGCATCACAAGGGAAACCATGAAGACGATTCGGAAGATCGTGTGTAAACGAGCACATGACCCTGGAGTTCGCGATCAACGGCAAAGTGGGAATGGAAAATCTTCTTGTCCTGCATCAAGGAAACACATATTAGCCGACCCATAAAATGCGAAACCATTCAACTCGTCAACATCAACACACACATGCCACGTAAATTTCCAACATCTAGGTCCCTCACATGTAAACATCTGGTATACTCAAAATAAACCAGGCAGATGCGACCCAATTCATCCTTTCCTGAGGGAATCAACCGATTTGAGTGAATATAGAAGAATCTTCGTACATAATTTATTCAAGATTCACCACTGGCTTAGACGTAACGTAAAGAGTCAATAAGATGGAGAATTGCCATCACTAACCGGAAAAGAAACTCAGCTAATCAAGTTTATTAGCGCAGGAAATACACAATTGAGCTAACCGGGACTGATTTTAAGTGTCAGACCAGCCAGGATTGCGAGTCGGACATACCAGCACATAGTTCTCCATCTCCAAGAACATGCTCACACGCTTCTCCATTGAATCAAAGAGCACGATATGACTGGGAAGCTCCTCTGCGTTTCGGCCGTTGAACATGGAGTACAAGAAACTGACAGGATGTTCCATGAATCGATCTGCCTCGTCCACATAACCAGGCTCGTCACTGCGCATAAGATCAAAAGAAAAGGTACACTACAACTTTACTGAAAGATAACATGTCGACCGAGACTCTATGCTGCAACAGAGATCAAACACTCCACAATGAACAGGGCCTAATATAGTTTAGTTAAGTCCTTGTCTGTACATCAGTTCTTGCCAGGACAGTGCCCAAGAACCTTGATAAATCAGTGCACATCATGTCAACGATGTACCTGTACTTGGTCAGCATGTACTTAACAGTAGGCTGCTGACGAAGAGATATAGAGAAACGGAATCAACCATGTACCTAGGAGAGCAGTCCAAGAAACGCATCGGAATATTCTTGTGTAGTGAAGAATAATAAGGAGTTGCATGGCATGGCATTAAAAACAACACGCGTTCAACCCGCCCTGCTTGTGCTTCACTAGCCAAATACTCCATGACTTCTTCGCTTCCTCTCTGTGTACCATTTCAATAACAGGCAGAAGCTGGTAAATTGCGGAGTCAGAAACACCAACTGGACGTACGGTATAACAAGCAGAACAGCGCAAACATCGAGCGAACAAGGATATACCTGATGGACAAGAGAAGTATATAAAGCTGCTGGTAAATTCGTCATTAGTAAAAACATAAATATGGCCCAAAGTTTCTTTTCTTTCTGTGCACCAACTGAAGCTCCTTTCCGGTAATTCAATGCAGTTGTCATTCTATCCCAAAATCCTGGTGGTCCAGCCGTTTCTCGATCCGGATCTTTTGGGAGCAGTTTATATGGGTTGTATCCTGGATGTGGAATGTACCCTGAAACTGTTGAGTAGAACTTGATCCCATTAGTCCCAATAAAAAATTAATTCATACTAACAAACCTAACCTACAATCTTCCAGCTGAAAACCGGCAAGCAATGATCATTAATAGGATGGTAAACCTGAAATCCTTCAGATAAACAGAAGCAATACACAGCATCAGGCATTGCCAAAACAATGTTAAAATATAGTTTCCAAGATAGTTGAAACTCCTGCGGGAGAAGACGGCCACTACCTTCTCAGCAATCAACGCTACAGTATATACAGATAGCCGGGGGAAAACTCAAAACGCAATAAATTCGCCCTAAGATAGGTATTTTTAGAATTTAAGGAGATTTAATCAAGACATATAAAGACTAAGCACGTAGCTGAATTGGCATGAGAGTTCCCAATTTTAAAACAAAAGAACAACCTATAAAATCCACAAGAAGCAACAGCAGCTGAATCACCTTCCCAAGCCCACTTCTGCTCCAGAACAGCAATCGCATAGCCAGCAAACATCATCATGAGTGGTAGAATTGGCAGAATGAACCTGCCCATAGACGATATAAGGAGCTTTAGTCTTTCAAATCTAGTTCATTCGCAGCATTCTTGCGTTAAAAGCTTCACTGGTTGTCTCGTGAGCAGTAGAAACTAATCTATTACTGTGGTCAACTAGTTTCTCTATATCTACATTCTGTAAGGACCGAAAAGAAACCATACCTGAACTCTTTGTGACCCAAAGTGCTGTAAATAGTCAACACCCAAGCAATCAAGCCAGACAGCTGTCGCTGCTGAGACCACCACATGCCCGCCAATGAGAAAGGAAGATATGAGAAGGCCATGACTGGCAACCCTTGTGAAAAATACCAATGCCATGGATGAGTTCCATAGAAAGATCCTCCCGCAGACAGAAAGTTGAATTTAAAAAAGTTGATGAGCACAAAGGTCCATTTGCCATACATAATCCGGTCCACAACACTCATTAACCCAAGGCAAAATGCTCTGCAAATTCACCATAACCAATTATGATCAGATAGAATCTATTGGTCTCTTGATAACTGGCTTCTACAATCGCAGCAACAATCATGAAGGTTGCACCAAGTATTGTATTTTCAGAAGTACAGTGACTGCCACTTGAAAGGCTGAGACCATTTTGGCTGAGCGTTTTGCTTACAAGAGATATTCGTTTCCAAAGAGGTCATATGGAAGAAGACAAAAGCATTAGATAAGTGAATATGCTTACTATTACCCAATTGGCAAAACGTCTTCAAAAATGTACTGGCATTTTATACTCGTCTCTCGCCAGTGAGCTATTCCAACATAAAGCCAGGTTATCGCACTTGTAGGCCGCATTACACAAGCCAAACCAGCTGATATAATTCCCACCTGCCGTGAAGTTAAAAGCCCTACTCGCGGTTTTGCTTTGGAGATTGGCCACCAATGGTAAAGTGCAATTGTTGTAAGCACCGTCTCCATGCAGTTTGCAAATGTGCGGGGCATGCAGAAGAAATTGAACCAATTCGATAGCTGGCAAAAGAGCTGAAAATTGATATCGAGGTCAAGGCAACAATCATGACTAGGCTACCTTTCAATCACCGACTTAGTCTCAGAACACAGTGCAACATATGAGACAGAAAAATTGCCTGAATGAGGCAAAAAAATTGTCAAAAATCCAAGCTCTAAACCTATAAGAACAGAGGATACAGTCCATTGAGCAGCCCGTTCACCGAAAAGGCGATGTGAAAGTTTATACAAGTAAAGATCCCCCACTGCTGCAATAACCGATTGAAATATCCGGGGGCCTTTCCTCTGCAATAAAACAAAAGCAGGCCTCCATAAGGCAGGTGCCGTTGACAAATCATGAGAGAAATGTTTCAAATACAGACATAATCGTCTATGTTATTTAGACAAATAGCAGTCTCGGCACTACGTACTTTTAAATGAGATACCGGTACGAACGATAGGCATAGGTATATAAAGTC
Organism: Pseudoscleropodium purum; assembly: GCA_963969395.1. Lineage (NCBI taxonomy): Eukaryota > Viridiplantae > Streptophyta > Bryopsida > Hypnales > Brachytheciaceae > Pseudoscleropodium > Pseudoscleropodium purum. Next base: position 20,757,084 of record OZ017804.1, on the reverse strand, counting down.
TAGGTGTCCCGGTTTCAAAACCTAAAATAATACACTGTCCTCAACATCTCGTCTTGCACACTGAAAAGACAGAGAATGAATTGAGGAAGCTCCTAAGCATATTCGTCAATTTAAAGACAAAGGAGCCTGCAAGTTTATACAACATGAGCCACATCAAAAGGAAGAAATAGAGAGAACCATGAACCAGGTATTGTCGAGGTGAAGCACAGCCAAAATCTTGTAAACAGCTGCAAATACTAACGGATGCACATAACTTCGAAGTCCTCGTTGCCACTCCCATGTCAGGTGCCCATACCTAGAGTGCAAACATGTAAACCAGCTTACAATTCCAACCTCAACCGGCAACTACGCTTCAAAAAGAATTTTCTAATTATCATTCCAACCTCACCGGCTATTAATCTTCCCGTGAATTGGCAGGATTCAGGGAAGCTTACACCTCACAAAATCCGAAATTCCGAGAGTCCAATGACGGCTACGTTTGCAGGGCCGGCCTCTAGATGGTAAAGCACACTCTGTAAAAACATGAGTGTAGTGCTACATTGTCGAAAACCAATCTTACCTCTACATCTGAGTCTAGTCTGTGATACTGAAACAGGAATACTCTCGCTCTCCCAATTTTTCAATTGCCATGCACTGCGATATTTTCGATTCTATTTTCAAAGACTCTGTTCTTAAGCTGTAAGTACGCATCAAAAGATTGAAAAAGTTGAAAACAAGCCCAAATAGTGCTCTGAATTTTACAACAACAGTATGAAAATATTCCATTCCCGTACCCTAGCTATCTAATACGTGTCCAACACACATTGAGCTCTAGGAAACATATTCAGAGTCCATTGGATTATACAATACACCATATGAGTCCCAAAGTGCCACAAATTTGTCATAGAATCAACATTGTCACGTCAACACTCACCCGAATACAGTGTGGTGAGCGACTTCCAGTGCCTGCCAATGCTCATCGGGATTGAAATAGGTTTGAACCAAGAGGGAATTGAGTAAGCGCGCAGCCAAGCAAACTCGCCAAACAGAAGTTTCAGTCCAAGTCTCATCGTCCGTTTGGATCGGTGGCAATATGCTGCTTGTTGTGTTTGCTGCGTTCTCTGCGTTTGCTGCGTTTGCTGCGGATCGTGAGGTTTCTACTTTCTGCGAATCTCTTGGTACTGGCTTTGGTCTTCGGTTCAGCCCTTGGAACGGGACCGTCCGCCGCTTCAGCTGACGGTAATTGGCGTCCATGAGGCTTTACTGTGGCATTGAAGCAGATCTTCTGAGAAAGGAAAATGATGTCACAAGTTTCGGAAGCAAGGCCATTCAATGTTAAGAGAAAGGAAAGAAACGCAAGATTGAGGAAATTGTATGACGAAATCGATCCTTCGCAACGCACACTACAAACCCTAACCACAGCCTCACACTCACTACTGCAGATCGGGAGAGGAGAAAGAACGATTAGGGGAATCATTCATACAAAGGAATTCTTGAATCTTTAAAAAATGACTTTTCTTTATGAGGAATTTCATGAAATTGACAAAAATGATATATATAGTTCAAAGATATAAGCAAAGATGTGCAAAAACTCTAAATTAGGTGTTAACTCTATGGAAAGACAAGGCTTTGGTGATAAGCTTTTCACCAAATATTACCAAGATTTCTTAATGAATAGGTACATTTTGGGGACACTTTTTTTGAAAGTCTTTCATTGGACACTTTTTGTCCTCGGCAATGTTTTAGGGTTAAAGAACTAAAGGATAGAGCTTTCACCTATGTGATCAAACTTCAATGGCATTCAATCAATATAGCCCATTCAATTTACAATTAAATTTGATCTTTTTTTCTTTTGTAGAAATGAATTCACATTTCTTTACTAATAAGTCATTAAAAATTAAGATTTCTTTTTTGTGAAAGCTTAAAATTATTGTGAGTTTTTAAAGAATGTGTGAATGAAATTTGTATCAAATATACAATAAGCTTTAAAAATCTAAAACTTTCAATATAATTAGGTGTATATTATAGAGTAGAATATCATGATGTAAAACAAAATTTGTAGGATTCTACAATGAGAATTCAATTGATTATGATTATAGACCCAAAATTTAAATGGTTGTATTTGTCTATTCATTGGTCATTTTTTTAGCTCTCTTGGCAATTCAAGATTAAATAGAATAGAATCAACTCTTTATTCTTTATTAGAGGTTCTTTGTAACAATGTAGAGAATCTAAGTATAAAGGAGATGATGAAATGATCTAAAGCTTGTGGCTTATACAAGGGATAAATTCTTTATACTTACCTTTATTGGTTCTAAAACAAAAGAAAAGAGGCTTTGTATTGACAAAAACAACCATTAGGAAGTTTGATTAACTACATAACATTGTAAACCAAAACAATGTCCCTATTATATGCAAGAAAGTTCTTTATCCAACCACTTGGTTTGTAGGACTTTACTCTTAAGTATCTTGCAACAAATTATTCTTCATAATTTTTTTGAGGAAGAGAGAGTAAGGATAAACAATGTTATATACTTAAATATGTAAAAAATGAACTAATCCTCCAAAAACAAAGTCTCTCATAGCATAGCTACTTGTTCTTTGGACTTTTACATTGTCTTAAAGACCCATTGTTACAAGTATAGAATGTTTTAAAAAGAAGAAGTGCTTGATTGAGTATCTCACCATAGCAAACAATGGTGGAAAGATGTTGGTTGTTGCACTCAAGAATTCTTCATGCTTATATAGGTCAAACTAGCTATATAGTCAAACTACTAGTTAAGCTATGGATATTTTAAGAACTATTTTTGTACGTTTGAGAGACAAGTCACTATTGAAACCATTGTAGATAGGTTTTTGTATAATTTAGGAGTGATTCTTTAGTTCAAACAAAAAGGTGTAGCTGGTATTTGTGAGAATGGAGAAACTACCAATTTAAGACATCGACTACCATTTTGAAGACGATGAAATAAAATTTAGGACAAAAAGATTCATTCTTTATTGTGATATTTTCCCACAAAGTCAATACTTCATCAAATATTACAACTATCTTTATATTCTAAAAGTTATGAAAAAGAGACAAAAGTTATTAAATTTTGAAGTATATCAATTCAAACAAAGAGAAATAATAGTAAAAAAAAAAAAAAGATTAAACTTATGTGTAGAAGGCTCCAAAAGTTGCATTGACTTCACAACCAATCTACAATCAATTTTATAGCATTCCACTCTCAATTTGCAAGTGACTCACTTGATTTGAAGCACTTTTAAGTCTAAAGTCAAACCAATGTTTGTTGGATGTTGATGATCATGATTCATTGCTAGTTTGATAATTATTGGTGGAAAATTGTGCTTAGGGTGGGTGTGGGTGGCAAAACAATGGTAAGGCAATTTTCTACACCTTAAATTTGAATACATTTTTTCCCCCTTTTTCAACTTTCAAAGTATATAATTAGTTTCAAATTTGGTGGAGAATTGGCTCTATAAAAAAGATTTAAATGAGGAATAGACTTTTTTGTTGACATCTCTATAATCTTGAATGAGGGAATTTGATTTTCAATAGATTCATTCACCTACCTAGTTTAGCATGGTAGTCTATTCTTTTGGGGCATGTCAATAGAGGAAATCGCATTAGATAGTTGGGGAGGGCATGGGGTATATTGCCATAAGAGGTTCCAATGGATAGTCAAAGAAGTCACACGGCATACACTACAATAAAGATGGGGGATAGGAGCGTTGAGAGTGTGGACATAGCCACGTAGTTTCGACAATCCTCTTATTTGCACTATAAGAAACTCAAGTTTTTTTAGATGTCTTAGAAAATGTGACAGGGCATATAGTATGACATGGAAATGATCAATTTTGATGTCACCTAAAATCTGTTATAACTAACAAGTCAAAAATGTGATAAAATCTCAAATAACAAGCTTGACTTGAGCTTGTTTTTTTAACATCACAGAAAACGTGGTCTTTTAAGTTTCCCAAAATGTGACACATAGATGCCGTATAAGCACTATGTGTTGCATAGGCATCCACGTAGAATGAAGACAGTCATATAGGAATTTTTTCCATCTAGTGCGTTAATGACATTGCACCTAATGTAGTAACCAAAAATGATGACATGATATGCTTAGTCAGTACACTTTAATGTCGTTTGAAAATTCTTGTGTTGTTTTTTGAGACATCAAATTAGTCATTTATTGAGACATAAATTGGTGCATACTTGTAAGGCAAGATCAAAAAAATTATTATTATTTAAGATAAAATATAAAATAAATAAGAAAAATTGTTGAATTCATCAAAAATTAAAGAAAAATTATCATCTACAATCAAGAGAATTTTTTATGGAAAAAGGAAGGAATTCTTTGTTTGAAAGTTAGTTAGAATGAAGGTTAGAGAGGTTGTATTTATGACCATTTTCTATCCATGGTGAGACAAAAGATATGGAATAACTAGAAAATTAAAAATTGACAATTGTATGTCTAGATGTTGTTTTAGACATCTTGAGGATGTTGTTTTAGATTTCTAAATCATGTAATTTCAAACATTTTACATTGAATACAATTCTTGCTATAGATATCTTATATAGATTGTTTCACTTCCTACCACCCTACATGTATAAAGACCATCTCTTTTCATCTATGGTGTTCATCCATCCATTTTCCTTTTTTCACAAACATGCCATGTGGCTGTCCTACCCCTAAATTTCTCACATATGGTCAACATTTTATCATAGATCATAGTAATTTTTACTAATTCATCCATAGTCAAAATGGGTCCCTTTGCTAACTTAGCAATCTATGTTTTTTTGGATGTCCTAAAAAACACTAGTGGATCTCCAGTCATGTATATCAAATAAAACATCATCAACAATGATGACATCAACTTGAATTCATAGTAACGTTCCAGTGTTCTCCACAAAGTCTACAAAAATCTACCTTGTTAAGCCAAATGACATCTTCATATTTTGTTGGATGTTGCATGTTAGAGGTCGAATACAGCTAAAAGTGTGGATTTCTTTTAGTGTTACCTTAGTTATGAATGAGGTTAGAATTTGTAACTCTAACCTACTAGATCATCCAAAGATTGATACGAATAGGTCAAATATATGGTATGGAGGACCAAAGCAAAGTGACAAAGAAAAAATAATAGTGGACAAAGAAGGGCTACAACTAAAGATGAAAAAAGAAAGGGAATAAGGGAAAGTTTTTTATTGAAATGTTGTACAACAAATACTTAGAAATCAAACATACTAATGTACCATGTGCCATTGCCACAATATAATAATAAAAATAAAAATAAAAATAATTTTTTAATTTATAAAACTTCAAAATTCAATATATAATAAGCTGCAAAAGCACTTTACCAAAAAATGATAAAAAAGAACCACAATCAAAATCAACCATAGTTTTGTTATCTACAATCCTATACATGCTATCAACTATCGTAGTCAAGTTTTTTTTATTTCCAACTACAATTTTTGTAATTTGGAGGGTGTATATACCTTTGGAATGATCTTGAAAATAACTTTTGAGCCATATACTAGGACCAAAATTCCAAAAATTGTAACTAAAAATATAAAAGAATTGAAGACAATTTTGACTATAGTTCTATTTTACCACTTTGGGGTATAGTGAAGGTGTGATGGGTGGTAGATGAAGCATGTGCAAGGTTCAAGGCTATGTATTCACCAAATCAACAAATGGTAGAGAATGAGGGTATGGTCATGTACAAAGGGAAGTATAGCCCCATTCAACAATACATGCCAAACAAGCCTAGTTGTTTTAGCATGGAAATTTGGGTGGTAGCGGACACCTTGTTGAAATAAGTATGGAATTTTCAAATCTATTGCGGAAGGAAATTGACATGATGAGGATGTAGAGTTGGATAACAATGACAAAGAAGACATGTTGATGGAAGACCTTCCTTTACATAGTGGCAAAGGTGAGGGACTTGAAGGCTAGCATGTAATAAAACATCTTTTGAAGAATTTGGGTAGAAAAAATCATATAGTGACAATGGATAATTTTTTCACTTCCATTTTTTAATTTCTTGATTTATTGGAGGAAGGAATCATGGCTACAAGCACCTTGAAATCAAACCAAAAGTATATATCAAAGACATTATATGCAAGACAAATAATCAAGAAACAAGACTATGATTGGATGGATTATTGCATGCATCACAAAAGAGAAATTTGTTGGCCAATGTGGAAGAACAAAAATGCAATCATTTTTCTATCTATACATGTGGAACCAATATTGCCACCAAGAAAAAGGCAATTTGTATACTGAGAATAAGAGGGGAAAAAAAAGAAGTGAGAATGGGTCCTATGCATTTGCAATACACTAAGGGGTCATTGTAAGAAACACTAGTCCTATTTTCTGTCTCTATTGGACTGACATTGTTGTCTTTCAATATAACTTTTAAATCCCAAATCCTAAGAACTTGAAATTTCTATTGAAGATGTCTAACTTAATGGTAATCGAATCACTTATTTTTAAGAAATAAAAAAAATGTTATTTATTTAAAATTCTATTTTGTTAGTTTGTTGCACTTTGAGATTTAGAAGTTTTCACTATGTTCAGAGTACCCAAATTGAAATTCTAGTAGTCTATTTCCACACTAGGTGGGCATATACCTACCAAGGGACATGTACAAATATATTATTTTATATCCTCTAGGTCCATGCAAATAGGATCCCTTCCATGAGCACGTCTAAACATTGAAGATGGTGCTAACATCATTTTTTTGATGAAATTTGATCACCATCAAGTCTTCTCAAATGTTCAAGTTTTAGTTTTTTATATTCATAGTTTTATATTTATTATTAGTTTGTATCTCATTGTTTCTATTTTTTGTAGCAATCTATCTTTTTTTCCCACAATAATATTTTAGTACTTACAAGTAGTCTATAAGACTTGCAATAGTACTTTTAGCTGTCGATTTTTCCAATCAACAATTGCAATTTTTCCACTACCTAATACTAATAGTACTCTATGGAAAAAATACATTTTTTGCCAAAATGGTATAGAAAACACACAATGATTTTTGCAATGACCCTAAGAACATGAGAGGGATTGACACTTTTAATCAACCTAGGGTGTGTACTGATGTTTGACAAGAAGTCACAAGTAGTGGCATCTCTTGTTCTTCTACTTGTGGTATCCTCCAATTTTTAAATTTGCAATGCTTGGATCATCCATAACAATATAATTTTTAGATTCTTCAAAGAGCCTTTGAATTATTTATCTTTTCAATAGGGTTGGATAGATAAAGGGTAATTTATATTGTCATCTAATGTAGTAACAGCACATGGTATGAAGAGTAAGGAACAACTAAAAAGGCAAATTGTCTTGTACATGGAAGAAAAACAAATCAAGTGTATTTTAGTTGCTAGGGACATATTTATAAGGGTTCTTGCTATTGGAATAATCACTAGTAAAAGGATGTTTGAGATTTGTATGCTTTTCTTTTTTAATTCCTTCTCTAAGGATATGTATGTATGTATATGTGTACATATGTGTGTGTGCTTTCTTATTTGGACAACATTCTTAACAAATCTATAAGTTTACAAAAATTATTGAGTGAAGGAAAGAAATTTAGGGTGAATGCAAGAAAGATTGGTACTATTTTGTATTACATTTGAATCTTTTGAGTTGTCATTAGTGATAACTTTTGCAGATTGAAACCAATGTACTTGAATTTTTTAAATTCACATCAATAACTAGATAGTTATCAAAGCACTTATTTATCAAAGTAAAAATTCAAAAATAATTTTATATTTACATTTAGCTAATTGGTCTCACTTTGAAATTAGAGGTTTTTTAGTATTGGGGACTACTCGGCAAAGTTAATGATCTAGAGCTAAAATTTGTATGGGCTATTCTTGCACTATAGAAGCATATATCCACCAAAAATAATTTTAAAAACATCATCTTATATCTTTGACATTCATGCAAATAGGACTCCCTTGCATGCACAATTTTGAACATTAAAAATGGTTTCAAGATCATTCTATTGGTGAAATCTTTTTATTATGAAGTCTTCCCAAATGGACAAATTTTAGTTTTTTTGAATTTGCACTTTTTTAGTCCTCCTATTTAAAGAATTTTTCTATACTTTTCCTTCCTAGGGTACCTTCTTCTTAAAGGTTTGTACATTAAACATATTTTTTACATTTTTTCAAAATTGTTTTTCTAATTATAGAATACTCCAAAAAAAATCATGAGGGAAATGGTACTCAAAACAATTGGTCTTTTTTGCATTTACCCTTGTAGAAAAAATTTAGAGGAATATGTTGGATTGAGGGTTGCTTCACACATGGGCCAAAGGTTGAGAATTCATTAGCCTCCACCAATCAGATTTCAAAAAACCCTAACTTTGGCCTCTCAACCCTTCATACAAGGTGGCAGAATCTAAAGTTCGTCACCCTCCAAACTACCTACATGGCAACCCAAGCTCCTATATGGCAATGGCCTCGCGATGAACTCTTGACCAAAGCTTGGGTCACCACTTTGTGGCAACCCAAATTTTAGTCGAGAGTTTGTTGAATTTTACCATTTATTACCATTTATTGCCCATTTCTTTGGACTTTCGCCCCAAATTTGACCATGAACTCCCATGGCCTCTCGAATTAGTCAACCCATGTGTGAAGCGCCCTTGAGAAAGGGAAAGCAAGCGAGAGTTCGGGACAAGAAAGGACATGTGGCAAAGGTTGGATGTTGTGGCAGAAGCTCAGTTCAGGAAGATCTAGCAACTAGTCCAAAGTTGGCTGGTGGAATCAGGAAAGAAAAACCCACTTCAAAAACATCTCCAAAAAATCAACGAAAAAATCTATAAAAATTCTATTGTGAGTGAAAAAAAAAGATAAAATAATCAAACTTAATACTTGAAAAACAAATTTAATTTGTGAATTGAAAGAAAATGAATGATAAAACTTTAAAAACTTCCCAAACGTTGCACAAAAGGCCCCGGGGTGAATTGTCCCCTTTGTTCATCCCACCAAGTCATTTTTATCCCCTAAAGTTCCTTGACTATGTTTTCAACAAAAACGCTCAAAAACTGCCATTTTTAAGACACGTACCAAAAAAAATTTTAAAACATTTTTGGACACATCCAACCATAGGATCTTGTAGTATGATAATTTGAAAAGATGTGGAAAAAATTTCAGAATTTTCTGCCATGTAGATTGCAAGATATTAGCGTTTCAATTGACAAAAAGTCTTTTTATGGCTTTGCGAAAATCCGGGCAGCTGCACTTCACAAGGTCACATTTGTATGAAAAAATTTACAAAATGGTTGCAACTCTTTGGATTCATTTTTCAAGGCAAGTTGTCTAAATGCATGAAAATTTTCAGATCATTTGAAATTGTACAACATATAGGAAAAAAATAGTAAGTAGAAAGAAGTAGAGAATGAATCAAAATACTAAATTGTTAATAATTTAATTATGAAAGTGAAAAATGTCAATCCCAATGGTTGTAATGTTGTAATAAACAATATTCATTTTTTTTTTTTTTTTTCCCAAAATATTCAAAATTGAGTTCAATAAAGGACTTCAAAGTTTATTTTGGAGTAGAGAATCCATGACCGCCCTCAAACTAAAACACCTCATAACTTTTGACTCATTGATCAAAATGGAATAATTCAAAGCTTTCTATATATGTATAAATCTAGAGAATTAATTTCAAATTTTTATTTTTGAAAAAAGTCATTTTTCAGATCTACCCAGACTGCCCGAGTTGATAAGCAAACTACATATTAGGCTATAACTTTTGACTCCTATTTCCAAATGTCTTGAAATTTGAGCACATGAAAGATATTCCTTGTTCACACCTTCTACTAAAAACTAGGCCAAAAATATGGAAATCTCTGCTCACATGCACCTGCCCAAAAAATTTATATTGCCAAAAAATGCACCTTGATCCTTTAGGGGTTACGGATACATGTAAAAAAAAGACCCCCTATTTTGTGCTTGATTAATTTATCTTTTACACCTTCATCTCACAGCTCATTGGGGACCTTTGATTGCAAATATGAATTCAAAATTTGCAAATTTCATTGTGCGTGGCAAATAATAAAATTTCAGCTGATTTTCCAGACAGCGAAAGAGGCTGCTGACCAGCAGGAGGACAGTGGTCAGCGGTGTTCTCGGCTTCTTACCATTCAAGTAACGTAAGCTTATTAGTCCACTCACAGGGCCTCGTCCTCAACAACTAAGTTAATTTGCGTGGAGGAGTCGTGCCTGTGAATAACGAGGTCACTTTGTCTTTTCTTGAAACAAGAGATGTAAATCACGAGAAAAAAAATGACTGGGAATTGGGGTTTTGGATGTTACTGTTTATACCTAGTTTTTTGCAAGGTCTAAGTTTGTGTGTATGTGGAGATTCTTCTGCAATTAGTCAAGCGTGTCTCGTGTGACTGAGGAGTACACTAATAATGCTGAAATTTCTGAATCCATCTGCTGAATTTCCGTGCCTCTCAGTCAATGTGTTTTGTTTTTGTGTCTTGTTTTTGTGTTTTGTTTTTGTTTATTGACACAAATGAAACGGAATTTCATTGCAGGTGGCAATTTGGAACTACTCGGCACTACTGGCCCTGCTTCCAAAAAAAACAGACTGATGCCCCCCCCCAGGGATCTCGTGCTCCTCAATCTCGATACTCTCCAGAGATTCCTTCTAACTTATCCCACAGTCGCAAATTAGAAACGACTCAGAAAATTCGAATCTCAATTACCCCACGGCTTTAGGTCATTCTCTCAGTTTTCCTCCACGGTGACCAGTCCGGCAATCGGGGTTAAATTAAACTGTCGGTCGATATATAACTTACACACAGGAAGAATGGCGGTGATCAAATCCCCGATCAAATCTAGATTTTTCTTTGAGGATGATGTGAGGTCACTGATCTAAATAATAGTCATAGGTGTCTGACGTTCATTAATTCACTAACTTTAGATTAATATCTAAATCCTAACTTTTAGCATGACATTTCTTGGAGAGCCACTATAGAAACGAAGCCAAAGATGTCACGGATTTGCCATTGGTGGTTGTGGGCAGATATTCTTCACAGGGTTCTGGTCTCCTCAGCCCCAGTGCCAAACTGCCAATTGTGTCATACTTGAATGCAGAAAGCGAAGGTGATATAACAGTAAGTTATGGTAAAACGTACGGGTTCATGGAGTCCTCGATCATGCTTGACTTTGAAGTCCTTGAGCAGTGAGCAACATCACTGGCAGGTACTGTAGGTAACGTCTTCAGAGGTTCATCACATGTCAGAATCAAAGAGTTTGACTGGAACTACGCTGACAGATGTATATCAATCAATACAGCACAACTGCACACGACTAGAAATCAAGTTTGCTTACAGACAGCTGCTAGAGTTGACATTATGTAGAGGCCATGCGCGCTTCTAGAAAGGCTTGACTTACCATGTGGCGATTAGGAAGTATTTGGTCGGTAACACTAGTGCAGAACACAGGTTTTAATGACATTTTAAATGACATTTTAAATGACATTTGAATGTCATTTCAGCCACCCGCAAAGGTGGTTGAAATGACATCCAAATGTCATTTAAAATGTCATTTTTTTTTATGTCATTTCAACATACTTATAGTGTACATTTTAGTTCTTCAAAATCTATCAAATAAGTAGATTTTATTTTCTTCAAAATATGTTCAAATCTTCAAAAAATGTAAATTTTCCTTTCAAGAATCTTTTAAAAATGTAGAATTCACTTCCCAAAATCTTCAAAAGATGTAGATTCTACTATTCAAAATCCCCCAAAATTATAGATTTTACTTTGCTAAATCTTCAAAAATGTAGATTCTACTTTCTAATAATCTGTGTTGTTTAGACATATGTACCTTTCATCACTTCCATATTTTTAGAAAGTAATTTAAATGTTCGTATAGAGCCTACTCGAGTTATTTATTTCTATTACTTGTCTTCTCCATGACAATTGTTATGGGATAATGTTTTCTTCTAAAATCTACCAAATTTGTTGCACAAAATGACCATTAACTTCATTTTTGATTGAAACAAAGATATTGGGATCAATAATTCTTCTAAAATCTACCAAATTTTCAGTAGCATGGTTGAAATGACATTTTTTTGAGAAATGTCATTTCAACATGTCATTTCAACCACCCTTGTGCACTAGTGTAATCCAGAATTCGTGATCCATTTAACGTAGATGTACAAGAGTGGACACCCAAGCAAACTTCATCTAGACCAAGTCAAGCGGTACAGTAGTATACTTAACTTTGTAACGCTGCCGCGGGCACTAAGTGTCCGATGTCCGATGGATGACAAAGAATTCTCCTATATAGGACAAAAGTGCAACTTTTCATTCTCGGAGTTTTGTTGTGAATAGGGACATCATTGGTTTGACTTCCAACGAATACTTTTCCAATTTTCCAATTTTCTAAGCGATTGGTTCCCACGGTATTAGAAAATGATGATTTCTTTGGAGACCAGCCCGTCCTTACAGGGTTAACGTAAGATGCACTTCCTCCCATTGGTACTCCCATTCCAATCAGTCAACTTTGTTGAATTTTTTGCCTCCTGTACTACTCTGAAACCGGCCCCACAATTGCTTCAGTAGGATCTCCAGGATCCGCCTACTTGCATTGTTGTTGATAAATTAGATATTCAACTTTGAACCCCAAGACATTGGATATCATGGTTCCAGTTACAGAATTAGGGTATCAGCTAGAGACCACTACGCTGAGCCTCATATGCTCAGCCGGCCCCAATCGATTTCTGCATTATGCCTGTGACTGTACCAGAAGTATCTGTATATCCATAATGTGAGCGGTAATTACACTTCGAACTTAAGGAGTATTCACCTTCAGTTGGAATTGTCTTGATTTGGAGCCAAGTTCTAAGGAGCTCACCTGTTTACGGAATTTCGGCCTTACAACTTGGTTTTTGAAGTTAGGCGAAGATCGAACATGACGAATCTGGGATTGCTGTTGCTGCTGATATCTTTGCTATTTGTGTCACGCGCTTTTGCTGCTGAGGAAGGCGCCCGTTTCAGCAGGAACAAGGCGTCAAATGCCATCCACGTTGTTGAAGACCTTACACAGGTCAGTGCGTGAACTCCATGAGCTTTAGGTGGGATGATGTTCGAGAATTGGCTTTAAATGCATTTGTGTTTCCTTCCAGCTAGCAGAGTAGTTCTGATTTGTAAATCTAAGTCACGGGTACCACTGAGGCCGCTCATCACTGGTTTGGGAGGAGAGTTTAGAATGCTGAACAACTCCCCTCTCGTTTCTCTTGTTTGGAGGCAGATTCTTTCTAATGATGACCGTAAAAATTCCAACCCCATCCCTGATGAAGCTGAGGATATTAGCGGCTTAAAACAAAAACTGGGTGGTGCCGCGCCAGAGGAGCATCTTCATGACTTGGAAGAAGATGCGTTGTATGCTATATCATTGAGGCGGAAGTTGTTGCAGAATTCCCCTAGTGACGAAAACGTGCTGTTGCAATTCAAGCAAGCCATCATCGAAGACCCCGGTGGTGTGCTTCTTGGGTGGAATGTAAGCGCAAATGATGATTACTGCCAATGGAGAGGTGTAACTTGCGATCAGCGAACGAAACGAGTAGTTGGATTGAACATTACAGGTAAAGAAATTTGAACCTTTCAGTAATAGGTAATCTCACTTTAAATCTTGAGTTGTGTTGGGCTTGCATCCTTTTCACTGTAGCATCCAAGACAAATAGATCACTTAAACAATGTGAGAACTATTAATGTCAAGAGTCATGTGACCCCAAGACATTGCACATGTAACCCTGTGAAGACCGTGGATACAGGATTTTAAAACTAGAATTTTGGTTGATCATGCCCGGGAGAGTATAATGGAAAGGGGACTTTTTTAATATTATAAAAAATTTGGGTGAAGAACAATACATGTGGAAATAAATTTTTGAATCAAGGAATACCGTAGCCTAAGATAACTTTTGGCAGCTTGACTGGTTTTCTTAGCTGCATAGAAAAGTGATAGTCATGACTTTCAATGAACTCATTACTTTTCCTATTGTCCTTGTTTAGTTGTAAAGTTAGAGGAATGAATTTGGATTCTGCATTATTTTTTAAGACATGTCATTGGATCAAGTTGTACATGTATCTTTTCCAACATTTTGACTTTCTTTATGTTTCATTTTTCTTGAATTCTGCAAATTGCCTTAATAATTTCCAAAACCATATACGCTTCAGAGATTTTACTTATTTTTAGCAGAAGCTCATCTCAGGCTACGGCATTCTTGCATGGATTCTTCAAAATTCTTTTAAACACATGCAATGAAATTATTACTTCTTGGTCTTCGAAGGGTTAAAAGGGTTGACATGTATTCCAAGATTGCAAAGTTAGACATGAGACGAGAAGTTCGCTTTCAAATGTTGAACTCAAAGAGCGTCAAAGGAAGAAAATGTTAGAGGATCGCGGTTCGGACACATTCTTCCTTAGTTAGCGAACAGGCTCAAGGTGTAAGGAGCTGTTTCAAGAACTTCAAGTTCTGTGGAAGTTCATACCTGAATATTTATGGGGGAGATTTTTCTAAGATTGTTGTTGCGAGGTGTTGCAGGTGCTGATGGTGCTAAGCTGGTGGGAACCATAACCTCAAAACTCGCTTTACTTACTTCGTTGAAAACCCTCGCACTGCGAAACAACTCTCTTGTGGGCTCGATACCAGATGCGCTTGGAAACTTGACCTCATTGCAGATTCTGGACCTCCATGACAACAATCTAACGTATTCGATCCCAACCCAGCTTTCGGCCTGTGCCAATCTTCAGACGCTTGACATTGGTGCAAACAACCTCACAGGAAAACTCCCAGGTGAACTTGCAAACTGTAGCCACCTAGAGCTCATAGATGTGTCAGCAAACATGCTAACCGGCACAATCCCTGCTGTATTCACAACTTTGAAAAACCTGAGTACGTTTAGCATCAACTTGAATGGCTTCATTGGATCCATTCCTCCTGGCTTTGGTGATTGCTCAAACCTTGTGACATTTTCAGCAAAACGGAACAATCTCACAGGCAAAATACCGAAGGAATTTGGGAAACTAACCTCACTCGAGGTCTTGGCTCTGCACGACAACTACCTCACGGGAGTGATACCAAAGGAGCTCTCGTCGTGCACCAACCTTCTTGACCTAGACGTTGGTGCCAACAATCTCACTGGACAGATCCCAGTTGAGCTCGCGAATTGTACCAAACTAGAGTCCATAGACGTATCCTCAAATATACTGACCGGCGAAATCTCTCCTCTGTTTGGGAGCCTTCAAAATCTAACAAGGTTTCTTGCAATGTGGAATAACTTGACCGGCTCTATCCCTGAAAGTTTTGGAAACTGCACAAAGCTTGTGAGCTTAGCGGTGAACAACAACAGGATCTCGGGTTCAATTCCGGCGAGTTTAGCAAATTGTCCCGAGCTCCAAGGGTTTCTCATTGGCTTCAACAACATGACAGGTCCTATTCCCAAGGAATTTGGGAGGTTGCAGAAGCTGAGTGTCCTCATGTTTCAGAACAACAGCCTCAGCGGCGGGATTGAGTTCTTACAGAACTGTAGCGCAATGTGGATACTACATGGAGAATACAACAATCTGAGTGGTTCTATACCTCCCCGTTTCGGTGAGAACTGCACCGATCTATGGCAACTCCACGTGTCAAACAACGGATTCTCAGGCACCGTCCCACCATCACTGGGAAACTGCTTAAAGCTCTGGAACTTTGCTTTTAGTAGTAACAACCTCACGGGTATCATCCCACCTGAGCTTGGGAATTGCAAGACGATGATGAATTTCCAGCTTGACAATAACAGACTCCATGGCATCATCCCGGAGTCATTTGGAAACTTCACAGAAATCAAGTACTTACATTTGGACGGCAATGACTTAGAAGGGTCAATTCCACCATCACTGATGAATTGCAAAGGTCTAGTTCGACTCCATTTACAGAACAATCCTCGGATGAACGGCACCATTCCTGCAGGGCTTGGACAGTTGCAGCTCCTCGAAGATCTTGCGCTCTACAACAACATTTTGATCTCAGGTGACATCCCCGATTCCCTCGGCAATTGCTCCTCGCTCATAAATCTCGTTCTCTCCAACAACTCCCACACAGGAACTCTACCAGCTTCTCTTGGAAATTTACGAAACCTTCAACGACTAGTCATGTCTAACAATCAGCTTGGAGGATCAATCCCATCATCTCTTAGTCAATGCACGAAGCTTGTCACGATTGACCTCGCCAGCAACAACCTGACAAACAATGTGCCTAAATCACTTGAAAACTGCACTGCTTTGGAGCAATTATTGCTTGGGAGCAACAACCTTGAAGGAGAGTTTGATTTGAATTTAAGCAACATGACTGCGCTACAAACCTTGTCCATCAGCAACAACTCGTTCCGAGGAAATATCTTCAGATCCCTATCTACATACAAGAACTTCATCATGGTGGACGCCAGTCGAAACAATCTCTCAGGCTCCTTACCTGCTAACATTTCTTCTCTTTCCGCCTTGCGAGTTCTCTTGCTCGGGAATAACAATCTTCAAGGCCCGATTCCGCCGTGGCTTTGGGAGCTTCCTGCAATGCAAGTGCTCGATCTTTCGTACAACAAATTGCAGGACCAGGTACGATCATGCAACATGCTTTGGAACATCGATTTACTTCTACACTAGAAATGTGTCCTTTCAGGACTACTCAATCACAAAAATTCCTCCCCTTGATTACCAATTATTATTTCAATTTTGGAGGGTCCAACACTGAAATGGCATTGCTCTAGTGCCATTTCGGGACAGGACTTTTGTGAAATACTCTGTTGCTTCATCATAACTTATACACCTAATGACTGAGACTCTTCAAGTATAACTTATATAAATGAAAACTATAGATATACAGATAAGCTAAAATTACATATTCTTGATACCAGGTGGCGGGCAACTTCACCAAAATGCGAGGGTTCAACACGAACGTAACAGCGAACGGCACCGTGGCTCCATTTTCCCAAAGCCTTGTAATCACAGTCAATGACTATCAGCTCAAGTACGAGTACATCTGGTCGGCTCTGACCTCCATGAATTTAGCGAAAAACCTCCTCTTCGGCAAAATTCCCGAGAACATAATCGACCTTTCACAACTAGTGTTCCTGAACCTCTCTTCCAACGAATTCAACGGCACAATTCCAGCCAACCTCGGCGACTTACCTCTTCAATCCCTGGACTTATCCTCAAACTCTCTCTCCGGAGAGATTCCGCCGTCCGTGGGGAAATCAGGGAGTTACTTGAGCACTCTGGCGCTGGCAAATAACAATTTATCAGGACCGATTCCCAATGGAACGCAAATTCAAAGCATGAGTGAAAACTCGTTTCTTCCTGGAAATGAAGGATTGTGCGGATCGCCTCTCAAGAACAGGTCCTGCGCTCTACTCAATAACGAAACGAGGAAGGCATCGCAGTCGTTCTCCGATGTGATTGCGATTCCTGGTTTTGTTGCTGGGAATGCTTTAGGGTTCCTCTCTGTTGCTGTGTTGTTCTTGACCTGGACACCTGCCATAGCCTTCATTCGGATCGGGAAACTGAAGAAACGGAGTGAGAAAGGGAGCTCGACCGGGCTATGGCGTCCTCTGTAGTCGGTAACGATGAGCGTCTTCAACAACAATTTTGATTCGGAAACTAGTTTTGCAATTGGTGTTCTTGTTTTTGTTGTTCTTTTGGCTTTAGTCGGCCGTCCACTTGTCCAATTTGGTGTTCAAAAAGTTAAAGGCATGTTCACACTTAGAGTTAGGGATGATGTTTGGAATGTGAATTCAATCCAGAAGTAGATCTAACTTCATTTCTAAGACCCTCAATATCAACATTCTTTAACACCAAGTACAAACATACCTTTAGAGTAAGTTAAGCCAAATAGCCAAGAGGCCAAGTTTGTGCCAATTAGGACATGGAATCAATTGCAGGGGTTCAATAGTTCTTAACCCTTGAAGGATGCAGCCCCCCATGATCAAAGTAGTCATCAAAATGCTTATTATTGAACCAATTGGTGCAATTTTTTGTTTTTACAATGAACAATCAAGTCATCCATGGGATTTCTTTTAGCCTTAGCATCAATTAAAGGTTAAGTGAATAGCTACTATGTCAATCTGGATGGTGTAGGGTGTCCAAGTTGGAGGTCCCGTTTGCTAGACTATAGTTGCATTTCCAAATGAGTAATTATTATTGTGTAGTTAGGTTGTCAATTTGGGTTTGATATGAAACTGTTAGTTTGGATACCTATTAGATTGTGATGTTTAGGTTTCTTATTATCTACTACTAGAGAGAGGCAAGTGAAAGTCCCAACCTAAATTAGTTATGTATTTTTCTTCTTTGGGGAGTTTAGGAGACATAGATTGTGGAAGAAGAAGTGAGAATTTTAAGTAAAGTAGTTTGCTCTAATTTAATCCTATAAGGACGAGCTAGTCTTAGCAGAAATCATCATTTTTGACATGGTGTACATCCTCTACTTCAAGAAAACCAAAAGCACTCATTCGAGGACAAGTTACTGTAGAAGGTCTTCTCTTCTTGTACGAAATTCCGAGCATGAACAATGGTACCTCTATCCTACATGCAAAAAATCTTTGTCATTCATCGGACATTTAGTGTTTGCAGTAACATTATAGGGTGAAAGCAACCCTTTAAGCCTACCCAACTCATAAATGATAGTAATATATATTTCAAGGAACATGTTACTCAATCCTAGATAGGAGATGCATTTAGAACAAAGTTGCTTTAAGATAAGACCACTTTATAAGTTGAATGAGACGCTGTGAACTAAAGAACTAATTGTCGAATGGACTTTGAAATTGTAATTACACTGGTATATATATTCATCATTCAGCTGAATGCAATGTAATTTATTACAAAAAATTTCAGGCCTTGAAAGGTCTGCTAATTTGAAACTGTCCACAACTACCCTAGTGCAATTAGAGAGGAAATTCCTCCGTTTTTTATTTTTTAATGAACCCTGTTGATGTGGCACTACTTGTGCCACATCAGCGCTACATTAGGTTTTCATATTTTTTTTATTTTCCTGTAATTGCACTACACTGTGCTGAAAATAGATTTCTTAACAGCCCTCCACAAGGCTCAAATTTTTCCTAATGTTTCAACCTAATTGGGATTAAATCTCTGTGTTGTATGTGCGTGTGTGACCCCTCTGAGGCAAATCAAATTAGTGAAGTCTGAGAGTGTGAATTTTTTGTGCCTAGTTGTGATTAAAGTGGAGGCACTAGTAATTGATCATTTAAGCAATTTGGGAGCAGATTCTGTGTAGTATGAACTGGTGGATATTTTTCCCATATAGGAAGGTAAGAAATACAGGGATTGTTAAATTTACATTTTTTTTTTCCGAAATTTGAAATTATAGTGCATTTCAGGAGGCAAAAGAGATCTTGACCCATAAGTGATGTCTAAAGTCTTCCAATCTTGATCATACAAGACAATACTTTTTTGCTCACTACTTCAAGTAATGTGACATGACCTTATTAATTCTAACCTTGGAAAGGACAAAAAAATCAAATTTCAAGCTTGAAAACCGGCTAAGGTTGGAAATAGCACACCCTCTTGGTTGGGTACTAGGTGTGGTTGATTATTGGTGCCTCCACCTTATGTGAGTTGTGACAAATCTCTCATGTGAAAGTGCTACATGAAAAATTGTATGCAATGTTGTGCTTAACCTAATCATGAAGAATGTGATGACTGTGGAAATTGTTGTGCTATTTGAAAGTGTGTTGTAGAGTGAATGTTTTTGAGTTCGGAAATGAAATCTCTTTGAGTTTTAGTTGAGTATAGATGACTGAATTTGAATGTTGATGGTGCGTGAGTCTATGTCTTGAATATTTTTACCAAGTTGGAAGTCAATAGTCTCCTTGTTGACTATGAGTTGTGTACAAATGGGAAGTTGAGAAACTTGTGAATTTATGTGTAGGTTATGAATGTGTTCCCAATTTGTAAGTGGTTGTTTTCACAATAATGTGAAATCTATCCCTTTTCATTCCCTGAAATAGCAATAAAAATATGGGGTGAGTAAAAAAAGTCATGAATGACAAAACGTGGGGTTGACTTGGCTACTCACATTAAATCATTTTTAGTAAGAAGCAGCACAACTCTAAATTTCTTGAATGAAAAACGACGGGATACACTTCAGTGTCAAATTTGGAGATAATTAATGTGGGCTAGCGGTGAGTCATTTACAAGTGCTTGGATGAATGTTCAAAACTCCAATTTGGAAGTGAAGTGAATCAATTATTTGTTGTAGTCTAAATTAATTAGAATATATAGAATTTGAATGTTGTTTCTGAGACTAATCCTATCTTGAATAATATAATTATCATCCAACTTTCATCTATATACTTTAAATTTAATCCAAATTTTAAGCAACTTTTCCTAAACCAATCCAACTTTCATCTACCATCACCTAAATTTATTCAATTTTCATGTGAAATTCATCCAAATGTTTACATCACTTACATTATATCAATCCAATTTTTTTTTCAAATTAATATGACATATCTTGCCCTACTCAAATTCTTGCACTTGTCTAATTAAATTAACTCATGTTGCTCTTTTGTATATTGTTTTCTCCTTTAGCAAAGTATTTCAAACAAATCTTAGAATTAAAGATTTTCTTTAAAGTTTGAAGATATGAAATATTATACCCCATTATCAAGTTCAACAAGAAACATTTCTAATTATATAATAATATGCCAAAAAAATTCCTTTTTTTTCAAAAATAGATCGTTTTGTATGAAAAAAATGAATCTTTTGATTCTTAATCCCTTGAAGGTTACAAAGCCACTAGGTAGCTTCTACAACTATATTTGCAAAAAATTCAAAATGTGAACCTCATTAATATGCAATGAACAACAAAGAGACCCTAAACAATTTTTCTACTAAATCCATCTATACAATTTGATTGAGAATTGATCAAATTGTGCTATTTTTGATAAATTGTTGAAGAATAGAAAAGCCATTGCGGTCTATCACTTTAGATCTTCATATTTTTTCCACCCCCCAAAAATATCTAAAAAATTATATATTGAAATCATAATGATATGTACTAATGGAAAAAAAAGAAGGTTTTTTTAGTACTTTTGAGTATTTTGATTATAGAATTCCATTTACCACATATGTATAAAGTGCCACCTAACTTACTATCTTTCATCAATCTTGCTAATAGTGACAATTTCTCAAAAATTGTGCAATTTTGTCAATCTTTATTTCATAGGAAAGTTATATAAGTCTTTTTCATTTTAGCAATAGCGATCATAAAAATTATTCTACACAAATGAGGAATTATATTTGTTACAAGAGCTATTTCACCCCACCCACCCTAGTCCATTAGGGGGTAAGCAATTGCTAAATCAAACTTTTCAACTTTAATTAATTATTGGACAAGGAATGTTGAACATAACCACTAGATGTGGTATACCAAAAAATGCACTACACATGTCTAATATTAATATTTCAAATAGATTGTCTCAATCTTCCAAAATATATGCTATCATTGAAGCTGGATGTACAAAGCATTTCATGTTTTCATCAACATTTTTAGTAAATTTCTTTAAAAGAAAAAGAGTAGATACATATAATCCTAGTTGTTTCATAATTTGAAATAATTTGTGTTATTAAATATTATTTTATCAAAAATACAAATTATTGGTCAAATGTTATTTAGAAGAGGCAAAATTCACTCGGACATTATCCTTCAATGAACTCTAGGAGACTCAAAAATAATATTAGGGCATCAAAAAATAAATCCATATATTTCAACAATGTTTTTTTTCTTGGAGTTTTTTCTCACATTCTTAATTCCTAATTGTCACCTTACTTTGCATGACAAATGAATTCAAATAAGCCCTCACACACATAAAAAATCTCATCCACATTTTTTAAACTATATTTTTTATTTCTAACACTTATATTAACCCATATAGTTTTTAGGTAAAAAAATATCCACAAATCTCTAAAAAATCTTGTCTAATACTATACTAATTAAATTCTTTGTCTTTTTTAGTTTTCAAAAGCTATATTAAAAATATAAAATTGGAACTAGTATAAAATTTCAAAGGCCAAAACTGAATCGAAAATGATCTATGATTGTATAGTTGTGGAGCTAATTCTTAACTTCGTTTTTACAAAGCTAGAACTAAGAACTTTGACTACTACTAGGCCAATATGTTGAATAATTATCTTTCAACAGCATGATTTATATACCTAATAACCATTGATTTCAACCTATATGTTTAAAGTTGGTTGGTGAGGTCAAATCAAAATTGTCAATTTTGTTTGTATTGCTGATTTGTTAGGTTTTGTATTTTGCAATTTTACTTTTGAATATAAAAAAAATTGTAGATAAAGAAATTATAGTAATGATTCATGTTGAAATCAATCAAGACATATGTTGTAAATATTAATCAAATGACTGTTTTAAGAATTTACATTAAATTGTGGTCTTCCAATATCACATTTTGAAATAAATAATTTATAGCAAAACAATCATATTTCAATTTTATATTTGGATAAAGAAAAATTTAAGGATTTAAAAAAACAATAATAATAAATTAAAAACAATCATTCTTTGCACCATATTTTCAATGTAAAACTGTAAGAAAAAACTTGTGGATAAATACTCATCAACATTGATCATGCAAATGAATTAGAGTTATTAAAAAAAAATTCTAATGGTATTGATGATTTTGCTTCTTATTAATCAAATTTTCATAATTAGTTGATTCAAAATTTATTTTATTACTTATTGAAATTGAAATTCCCAAAATATTGAATTAAAATTGAATGGAGTATAAGAAGATGCAAAAACATCAAAATGATAATGATGAAGTAGAACAAACTAGCCAATATTGGTTATCAAGCTTTAATCGTTTTGAAAAGCAACTTGGAGAACTTGAAAAAAAAAAATTCTTGAAAATTTAAGAAGTTTGGATAAAATAAGACAAAATCGTAAAATTTTGTGTAGAATTGTTAAAGATGCACGTGTTAAAATTTTAGAATGGAATGATGTAAATCCACCAATGGCAAAAGAAAATTGGCATCATGTTCTCAACTCTTTAACGCAATCACGATTTGTTAAAGCAAAAGTTTCATTACAATTTTGGCCAAAAATGAAAGAAATATTATCACCTTCACTAGTGATGCTTACTAAGTGGGTTAATAGTGCTTTACAAGAAGATCTTGAATCTATAATTAATACCATGAGTGTAGAAAATCAAACATTGTAGAGAGAATTATGTAAAATTATTGATTTAGATTTTGTGCAATCCAAATTAGTAGAAGATATACTTAATACAAGATTGAATAGAGTTAATTCATTTAGAAATTGTAGGCATGATTAATTTTATCACATCAATAAAATTATAAACATTTATTTTGATATTGATATTTCAACATATAATTTATGAAATATAATTGAATTAAAATGATTTAAAAAATAGATCAATATATTTCATATTTCAAATTCATTTAATTTATAAATTTATTACATTTATAATTTTAAAATATAGATAAAAAAATCAATTATTTGTTTAATAAGATTTATATAAATGTTTTGGTTTTATACAATATTTATACCCAAATACCAAAGTATAACCATAGTTTAATATAATAATATTATACCTTCTCCAATGAATCAAAAAGCTTTTAAATATTTACAATAAATCAAAATAATAATGTTTGGGTGAATAAACTATTGAGAACAAATTGGGTATTCATTTAGTCAATTATTGGTGCTTTACTAAGAAAATATTTGGAAGGTATCTTTTCATTTATGGATTGAAGTTCTTGATTTTTACCTAATTAAGGACATCATGTCTTGTAATTGCTGAAAAACATACATTATACATTTGTTTAAATTTTTGTTAGTTCTATCCAAATGCCATGAGTGACTAATATAGATACACATATATTTTTTTAATCTTGCAGTATCATATAATATTTTATATTCTTAAGTCTTTTATAGTTTGTGAATTGAAAACTTGATTTAATTGAAAATTGTGGTCAATCAATACAAAGTTCTTAAAAACTTAAAAATATACAATACATAATTAGAAGATATAAAGGTAAAGATTTTCACATATTATACTATCATAGTAGCTTTAATATTTTAAATATTGAATCATAAATTCATTTGGTGCTGCCTTTGATTTTTGCACATTTTAGTGACACATGGCACTTTCATTAAAGCTTAATTGATTTATGTTAAATGTGTCATAGCACTATTTAATTAATTCACTTAGTATATCTCATACCTAAAAAATAATATTGATTTGGATTAAACTTAGAATTATGAAAATTTGTAAGGTGTATAATTACTCTAGTTCATGATACTTGAAATAAAACCAACTTATCATGGAAAACTTTATTTTGATACTATTTCTAATAGTGTAATTGTTATTCAACAATCATCCCATTTTTATCCACTTTCATCTACAATCATCAAAATTTCATTCATTTTCATCCATTTTCATGTAAATTTCATTCCATATTTACACTACGTAAATCACATCATCCAAATTTCATTCACTTCCATCCATTTTCATGTAAATTTCATTCCATATTTACATTAAGTAAATCACATCATCCAAAATTCATTCAATTTGTATAAGAGGGTCTTGCACTCTTCAAACTTTTGCACTAACTAATTGAATTAACTTGACAAAGTTGACCTTTAAAGGCCAACAAATTTCATGATTTGCAAATAACCACAATATTATTGATTATATTGTAGAAAGTAAAAATTGAATGGAAAAAATCTTCTTGCCATTAGATTGCATTACAAAAGAAAGTGTGGTATTAAGTGCAATATTCAATTAGAAATTGCATTATGAAAGATAGCAAAAAAAATAAAATTCCCAAGTCATGGGGTTCAAATTTCTTACCGAATGCTTGGTAGTGAGAAACCTTAGTACCCTACTACATCTTACTTCATATGTAAAATCAAAGATCTATGTAGTAACTAATGACCAAGTAGTTTCACTTGTAGTGACCCGAAGGACAAATTTCTAGTAATGTTAATAATCAATTAGTGTTGTGAACTTGACATACACTTATCATAGACAACAAAAATGACTTTTTAAGAACAAGTGACCTCAAAAAATAAATTTTTAGTAATATAATGATTGATTAGCATTGAGGATTTGTAACTTACATACTTATTATATCCAACCAACTTGACCATTTAGCACTAGAAACAACAATTCAATAATTTTGAACCGATTGTTTGTATTAATACCACCATTTCTCTTGTAATATTGATTGAAGAATATAGCACATGTTGGTTAAAAATAATAAAGACTTGAATAAATAAAAATTGAGACTAAATATGAAATAATTCTTAGAGGTCTTTAAAGAAGCATACATATCAATATTATTCTTCAATTGACTTCTAAATATGTTAAGACATACAACATTGGATTGATAATTTAACAATTAACATTATTCATTTGATCATTAATTATATGATCTAAACCTTGTCATGCTCAAACACATCACTGTAAATTAAAGTTGAATATGTGATCATTTTAAAGCTTCTCAAACATGTGGGAGGTGCAATCATGCCATCCACATTCAGAGTCCTATGTATCATCAAGTTTTATTTTTAACATGAGAAAAAACTTATGTCATTGTATGTAAAACAATTCCACTTATATTCGCCAAAATAAACAATTGAGTATTCATTTGTTTTCTTATTATTAAATTGCTTAATTTTTGTTTGTACTTAGTGAAATTTGAAGAAGATTCTAAATTACTTCTCATAGAATTTTTGAACTCTATATAAACAAACTATAAATTTTTAAAGTACTAAAAGATAAGTATATCAAAATTTGTCCTTTTGAGCTTTCATGAGTAGAGACAATGCAATTAAGGTAAGAATTTGTAGAGATTGATTTTAGAAAAGGATCACAAGAACGTGCAATAATTAATCTTACTTCAATTTATGAACCTTTAGTGTCAACTATGGAAAAAAAACTAATGTGTCCTAAATTAGCTTCCCTAGATTCTTGAGGGGATAAGATAACTACATCTAATTTTGACCCCTTTTTGAAATTGACCCCTATAAATTCTTGCCTAAAGTGTACAACCTCTAATCATAAGAGCTTAGGGTCACTTTTAGATGCACCAACTTTCAATATTTTGAAATTTTTTAGTTTATTTATGTGGAATGCAAAAATTACACAAAAGAATAATTTGGAATATTCTTTTGTTTTCCAATACAATCCAACATTAAATAAATTAGGTAATTTCATGATACAAATAATGCTCAATTGATTACTAAATTTTGCTTAAATTGCAATTAAAGCTTTTGGAGACTCTTCTCAACCCCTTAGTGCTTCAACGTCCAAATCTTAAACAATGAAAAGAGAGGTTCCAAAGGCTTTTCTAGCTACATAACTTCTCATTCACTGAAACCAATGCTTGACTTTAAAAAAACCATACTTTGTATATGATGAAATTGAGGTAAATAGTATTTTACAATTATTAAGATATAAGCAAAAATATGCAATAATTCAAGAAAGGATTTAGTTTTAGGCGCTCAGGGATTAAAACCTTGGCAAGAACAAATGGATAATGTTTTCCTTAGGGTTTTGTCTCTCACTCCTTGTTGCAACGGAGCCCGAGCTCCAGTCCACCATAGCCAACGGAACCGGTCTTCTTCTCCGACCTTCCTCCCATTCCTTCACTTGCACTGCCAACTGGTTCGAAACATTGTTACTGGATCGAGAGAAATTTTCTTACGTAAGTTTGTCCATTCTTTCTCGCAGTCCGCTACTTTGATCTATTGACGAAATCTGATTGTTTTCTCTAGTGTTGAACTGGAATTGGTCCGAAATTTTATTCTGTACGATGGCCGCTACCTTGAAAGCTTAAGAATTCATTTGTGGAGGTTTGACCAATGTGAGAGGGGAATCTTTCTGAAGCTTGGAGCATTTTCTGGAAAGGCGAGGATGCGGCCTTTCTTGTGAATCTTATCATTTTCACAGTTGGATCATCAATTTGGTCGTTTTGTAACCGCGAATCCTTGTTTCTTAGGGTTAAGGGGTTTAGACAGTATTTTATGGGGTTAGCATTGTCAAAAGCTCTTCACATTGTGAGCAGTGAACCACGGCTGATGGAAGGTGTTCATTACGGGCGTTAATTTGTCCATTTTCGTTTAAACCTTGAAGAACCAAAGGCCGGACGCTATGTTTTTTTTGAGCTGTTTGGAGTAGGTCATACGGGGTCTTTCTCTTGTCCAATTTTAATTGGATGAGTGAGTTTCTTTTGCTGCTACTCCAACTTAGGATTTCCTTCTGTAATTTTGTGTTTCTTGAGCTAAGCAAAGTGACTGTCTTTGCAAGTAACTGCTCAGCAAGCTTTATAACTCTACGATGTATATTTTTTTACGTACCTCGACACATGTACTCCCAAGCACTTTGACACGTGAACCCTTAATGCACATGACTAAATCAATAAAAATTCAGTTACAAAGATTACAAAAACGGCACATCTGGTCACTATGCACCCAAACGAGGCAATGCTGTGCGACAGTGCAATTAGGACTCATATCAGGACTCTAAGCTTACACTGTCCCATCAAAATCTTGAGTCTCTGTGATATGTGTGTGAACAGGATGGCGGCATTATCTGATAATTTGACGTGTTCTTTAATGAGGGGCAACAACTCCTCTTTGTCCGTCAATTACAGATTTGAGTCCAGCAGACTTTTAAATGTGAAGCGAACCAAGTGCTCAGGTATAGTTCGAATCTCATGAAACTATAGTGTGAATTTGTCTCCATTTTTCTTGATCTTCTTTTGTCTCTATCTGTTTTATTCAAATTTAATCTCTATCTAGCTTGCTTAGCAGCAAAATGCCTAGCAGCACGTATATATATATGTCCTATTCATCCTGTTTCATTCATACGGAAGGTTCAAGGGAAATGCATCCAGTATCTTCAATATTGGAATATAGTTGGTTTTGCATTTTTACAGTTAGAAACTTCATTACTTGCTTTCCCAAATTATTGAGAAACTGAAATGCTCTTGTATTTTAAATTTTTCTTTATGTTGGAAAATTAAATAATTTAGAGCTCAATGTCCAAAATTGGTAGGCTAAATGGTCGTTGTGAATTCTCCTCTAGGCCTCTTTCGTCCTGTTAAGTTACATGAGTTTGGGCAAATAATTAAGACTTTCACGGTCTCATTTTCTGCTGATTGTTTAGTTTTGCTCCTGCTTGGATTCCTTTTATCTTGCTGGTAGCGTCTACATAGATTCAGCTGTTTGGACTTAGTGACTCTCGACGACTGAAAACTAGTGATGTTGTGATTGTTGTCATTTTGTCTTACATGATTATATGCTTTCTGGATGTTTCGCAGTCTACCCAAGGGCATCTGGACAGTTGTTACACTCTTTGTGCACGAATGAATCATTTGGCGCTGCAGTAAGGTGATTTTCTTTGAAAGACCAATAACTATTGCATTTTATCTGAATAGTGGTGCTGTAGATCATATACCTTAGGCTTTAGATCTCCGAAAATGGGGTGAACTTATTTCTTAGAAGATGTTATCTAGATCCTTAGAAATTTTTGGGTGCTTTCAAACGGTTTGTGTGTTCTTTCAGGAAGTCATGGCCAAGACAACAATCGTCGAAGAGGCTGGTTTGTTCGGCTATGGATGCTTCGATGGGTGGTTCGGATTCTGGTGAGTTCTGGCAGCTCCTAGATGTTTTGGCAATGATCACTTTAGAAAATCAAATAAACAATCTGAACTTCTGTTTAACTACACTTTCCATTCTATGTTATGTCAATCACGATTTAATGTGCCTCGAAAATAGTGTCCCATACAGTTTATGCAATTGTTTTTGTTAAGTAGTGTGCTTGATTTAACTTGGTAACCATCAAAAGAGAGGACAGAGGCCAACACGGTTTTAAAACTCACCAAATGATATTTTAATCGTATCTATCAAGACATACAGTAATGCATGATGCTCAAATTAGCATTAAACCTACAAAATAGTGTATCGTACACTAAGTTAATAGACCGTGAATTGTCTCTACCCATAAATACTTATCCATTGAAATATTCTTCCAGTTTTTCCAAGACTGAACGTGCGAGACCCCTACAAGCGCTTGGGAATAAGCAGGGAGGCTGGGGAGGAAGAGATACGGGAAGCCCGCAGCTACTTGGCCGGTCAGGTAACTAGGTTATCTTCAGCGTTTATTGTCAATCATCGAAAGTGGTTTGTTTGGGTCATTGACAGACCTCTGAGAACGTTTGCTGCTATTAATTTTCTTAGACTATTGCAAATCATATTCTTCTCCTGACAAACTATCTTCTATTGCTTCTTTTTTGCGTAGTACGGTGGCGATGCTAAAAGCATGGAATCCATTGAGTCAGCATATGATAAGATTATGATGGAGAAATTGCGTGAATACCAAAAACTGCAAAGTAATCCAAAAAAGCCGAAGGTGGTTAAGGAACTACCCGCTTGGATGCAGAAGATTGTGAATATGTATCAAGTTCCGACGAAAGATGTAATTGCGAAGAGAGCTGTTTTTTACGTTTTTCTTGCGTTGTGGAGTGTCCTCCGACCTGGAAATGGAGGCCCTGCTTTTCAGGTAACCATCTCCTTCAGCCATGTCTCAAGTCAAGATCTTTCCATATGTTTTCTAGAGCAACTCAGCAGTGAATACCGACAACTTTGCCAACAGTTCTACTATACTACACTACTACGTTCTTGTATTATTGAACCATGACCAATTGATTAGGGCATCACTTTTTCATTATTTTTTTACTTTTTGTGCTTTGTTTCAATCCATGTAAATTCTTTCTTGGCCATTGTTACGCCATGTGAAAATACTCATAAATTTACTTTTTTAGAGATCATGTTTTCGTCGACTGTTCTTTTCTCAATGGTCGCTTAGCACGTGATAGAACAATTGTTTACTGGTTTTCTCTCCAGGTACTCATGTCGTTTTTGGGATGTATTTACTTTCTCAATGAACGAACCAAGAAGTTGGTCAGATCTTTCTTCATCGGGTATGTTCCCAGAGCTTTCCTTCTGTTTCTGCCATTTCTGGCATGATATCGTTCAAGATTTAAAATGGACGCATGTTCTGGCATGGCATGGTATCTTGGCTACATAGTCAAGTACTTTTCTTTGGAGGATGTTGTGTTACTTTGCCTGAACCTAATTGTTGTTAGGGATCCCTGCTTATCATGTGTCTTGGATTCCAGTGTTCATCTTGCATCACGAAGACACTCCCTACTAAGTAGAGAGAAGCTTTTGATGTTAAACAGGCATTAGATTCATGCAGTCCTGTCGAATTAATGTTATAGTAATGTTATGTTAGTGTCACACACGTGTTTACTTGATGCTATTGTCCTTGGCATTTACTTGATATTATACTGGAGTCACATTAACTTGACATTAATTTAACGTTATCTTTAATACTGCTCTAATGTTCACTTAGATTTCCATTTATCTACCAACAATAACTTTATGTTCCTTGTAGTAGATCTTTTGAGATGTAGTATTGTAAGTTACTCCCGATTCCTGGAAAAGAATCAGATATGATCTTCGTCATTTGATATCACATATTTAACTTACCCCCAATTACTGGTCTTGTGTACAGATTTGGTGCGTTAGTCTTAGGTTGGGTGTTCAGCTCCTTCCTGGTGCCCGTCATTCCTACGCAAATTCTTCCGTCGTCGTGGACCCTGGAGCTTACCTCATCCCTCGTTTCATATATCTTCTTGTGGGCTGCTTGCTCGTTTTTGAGATAAAGATGAACTGTTGGTTACAAGGAGAGATTAGAGGTTAGCATAGAATAGGGAAGGTAAAGGATTATGGGAAATCCATAATTTGCTTGCCCCCTGGAGGCTCAGAATTTGGTATTGGTACATGAGATCTTTTATACTTGGGTTGCCGAGCAAAAGATTGTTGCTTGGGTATGAGAAATCTTCCCACCATTTCAGCAAAAGGTTTGATTGTGAACCTGAGATTGACGAAGGTGAATTAAATTATTCAGAGAACTTGCAATGTTTGGTGTGTTTGAAAAATAGAGTTCTTCGCCACTTTTATCAAGTGGTCATACATTTATTTTCAACTGTGTTTGAACAGAACTGATGTTTTCTTTCAATGAGGATAGTAACATCAATGAAATTTTTATTTTATTTATTTTAGGCGTTCGTAGGAAAAACTGGCAGCGAAGTTGAGGAACACTTCACATTGGCAACGCCGATGATAATTCTTAGAATTTCTCACACCAGCGATGTCGATAACTAGAAATGTCAATGTCATATCAACTTTTGTACCTCATTGTTTCTCCTAATTGCTGTCAAAATAAAATTTAAGGACGGGATGGTCATTGTGGAAATCATCCTTTTTGGTCCTGTGGAAATCATTCGCTTGAAAAAGCCCAAGAATATTCATTGGAAGTCAAAATATTGTACAAGACCTCCTTTTTTCACACAAAATTCTAAGAATGAACATTTGCACTTTTCTTACATAGAAGGATTTTATGTCATCCATCATACACTCAGTATATAGTGATGTTATAGGTTTAATCCCTTACAAGCTTTCAAATTTTAAGCAACTAAGTGAATACAAATATGTCCCAAATACTCATTGGTTTTTCTATTTACTTGAATGTTTGTCAACTTGTTTGACAAAATGAATTTTTTTTTCATAATCCTTCACATCAACCACTTAATTATAGCCCTAAACTTCATTTATCATCTACTTGCCTACAATTTTTGGCCCTTATTTCCATGCTTACTAAGATATATACCATCACCTAGTGGCTTCTTTACAATCCTCCATCTCTATCCACTTACATGTGACTATCACTCTCAACCATCACCCACTTGTTTAAAAAGGAATGTATATGCCATCACTCAAGTTTGGTTACATCCCAATCTAATTATATGAATATTAGTTCCAACCAATAGGAATTTTAGCAACATTTTGTTCAAAGTTGATACAATTTTTTTTAAGAAATATTAGGTGATATATTCTCCTCTTCTTAGTACATGAAATCATGATTTTGCTACATATTCTAAGTACTTTTTCACTCTTTGGAGATAAATGTACACTCTTTTGGATGAATAATTTAGATTTCATCACCATTTTTTACATTTCATCTATTAATATAGATATAAACAATTGCATCACTTCTACAAAGATTGTTTTTTTGCATTACTCTAAATAAATGAAAAAAAATTCTTAGTCCCAACCATCATTTGTGGTGCAAAAAGGTATATACCATTACTTATACTTCCTTACAATCTCTATCTACCCACTTTTGACCACCAATCTCAAACATCACCTAATTTATTACAATCCATTGTCATCTTATACTTTCTAACAACTATTCATCTCCACCATGGTCCAATCTCAATAATTAATCCTTAACAATCAACAAGTTGTTCTTATCTACTTTGTTGCAATAACATTCTTTATGAATCCATTCATCTATCCATTCCAAAATCCTTAAACCATTGGCATATCAAATATGACAATAAATTTGACATTATCACTTGACCATTAGCTCCCCTAAGTCAAAACTAGATTTCCAAAATTATAACAATACATATAAATGCAACTTAGGTAATTAATTTATTGATGGATTTTTTTACATAAATTATAAAATAAGATCTATAGAACATATATTCATATCCATATAATTAGATTTACTACTATACGAGCCAATCTTTTTCAATAAACCTTGAAAAAGAAACTTAAAAATTTCTTTGATTCAATTCAAACATTGATTATAGATTAAATGTGTTGGGGTTTCACACACAAAGAAAAGTTAAGTTGAGAATATTAAATTATAATTATGGTGATTTTTGAAGATTTTGATTTTACTTATTTATTCAAGTTGTTTTTTATAAATCATCCTTGGCATTTGAAAAGGGTTATTTTGGTTAAAAGTACCTACACACCTTCAACTATACAATATTTGTAAGATAAGTAAGAGAATCTATATCATACAAATGTAAAAGAATTAACAAAAGAATCTACAAACATTTATAATAGATGGATGCAAAAACCAAGACTTTGTGTGCTTAAAACATCATTATGCTCATCTATTGTTCAACATATGAACATGTAGTCCATAAGAAGTTAAGTTTTCTATATGAAACTTTTGAAGATAAATTTCAAACCACCACATTCAAGCCAGAACATGTGACTATTAGCCAAGACATAATCAATAGAAACAAATTTAAAACAATCCCTTCTCTAATAATTTTTGAGAAATCCTTCAAGTAAAATAAAATTTGTAACCTATCCAAATTTTCCTCTTTGAAGAAAAAATTATTTGTCAAAAAACAAAATTTTAGTACAAAGTAATGTGGATGAAAATAAAAAATAACCTAAACTCAAACAAGGTCAATACTCAATACAATAAAATAAAGAGTATTGAGAATTCATAACAAGACTCATAAATGTTTATTTGGATATATCTTTGGGTGACACAACCATATTATAGGATTTATTACCTTCTACTATAAAGGTATTTGTTTGTGAGTAGTTTCAAATTTTAAAATTGGTCATGCATGGTAGATGGGGGCAAGTGTTTAAATTTTTTGGGTAGTTTATTCTTAAAGTGCATCCCATTTGAGTGTACAAACATGGCGGCAATGTTGTAAGCTACCACCCACCTACTCACAATCCTTCATTATCACCCACTTGCTTACAACTATTAAGTAAGTTCATCATCTATTTGCTTAGAATTCTTTCATTATCTCTTAGCTTATAATCTTTCATTATCACCCACTTCTTTATAAAGGTATATACTATCACCTAAGCTTCTTTACATTACTTCATCTCTATCCAATCACTTGTATGTAACCATTATCTCAAACATCACCTACTTGCTCACAACTATTTAGTATTTTGTACTCTCTTACAACTATTCATTTCCACAATCTAATTCTGATCATGTCACTTGGATTTGCTTACAACACTGCATTTCTATCCACTCACTTGTACATGACCATTAGTTTCAATGTAATTAATCACCAACCTCCATCTCTATCTATTCACTTGTATGGACCATTAATTTCAACTTCAACCTCATTACTCACTACCCTCCATCTCTATCGATGCACTTGTATGTGACCATCAATTTCAACCTAATAGCTCACTAACCTCCATCCTCTATCTATTCACTTGCACATAACCATTAGTTCTAATGTAATTGTTCACCACCATCTACCTCTATCTATTCACTTGTACATAACTATCAACTTCAACTTCAACTTCATTGCTTACCAACAACCATCTCACTATGAGAGAAAGGGGTGTTTTAAATGAATTTTTAAGTATAGTCCTAGACATAAGATTATAAATAATAACCTTTAAGGAGATTTTCAGCAAAATTTTACTAGAAACTTACTTATTTCTAGTAATTTTTTACTAAAAATCTCTATAAAGTTCATTATTTATAATCTTATATCTAGGACTATACTAAAAAAACTCACTAAATGCACCCCATTCTCTTGTAGTGTCTCTATCTACCAATTTGCATGTGACTATCAATTTCAACCAACTTGCTCACCAACCTCCATCTCTATCTACTCACTTGTATGTAATTGTCAATTTCAACATAATTGCTCACTAGCCTCCATCTCTATCTAGTAACATGTATGTGACTATTAATCTCAACCATTGTCTAATTGCTCACAACCATTTGCCATCTTGTACTCTTACAACTATTAATCTCAACCATTGTCTAATTGCTCACAACCATTTTCCATCTTGTACTCTTACAATCATTTATCTCCACCATAGTCCATCCCTAATCCTATCATTCACACTTGCTTACAACACTGTATTTCTATCCATTCACTTGTATGTAACCATCATTTTCAATGTAATTGCTCATCAACTTCCATCTCTATTTGTTCGCTTATATATGACCATCAATTTCCACCATTGTCTAATTGCTAACAACTATTTGCCATCTTGTACTTTCTTACAACTATTCATCTCCACCATGGCCCAATCCATTTGTTGTTGTGAGATTTTCCATCTTTATAACAATCCAAAAGATCCTTCAACCATGGCATGTTGAATATTTATTACATTGTTAGAAAAATTCACTTGATTGTTAAGATTTTTATGAAAAAATTATACTCAATTTGGAAAACAATAATTTCTGAAACTAATATTAATAGTCAATTGAATTTATTTGCTTAGATTTAATTAGTAAAGGTAAACTTACAACCAATTTTTCTCTATGTGAATTAAGAAGACCATCAAATAAATTAAATAAATTAAAAATATTGAAAGCAATAAAAATGATATATCAGTTAATATGGCATAATTTTTAAAATATACTTATACATAGATCAGAGAACTAAGTTCAATTTTCTTATTACAAATTTTTGAGATATCCAAACTCCTTTTGTTGAGAATAAAACTATTTATGAAATAATAATTTTTTAATTGTATAGTTGGATGTTATGAAAATTATTATGTGTAAAACTACTCCTCAATCTTACATTGTGTGGAAATATAAAAAAAATAAAATCTTGCTTGTAATTGGATGACCTAAAAAGTTCTAGTAGTACTTGGTTCTTCAAGAGTTTAGATTAAAAGTCAAACAACTACATAATATTTTCACTCTAGCCATTCATAGTAGTAATCATCTTGACTTCCTATATTTTTTGAAATTTTGAAATTCTTTTACTAAGAAGACCTTCATTGAAGAAGAAAAATCAAAGTCTAAACCTCTTTGGTTGACACACCAATGAATAGAAGAGAACCAAAACAAAAAGTTAAAATTTTTATTTTCAAGGCACAATGCTTAACCCTAGACTGCCCAAGAGGACAAAAAGTGTCCTCACATAGTTTTAAGTCTAATTGAAAGTATTGTAACTTTGCATCTAATGTCTAAATTTAATAAAACTTATTGGAAAAGTTGCACTCTGTCTTCTAATTTGTGGTAAAATTTTTAGATCAATCCAAAATGAATCAAGTTTCTAGAAGCTGATTGAAGTTCACAAGTTCAATTTGAATTCACCAAACTGGATTTGATGGCTGCAACTTTTGGGGCTTATATCTACTATGTCAAATGTTCGATTTCAATAAAATTTATTGGGTTATGTTCCCCTTTTAGTCTAGTTATTGTGGTAAATTTTTCATGTGAATCCAAGCTTCTTTGAATGTTTGGGAGCAATTCAAAGTTCAAAATTCAGACATTTTTGGATCACAATGAACTTCGGCAGCTTATTTCTTCTCCATACATTGTTCGTTTTCAATGATTTTTTTGGTAAAGTTGTGCATACTAGTCTAGTTTGTGTGGCTAAAATTTCACATCAATACAAGTACTAATGAGTGACTGAGAAGCATTTTAGTAGAAGGCTTAGGCTCATATGTGTTTTTGGTAACTTTTCTTGCTATTTTTTGACATTTCTAAGCCATTTTGCGAACACATTGAGTCAATTGAATGATATTTTTTTCACCAATGTGTTTGTATGTTGGTTTTGAATCACTTCATAGTTTCAAGTTTTTTCATTTGAGTAGGTTTAGAAATCGAATTTCACCTCCAAATGTGTTGCTAGGAAAATTTCAGCATCTTTTTTCAACATTAAAACATTATAATCTTGCAATCTATGCGGTCAAATGGCTCCAAATTTGACTTATGTTATCTAGAACATGTTCACTACAATACCGTAAAGTTGAGATTTCTATAACTTAGTGACATTTAGATTTATAACACATCAAAAGCAATGATGTTTTTGAACCCAAAGCAACCTTGGGCCTTCTAGGGTTAATTCTTATTTTCTTGCTTAAAATTTGACATGCACATTAAAAATGTAAGATGTTCTAAACAATCATCTATTTTGTGACATCCATCCATTTTTCATTTACATCACAAAACAAAGTCTGTATATCCCTCTTCACAAAGATATTTCCAATTGTACCAAGAATGAGATTGGGGAACATATGGTTCCAAAGATCACAATGTAACAAAACAAACAAAACAAAAAGCCTAACTTAAGGTGTAGATGTTTCATGTGTATTCAACTCTAAAAAATAAAATTTCAAGAATAAATACTCACAAAAGTGGAAACATGATATGTATGAAGTGAATAGATTTTGAACTTACTTCACTTCACTTCCAAAAGCCACATGGAATATCCACAAGTTAAATCTCTATTTTATAGCTACTTTGAAGAGTCATTCTAATTCTCTTGATTTCATGGGAGTAGAGCCTTGCCAAGCCAACTTAAAAAGTTAACAACTTTCTTCACATTCAATAGATTTTAAGGTACATGCTATTTGAGTGTACAAACATAGTGATGTTGTAAACCACCACCAACTTGCTTACAATCATTGAGGAGGTTCATTATCTATTTGCCTACAATCCTTTACCATTGTTTCCTTACTCATAATCCTTCACCATCATCTATTTGCTTACAAAGGAATATACCATCATCTAAGCTTGCTATAATACTTCATCTCTATCCATTCACTTGTACATGACCATTATTTCAATCATCACCTAATTCTTCACAACACTATAAAAAATCTATGTTTTAGATGACAGATTTTAAATGACATTTAATATAACAATCTATATTTTTATGTCAACTATAATGTCTACCATAACATTTTGATATTATAGCAAATGATATAGTTGACATAAAAACACAAGTTGTTATATTGGATGTCACCTAAAATTGGTTACCTAAAACACAAATTTCTTATAGTGCAACTATTTAGTATCTTGTAC
The DNA here is from genome assembly GCA_963969395.1 of Pseudoscleropodium purum. Taxonomy (NCBI): domain Eukaryota; kingdom Viridiplantae; phylum Streptophyta; class Bryopsida; order Hypnales; family Brachytheciaceae; genus Pseudoscleropodium; species Pseudoscleropodium purum. The sequence continues at coordinate 20,719,329 of OZ017804.1, read as the reverse complement.
TCACTTATTGTAGGAAATAGAAACACTCTACAATCTTATAGAGTATATATTTATATCTCATTATAGTAGAATAGATGCAATGAGCACCTAACGCGTGAGCTTAAGTACAATTTTAAGACCTAAAAGGGATGAAAGATGAATGACTTCATCTTAATGATATAACTCTAATTCCAACACCCTCCCTCAATTGGGAGATTGAATAGCTCTTTTTATATCGGGAGACTGAATTGCCCTTCCTATACATGGGAATGGCATAAATTTACAGCTATAGTATAATGTGTATGCCGATTGGTAGGGAGTCTATATATGAGATGGTGCACAAAGAGAGTAGTGGGATGCATATGATGTGCAAATTTGTGAACAACATTACTTTCATTTGTTTGGCTGACCTAGCCATGTGGATGGTGTTCACCTTCTTGTCGCGGTTGTGCAATTGGTGTTTTGAATCAGTGGATGCATTTCTTAGGGAGTTAGGTGTTGAAGTTAAGCTATTGTTGTAACTAGTGTGATGTTGCAGATGGAGCTAGAGCAATGGTAGGTGTAATTGGATCACAAGAACTTTAGGAGGAGGTTTGGCATCATACTACACGGGGAGCCGGATCTTCACAAGGTAGGGTTTATATGGTTAGAAAAGGGCATACTCAAGGGCTCTATTTTTCTTGGAATGATTGTTTCATAGAGGTTATTGGTTTTCGAGGGGCGTAGTACAAAAGTTTTGGGTCTTTGAGTGATGCTGAAGAATATTTGCTTGGTGCAAGAGTACTACAGGGGATAGGATGGGAAGAAGAAGGTCCTAAATAGCTAGTTTGCAAATCTATTATGTTGTACAAGCCTAATGAGGTCCTATGCTATTGGAATTTCTTCTTCCCTAATGACTCTATAAAGCAATCAACTGGTTGCAAGTCCATATGAATATATTGGAGACTTATTCCCCCCTATAATGCATTCTTTTACAAAAATGGTACTAGACTTCAATCACTATAAGAAACCCATGTTTTAGATGACAAGCTCTAATTGTTTGAAACGGATTTTAGATGATATCTAATGCAACAAATCCATATTTTTATGTCAACATTGATGATATGTTGGACATATTTGTTGACATAAAACATGGATTTGTTGCATTGGACACTGCCTAAAATTTGTTTCAAAATATTAAGCTCATCACCTCAAACGCAAGTTTTTTATTGTGGATATGTTTTGAACAAGCATAGAAGATAAGGTTGTGTGCTAATTTGAGTGTGCTTTGATTGTTGCAATGAAGTAGGATGTTGGGGTTGATTGCTATAGGAACAGGCGAGTGTTGGGAGGATGATTGTTTTGGAGAAGTAGGATGTTTTATTTCTTGTAAGAATTGATGCAACCAAACCGTTTTCTGGCCACCATCACTAAGCATACGATATTTGATTTTTGTTGAAGATTGAGAGACAGTTAGTTGCTTCTTGTTTTGCCAGGTAATAGGTCCTCTCGCAAAGGTAAACACATACGCACCCATGGATTTCTAAGTTTTGGGCCATAAACCCCAATTGGCGTTAGTGTAGCTAGATATAGAGATTGGGATATCAAATTTGTAGAAAATACCATAATCTAAAGTGTCATGTAAGTATCTCAAGATGTGTTTAGATGCTTCAATATGACTTTCTTATGGTGCTCCTTTACAGCTGCTAAGTTGATTAATAATATAGGCAAAATTAAAACGGATAACTATAAAGACACTAGTAAAAAAATCAACATCCACAAGGAAAAAAAATATTGATTATTTTTGTTAATATTTGTGTTGATTTAAACGTGTTGACCTGGATGCTATATAGCAAAAAATTATTAATTTGGACATGAAATTGAATACTTTTTTGTTGAGCAAAGCAAAAAAATGTTAATTTAGCAATAAGGAAACGTTGATTTGGCAACAAAAAAGTGTTCATTTTCACCAATTTTAATCTCATAAATCAAAATTATTATCCAATGAAAAACTACCATGTGACGCCCACCGCGCAGATAAGCTACATAGGCAGCCACACCACATGGGCAAATCATCCCTGGAGTTTGAACTTGGGACCTTCGAGGTGAAACTCCAAGGTCATGTACCAATGGACCACCAATATGTTCACATGTTCATAGAAATAAATGTTTTTTATTTAACTAGTTTTTCATTGTTTTTGCATTTGTCTTGTGAAGTCAGCAGATTTTAAGTGCCGTTTTCACATAATAAAATAAATTATTTTTTGAAACTTTCAACTAAGAAAAGTTAGAAAATAAAATTACCTTTAATATACAAAAATCTATTTGCAATTTGAAGTCTTTAATAAAAAGTTATAGAGAAAATTCAGAGAGGGTGTTTAAAAGTGTTAAAGAAAAATGGCCATTCCAACCTATTTCTGAATTTTGTCCATAACTTTTTATTTAAGACTCCAATTTGCAAAAATATTTTTGGAGATTAAAGGTACTTTCATTTCCCAACTTTCCTCGGTTGAAAGTTTATTAAAAAAGGTAGTCTACTATGTGAAAACGGCACCTGAAGTCTAGTGACTTTTTAAAGCACAAATTTTTGAATGATTAAGCTATTAAATTATTTTTTAATCTATGTATTATTTCCTTGAAGCATGAACATGGATTTTTTGAAAGTTTTTAGAATATATTCCCAACATATTTCTTTAACATGTAAAAGAAAGTTGCAAGTTCTAGAATTGACATACGCAATTTGAGTAAATAGTTTGAAAGATAAAACCTAACCATTTGGGACAACAGTTTAATTTCTTTGGTTTAAAGTTTTCACAAGATATATGCCCAAAGAGTAGCTTTAAGGCACAAAATTTTTTATAACTTTTAATCATGTGATTGGAAAGTTATTATATCATATGTAATTTTCATTAATCTTTGGAGAACTTGGAAATCTCAACAAAATTCTCAAAATATCACTTTTTATAAAAATAAAAATTTCAATTTGATTTCCTAAAATTATTTTTATATAAAAAGCTTGAATTACTCTATATTGATTAATGAAATTGAAATTATAAAGATTTTTAATTTATTGGTAGTTGTGAAATTTGTACTCTAAAATAATTTTTTATATCTTTTTTATAACTCAATTTCAATTATTGTGGAAGAAGAAATAACAACATCGGATTTTCATTATTTATTACAACATTACAAATTAATCATGATTGGAATCAACATTTCTAAATTCTATAATTAAATTTAAAAGAACTTTGGACTTCAAATTATAACAATTCCTTGAAAATATTAATCCTCCAATCAAAAGGTATAAACAAAATGAAGATAGGTGTTAGAAATCATTTTTATATAAATTCAGCTAACTTTGGAGGTTGTTTTGGCACAATAGAAGAACTTTTTTGAAAACGTTTTAAACTAACAAAAGTTGGTAATTCAAACAAGCTTTCATCTCCAAAATTTCATTTGAAGTTTGGAAATTTTATTCAAAATTTTTGGACAAATTTCAGAGAGAGGTTGGAAAATCATTATTTTTGACATTTTTGAACATCTTCTCTAAATTTTGTCCATAAATTTTGATTGGAGGATGAAACTTCAAATGGATTATTGAAGTTGAAATATTTCTTGAATTTTCAACTTCTCATTATTCAAAGGTTTTTCCAAAAAATTCTTCTACTATGCCAAAATAGCCTCCAAAGTTTGTCGAATTAAAAAAAAAAATTCAACATTCCTCTTAATTTTGTTTCTAACTTTTGAATGAAGAATTGAAATCTCAAACGAATTGTTGGAAATGAATGTTGGTTCAATTCCACAACTTTTTTAGTTCAAAGTTTTTGAAGAAAATTCATTTATTATGCGCAAATTACCTCGAAAGTCTATTGACTTTAATAGACACCGAATTGTATGTGAATACTTAATTTAAAAGAAAACTACATTGTACAATGAAGATTCCAAAAGATTCCAAAAATGTTCAACAAAAATCTGTTGATTTTGTCATTGCATTATCCAAATGAACAAAAAAATATCACCATTAACAAAAAATGTGAAAATGGACATTACAATACCCAAATCAATAGAAATATATTGATTTTTTGTTGATTTGAATGTCATTTTCTAGTAGTGAGAAAATTAGTTTGCCTACAAGACGGTAGTAATAGGTAGAGGATTAATGTTTCCCCATCTTGATGGAGATAATACATGTTTTCATCTTCTTGACTTCAGTGCATTCCAATTCAGCAAAGAGAAGTGTCAATCTTGTCATATTAGGTATGTGGACTTTATTTTAAACCATATAGTGATTTGAGAAGTCGACATACCATTTGTTCTTTGCCAAAAATTCAAAAACCTAGAGGTTGGCCCATACAAACTCGTTTTTTGAAGAGACCATTGACAAAGGCTATTCGCACATCCGTGTGGTGGATTTCCCATCTCTTAACTGTTGTTAGAGCAATGGTGGTATAGAGAGTAGCCATTTAATTACAAGAGCAAATGCCTCTATAAAGTCAATGCCTTCTTGTTGCTTGAATTTGTGTGCTACCAATTGGACTTTCTTTATAAAGGGTGAGCCATCAACACTAGATTTAAGCTTATAGACCCATTTGCAAGTAATAGCGTATTTTCTAGGTGGTAGCAGTTCAAGGGTCCAAGTTCAGTTCTTCCAGATGGAGTCCATTTCTTCATGCATGGCCTAATGCCTGTTTTGGCGTATTTAAAGGTGATGTTTTGGATTTAGTTTCCATAGTGTTTAGTTTGGAGGGGAGGGGGGGGGGGTTTGGGGTTGGATCGTACAAATGTCAAAGTTGGTGGTAGAGAAGCATAACTTGTAACCATCTAATCTAATATTTTGAATGCAGGGTCTTGCAGATTGGTGGGGAGCAGGTTGTGATGGGGAAGATACTACTAGAGGAGAAGAAGAGACTAGGAAGTTGGGAAGCTGGTTTGTTGGGGTGTGTAGGGAGACAAGTTGGGAAGGTGAGGAGGTGGAAAGAATGTTGGGAGGAGAAACGGTGAGCTAGGGCAAGGTAGGTGGGGAAGAGAGGATTTGGAGAACAAGATGGAACTAGGAGGGAGATTTGAGACGACGTAGGTGATAGATGTTTTTCTAAGTAGTTGGTGTCAAGTGGGGGCTCAATAGTTTCTAAAAGTGGAATTGTGAAACTAAGTTCATCAAAACAAAAATCTTTACTAATTAGTATTTTTTGGGTGGGAGGGTGGTAACATTTGTAAGCTTTACTATGTTCATTGTATACTAGCAAGAGAGTAGATGTAACTTTTGCATCAAGTTTTTGATGCTTGATTTCGAAAATATGGCAAAAGCAATACAACCAATTACATGCAAAATGTGGCTTTGTGCTTGTAAAAGCATCCTCTAGGGTCATAAATTTCAAAGCTTTGCTAGGACACCTATTTTAGATGTAATTAACTATACGAGCTATTTCTTCCCACAAGGCATTCGAGATTTTTGTGCCAATTACTACGCTTCTAATTCCTTCTAAAAGTGTGCAATTCTGTCGCTCTTCAATCCCATTTTGGTGTGGTATGTATCTTGAGGCGAGCTATTGGGTGATACTACTGGCCACACAATACGTCTGGAAGTCAGCGGAAAGGTATTTTCCACCCTAATTGTTGCATAGGATACCTATCTTTTTGGTAGGGAGTTCTACCAGAGTATAAAACTATTTGAAGTAATCAAGAATTTGGGATTTGTTTGATATAAAGTATAGCTAGTTTTTGTAGGGAGAATCATTGATAAAGGTTAAAAAATAAATAAAAAATAAAATATAAAATATATATATCCAGTACTAGAGGTGATGTGCAAAGGGTGACAAATATTAGTATGGACTAATTGGAATGTTTTGGTGGTAAAGGTTGTCTTAAATTTTGGTTTCTTGTTGCAAGGCCATTTCCCAAGTTGACAAGAAGCATAGATGTGCTTGGTAAGTGGGATGCAAGGCATGCCTGCCAGTAGATTCCTAAATGCCAGGGTTGACGAATTTGAACGTCCGCCCCAAAATAGCGTCCGTTTTCCGGACGTCCGGACGCAGCGTCCCGACCGCCGTCGGAAAGCGGACGGGCGGGGCGAACGGACGGGGCGGACGCCCAGATCGTGCGGACCAGATTAGTCTGCGCATCGATCGGACGGCCGAAATCAGGCGGACGGGGCGGACGTTGCGTCCGCTGGGACGCGAATGTCAGCGGACGCTGCGGACGCGTCCGGACGTCCTGTCAACCTTGCTAAATGCCATATGATAAAGAAATTGATAATTCACATGACCAAGTCTCTCGTGCTAGAAATGAACCTTAGAGTTTGATGGTCAAGATTGGTGTGAGCAAAGTAGAGTTGAGGCTATGCTAAGTAGGGACAACACTAAGGGCACAAGTGTGGGAGTAAAAGCTGAAATGTTGATGTTGCTCGCTCCAATTAGTCTTGGTTGGAGGAATTTATTCATGACTCTATAGAAATTATTCTTGGGGTCTCTTACTGCTTGAATAAAAATTGTATCGTGTTGGTTTTTGTTGTAGATGCGGCAAGTTTGACATTCAAAGAGGACATGGTAGCCTATGTCTCTTAATTTTCCAACAAATAATAGATTCGTTGTAACACCCGGGATGTAGAGAATATTTTTTAGAGCTTTTATTTTGCCTGAAGTATCAATAATAGTTGTAGTACTTTGTTCTTACACGGGATGATGGACTCTACTAGTAGTTCTAATGCTAGGAATTCTAGATGGAACAATATTACTCAGAAGGTTGGAGTTTCTCGTAACATGGGAGGAAGCCCTGGAATCTAAGAACCAATTTTCCTCTACTTTGTAGTTGATGCAAACGTTTAGTACTTTGCAAGAGAGAATTTCATTATCTTGGTGATGGTCTTCAATAATTGTATCAAGTTCATTATCGAAGGCTTTGATGCAAGTAGTATTATGTGGCGAGGCAAACTCAAGATCTGAATATTCATCCGTCACTTCAGTGAAATGGACTTGTTGTAGTCAGTTGCAATGGATGTTGTTCAATTGGAGTTGTATAACCTTGATAAGTTCTTCTAATATGAGTTGCGTACAATCTCGTGCCTAGTGACCAAGCTTGTTGCATTTGTACTAGAAGATGTTGGATCCTAAATTGTCGACTTGAAATTGTCAACCTTGATTTGGTTTGCGGTTCTAACTATTGGTGTGTGGTGCCAAGCTTGTGCATTCTCCATGCTGGAAACTGTCACTAGAGTATGAACGGCCATAGGACTGAAAACCTCTTCTTGATGGACCTCAGTTTGTCCGGCCAAAGTTGATTTGCTCAAACTCATTGTATTTGTTATCTAAATGGCATCCATGTTCTTTTTGAAGAAGAAGTCCCTCTAGTCCAGAAAGCAAGAGTAAGTGTTCTTGTCCCTTTTGAATTTGCTTGAATGTTGACCAACTTCTAGGAAGGTTGTTCAAGGTACGATCAACTAAGTCTTCATCGGGTGTAAGTTTTCCAAAGTTGGCTAACTAAGCAACAATCAAGTTGATCTATTGCAAATGCTCAGCTACATTCTTGCAAGGTCGATCATCATTGCCCTGGTATAGACCATAAGCAAGAGTGTAGCTGAGTATAATGGAGTCTCTTACCAAGGCAATGATGATTTGACTTGCACAAAATCAGAGCTTGTTTTCCTTCGTATTGTCGATTGTAGTTGCAATTATTGTGATTGTTGGTGTAGCTATTGACATTGTTACCATTGGATGTGGTAATGGTGGTTGAATAGTAGCCCCATTAAATGTGTTCTTGCTACTAATACTTGACAAGCTACTATTGACAACCGTTTGTACTCCAAGTTTGACGAATTGCCAAAGCCCTTTTGCATCAATATCATCTTTACTTTGTAGCCCTAAATATCGTAATTGACTGGTTCTACTAGTTTCATCATCTCTGGTATATCTCTTATACCAAGATCCATGACTACGACGGTCTCGCAAATGTAGTAACTATTTGTAGGGTGGCATTACTAGGATTGTGGTGAACAATCTTGAAGATCAACTACAATTGTAGGGATCAACTATAGTCACAAAGATCACTTACAATTGTAGTTGTACTAAAGTGTTGTTGTGACTACTTTGAGGTACTATGACAACTTTGAGGATCTAGTGCGCTCTGATACCATGTAGGAAATAGAAACACTTTGTAATCTTACAAATATATATATATATATATATATATATATATATATATATATATATATATATATATATATATATATCATTACAATAAAAAAATAGAATAGATGCAATGAATAGCTAACTCATGAACTTCAATATAGTTCTAAGACCTAGAAGGGACAAGGATGAATAACTTCATCTTGATGACATAACCCTAATTCCAACACTTACAACTATTCATCTCCACTACAATTGAATCCAAATTCCATCACTCAACCTTGCTTACAACATTACATTTCTATCTATTCACTTCTACATGACCATAAGTTTCAATGTAATTGCTCATCAACCTCCATCTCTATCTATTCGACAAAGATGGAGGTTGGTGAGTGATTAGGTTAACATTGATGGTCATACACAAGTGAGTAAATAGAGATGGAGTTTGGTAAGCAATGAGGTTGACACTAACAATCACTTATAAGTCTCCACCATCATCTAATTGCTAACAACCATTTGCCATCTTGTACTCTCTTACAACTATTCATCTCCACCATAGTCCAATCCCAATCTACAAATTGTTTTTAATATTTCCTTTGTTTTTGTGAGATTTTCCATCTTTCCATCATCCAAAAGAATATCCAACATGTTGAATATAACACAAAATTATAAAAATTAACTTGATTGTTAAGATTTCTATGAAAAAATTATGCTCAATTTGGAAAATAATAATTTCTCAAACTAATATTGATAATCAATTGAAATTGTTTGCTTGTTCGTAATTAATAAAGGCAAATTTAAAACAAATTTTTTCCTTTGTGAATTAAGAAGACCATCAAATAAAAGAAGTGAATTCAAAAAATATTGATTAAATAGTATTTGGAATCCATGAAAATGATTCTTCAGTCAATATAGAATAATTTAAGAAATTTACTTATACATAAATTAGAGAACTAAGTTCAATTTTTTAGTTATAAATTATATGAGATACTAAAACTACTTTTGTTGACAACAAAAACATCTATAAAATAATATTTTTTAATTATATAGTTGGATCTTAAGAAAATTATTATAGTATCTTAAATTTTTTTTGATCCATTGTTGAGTGAAAATATCAAAAGAATAAAATACCGCTTGTAATTGGATGACTCAAAAAAATTCTATCGTGACTAGGTTCCCTAAGAGTTAAGATTAAGGGTAGTTGCAGAAAAGGGTGTCCATTTTTTGTAGCATTTTGCTAAAAATAGACTTTCTACGGCATAGTATTATGAGTTCTATGAAATAGAAAAATCTCAATCGTTGATAAAAAAGATCAACAGCTAAAAGTACCATTTTGAATATTATGAGTACTTGTAAATATTGAAGTATTATTGTTTGAAAAAAACCCGGATTGTCATAGAAAATGGATACAACGAGGTATAAATTAATAGTAAATAAAAAATTATGATAAAAAAAATCTAAAAATTTTCCATTTGTAAGGACTTTATGGTAATCATATTTCATCAAAAGAACTAAACCAAAACCATCTTCACTCTTTAAAAGTGCGCATGCAAGGGCCCCCTATTTGCATGCATGAGGAAACTATAAAATAATGTTTTTTTAAGTTTTCTTTTAGAGGGTACATGAATCTCTAGTATGGAAATATTCCACACAAATTTTAGCTCTACATCATCGATTATGGGTACTCCATAGTACTTAAAACCCCTAAACCACAAAGTGTGACAAATTAGCTAAATTGGAATTTAATTATAAAAAACTTTTGGAAATTTCTGAAAAATATTAATTATCTTCATCAACAAATTGGTCGTGTTCAATAAAAAAATTCAAGTACATCGGCTTTATTCTCCAAAAGTTATGGCTAAACTAAACTATGCAACTCAAAGTGTGATAGAAAATAAGACCACCCTTTCTTGCAACCACCATTAAGAGTCAAACAACTACAAAATATTTTTCTTTTAGCCATTCATTGTGAGAAACATTATAACTTATTTAATTTTAACTCCTAAGGGACCAAGGAAATTTTATGTTTTGAATCTTGAATTTTGTTTACAAAAGAGAGCTCTATTGAAGAGGGAAAATCAAAGTCTAAGCTTTTTTGGTTGCCACACCGATGAATAGAAGACAAACAAAAAAAAAGTCATAAATCAAATTTCCAAGGGACAATACATATCCAACTCCTATTTTCTTGCCTATAATTTGACACGCACTTTAAAATGGCAAGATAGTTTAAACAATCCTCTATTTTATTGACATCTATCCATTTTTCATACACTATCTTTTGTAATATTAGAAAAAATTAATGAATTTCAATCAAATTTAAACTTATTTTGTATTTCTTGAAGGTGGTTTGGAAATTTCATTTAGATTTTTCTATTATTTTTCCTATTATTAATTATAGTAGCCAATACAAAAATGAGATAAAACTTTGGTAATAACTTAGCAAATAGTTAACCACTTTTTAGGGACCACTTATAATTTCCAAATTCTTATATTACCTTAAAGGGTTCCCAATCCTAAATTCGTTATTGGAAGGTGGATAGAGTGCAATGTGCCTTTTGATCTTGAAGGGATACATTTTTCATCCATCCTAATTCTTCTTGATCTTTATATTAGTTGAATTATACTTCAATGGGAATAATTTAAAAAATACATATGATATAAAAAATATACAAATATCATATTGGAATGATAGCTAGTCAAACTATGTACGCAAAAAATGTCTTCTAAAAAATCAAAAACGTTTGATGTTCATCAAATGGACGATCTTGGTCATCCAAATATGAATACAAAATACAATTATAGAATACAATTATAGAGTGAAAATACAGAGTATATATATAGTGTATAGATACCAAATATGAATACATATTTTAGAAATATGGATATGGATACTAATATAAATTTCAAAATATAAAATATGAATATAGTAATAGAACTCAAAATAGAACTAAAATATTCCATATCAAATGCACTAGGAATTGATTCCTCAAAATTACAAGTATAGGGGTGGGAGTGCAAGAAGTGTAAGTTAATTCAATTGAATTTAAATTCAATTCAATTCAAAAGAGGCATTATCATCACTATGTACCCAAATGATGAAATACAACTTTTGGATATTAATCATATTCCTAAATATGTGGGCTAGTATTTTTTTTAAAAACATGTCTCTCGATACTTTAAAAAGTGACTCCAAAAAAAGCTAAACAAATTTAATTTTTAAATTTTTGGCATAATTAGATTAGCAGGTTTTCAATTACAAATCATATGCAATCAAATTTTACTATAAAATTATCAATTTTTAGGATGCAATTAATTATAAAAATATTTTTTCATTTTAAGCATTGAATTATGGTGATAATAATGGTGATAATAACTATAAAGCTAACAATACATTTGTAGTTCATAATTCAAAATCTACAACTCCTTGTTTACAAATATTATCAAATTATTTCTTCGGTTTGTTGACTCTAGACCAAAGGAGAAGAGGGTTTGTATTGACATAAAGTATTGTTAAGAAGTTTGAATAGCTACCTTTCTCAATAATCAAGCCACTTTAAAGAATGAAAAATTGAGAATAAAGATATTGTTCTTCCATCACTATTCCATTTTATTCTTGCACAATTCTAAAGCTACTTGGACAAAGCCCCTTGTAGCATAGTTATTTTTGTTTATAATACATTTTCTTGCAAAGCTTCAAATCAAAATCTTAGGCAAAGCATTGAAGGGCTAATAATGTTATAAAGACTAAATTCCTATTAAGATAATTTCAATTTAGTCTTGAAACACCTAAGTGGACGATTTTATGTCCTTTAGATGATCTTATAGAGGCCTTTAGGATGAAAAAAACAATTTTTCATGCATTTGGTGAGGAGATGCTTGAATGCACAACAAGTGAATGGAATCGAATATTCCCTCATTGTGGTATGTTTTGATTTTTTTACATGAGAAGTTGTTCAATTTATAAATCACCATGTATTGTATTTTTGCAACTCAAGGCCCTTTGTTTTTAATGTGGATTTGAACCATGGAATCAAATTTTTTTTTTAAATTTTAGCCCAATGAAGTAGGTTCTATTCCAACTTAAAAATTTTAAAAATTCATAAAATTGAGTAATTTATTGTAATTTGAACTTTGGGCCTATAACTATAGTCTCCTTATTTCCAAATTATAAAAATACATAGTAAATGTTTTTATTCCATTACATTCAATACTATTTCATAAACCAATAGAGAAATTTTCAATTTTTTACAACATATTTTGGTATTTTGTAAGACCTTTCCTCACTCTTTCCTTAAAAAAATTTAATGCTTATTTCAAATTTTCATTAAAAAAATAAAAAATGATTTTATAATTTTATAATTCATAATAATAACTTCAACATTCAATATCTTTTCTTGCCATGAATCAAATTGCCACAAAATGAAGTCTGTACACCCCTCTTTGCATAGAACTTTCGAATATCCATATAAAGAACATAGAATTCAATTGGAAGATGCAACAGTTTTGTAGATCTTTCTGTAACAAACAAATCCACCTAACCAACATTCCAACAAAGTAACTAATTTAATGTGCAGAAAATTAGTATGTCATATGTTGTTGCCACAAAATTATAATAAAATAAAAATAAAAATATTTTTTTTAATATATAAAGCTTTGAAATACAATATCTTTTTTTCTATTGTAGGTTCAAATGCCACAAAACAAAGCCCATGCACCCCCTCTTTATAGAAGGCTTTCTAACAATACCAAGAACATGACTTGGGGATACACAATCCAAGAGACCGCACTATAACAAACTAACATAACAAAACAAAACAAAACAAACTCCCTCATTTAATTTTTAAGGTATAGATATAGTTTCATGTGTACTTTCATTTCTGAGAAATAAATATAAAAATTCCACCAAGAACAAATACTTTACAAAATGGGAACATTCTAATTCATAAAGCTCCAAAATTTGATATCTTTTTTTTCTATTGTATAGGTCCAAATGCCACAAACCAAAGCCCGTGCACCCCTCTTTAATAAAGGGCTTTCTAACAATACCAAGAACATAATGAAGGGACACACAGTCCAAAAGACCCCACCGTAACACCTAACATAATAAAACAAAACAAAAACAAACAAAACAAAACAAACTGCCTCATTTAAATTTTTTTTTAAGGTATGGATATTTCATGCATGTTTTCATTTCTGAGAAATAAAATAATATAAAATTAAAATTCCCACCAAGGATAAAGTAATACTTTACAAAATGGGAACATGCCACTGCTCCAGTGATCCTGTAGATTTTTGAAGTTCCTTTCCTTTTCCTTTCCTTCCAGAAGCCATCGTGACTGTATGGAATATCCCCAAGCTAGTTCGATCTCTTAGTCTCTCTCTCTGCTAGTCCATGGCTCTGCTTTGAAGAGCCAGTCAGTCCGAGACATCGGGTTCCTGTTCCTATTCCTATTATTCTCTGATTCCGTGGGAGTTCGTGAAACTTTGAAATTCAATATTAGCTTTCCCAATGCAAGTTCCGAAGGTCGATCTCATCTTAACGTAACAAATATAAACCCAAACAAACCAACAAATCCAAACAAACCGCCTCATTTTCAGGTATACTAGCTGTAGATATTAATTTCATGTGTTTTTTTGTTTCCATTTCTGAGAAACCATGCCAATATATATATGGAGTATCAAAATTCCAGCCAAGACTAGCTTCAAATACTTCACAACATGGGAACATGACTGATCCTGTATATATGAAGTGCACAGACTTTGAAATTAAGTTCCTTTCCTTCCCTATACTTAGTTCCCTTGCAGGCTAGGAGCCATCCTGTATGGAATATCCCCAAGTCAGTTACGTTCGATCTCTCTCTCTCTCTCTCTGCTACTCCATGGCTGCTTGGAAGATCGAGACAACCTTTGCAGAGACATCGGGTTCTTTAACTTATTATTCTCTGATTCCGTGGGATCGAGCTGAGTCCGTACGTGGAACTTTGAAATTCAATAATAACTTTCCCAAGTTCCGAAGATTGATCTCATCGTAACAAACCCAAACAAACCGCCTCATTTCAGATAATTATACTGTAGATATTTCATGTGTTTTTATTTCTGAGAACCCATTTCTGATATTCCATGGCTGCTTTGAAGAGTCAGCCATGCCAGATCGAGACATCAGATTCTTCTTCTTAATTAATGATTCTCTGATTCCGTGGGAGTCCGGCCATGGAGCCAACTGAACTAAACTGAACTTCCAAGTTCGATTCCCAACAGCCAGGTCCTTCCCCATTCCCATTGCTATTGCCATTCGCAGATGTATGTATGTCTGATCCGTCACAACAAATAAGCTTGAATAGCGTACGTGAATTGAATTGGTTGGGTCCAACTGATCGAACTGAAGCGCGTCACTCTCCTTCCGTCTCCCCCAAATACCTACTGTACTTGTACTGAAATGCATGAAGAACCCAATTAACCAACAGCTAGCCAGAAGCTTCACTTGGTTGTGACTTGCATTGAAAGCTGTTACTTGCAGGACGGATCGGAGCTAGGGTTCCAAACTAACTTAATTGAACTTATCCTCGGTCGCACTGTAACGAACCAGCCAGGGCTTTTCTTTTTGCATTTTTTTATGAAGTGCCAAAGTGGCGATAGAAAATGTTATAGTGGTGCTCCAAATTTCAACATTCATCCACATATTGGATAGAAAAGATCACATTTGTACATATCACATGTACATAATTTTATTTTTATCCACAATTAGGCAATTTCGTCCAAGATTTTTTTGTAACTTGAACTTTTCTGGTGAAAAATTTCAAGATTTGTTGCTATTTTATAGCCAAATTATTTTTTTTCTAGTGCAATTTGATTGCACCAAAAAGTAAGAAAAACAAAAGCCCTATAACCAACTGCTTCGTGACTTAATTGATCATTCTGGCACCAACTTTTTTCTTCATGATAGATCGAAGGGAAAACTAACATGCGTGAGGAAACCCATGTTAACCTCTAAAGGACCGGCAATGCAAAAAAAACAATGTTAAAGAAGTCACTTGGTAGCCTTATGGTCCTTTAGCGGTTAACTTATGCATATAGGGACACATTAGACAGAGCAATGGGATCGTACTACTATCTAGATAATGTGGAAAGAAATTTTCCTAGTGGTAGACAAGCAATTAGAAACAACAATACAATTGGAAAATAAATAAATAAATGATCGGAATTCAAGATTTCAAGAAACATTTTCAATTTCAAAATACAAGACATAGTAGAGTTAAATGAAAAGGTTGTCCCTTGTTGTAATTAAATAGTGCTGTTAGAGGAAGGTTTAATAACAAAGAATCGTACTAGAAAAGCACAACACCAAAACCGATGATCGAGACCCCAATTTTGGTACTCCAAGGAGTTTCATACATTATTTTTCTCAAACTTTGGCTCATTGCCTTACAATATACATACTTTATGATGATTTCTATTAGAATACATGAAATTTTATCAATGAAACTCTAGAATACACTACAATGTTTTGAGGGCCAAACTACTTTAGAATGCTTGTACTAGGGAAGGCAAGGCTAAAATCTTTGTCTATCTTTATTCTCTCACAAATCCAAATGTAGAATTCCTTTAGTTAATTTGTTCAAGTACACCCTCTTAGCAAAATTTCAAAGTATGAATCCCTGTCAATTGCAAGTTCAATGTGCCTACCTTCAAAAAATAATTTTTTAAGCCCTTCCTAAATGATAAGTTTTGTATGCCCAAGCATCTTTAAAAAGAAAAGAAGCAAGCACATCAAGAAACTTGTGCAATTTAGCCCATATGTTAAAAAATGGTATTTTAAGGATGCATATCAAAAAAATTTAACCAAAAATACCTTCATATTCCTCTTCAACCCCTAAAGAACCAAGGCCTTGTTTGAGTTGCTTTTGCCAAAAAAACACTCAAAACTACCATTTCTATAAGGAAAAAGGAAAAAATTTAAAAATTGTTTTTTTCTACATCTAACCATGGGATCTTACACTTAACTAGTATGAAAATCTGTTAAAAAAATTTCAAAATTTTTGACCGCACACTCGCACAGATTGTAGGATATTTGTTTCACATGTAGAAATGGATGGTTAATATAAACATTGAAAATCTCGTGCAAAAATTCGAAACTATGAAGTCAATAGGACTTGCTTGAGTTCTCACAAATCTCAAAATAGACCCCTTAGTCATTTAGGGGTTAACATATTTTAGTAGGATGTAGATACTTGGGCTAAGAATTAAAACCATAAAAATCAAAACTTGTCAATATCTTGCATTTCCATCATCCCTTTGTGATGTGCAAAACATCAAGTAATATTCATAAATTCATCAAAACTTTAAAAAAAAACTTGTTCTAAAATCCAATTGATGAATTGTTGAAATAAAGTAATATAGAATAGGAAGGAAGGAGAGAATAAAATGAAGTTCAAAGAGCATTTTTAGAGCCTAAATTTAATTTTGCCATTGTCTTCAATAAGCAATTGAAGTGCCATGATTGACCTCAAGTGACCTTAAACTCCCAAGTGGTAGTACTTCACTATTTCTTCGACAATTACAAAATTAAAGTTTTAAGGTTCAAATACTCAATAATTAATAGAAAATTCATCTAAACTTGCATGCACATTCCAATTACATTTTTGGATTTGCAACAAAAATGCGCATCTAAAAATTCAATTTGCTTGAGTAAAAAGTGAAACCACAATTATAATTGACCAAAACCTTAGAAATCACAATTTGCTTTCCAAGATAGTTTTCTTTGTTGTTTTCTCTTGCCTTAGTATTAACAAGTAAAATTTGTTTGTCATGGGTTTAAAGGTTACACTCACAATTAGTATTGTCATCATTTAGTACATTTTCTAGAAATATAAGAGAAACTAAATCATAATTAGCATTGTATACAATGAATTTATAAAGCCAAATTTAAGGAAGAGCTTTTAACCTTTTGTAGTTCATATATTGATACAACATACCATATTGAACTTCTATATATGACAATACAAAGAAATCCTACATAACATTAAATTTTTTTAACAAAGAAAATCTATATAAAGAGACCTTCAAGAAAAGATTTACCTCATTTTTTATACTAGTTAGTATCTATTGTATTGTAAACTGTGTCTAAAATCCTTACTTCCAATATTATAAATGTCATTATATTCTGTCAAGTAAATTATGATTGGTTTAGAGTAATATTTGTTGTTGATTCTTGCAAATAAGAAGTGGATTTAGATGACATCATTTGTAAAAATATTTACAAACAATAACCCTTAAAAGATTATCTATATGATGCTAACACTACGAGTATACTTGAATGTGCATGAATAAGCAATTGAGCATTAATTGTTCATATTATGAAACTAACTAATTTTCATTGGATCTTGTTGAAAGTCAAAAGAATATTACAAATTTCCCTTTTGATACATTTTTGGACACCATATGAATAAACTATGAGTTTTTAAAGTATTGAGAGCACATATATCCATGCGTGTAAAATTTGACACACTAGAAATTTACATTTATTTTCGAAGAGCCCTCATAATTCTTGTTTGGTTGCTCCCCACCCTTGATCACCATATATGACCAATAAATAGCCAAGTAACTACTCATCAAGTAGAATAAAGGACAAAGCAACTCAATTTAGAATAAACAATGATTTCTAGGGCCCTTCTTTGACACACTATAATTGATTGTCAAGATAATATTGTAAGTGATCCTTGGATCATTTTTCATTTACATCTGAAGAGTATCGAAATCCCTAGCATGTAGGAAATGCAGATGCTGTAAAAAGAATTGTCCCTCCAAAAGCAACAATATATTCTCTCATGAATAGAATCATGCTATGGAGTACATTTTAGGCAAGAATTTATAGGATACTCTTTTAGAAAATAGTCAAAATTACATACAATTACCTTCTATACTTTATGACACTAAAAATACAATTTTTTTTAATTTATAGAAATAATATTGGATTCCCCACCTAATAGAAAACCACAAAATGTATTGTATTGTTAAGAGAATGATCCTCCAAAAGGGAGGGATGAGAAGTATATTGAAAAAGGTCCCCCCCTTCTACCCTTTTCCTCCATGATTGGAAACTCCATTCATTTGGATGGATTTTGAGTTTGTGGCTCCAATTCCTCAGAAAACGGCACTTCATTGGTGGCCACATCTTTCAAAAGGGCCGAAGCTTCTGTCAGTCTAAATAAATTCATTTTTTATTTTAAATTTTAAAAATTTCTTTGCCATGTGATTCTGTTCAGTTGGGTCCAGTTTCAGAGGGTCAGACCACGTGCCAAACAGCAATCATGCTTTACTTGGGACTAGATAACCTTTTTTTTCTTTTTTTTTTTTGTGGGTGGGTGGGGTGGGGTGGGGTGGGGTGGGGGTGGGGATAACAAGTGGAAAGCATTGAATTTAAAATTTAAAAATAAATAAAAGTACACAACCTAGTCCCAAAGGGCTGGACAATGAAGAGATCAGAGGACTAGGTGAAAACACCAAAATATGCGATTCGGCACAGTTCATAACATTGTTTTTTAATGAAGCAGGGGTCTCCTTTTGTATGCTTGAAAAGGGGACTCCTGTAGTAGACAAAATGGTCTTCTATGGCTCCTCCAATCCTTGAACAAACCGATATGGCCCTTTCATGCATCTAGCAAAGCATAATACCTTTGTAGAATGGAGAGGACTGTTGCTTGGTTGTACAATGTTATATTGGGAGTACTCCTTTTAAGAAAAAAACATTTTTGAAGTGATATTGTAGCAATTGAGAAACCATGAATTTTCAAGAAGAGCAAAAAAAAGAGTTTTTTGATAGAACATGTAATTACTATGACTATGAATCTTCAAAAGGGAAGCTCCATAGACCATTGAAATTGATATATAATTTAGGTCAAAAAACCAAAATCTTGAGAATCAATAATCAACTAATTGCAATGAAGTAGGGGAACAATTTAATTGCACTTTGGTAGACATTTTCAATAGACTAAAGTTTACTTGTCAATCACAAATAGGTGGATGAACAATTTTAGGTGCTTTCACTTTAGATTACTTTTGAAAGTGTGCCTCAAGAAGTTTTATTAAACCCTTAAACCTTAAAAAGACATTCTATATTGTTGCTTGGTCTAATTCACAAGGTTTCTATATTTGAAGAGATTTTTGGAGGAACTACTAGAAAAGATGAAGTACATCTACATATATGTAAGGGAAGCAACTTTCTCCCTATTCTTCAATAGTGTGGCTACAATGGTCACTTGTTCAGTTCTTTATTATTTTTGTGTAAGGTTTGAACTAGTTATAAAAAAAGGATGTGAGGAGGAAAAAACTTACAAAATAAAGATCTTGAGTCTACATTCTTCTATTACTATGTATTATTTTGAATAAAAATCTTCAGATCTAGATTCTTCTTCCTACCATGTATCTAAACAAGATAAACAACTCATATACATTCAAACCTCTTTAATACATTCAAACTAATACACTCAAATGAAACTATTTGTTTGGATGTAATTAGTAAAAGCAAACTTAAAACAAATTTTTGTCTTTGAGAAAGAATTAAAGTCTAAGCTTCTTGGTTGTCACACCAATGAATAGAAGAGAAATAAAACAAAAAGTCACAAATTATATTTCCAAGAGACAATGCTTGATTCCTATTTCCTTGCCTATAATTTGACATGTACCTTAAAAAGGCAAGATGGTTTAAACAATCATCTATTTTTTGACATCCATCCATTTTTCATATAGGTTATGAAACAAAGTCTGTATACCCCTCCTCACAAAGAGCTTTCCAACTATACCAAGAATGAGACCGGCACTTGCATGGTTCTAGAGATCACGTTATAAAAAAATAAAAAAATAAAAAATCCTAACCTAAAGTGTAGATATTTCATGTTTATTTGTTTTAAGAAAATAAAATTTCAAAAATAAATACTCAACAAAATGGAAATATGATATTGTATTATGAGAATAGATTTTAAAGTTCTTCCCTTCCTATCCAAAAGTCATATGAAACATCTACAAATAAGATCTATAATCCATGGATGTTTCAAAGAGTTGTTCTTATTTTCTAATTTCATCGAAGTGGAGCCTTCTCAAGCCAACTTAAAAAAGTTAACTTCCTTCACATTCTAAATGTTGCAACAAATTTTTAAGTGCATTCCATTTGAGTGTATAGACATGGTGATGTTGTAAACTACCACCTACCTATTCAGAATCCTTTGTCATCATCAATTTGCTTATAGTCCTTTATCATTGTCTCTTGGCTTAAAATCTTTTAATATCACCCACTTCAACTATAATCCAAGTTTGCTTATAATATTTCATCTCTATCCATTCACTTGTATGTAACCATTATCTCAACCATCACCTACTTGCTCACAATAATTTAGTATCTTGTATCCACTTACAACTATTCATTTCCGCCATGGTCCAATCCCAATCTCATTACTTAAATTTACAACCTTGCATTTCTATCCATTCACTTGTATGTGGCCATCAGTTTCAACATAATTGCTCATCAATATCTATCTCTATCTACTCACTTGTATGTAACCATCAGCTACAATCTAATTGGTCACTAACCATCTTTATCTATCACTTTTATGTTGTATATGACTATCAATCTCCACCACGATCTCATTGCTAACAACCATTTGCCATCTCATACTACCTTATGACTATTCATCTCTAGCACCATCAGTTTTAACCTAATTGCTCACCAACTTCCATCTCTATTTAAGTTATTCACTTATACATGACGGTCAATTTCAACTTCATTTCTCACCAATCTCCATATTTGTCAATTCATTTATAAATGATTGTCAGTAGATAATGTGGATGTAGTTATTAGGCACTAAAGGTGTATAGTGACACTTTGTGTCACTATGCACTCCCCCCCTTAATTTTTATTTAAATTTTTTTTATTTTACCACTCCCACTCACCCCCACCTATTATTTAGAATTTGATTTAAAATTTTTTATCTCACCCCCACCCCCTCTTGTAATCTTAAGAATCAAAGTTCTTGACAAACAATATGGAACAATTGATCCCGTATCCAATATTGTATCCGTATTCAGTACACGTAGTCAATATCCATATTCAGTACACGTATTCAGTACGCATATCCAATACTTGTATTTAGTACTCGTATTCAATATCCGTATTCAATACATGTATTTAGTACTCATACATAATACCCGTATTCGTATTCGTATTCAATATTTGTATTTTATATTTGAACGGCTCAGATTAAATTTCACAAAATCAACATCTTGTGATTTTTTGAGAAATCAACGTCAATTTTGAGGGTAAGTATTTTTTTTCAAAAAAATCAACAGTTGACAAATTTTTTGAGAGAGGAGGGGAGGAACTAATGGGAAACTAGGGTGGCAAGCGAGTTTCAGTGTATAGTCAATTTCAATTTAATTGTTCATTGACCTCCATCTCTATCTGTGTACTTGTACATGACTGTGAGTTTCAATGTAATTGCTAACCAACTTCCATCTCTATCTATGCACTTATACCGTCAATTTCAACCCATCTAGTTATCGACCTCCATCTCTATCTATACACTTGTAAGTGACTATAAATTTCAACAGAATTGCTCACTAACCTCCGTCTCCATTTACTCATTTGTATGTGACTATCTCATCCATCATCTAATTGCTAACAACTATTTACTATCTTATATTCTCTTACAACCATTCATTTCCATTATGGTTCAATCTCAATCAACAAATTATTTTTACAATCTCCTCTATTGTTGTGAGATTTTCCATCTTCATATCAATCCAAAAGATCCTTCCACCATAGCATGTTGAATATTATATTGTTTAAAAAATCTACTCGATTGTTAAGATTTCTATGAGAAAATTATACTAAATTTAGAAAATAATAATTTATTAGACTAGTATAGTTAATTGAAGCAATTTTTTTAGACGTATTTAGTAAAGGCAAATTTAAAACTAATTTTCTTCTATAAGAGTTAACCCCTAAATTCCCAAGTCCATTTTTCTGTCAAAAACCACTCAAAACTGCCATTTTTGCTGTGTTCATCTAAGAATACAAAAAAAAACATTTTCTTAGAAACTAACCGTAAGATCTTTTACTTTACTTGTCTTAGCTCGCATGGTAAAAATTTCATGAAGTTTGACCATGTAGATTGGAAGATATTAGCATTCAAAGTTGAAAAAGAAATTTTTTTTAAACACTAGCCTGCGATTTTAGATGACTTTGACCGCCAATTATGAATTTTTTTGCACTACAGAATTTGAATTAAAAAAAATTTATGTTGAAGAATTGAGTTGAAAGTCTAGGAAATTTAAAAAACAAAAACAAAAACAAAAAACGCTTGATTTTCATTCTTTAAAAAAATGCTAAGTAGAAGTAAGTCTAAGATTGGAAAAAAAACTAAATTGTTAATAATTCCAAGATGGGATTAAAAGACAATAATCCCAATGGTGAGATTGTTTTAGCAATTGAATAAAACATTCTCAAAAAAAATTTGTGAAAAATTGTGAAAAATTGCATTCAGAAATGAACCCTACAAGTTATTTTTTCAAGAAGATGTTGAAATTGCCCGAAAAACAAAATTGTCTTTAATTTTCTCATAATTAGTCCAAATAGAACAAATCAAAGCTTCACATGTAGACAAAAAGAAAACATTTCAAGTGAAAAAAAATTAAAATTCATTTTGATTTTTGCAATTTTTTTTGTATTGCCCGCTGAGTTCAATTTCAAGCTTTTGGTAGTATAACTTTTGCTTTGGGGCACCAATTGAAATAAAAATTATATTCCTACGTAGATAATCATTTTTTCTATCTTACAGGAAAGTTTCAAAACAATTCACTAAAATTTGAGATCACAAGAACTTGCTTGAAATCTAATTTGTCCCTTGAGGGGACAATGGGAATTTAGGGGTTAAATAGACCAATAAATAAAGCAAGTAAACTCAAATATATTGATTAAATAATATTTGAAAGGAATAAAATTGATAAATAAGTCAATGTAAAATAATTAAAAAATATATTTATACATAAATAAGAGAACTAATTAAAAAAATTATTTCAATTTTTTTTAAATACCCAAACTAACTTTGTTGAGAACAAAACTATTTACAAAACAATAGATGTTTATAGGAGAGACCATTGTGTGATTGTACAATATTTTATTGGAAGCACTTTTTTTTAAGGTAAAACATTTTTGCAACAATACTATAGCAATTGAAAAATTATGAATTTTCAAAAAGAAAAGAAAAAGAGTTTTTGGATAGAACATAGAATTACAAGAGTTTCTATTGTGAGAGTTTAAGAGTGTTTTAGCACATGAGCCAAGTTGACTATACACCTATATTGTAGGTGTGTATATTATAGAAACCTTCTATAATTATAGTATAACTACTAATAATGTAGGTATTTATAGTATAAGCACCTTCAATAGTTTGGGATATATCAACTTATATATATATATGCTCGAAGCTCACATGCTTGCATTTTTATGCTCACATACTAGCACCATTGTGGAATTACTATGACTTTTCAAAGTAGAAGTTCCCTAGACTTGTCCATTGGAATTGAAAGTAGTATAAAACCTAGTCTCAAAACCAAAATTTAGAGAATCAACAATCAACCAATCACAATTAAGTATATGAACATTTTAATTGCACTTTGGTGCACATTTTCAATAGAAGCTTACTTCTCATGAATAGGTACCTAAACAATTTTGGGTGTTTTTACTTTAGATTACCTTTTAAAGCCCCTTATAAAGTTTATTATACCCTTAAACCTTAACCTTGAAGTGCATCAATGCCCATATTCTTGATGATGAACAAAGTGCTTCCAAGAATTGTGTAGTCTAATAAACTTTTCATTTATCCAATGTAATGCTTGAATCTTTAAAAGACAACTTTTCTTAATGACCAAATTCATGAAATTGTAATAAATGATATTTTTGTAAAAAGATATAAGCCAAAATGTGCAAAAAATTGAAAAAGGATTGAGGCGTTAAGGGGTTACATGACATTCCATGTTCCCGTATGGTCAAATTTCATGAGTTTCCTATATTAAAATAAACCTTTCAAAAATTTGATATTTTTTTTTGGAGTAATATATATCTAAATGTTAACTCATTGTCTTATAATTAAATACATTAAAGAGAATTTTATATGATTTTAAATATAATTTCTTTGTAAAAATCATAATAATTGTTATAATTTTGTGATGGCCTCAAATTCTAGACGACAATTATTTTTAAGCTCAATACATTCCTTATATTTGTACTATGACACAATACTAACATAACATTATTTAGCAATTGTAGGAGGCTCTTTGTTAAATTCAAGGGATTTCAAGTTCTTAACCCTTAAGGTGCAAGCATCCCAAAAGTGGATGCATGTTGGTTAACCTCGAATTACAACTTTTAAAATAACTATTTTTGGAATTTGATTTCAACTAAGAAAATGAAGCTTGACAAGTTTTGTTTCTATTCCATTTTAAAAATTTTGAGAATTGTCAAAAATTGAAAAATTTATTGCAATTGAAAGCTCCATGTGTTAAAATCCAAATATCACAATATGGTGTGCTTTTCATTCATATTTTATTTTTATTAAATGTATTTTGAATTTAAATTATAAAATTATGTTTCTCATTCCACCTTTCATTTACAATAAAATAATATAGATTATTCTAATGCATATTGTAATTGATATCATTTTTTTTTCCACCTTTAGTGTTGAAAAATCACAATAATTTTACTTTTCCTTCAAAATTGTTGAAAAAATACAAAATATATAGAAAGTTTATTTTTCTACTACCAAAAAATATCAAAATTTTGGACATCAATTAAATAAAAGGATAAATTTGGTTTGATACTTGAATTTGACTTCAAAGTGTTTGATGTGGCTATTTTGGGTGTGAAAAATAAAATAACCAATTGAAAAATTTTCATGCTAATTTCCATTGCTACTTTTACCTCCCAAGAAAATTTCAAGTAATTTGGATTGTTTTTTCTGTTTTTACTCATTTATGTTCAATTTTTGGAACAAAAATTATAACAAATAGAAATTTTAGTGAAACAAATTGCAATTTCTCAAAGTGATATAAAATTCAGAGTTTCAAACAGCAAAAATATCAGATTGTTGTTTGAATACAATTGAAAAGGCTAAAATTAGCTCCAATAAAAAGTTTGACCATTTCACAATGGATCAAGTTCTTAACGGGTTAACAAAGCACAGTGCAATTAGAGAGGTAGAGAGAGCGCCCGAATCTCATTTCAGGCTCTGAGAACAGAGCTTTTCTCATACCCCCAAGGGTTCCAAGGGTTTAGGGTTTAAGCTTCGTCGTCGGAAATCGAAGTTTTCATGCCTTGACGAACCTTTAGCAACAACTGTTCAGAATTCGAGGTAGCTTCCCAGTTGGATTACTTTCGTCCCGCTTCCACAATCTCTTCCTAATCACGCTTTGATTCCTGTCTCGACGTCCCATCCTTTCAATTCTTCAAGTGAGCTGCAGCCATTTTCTTTCATGGCAGAGCGCGAGTTACGGTTGGTGAGAGCAGAATCAAACTGCTGTAGGAGGAAGAGCACTTTATAACCTAACTCTCAGGGAATCCCGGAAGTTTTTTCCGACTAATTTCGAAGTTTTTGAAAATTAGGGTTTCAGCCGACCGATCATATGAATGTCTTAAATTGAATGTAAGATCAAATCGCAGTTCACCGTAGATCCGATTTGTTTTGATCGCAATTGGTGGTTTCAAGAAAGGTGGATTGAGATGGCGTTGCGAGTAGGGCTACGAAGAGCTTCACGATTGTTTGCTCATGATTCATTCTTGCGGGTCGCTTCTACTACAGGTTCGTGCTCTCCAAGATTTTTTTTGCCTAACTTTTTTCAGGGCGAGAGCCAGCAGTGTAGATGTCACAGCTTGTTAGAGACTGCTTAGGTGCATCCGGACCATTTGTTTTCGTGCTGGATGTTTATGTTTGGTTACACTAGGGCTTGATTTCATTGAAATTGAATTGTTTGATTACGGAACTTGCCAGATCTCGTCATGCACGGCTCTTGCACGAATTCTAATATTAACAATTTGCTTAGCACAGTGATATATCCTATTAGTGCGTATGGCACTAATTCACCAAAGTCGCACTATTTAATATTCTATTAGTGCACAATTGAAATATTTACTTTATTGTACAAATTTCCACAAAAAATAATTTTTGCAGTGACACAAATATTGCTTCTCACTAATAGGATACGTCAGGGTAGTGTTGGATTTGCACCTTTCCACTGTAGCCCTAGAGACCAATAAACCACTGAAAGAATGTGAGCAAACAATGTCAACTGTCATGTGGCTCCAAGGCTCTGCAACTTTAGTACCATTGTGGCATGTATTCCAAGTCTACAACCATGATGACTTTCAAATGTGCTTTCAATGTAGAACTCAACATACGTGCGTCAAAGAAAGTAATCGTCAGAGTCACTGAATTTTGGATAGTCTGCTTTTCTAGCAGATGGAACCCCCAAAGTGTGAGGACCTGATTTCAAATGTCATGCAAGTGTGCACCAAATAGAATATCAACAATTTAAATGTAGGCTTTGGTTTTGGTCAAGGAAAACAGATGAACTGACTTTGAAGGTATTCAATTTCAACTACGTCACTTGTGATGAAGTCTTTCCAGTCCTTCTAACCAAGTGCTTTAATAACTTGCACAGATAATATTACAAAATCTCACACTGCCATCACAATTCGTAGAGCTTGTCTCGAGACTTCCGAGTCAAGACTTTCGACTTCAAATTTATCTCACTTTCGATCTTTCTGCAGCGGGAAAGACATAGATTCCAATAGGAGCTCCATCAGCACAGCACAGGAAACGAAAGCAGAAGATGAGCAGGAGATATCCAAGCCATCCAAGAGACATGACCTTGCGATGCTGTTCACGTGCAAAGTGTGTGAGACCCGGTCTGCGAAGACCATGAGCCGTGTTACTTACGAGACCGGGATTGTGATTGTGCGCTGCCCCAAGTGTCGAAACCTCCATTTGATTGCCGACCGGCTGGGCTGGTTTGGCGAGAAGGGTAGCGTGGAAGATTTTTTGGAGCAGCAGGGCGTTTCTGTGAGGAAAGGTTTGGAGGGGAGCTATGAGTTTTCTGTTGACGATTTGGCTGGGTGGACTCCACCAAGTGATGAGAGCAAGAGTTGATGTTTCTTCTCATCCTTTCCCATTTTGCAGGGTAGAGCTCTAGCTGTGCACAAAACTGATACCGTCCCAGAATTTTTGGATGACAAGTTTCCCTCCTTTTTGATTGGCAGTGTCTGGTTGCATATTTTGAATCACTTCTTTGATTAAGTGTTGTCAAATTTTAGTAGCCAGTGTGTTATCTCTGTAGTGTCTGTCCGTCTAGCCCGAGTACTCGATCTGAAGATAGTAACATTACCGTTAGAAAAATTTATTATGAATAATTGAAAATCCTCCCGCTTATCTTTCTCATTGATTCATGTCGAGCATATTTTCTTCTTTCCATTGAATATTACATGATTTTCTTGAAGTTTCACACAAATTCACACCATTCGAAAATTAGAGCGAGTTAATGCTAGTACTGCGTGACACACTAACTTCATCTGAACTAACTTATGGCAAGTCTAAATTTGCAAGGATCATGGTCCCTCTTATCCACCAGAACCCAATTTGGCTCTCTCCACGACTCCCTTCTCTGTTCACACCGAAAGTGAACCCAACATGGGTTGAAATTTATCTAAATTTTACTCTCTTTTTAGCAACATGGGCTGGTCCATTTTGTTTCTAAAAAAAACTTTAAAAAATCCCTAAACGTGGGCCACTCTCTGCAGTGTCCTTTACGGATCAAAGCAGATGACCAGCGTGCTTGACGTGCGACACTTGGAAGGATGTGAGCCGGGTGGAATGGGACCTGTGAGAAGCCATTGACCTGGCCCGTGCCCGGCCACATCCTTCCCCGAGCCTTCTCAATAACTGCCACTTCACGCCGGCTCTTGGGCCTACCTACCAAGAAACTCAATATAATAGAATATGGAGCAGACTTGTTGGACAATGAGGGACAGTTTGAAGCTCTTGAAATAATGAGGGTAAAGGTAGGAAGTCCATAAAGCGACCAAGCTCTAAAATTAGGTATCAGGGCTTCTTCTTTTGACGAAATTTCACCAGACTGTCAAAAATCTAACCTCTCTGGCTTCATCCCTCCCAAAACTGGCCTCTGTAGTGAAGCCAACAAGGGGGACCCTATTCCAAAAAAAAGCCCTGGTAGATATGTATCTTGAACAAAGAAGTAGGTATGTGTTTTTTTTTTTTTTTTAAATCATTTGTGTTTGTCAATGCCCGAACGTTGTGAAAGTGACAAGAAGGTGGTTGCTTTTAGAGCCTTATGTGATTTCAACTTCAAAATTCGTAACTAATTTTATGAAGGTCCAAAAGGCAACAAGCCGGCAATGATTTCAAGTTCTACACAAACAAATTGAGCACACTAAAAAAAAAAATTTGGTTTATGAATTTGGTGTGCATAGGAGGGGGTGATATGCAATTGCAACAACAACCATGATTTGTGAAGGGGAGCAACTTGGCCTTGCTTATATCAGTGTTGGACTTGTGTGTGTGAGCTTTGATTCAAAATGCCATAAATGAAAACACTATCCTAAGTTAGATAAGGTTTATTTAGTTTGATTAGAAAAATTAATGTTTTTGGAGGTTTGTTACTATTATCATGCCCCTAACTCATTATTTAACATTTGTTGACTTTAGATTAAAAGGAGAATTCAAGGAGTGTCATACATCCCTCATTTTTATCCTCGATTAGTATATTCTATATATCATCCCTTCTACATGTGCAACTATGTAAAGAACATCTAGATTTGTTAAGTGTAAAAAAGTAAAGAAGTCAATTCCAATTGATTGGGACTAGTTGTTTTTTAAATCTCAAAGGCATATAGAGCCAAATCAATGTTGAAGGCCCAACTCTTTTAGCCTTATTTATTGGCTTCTACATGATCAAAAACTAAATGGTATATTACAAGTTTAAACCAAGTGGCTTAAAAAAATGTGCTATTAGGGTGCTTATTCATCACTATAGGAAAAATTGAAGGCTTTTAAAAAGACTTGTTTTTGTGAATTTTCAGTTGAAGTGCTTAGTTATTGAGATAATTAATACATTCTATAATCTATTAGCAATAAAATACACTAAAATTTTGAAGTGATTGCAAAATTAAATGTAAATCAAATCCAATGCGTATAATACCATCGAAGAACTCTTGAAAATGCACTCACTTTAAATTGATATGCTTCGGAATTCAAATAATTGAAAATGTACAATGCCTCCAAATTTTTTTGTTTGAGATTTTAAAATAGAAAAAAAAAAAAGTTGGCACATTATGCATGGAGAATTTAAAAGACGAAGTACACATGAGTACATCATTTAAGGCTTCATACCATTTCTAATGTTTCCTAAAGAAGATCATTCATGCCTTTAAATTTGTAGCTTGAAAATATAGTTGTAATGATTGACTATGTCATGTCACTTTGTTTTAAAGTCCAAGAAATTGATAGAAGATCTTGCAATCAATGAGAAAAAAATCCTAAACTAGAGGTTTAAAATGAATAATAGGTATAAGGATTTTTTCAACATACTCAGGCACTTTATTCTTCTTTGTTCATATGAAAAATTTCAATGACCTCTTCTATGAAGAGTGAAAAAATAAACAAAGTGTCCCCACAATAAATGAAAGGAAGTTGAACATCTCTTAAATATGTTTAATAGATTTTAGATCATGTAACTCTAAACACAATTCAAGCAATATAATCTTGTCAAGATTGATAGGAGAAATTGAATTTTGAAATATGGAGTGTCTAGTGCAATTTTTAATAAAAAATCTACATATTTTGGACTTAGATTGGAACCAAACCTTAGTATTTGAAAGAATATTAGGGATATTAAAGTATAAAGATTAATTTTTCAGCATATTTGCTAAAAATTGTGCTACATCCATTTAGAAATAGTATATCTATTTGCAATGCAATCACCACTAAAAATAGATACATTATTTCCAAAAGGAGGCAATATTAGACTATTTCAAACTAGAAATTTAGAAATAATAGACTCATGAATAATCTAGAGATAATATATTCATGCAAGAAGCCACATTTTTTTAGTTTTCATTTGTCTTAATGCCTTTGAGTATGTGAAATGAAGTTTGAAATATTGGGTTGTACATCATATCTATTCAAGTTGTACTTTATACATATTAGTTTCTATAACTATTAATACTTAGTAGAAAATAGAAAGAAAAAAACTTCATTGATGCCTTTCACCTTGAAAAAGACAAATTTATATTAAATTGCTAGTTTGAAGGGCAATTTTTTGGGTTGAATATTGTAGGGAAGGATGAAAATGTCCTTCAAATTTAAGATATGACTCCAATGACTAAAGTCTCCTATGAATGACTTTCAATCATGAATGAAACTATAGTTATCACAAATAAACCTATTCATTGAAGAGTTTGATAGTATTCAATTGACCAACTAGATAATAGAAACATCTCTTTTCAAGATTAACATTGTATCCTATCATGTAAACATCAATAGTATTCTCTTCCTTTGACTTGTGGGCTCTAGTATAAGGTCTGGAATGAATAAATTCACATTGTTCATTTGTCTAATTCATATTTAAGAATTTATTAATATTTGATTGACCATCTTGGTAACATGAATGTCTCTTTCTAAGGTCAACATTGTCTTCTATGATGTAAAAATTAGTAGTACCTTCTTTGATTTGTGAACTCTCTCCCTTAGACTCTCTCCCTTGGACTTGTGAGTTCTATAAACATCAGTAGTACTCTCTCCCTTGGACTTCTAGCTGCTCTGCTTTATTCAATCATCCAATAGTTTGATAATATTTGATTGACCAACTAGATGACACAAACATCTTTTTCTAAAGTTAACAATCTATTATGATGTAAACTTCAATAGTAATCTCTTCTTCCCTTTGACTTGTGGACTCTAGTCACAGGCTAGATTCTTTATAACGGTTGTTACATTGAATCTCTTGGCTCTAGTATAAGGTTTGAAACAAGGAATTCATATTTGTCATTTAAGAATTTACTAATATTGAATTGACTAGATTGGTGACATGAATGTCTCTTTCCAGGATTAACACTATCTAAAAATTTGTTAATATTCAATTTGACCAACTTGGTGAGAAGGCCATTTTTTTCTAGAGTTATGAGGTTAATATTATTCCCTATGATGTCAACATCAATTCTTATCTCTTCTTCTATCTTATGGATTCTAGTGTAGGTCTAAAATGAATGAATTTTTAATTCAAGCCATCCCTTTGTAAAGGATTGATTGGTTTTCTTCTTCTTAATTGCAAACTTATGGAACTTATATTTCATACCACATTTGTGTTTCCCCCCGAGAGTTTTTAGGTTAATTGGTGACCGGTTGTCCCGGTGGATGGCTCCACAGGCCCCGACGTCCAATTCGTTAATCGAGGTCCAAAGCTCCAGGGCCGGTAGCAGCCGGTCGTCAGCCAACAGGCACTGCATGACAGTCACATGGCACGCCCACGAAGCAGGAACCCCGCAGTGCCGAGTGTACCAGTCGAGATTCCGCGACTCCTGGACGGTGTCTTCGACCGTAGGTCGGAAATCTCGCACCGTCCTCCGGACGAAGCCCTCCCACGCGGACGGTATCTTCACTAAACGGACGGCGCGTCCGACCGACGGGCATGGGTTCCAAGAATGTGAGGGGTCCCCAGTCGGGAAGAAGGCCTTGGCTATGGCGTTCTTTTGTGTACTGTACAGCAGGCGAAGTTGTAGTGCTTAGGACGTGAGAGGAGCGCCGGCTTAGAGCGGGATCGTTCACGACCGCGATGTATCGGTGTTGTTCTTGTTGAAATCAGCGTCTTTTGGAGCCGTTTCTCGCCAATTTTGGTGCTTGGGCGGTCGCGATTCAGCATTTGAGGGATTGCAAACCCTTGCGGTGCTTGCTGGTGCTTACTGGTGTATGCGGAGCGTTTAGGAAGGAGTATTATCCGGTTTCTGGTGTGGTGTATTGATTTCTGTGGCCATCCAAGCGGTGGCGCTTGGAAATCCGCTTGTGGCCGAGAAGTTCTTTTTTAAAGTGGTTGGATGTTCTCGCGCGTATTGAAAGCGGCATTTGTTTCCGCGCCGTGTTGAACTGTGCTGAATTACAAGGGTGATGGTTGAGGTTGATTAGTCCGGAAGTGCAATTAAGATCTGACGCGCCAGGGTTGTTAATTTGCGCAAGTCGGAAGTTTCTTTGCTAGCATTGATCTCGAACGAGTTTCAGGTTTCTCATCTTATTCCAAGCGGTGGCTATAGACACCCGATGGTTTGTACCTTGAGAAATGCCAAGAACTTCAAGAAGGATATGCAAGCATTATGTCTGCTTGACAGTGGAGAACGGTCTTGATTGGAGGCGAACGTAGGGTTTGAAAGGCAAAGTTTCGCTGTGCAAGTTTTCGGCTCTTTGCCAGACTGTTGGAAGCGAGAGAAGCGTAGTTTTGCAGGAGACGCTCTTTGGCGGCACATGCAACACTTCTTGAGTCTGTGTGCGGAAGAGTGACTGGAATTGCGGCTCTGTGAGCCCGTATTGGAGGTCTTGATTAGAGCAAGAGCGGGGTACCTGTATGTGTCAATGCTTGGAAGCACCGGATCTGATGTGTGTCCCCAATCCTCTTGGTTGCGGCAAGTTGAGCTTGAGGTTGGCCAGAACGCGCATGAGGAAGTGTAGTAGGCTCTGTTGATCTGTCCTACGAAGTTATGCTGAGAGTGCTTATGCAATTGAGTTCTTTTTGGAGAGGGAGAGAGTTTCTTTCAACATGAGAGTTTGTAGTTGTGTTTCTGTTTTAGTTTGAGAAGATAGGAAGACGCTGTAGCGCGGAAATCATTCTCTGTGCATTTAGACTAGTATTATCTTCTGGATCGAGAGTTCTTTCTTGCTGAAACAATTCGGAGTGATCGGTACAATTGGATCCGAGGATAGCGAAGGCGCCTGTAATGAAAATGATGATTGAGGAAGGCCCCACGGGCGGCTGTCAAGACAAGTTGGGATGGACGCTTGTTCCTGTTTACAAGGCAGGGGGAGACTTGAAGCGAACAGAACTGACTGCGAAACGCGCTGTAGTTGGTGCTGGTGCTCGGGTTTTGTTTTACCCGACTCTGTTATACAACGTCGTCCGGAACAAGTTGCAATCCGAGTTTCGTTGGTGGGATCAGATTGATCAGGTTTGTTCTTCTTCTGATTGGGAAATGAAGATTTTGGATTTGTTATAGTGATGCCCATATTAAGGCAGTGTTCGATGATCGGGATGGAGAGAGAAGCAGAGGTGGATGTAGTTAACATTCTTCCACGATGCCTTCCAAGTTTATTAGTTTCTGGAAATACTTATTTTCTTGTCTGTATTGTACTTCTGCTAGTTTGCTTGTCGTTATTTGCGAGGCTCCAGTCTTCTCGATTACCTGTCGTTTGGATCTTATAATTGTTGAAGAATATCTTAACTTCCTTATTATTCGTATCTAACCTGGAGATTTTATGGGATGCAGCATCTGCTGCTGGGTGCTGTCCCGTTCCCAGGTGACGTTCTTCGTCTCAAGGATGTAGGCGTTTATGCCGTTGTGACTCTGAACGAGTCTTACGAAACTCTTGTTCCTACTTCAATGTACCAGGTACTTATTCTTCTTGTATCGTAATTTGAGCTTCTCATCACCGAGTCTCAGTGTTAGGGTATCCAAGGAAAGTGGCTCGTCATCTGATGATGCGAAAGCTACACTGAGATAGTTTGCAAATGTTTTCCAGTGCTTTTGATAGTTTGTGATCGGAGCGTTTACAGGGTTATACTTTAAGTTTGTGGTTCAGTCCTTGTCAGAAGCTGGGTGAATTGTTCTTAATGAGGACCCTCTATGATCCGACTGTAATATTCTTCATTCCGACTGTAATATCTTTCAGGCACACGGCATTGACCATCTTGTCATTCCCACGAGAGATTACCTTTTTGCTCCATCTTTTGGTGATATTCGTCGAGCCGTGGACTTCATTCACGGCAAGTATCATAACTCTGCAACTTTTCTCCGGTCTTTCATGTTATTTAGAATATGTCGGTTTCTACTGGAACGTTGGACGATGTCCTCGATATTATAACTTGAATAGTCATTTTTGTATTGAGGATCACAGGTGACTAATATTGGCAGTACCTACCAGCAAGCCTTATTTACAATGTAACTGACAATTATATTTTGCCATTTTACAGATCATGTACAGCGCAAACAGACCACCTATGTTCATTGTAAAGCTGGTCGTGGTCGCAGCACCACCGTCGTCTTGTGCTATCTGGTACATTTCCATTACTTGCAGCTACACAGAATATTTTAATTACAGTGGGAGTTGCTCTGCGCTGTAAAATTATCTATGTATGTGGAAGAAGATTTTGCGACCCACAGTAATTACGATGAGTGTTGCAGTTGATGGTATAGGACGTGCTGCAAATTTTCTTTGACGTTTCTACCACATATCATCTCTGTACATTCTGAGTTTGCTCATATGCGTCACATTGAACAGCAGATTGACGACTTCTCCCCTTCTTTGTATAAGTTAGATTGTTCACGAGGTGGTAATCATATTTTCCAGGTGCAACACAAGGGTATGACGCCAATTGATGCTTTTCAGTATGTCCGGGCTAGAAGACCTCGGGTGCTCCTTGCTACTGCTCAATGGCGGGTAAGTTCTGACATGAGCTTTCAGTGAGTCGAGAAGTTGGTGCTTGGGAATTCTTTGCGATAGAGTATGTGATACGGGGATTTGTATGTTTGTTGGAAAGGGAGAGGGATGGTAAGAAATAATGAGCCGCTTCTGTAAATGATCAGATTGAGTATTCTCAAAATATGAGGTGCCCTATTAATTTGTTCCGACGTTGGTGGGATTCTACTCCATTGTTTGATCGACTGTTGGTTATATTGCAGCAATTATGGGTAATTAGTTGGTGGTTCAGGGTTGTGCTGAATGATTTTTTACCCCATCTTTAAGCCTCTAGTCTTATGAAATACATTTAATGACCAGATCATGTGATTTGCACTAACGACCATATCTTTGTGGATTGTCCGCAGGCTGTCCAGGAGTACAGCAGGCGAATTCAGGGAGCAACTTTGACTCAATCTTTGCCATCCCTAAAGCTGCAGTCATCCCTCCTCACATGCTCAACTACTCAGTCACCGGCATCTACACCTACCACGATTGATGAATCAGAAATTAACACTGTTGATGATGGACCTGTCTTAGTGAGCAGCTCTGATTTGGTTGGGTACGGAGGTATTGAAGATGCAGGTCTCGTTGGCAATGAAATTTGGAACGATTTGGGCGTGGTCTACCGTGTGCGATTCATTGCTGCAGCTCGAGCTTCAGCAGCATGGGAACGCCTTTCATGTGTATGGCTTGGCTGCCAGGCGGAGAATGGAGTTCTAACAGGAAAAATGCCTGTGGACCGGTTGTCGTCCAGTGATGTTATAACGTCTCTTACGGTTCCCTCAACATGTTCGGGACGCCTCGACTTTTCTGGGATAAGCCTCACCGTATGTCAGTCAGGTATGGTGAACGGATGAATACAGGATGAAGCTCCTTGTTCTCTGACTTACTGTATGGCAAGAAATACGCAACATCAACTATCCTGGCCTGTACGCAAGTGATTGTACATACAAAGGTTACTTTTGAGAACTGAGGAGTGAATTTCTCATTTGCTTCTGTAAATCTCTTATTTTGCCGCTCCCTTTTACCTTAGTAGTCTGCGTTTAGTTGCCAGATTTTGTTAACGCAGTACCAGATAAAGGAGAAGTTGTAGATTAATGTATCAACAATCTCAATTGCAATTTCGCTGAGAAGTATTCATGTTCGACATCTTCGACTGTGTCCTTATTGAGGCTGGGTACGCGGACCCTTTTCTGGAGTGTTGTGTTACGTAAGTTAGAGTTTTTTGGTACGTTCATATGCATCTTCCTTCTTGCTTTTATAGCCTATGCATGTACACTCTGTGAATCCGTCTTATTCTGAAGTCCCACAGTATTATCTGGGTGGACAACAGTATCGGATAGTTCTTTTCTAGCTAACACATTTCACTGCCAGTTTCAGTTAACACCTAAGAAGCACTTCCTGGCCAAATACTGAGTTTTCTCCCGTGTTTGGAGTTGATCCTGGTGCATCATGTTCGCATTATTCCAAATACCAGCTCATGAGCGACGGATGGGCCAACAATTCCACCAATTTCTTGCACGGAGTGACAATTCAGAGTCCACAGTATTTGCTCAATGCAGTTGCACAGATCATACACCAGGATTGCGGGTTAAACTGAAGTTGCGACTTTAACCCCTCAACGCCCTGGTCTGGATTGGATTGCAGTTGTCAGGGCCCCTTGTGTTCGGAAGCGGTGTCTTGGAAACGTAGAGCGTTGTCCTCTATCGATTGAAATAGTTTTTGGCGCATTTCACTGTTCCAATGATGAGATTATAATGATCGAGACGAGTCGAGTCTATTGTAGTGCAACGAGCCTCTTGCAGAGGTTCAGCCTAGGGTGAATTTAAAAAAAAGAAAAGAAAAGGTCTGTTTTGTGCTATATTAATTTTTTTGTTAACACCTCTCCTAGCTCCTCTCCTAGCTGATTTGGGACCTTTGATTGCAAATATGAACTCAAAATTTGTTAAAAAAGAAATGTGTAGCAAATAAAAGGTTAATGTGTTTTTTTCAAGGATAATGTATGGAGACAAGATTGTCTCCACAAAAGGCCTATTGAACTATTATAGACTTGATTGCTAAAATCACCACATGTCTAAGAATGTTGTATTCCAAATCTTGTGCACTTTGAGCAATTCATTGGTCTTGAATTGTTTTTAGTAAGTATCTCTCATGATTTAAGAGTGGTGCACTTTGAGTGATTTATTGGTCTTGAATTGTTTTAACAAGATTGGGACTTTATAGCCCATTTGAATGCAAATTTTTTGAGAATTAAAAGCTCTATATGGTTTTGAGGCACCAAATTCTGGTGTTTGCAAAACTTTGAAGTTATATAAAACTTAATCAAGTTTCTATTTTTAGTAATTTATATTTTTGAAAGACTCTTCTTGAAGTCTAGTTTTAGCATCAAAAATCCAATCTTGAAAATAAATGATAATGATTTTTCTATTCAAGATTTTGTTCAAGGGTACCCATTGCAATCTTGACTTCCCTTAGTATTGAGAGCTCTTGAAAATGAGCCTCAAATACACTAGGACTTGAAGAAAAAAGCACATTCAAAACTCATTTAAAAAAATTGTAGAGTAGATTTTGAAAAGCCATAAATTGATTGGGGCTATTCATGTTAGGCCCTTAAACCTCAAATATTTTTGGTCACTAACTTTTTAGGTTTGACTTGTGAAAAGTGAATTGAAACTTTTTCATAGTTTTAACACACTTGTGGTCAAATGTTATAATCTTCCAACTTATAAGTGATATTGTTGTGTTTTTTCTTCCTATGTGATCTCTAACATGTCTAGTTTGAATTTGTATGATTACAATTCAAAAAAAGTTGATACAACTTATCAAAATGTTGTCTTTTTGTTCAATTTAGAGCAAATTTGTAGAGGCTCAAAACAAGCCTTGGGCATTTAGGGGTTAAAAGTGTTGTATAGGTATAGTCTCTTTGAATTGACAATGGAATAACTTCTAATTTGACCCCTATTTTTAAAAATGAAAAATGTGGTATGGTCTATTTGAATTGACTCAAAATAACCTTTGATTTGATACCCATTCCAAAACATTCAGTTACAATGTACCAAAAAGAGGTAGGCACCCTTGTGCATGCCATCACTACAACCTAAACTATCAATTATTTAAAGAAAAAATAAAAAAACCCTCCAATTGTTGTTGATCTGATTTTATGAATACATCGTGAATGCTAGTGAATGTGGTCCATTGATCCTCCTAAAAAAATCGTCGATGGAGTGTCGGATGCCGTTGATCTAGATCCGGATGTGGATACCAACACGGGATATGGGATACGGTTATGAAATATGGATATATATATGGAATACAAATATCGATATGGATTATAAGACACAGTTATGAAATATGGATATATATATGGAATACAAATATCGATATGGATTATAAGATACAGTTATGAAATATGGATACAAATATAGAATACAGATATTGATATAGGATACATATATTATACGAGATACATATACTATATGGTATACAAATATTGTATTGGATATGATATGGGGATTTATCCCATATCAAATGCCACCTCCGCCCTCACTTCAAAATTACAAAGTGGAGGGATGGAGATGGGATACTAACAAAAATTAAATTAATTTTTAATTAACTTCATACCCCAAAGGATTTAATAATGAAAAATTGGATTTTGAGCTACCTCAATAGCATTCAGCTTACTAAGCATTGATCTTCTTGAAATGTTGCCTAGGGCAAGAAGTGCTTAGAAAGACTTGTGGTTTGTGTAATAACGAAGCTTGGAAAGGGGGTCACACTCCTATATATTTGGTAACTATGTGCAATAATGGGGTATTTTTTTTTTTGGGGGGGGGGGGTGGGAGATTTATGTACTTGGAACTATTTTTTCCTTCCCTACTTTTAGAAAAAAGTTACTGGTAGGTATTTTTTAGCACCCTATTTTTTTTTTAAATGGGGTGTGGAAGTAATTTTTGACACCCTATTTTTTATACATTGTAGAATTACATTATTCTAAATAAACTTTTATGGCATTGGAAAAAGCAAGTTACTATTGAGACGGCCAATCAAAACACAACTATGAATTACATCCTCATATACTTCATAGCGTTAGAAAAAATCTGAGTCCTATGGAGGGCCATTAAGGATTCAATTTTCGGCGCCCCGCAGTGCAATTACAAGAAAAAAAATGTTTAAAAAATATATATTGAAAAAAAAGAATTAAATATATATATATATTAGAAAAGTATGAAAACCTAACATGGTGCTAATGTGGTACAAGTAGTGCCACATCAACAACTTTCATTAAAAAAAAAAAAAAAAAACAATAGAATTCCTCTCTAATTGCATTGGAGTAGTTGTGGGTAGTTTAAAACTTGTAGCCTTTCTCAGGCCTAAAATTTTTTGTAATGCAAAACATACAAAAAGCAAAGAACAAATGTGCCAAATGCAAATACAACTTGCAAATTTGGGTAATACATAACAATTGATACAAGATACAACTACATAGAAATAGTTGAAAAATGGCATTCAATTCTAGAAAACTACAAAGCCCAAGTACTAAGCTAAAATTCTAAAAGAACAATAATGAAAGCAAACTAAAAGAATTTCAAAATTGAATTTGTGTTCACATACACATTCATGGCTTGACATTGCCCAACTTGTGAACAAACATATACAAGCTCACTATTTTAGTGTAGTGTTTAGGACCCATCCAAAACTATGAGAAAATGAGAGCAACATCCTAAGACATTAAAGTTTCAAAATGTGAACTACATGCCTCCAAATCAATAGAAGCCAATGATGACCTACATCACTGTAGATAGCTCTTATAGTTTGAGATTAAAGTCAACAATAGAAAGAAAAAAATTGACCTTTAGTGAGTAAAGCCAGGAGCTAAAGGAGTAATCTACAATGTTGGTGAATGCTGCAAGTGCCTTGTTGTTAGTGGCTCGATTGAATGTAGTCTCTTGTTGTAGAGCTAAGCACAATCCTACCAAATTTGTCACTATGAGCTCTTCAAATGTTGTAGTGCACCATCACTTTCCTAAAACTTGAGCCAAACCTTGAATGTAAACCAAATTTGTAAGTAGACATAATCCTAAACTCTAAACTAGTAGTGGATTTTAATTGTGGTACAAAAATATGCACCAAGAAAATCAACACGGAATTCAAAAGTGTAAACAACATTGCTTAAATCCTAAAACGCCAAGCTACATTTTTTGGCTACATAGAAATTTTGGGTTGGTGCATATGACTAGAGATTTCTATATTTTTGACCCAAATTTTAATAAAAGGTGGGACAAAGAATATCTTTCATATGCACTATATGTTACTATTTTTTGGAACTAGGCAATTTGGGCAGATAAAAAAGAAAATCACTTTTTCCAAAAATAAAAATTTGAAACTTATTTTTTAGTTATATATACATGGAAAGCATTGAATCATTCCATTTTGATCAATGAGTCAAAAGTTATGAGGATTTTTTGTTTATTGGCAATTTTAGATTTCCTACTCTAAAATAAACTTTGAAATCCTTGATCTTACCCGATTTTCAATATTTTTGGAGAAAAATAAAATCATAGGATGTAGATTGTTTATTGCAAAATTTCAGCCATTAGAATTGGCATTTGAATTCCATATTTGAATTCTTAATGATTTAGTATTTTGAATCATTCTCTACTATTACCTACTTACTATTTTTTTCCTATATGTTGTAGAACTCCAAATGATTTGAAATTTTTCTAGCATGTGGCCAACTTGTCTAGGAAAAATAATCTAAAGAAGCACCACCATTTTGGACCTTTTTTCATAGAAAAATGAGCTTGTGAAGTGTAGCTGCCTTACTTTTCACAAGGTAGAAAAAATAATTTTAGTTAATTTGAATGCTTGTATCTTGCAATCCACATGGTGAAAATGTCTGAAATTTCTACCACATGTTTTTGATACTACATACTACAAGATCCTGAGGTTATATATGTCAAAAAAAGTTTTTTTTCCAAAGATTTGGTACTTGTACTAAAAATGGCAGTTTTAAAGCATTTCTAGTGAAAACAGTCATAGAACTTTAGGGGATAACAAGAAGTGAAACAAACCCTAACTAGAAATTCAATGGATTTTCCAGAGGTCAAAGGAGCTCAAACTGTAGTCAAGCTTCTTAACGCACAGGACACATTGTTGGATCCACAACACAAAGCTTTTGGGGCACCAACACAATTTCTCTATCTGAAAATCCAACTCACCTTTTTCCTCCTCATTTGCACAAATTAGGTTTAAAATTAGACAAAAAGACCTTAAACCTTCATCCAACCTTTGTAAACCATTATTTTTCAATTGACC
This sequence comes from Pseudoscleropodium purum, assembly GCA_963969395.1. Classification (NCBI taxonomy): domain Eukaryota; kingdom Viridiplantae; phylum Streptophyta; class Bryopsida; order Hypnales; family Brachytheciaceae; genus Pseudoscleropodium; species Pseudoscleropodium purum. The sequence goes on along the minus strand of OZ017804.1, from coordinate 20,678,159 downwards.
CTACTAAACATTTTAAAAGAAATTCTAAATCCATAACCCTATCTTTTGTAATGGTTTCTAAAATGGAAGATTTATAAATATTCAATTTTATTTATAATCTTGTAAGTCACTTGTCCTTCTCCAATGTAAAAATTTATACCCACCACTTCATCTATGTGAATAATCAAAGGTGTTTTATATAGTGATATTTATAGTGTACCCCTTGAACTACCATATTCTATCATTTTCAAATTATTATACAACTTGCAAAGTGGCAAGAGAAATTTATTCTATGTTCTATATATGTTTTATATTCCACAATGTCACTTTAAAGGAATTTCTTATAATTTTAAGTCCTTTTGACTTCTTTGAAATTAAAGTCATTCCTTCTAACCTAGTTTCCTTTCTTTAAAGTGTCAATGCTAGGGGGCCCTAAATCCATCCCATAAAGGGTGAAAATGCAGGGTTTTTATCCCTAGGAAAAACGCTGAAATTTTTTTAATTTTTCACATAAATTTTTCTCAAATTTTGAATTCATATTTGCAATCAAAGACCCCAAATTAGTTAGGAGAGATCTAGAACATACCCTAAACACGGCTCAAAATAGGGGGCTTTTATTTACTTTTATACCTGATGAACCTCAAAATTACCCTACTCAGTTCACTTTGTAGTTGGGGTGAATTGGCCCCTTCATTTGTTCCCTCCAAGTTATTCCAGGGGTAGAAGTAAATAAAAAAAGCCCCCTATTTTGTGCTTGATTAATTTATGTAGTACACCCTGTCCAACTAATTTAGGGCCTCCAATTGCAAATATAAATTCAGAATTTGCAAATTTTAGCATATGTGGCAAATAAAAAATTTCAATGTTTTCCCAAGAGGACAAGCAAAGGGGTCAGTTCACCTTGGCTCACTTCATGGGCTGGATTTAGTGTCCTGCGTCAATGCCACATCTGTTTGGGCCAGGGAAGATTGACCCTTCTATTGCCTTGGGAGAAAGTAAATGTCAAAAATTGCCCTCTGTTTATGCCACTTCAATTTTTTATTTTTTCATGTCCCCTATCTAACTTGAGGTCTTTGATTGCAAATATGAGTTTCAAAGTTTGCAAATTTTATCATATGTGGCAAATAAAAAATCTCGGGGTTTTCTACAAGGGTAAAACATGGGGCAAAAGAGGGGTCAATCCTCCCTGGCCTATTACTCCGAAGACGAGCAGTACGTTACAGTAGATGAGACATTCTGCTTGTCTGAGGAAAGCTCCCCTTGTGCTCCGCTGGGCTCGTCTTCCAGAATAACAGACTCTTCTTTGAGGTTCTTTGAATCTATTTGGGCTTTTCTGCAGCTGCGAATTGTCATCTATGTCGTAGCCACGACTGAGAATCGAGATTCACCCAACTCTTAATTAGGGCTTGCTCGATCGTCTTCCGCATTCTTCGAACTCTCGCAATCGGCAAAATCGTATTGGTCTTCAATCTCCTCTTAGGAATTCGTTCTGCGTCGGTGTCGTCTCTGGTGTTGCTTCGTTTCGTGTTTGACTTCGTTCTCTGCGGTCGACTATGCTGGTATTTCAGTTGCGAGTGAGTTTCTTGGGACACATTCCTTGTCTTTGACGCGGTGTTTTGCGGGATCGATTTGTCGTTAAGCTCGTCAAGGCGAGGATTTGTGTTGCATTTGAGGTGACCCCTTGCCGTGTCGGTGGTTGTAGAGCGGTGGAGAATCAGCGAGCATGGTGAAAGTCGAGCGGAGCACGTTTTCGGGTTAGGGTTTGAGTTGATCGATGCTGGGAGGTTTGTATGGGGACCTGCCGCCCCCGTCTGCGGCAGGGGACGATGAGAGTTCGGGGTTGTCGTTGAACGGGGCTCTGGGGGCTTCTGTGTGGAGTGCCAACAAGCTGGCCCCTTCGAATGTGCGGAAACCGAGTTTTTTCGCTCCTCCGACGTCGGTGCTGCGCAATCAGGGGTCTGCAACGAAGCCGAAAGTAGCGGCCCCCGCTGTGCAAGGGCTGTTGGCGGCTTCGCGATGGACGAGTGATGATGTCCCTGCTACGCCGGAGAGGCCACATTCTCCGCCGGCAATACATCACGGGCCGGCTTTGATGGCCGTGAGTAGCCGAGTGCTGGAAGAGTACGATCCCGCGCGACCGAACGATTATGACGAGTATTGCAGGGAACGTCGGCGGCGCAAAGTGGAGGAGGAGATGCGAATGGAGGTCGAGAGGCGGCGGCAGGAAGAGGAGGAGCGGGAGGAGGCCATGAGGCAGAGAGAAGGAGAGGTCGAGAGGGAGAGGGAGAGGGAGAGGGAGAGAGAGATCGAGAGAGAGAAGGAGCATGGGCCTGATCAGCGGGCGGCGTTGCGGATCAGTGGCGAGGAAGCTTGGAAACGCAGGGCGATGCTGTCTGCAGCTCGGGAAAGTCCAAGTCCAAGTCCGGCTCGAGCTCGCTCACCATCGCCACCAAAGAGTGGCGAAGGATTTAGTAGTGCGAGCAAGCAAAGTTCCATGACTGCCGCGCAAAGGATGATGGCCAGGATGGGGTGGAAGGAAGGGCAGGGGCTTGGGAAACAAGAGCAGGGGATCACTGTGCCCTTGATGGCGAGGAAGACGGATAAAAGGGCTGGGGTCATCGTGAATGCAGCTCAGACGGCCGCTGCTGTGGAGAAGAAGCCGGGTGTAAAGGGGGTCTCCATCTCTGGGCCGCCTACTCGAGTTGTACTGCTTCGAAACATGGTATGTTGTTTTCAGTTATTTCCCTTGTTTCGGTTCAATGGTCTGAGCACTAACCCCGAGATTTCTTAGTTTTAAATGACCAATTGTATTGATCAGATTTTGGAAATTTTAATTTGGACAGGATCACCGAAGAGCATTGCATGTGTGGGTCAGTAAGTAAACAGAATTGTGCAAAAGAGAGTTCCCCATGTGACCCACTCAAAAGTGCTTAAAATCACGTTAGGGTTTAAAACCTTGGGTTGCACTGGGTTTAAGCTGGGCTTAAATTACCAAATCTTCTATTTGGAACATCGTTCGCTTGAATCAAGGTAGGCTGAAAATTGAAGTGCAGGTGAATAGAATGCGTCATATAACACGCATTGGTTGTGTACTTAGACGTGTAACCTTTCATTCACTGGTCTTCTTATTGGCAGGTTGGACCTGGGGAAGTTGATTCTGAGCTAGAGGACGAAATCTCGTCAGAGTGCTCGAAGTATGGGAATGTGACGCGGGTTCTCATTTTTGAGATTACCGAGCCCAACTTCCCTGCCACAGAAGCTGTTCGAATTTTCGTGCAATTTGAACGGTCAGAACAAACCACCAAAGCCCTCGTAGACTTGGATGGTCGTTTCTTTGGAGGCCGCGTAGTGAGAGCCAGTTTTTATGACGAGGACAGGTTCAATAGGAATGATCTGGCACCCTCGCCAGGGGAGGTTCCTGCTGCATTACCCGAGTCCTGAAACAGCTATGGATTTTCCTCACAATTTTGCCTGTAGCATATTCCACCTTCTTGGAATCCATACTCTCTGTACCCAATCTTTGAAGAGGTCTCCATCCTTGTATAGGTACAGTACAGATCATAAATTATCTGCAGCAATAGGTTAGTAGGGATGCAATGTTGGTTTGAGGATTTGTGGAACCAAATGTTTCGAAAACGTAATGTGATGCGCTCCTGGTTGGCTGGTATTATTACCGATAACAACACAGTTGAGCTTCACGGACTCAGAAACGCGATAGTTTCACTCGTTGTCTTCCCATTTATGCAAAAAGCGGTTCATCTCTGTTCTGGCCTCGTGCGAAAAGCGCTTCATCCGCAAATAGTCTTGAGTTATTGTAGAGTAGGTTTCAGCACCCTTAGCAGGTATGTCGATGTTATGCAACGACCGTAGGTGCCTTCTCCTTAGTCTTTCTTGTGGAGGGCTCCCAATTATTATTAGTTTTCAACGAGTGAAAATTGGACGTCACTGCAGAATGAGCTCATCCTATACTTCACGGAGAATGGTGGAGGCACCGTTTGCTTTTCATATTTGCCTGTTTTAAACTCGGTGCTACACCTACTGCCCATCCTATTTTGCTATGGAATTGAGTTGTACACAGTATGTAAGTAGATGTGCAATATTATTAGATCTTGAATTTTTTAACACATTTTTTGGATTTTCGAGCAACGGAGTAGCGACCTCGAGAACCTGTAGATATGGATTGATGTAACGATTTCTAGTTGTCCATGGCAGCATTGCTTGCTGTAACGGCGCTTCTCTTGGACTTTCAACTCCTTTTAAGCTTTGACTCGCATCGACTTGGTGAGGTAATCTCCTTGCCTCCAATTTCAATTCACCTTTGTCCACCTTGAAATTCATGTGATTGATTGCAATAGAGCACCATCAATAGTTTACGTTGAAAATTACTTCCGAGAGCTTGTTCACATACATACAACATCTCATTTGTTGCAAGGATTGACTAGAGTGGGTCCAGAAGAGGTCGTTGCCAAATGTTGGCAAGTTGATTGTCGTGTCACCATCACAATTGTTTGGTGAAGGTTTAGGATTTGTAGTGACCAACACAATTCACTAGGAGTCTGTATTTTTGGATTTTCTCATGTTTAAGTTGATGGATTTTGAAGATGTTGTAATGGACGTAATTGTTGACATAAAAACATAGCTTGTGACATTAGATGTCTAAAAAAATCTATCAACTTAGACACGAGTTTCTTCTAGTGGTTGCCTTTTCGAGATGGAATGGTTGAGGGAATTTTAAGTGTAGTTCCAACTGCAAAGAGACTTGGCACAACTTGAAGAGAGATTACTATTCACTATTTCAATTTCAGACAATTTGCACTTATAGACTTGGAAGCATAATATTTGTTAAACACTGGTGGAAGCTACTGTGTAAGCCATGAGTGATGCACACAAAAACATGTGAACAATCTAAGATTATTTGGGGTATTAATATTGAGTTTGGCTTCATATCCATCCTGTTTACACTCAAAAGAGACTTCTTGCTACTTAGTTCTATTCAAAATGTTAGATTCTATTTGTATGTGGTATTTCAGCTTTCTTTCTATAGAGTGCTTTTCAATCCTGGTTCTCAATTTTCAAACATTTCTTTTCCCTTCTGAGAATTGCGACTTCGACCTCTATTTATGTCAATGATATGTATGCTTCCTTTCAAGATGGTTGATTAGCATTTATTGGTGCAGAAGTTGATAGTAAGCCACTTAATCTATTAGCATGAGAATTTGGCTCAACTTTAATGGCCAGTGGCAAAAGATTGAGGTTTATCCATTCTGTGCTTCAATTTGCTACTCACAGGCATCAACACATGAGTACATATATGGCAGTGATGTGACACAACTGAAGGCAAACTAAATTATCATGACACACTATTGTTCTGGTATTTTCTACTTTTGTCAACATGGCATTTGTCCAATTTTCATTGTGCAACAAGAAGAATGGAGTGAGTGCTTCAGTTATGAAAATTACCCTTTTGATACGTTACATTGTTCATGCAGCCAAATTGCACATCATCTCCTGCTGTATTCCAGATCTATTGGTGGAGGTTAAATAAATGATGTCTCGGTCCTAAGAACGGAATATGCCATCTGGAGTACTTTTTGAGTGGATAAGAATCTGTGAAAATCTATGTAAAAGTGTGAATGCAGAGGAGCTGAGTGAGAGGCTTGTAATTGCAAAACATGTTAATGGAGGGGTAAGAAGAAGCAGTGTTAAGCAAGCTGCAACGGTCATAGCATCATAGAGCCTGAGGAACGTCATTCCAAAGACACTTAAAAATTGTGATGCAGGCGACGGGCGTGGACTACTTCAGTTGACACTGCCTTGAGTGCCTTCAGACTTCCTAAAGTAAGTACAACTAAAACCAACAGAACTAAGAAATTCAGCATGGTTCCATTATTATATTGAAAAAGATTTTGTGAGGTCTTGTTGGTAGTCAAGACCCCACAATAGAAAGTGACTGCGCAAGACTCCAATCGTCATCTGGAACCACATAAAATCATCCTCCACCTAAGTTAAACCTTTTCTTTCGATGGCTTGATCGGGATATGTCCATGATCCTGAACAAACCAGATCAAAACAATGTCAGATCAACTAGGCACAACCAAGTTTAACAACGGTGGTACTGTACAGTACAGTAGTTAGGAAGCTCTTAAGCCTTACTGCTGAACAGGGGAGAGGAATTACAAATCACAAGAAGTGAGGAACCACGGTTAAGAACTAAGGCCGTTTGCCTCTATAATTTAGTACCTGACTGCCGGAGGGACTAGCTGCTGCAACACATTGGACTAATGATGAACGTCCCTTTAATTGCTTTAAACCTCAATCGGTCACACGAAGCCGCTCAATGTGTTTTGAAATCTTGCGTCCTGTGAGGGTTAAGCTTTTAGACACGATGTCGTTGAAGTCGCTTCGTTCCGAGCAACCTGCAACATCGTGGACATTGTTCAATAAGCACCCAATAGTTCTTTCTATGAAGAACTATGATAACCATTTTCCCTTAATCCCAAGTGTCCCAAAATGGCTTCTTCCATATCCTTCAGGATTTGAAACAAATCACTACGAAGCTGCACGGATAGTAACAAAACGTAACAAAAGAAAGAAGAAATTATGCCCTCCATTCTCGTAGGGTAGAAATTTGATTTGGAAGTTATTATTTTGGCTGTCAGTTTCTAGACTGGACATTCTGTTTTATGTTTGGGTACTTAAGGGTTAACTGGCCACTTCATTCGAGCATTTACAGAAGTTCAATGAGCTCCTCTTATATCTACATCAAAAAAGACCCCCCAGGATCGAAAAGTTGTAAAGGTTTAGTTACAGGCATTAGATTCATACAAAAGATCCCCATAGATTGAAAAGCTTTCCATGTTAGTTAAAAGCATTAGATTTACATAATCCTCATGCTGAGTAAAGGTTGTATTAATGTTAATATAACACAAGTGGTATTAACAAAATGCAAGAGTGATGTTAGTGTCTTTGGCATTAATTTAATATTATACTACCATTAAGTTGACATTGAGTTGATATTATATAACCATTTAGTCACTATTATCTTGCATTAATTTAACAGAAATACTAGATATATTCCATTAGTTGAGCATTAATTTATCAGCAATAGCACGGGGAATCTAATAGAGGATCTTATTGAGAAAAGAGCACGCAGACTGACGTAAGTACGAACATAAAAGATTACGTGAAAAGACAATGAATCGAACCTGGAGCAGGTACGAGGGCGATTGATGCTAAAACACCACTGTCGCTTCTGGTGAGAATAAACTTTTCAATCGAAGTCCTCAGAAACTCGCCGTCGACCAGAAATTCGAATTTGTACAAAATAGAGATAATTTACAGAAGATTCAGACTGTCAATCACTTCAAGAGTACAGAGGCCACTGGCAGCTAGAAGCCATTTTGTTGTCGCATCCATCTCCCCATACTTATGTGGCTCCTCTAATTCCTTTTGTTCGCTGTTGGCCCCAACTTCAGTTTCGAGCACTTTCTCTGGCGGATAAGCATTGACGGTAGAGACTTCTTCTTGTATGGCTTGTTGTTGATCAACAACTGGAGAGATGTTAGAAGTCAAGCTTTTCTGGTCTCCAACTGGACTATGCTGCACTCTTGCCTTGAACCTCTTGCGCTTCTGCGACAATCCTTGTATGGCTTGTTGTTGATCAACAACTGGAGAGTTGTTAGAAGTCAAGTTTTTCTGGTCTCCAACTGCAGTATGCTGCACTCTTGCCTTGGACCTCTTGCGCTTCTGCGACACTCCTACCACTTCCTCATTCCGATGGGCATAAATAACACCTGCAAGTGAAACAAAAAAGGTTGTGTTAATGCCAGAAAGTGCTTTCTCGAATTAATATCGAGCACTCTGAAACCGTTGGTAAACTGATGCTGTTTCCTATATTACCCCTGTTACCAACAGGAATTCATGAGGTAATTCAGGGATTCATACACTTCGTTGGGCTTCAATTAGCAAGTGGTGTAAGCATGAATTGACTAAATGTATATGGTCACTAATCCTTCTAATGGAAATGGGGATGTCCACTATCACTTCCAATGGCCTACAACCTCCCACTTTCAAATTGCATAAGAAATTCATACGTAGTGATAAAAATTTGACCTCTATAGATTTGGCTCGTGTACCCAATAATTACTCCACAGCTCAACAGTGATATCCCAAAAAATCACTCCAACATATGCTGACATGCTTAGAGTGAAGCAAATAGTATCCTCTACCGTACAAGGAGACCTCTGACACCGATCTATACAAACTTTCAGAATGCAAAATAAAACAAAGAGAGTCAAAAAGATAAAAATTGCCAACGGAGTTCATTAAGAATGATCTTCCCAGCCACTGGCATATTTGCTAGATCTTGGGGTCAGTCAAGTCACACGTAACACCCAAAGTGGTCTGAGCTGCTTACCTGCATCTTTCAACATGTGCTCGTACTGGCTTTCAGAGTTGTTTTCGATTTTATCTATACTTGCACTTTGCACTTCAGAGGACTCACTGTCCTCAATGTCGTCTTCAATTTCACCTCTTGAGCCAAGTGTATCGTCTGAACCGCTGATGTCGTCTACTTCAGCTTCTTCAATGTGTTTGCAGCTCGTAGTTTTTTCGTCGATGACTTCTGGTTGAGTACTGTTCCTCAGAGAATTCAACTCTGGACTAGTGCGACGAATACCTGTCATTCTCTCATCGTGCTTTTCAATGATGTCGCTCGTAAAAACGGTTGCCGAAAGATCCCGGAACAAATTACTGATTCCAAAAAGCTCACCCTTATGCAATTTTGAGTCCTGCAGATTATCAATACAAAGGCCGTCAAAAAAAAAAGAATACAACTAGCGCAAATGACCAGTCAAAAAACTGACCAACAATGAAGAAAAGGAATTCCTTTCCCTTATCAATATATGTGACAACAAGAAAGTCAACCAGAATGGAGGGGATAACGATTTAACTTTCCATTTGGATAGACATTACCCTCATCTATTGTAAGGAATTCTATTAAGTGAAAAAGAGTTCTCCATCTATCTAAAGAGATAAATCGACGACAAAAAAAAATTAGAATCAGATGAGAAACTGGACTTCTCTTAATTTACCTGGACACCTTCAAAGTAGCGCTTCTCAAATGTGCCATTAACACCGATGTTGAATAGCTGCTGCTTGTATATCTGACGAGAATAAACAAGCTCCTCTATTGAACCTGCAGCTAGAAGCCTGTACACAGTAACGTGCCGTCGTTGCCCAAAGCGGAAGGACCGATCTTGCGCCTGCAAATCCTGGGCAGGGTTCCAATTGGGGTCGAAAATGACCACCCTATTGGCACTCACAAGGTTGAGCCCTAAACCACCAGCCCGGGTGGAGATCAAAAACACCTGAATCCATGCAAAACATCAGAATAAGAATGAGTCATCATTGAAATTCATACAAACAACAAACTAATAACTAAGGTAGTTTACCGGATTGAGGAACCTGTCAAAGCAATTAGACAATTTATACCAATTGTGTAATCTGGATATTGACGCCAAGTTCCTAGAAGCTCAACGGAGATTTGAGTGTATATCTCCAAGAATGTATAACCCTTCGGTGTGTGCCACCTACTAGAATGAGTAGACGCCCGCATCTACACTGTGATACTTCCACATGCCTCCAAAACCTTTCCAATAAAATGCAATTGATGATAGTCCAAGATCCTAACAAAATAGATGAAATTTTACCTGCTTACTAGGGCTATTATTGAATTCGTCCACCAGGGTCTGACGCAAACCCATTGCAGTGGATCCATCAAGGCGACAGAAGCTGTAAGCCTTTCGCACCATGAACCTATCCAGAATATCCAGCATCCTGCAAAAGGCCATTGTTGTCAATGGAACTACTTTTCCTACGACAACATGAAAACTGCAGACGTATCAATAATTAGTCGGCGGAAATAACAGCACTCACAAAGTTTTGGATAAAATCATCAATCAAGAGAACACTCTGAGGTCACCAATCAATATAAGCAAACAAAGTGGGTGAGAACAATAATCTACACAGGACTTTCAGAACACTGATCATCCAAATGATGCCCATGGATATGCAGTACAGAACCAAAGAAACTGAAATATGTGAGCAAGAAAACTAAAAACTAAAATCGAGAACTCACTTAACGGAGTAGCTGAAAAGGAGAACTTTGTCTCCTTTTGATAGCCAGGTCCCCAATAGTTTTTCCAGTGCTTTCATTTTGCCACAGTGCTGAGCATCACTTAATCCCATAAAGCTCTCATCCTGCTGCACCCCGCCAACCAGCACTGCATCCTCACCAAGTGCAGCTGAAGCAAACCGTTCATCCTTCTTTTGTTTTTCCGGGTCATCCTTTGGACTGGGTTTGATCAACTCCAAATGATTACTCACCTACAAAGCAGTCATACAAGATTCTTGAGAATGAAAATCGTCAACACCACTGGCCTTTTAAGATGCAAGTAACATGGCCCGATGCATGTTTCTTACTCAATATCTGAAAGATCGATAGACCAGAATCCAAATGATATCTAAGAGTTAAAAGAGGAATCACTCTGGATATGAATTCCTGTTTAGTCCAGAAAACCCAGACCAAAATGTAGGCTTTGGAAAAATCAATCTAAGTGATATAATAGTGGTATAGTAGTGACTTAGTCGGTTGGTTTGTGAATACTCCTAAGTCACTAAGTCACTACTGTATCACAATGGAATGTTCTACCACTTTCCTTTCTTTTTAATGGAGAGTGGAGACACCTAACTATCCTGTAACTCTCACGTTACTGTATTAGGAGAGGATTGCTGAGGTTGAGGACAACTACAAAGTGCGCCAAAACTTTAAAGTAGCATACAAGAATCAAAGCAAACGATCACCACAAACCTGCTGCAGCTTAGTCAAGCATGGGAGAACGATGCAATAGGGGCACCATTCACAGCCATCGGGGGCTTCCTGATGTAAATATGACCAAATGACACCATCAGGAGCCGTTCGATGGCAACACTCCACACGAGTTAAGTGACTGCCACAGCTACAAGGCGAATCCTTGCTGATAAGAAGCTGGAAATCAGGACTTTGAAGTAGCCTTCTATACACTCGAGTCTGCACATCACTCATCTTACAAAACACTACGTTGTCGGCTTTGCCTCGCATAAGATGACCAATGGTCTCTTGTTTTGTTCGACGAAGTAGGTGACGACTGAGAACCTTCACCTGCAAGAGAGTACATACGTCTCTGTCATCGCACGTACTAAATCGTACACAAATAACAGAATCGGTTGAATTGACGCATTTCTAAACTGGGCATTTTTTAACCATGAATCCTTGCTCCTTGAGGGGTCAACCCCAGGGTAACTTTGTCTCCTTTTCATGCATCAGGTAATGACACACGTGCCGAAAGAACAAACGAACTTCAAAAGAAGCATCTAGTTATCAAGAATCTTACCAAATGCTGCTTCCGCTCCTCAGCAATTTGTACGAAACGCTCAGGTGCACTTATACGCTGACCTTGCTTCAGAGGCTCTCCATAGTACTCCTTAAAATGCTCACGCGGACCCAGGCTACCCGGGGCGGCCCAATCGAAAACATTGAACATCTCAGAGTAATTATTTTGCATGATCGTTCCAGTTAAACCGTACCGGCGCTTTGTCTTCATTTGAATGCAAGCCTTGTAGAGCTGGGACTTGTCGTTTTTCAAACGGTGAGCTTCATCTACTATGACACAGTCCCACTTGATTTCGCAGAGGGCAGTCAGATTCAGCCGAAACATATCATGGCTTGTCAGTAGCACCTGTGTCCATCGACACCCCGTCAGTGTCAAGGTAACTAACAGCTTCGCAAAATCTTTAAAAATGAGTAGTCAAACAGTCGACCAGATGAACTTCCACAAAGACCCAGCCAAACCATTGAAGAAACGGAAGAAGATGCTCAAGTTTACAGACAAACATAAACAATAATGCAACATCTAAAGGAGGATATGCAACAAAACACTATGGGGAGGTAAGGTAGGGGATACTAAAACCGTTAGGGACCTGATCCCGTCTACGATACTGACCCGTGCATTCATACACTTCGTCGGTTTTCAACAAGCTGACCATACGAATGACTCGGCTAAGTGTGTATCTTTGAAAAGGAAATGGGGTTATCTACTGTCAATGGCAGCAGTCTACAACCATCCCCTTTGAAATTGCATAAGAAATTCATATATAGTGCTAAAAATTTGATCTCAACAGATTTGGCTCTTGCACCCAAAGTGATCTCTCCACAGCTCTATATCGATCTCCCAAAAATAACAGTCCTAAATATGCTAAAATGCGTAAAGTGACACAAACAGTACTCTCGACTTTACAAACAAACGTTGGCGAAGAAAATACACGCACCTCTAGCTCATGGGCCCGAACTTTGTCCAAAACTGCGTCCCTGTTGACTCCGTGATAGATCCCTACCCTGAACGAACCCCACGCTTGAAACTCCTGCTCCCAATTGTGGAGCACGGAGGTGGGGCATAAAATGAGAAACACCTTCGGAGCAGTCCTCTTTTCAGCAGCACCACTCTCCGGCCTCCGCCGCATAGAGCAAAGGCTCCCAACCTCGCAGTCTCGTTGCAGGAGAGCAGCAATCAAGGCGATCGTCTGGATTGTTTTGCCCAGCCCCCTGCCAACATAAACTATCAAAGAATGAGAGACGAAACCCTACCGAACGTAGAGAGGATACTAAAACCATGAAGGACCTGATCCCGCCTCCTATTGACTGACCCTGTTACCAACAGCAACTAATCTAATCATGCACGTGATTGCCCTTCTTGGAGGTGTAAGCATGACTTGGTTAACCATGTCTGTGGACACTGATCTTTGAATGGAATCGGGATTATCCTGATATCCACTATCTCTTGTAATAGTGGTCTACAACCTCCCACCTGCATTAGGTATTCATACACAGTGATAAAAAATTGATATCAAGAGAATTTGGCTCTTTCACCCACCATACCGATCTCCGAATGAATGCACAATCCTGCATTAAATGCTTAAAAGGAATGAAAGACTATCTTCTACGTTAGTATCTGTCATGAACATGCTGGTACAGAATGTGAAAAACGCAGTACTTACATATCATCTCCAAGAATTCCACCCCTATTTTCCCTGTAGAGATTGTAGAGGAACTTCACGCCATCACGCTGGTGCGCAAGAAGTCGAGAATTAATGGACGCAGGAACCTGCACAACCCTGTCACCGCTCGAGGTGCCAACCAGAACCAAGGGCTCATAGGGACCCTCCTTCTCCGACTGTATGAACAATCCAGCCTCACTATCATGGAGCGTCCCATCCTCTGCTGCCACAGTCTCGACAGTAACACTCTCTACCTTCCTGCGTTTTTGCACATTTACTGCATCCTCCTCATTTGCTACTTTTGCTACATACTCTTCTGCAACCCTAGAAACCCCGCTGCCACACCTCTGCAACTCTACGTCTTGCGAGAACGACCTTTTCGTCCGGGACTCCCAGACCCCGGCTGGTGCTGCTGAATTTGATCTTAGGGTTGCAGGGGCTGGACTAGACGTGGATGGTAGCAGAGGTTTAGGGTTTAGGAAATGATCGAACTCTGCAAATTGGTCTCGGAAGCAAAATTTTGGAGGTTTTCGAGTTACAGCAGGCTCATCTGGCTCAACGTGTTGCAAAGGGTTTGCAGGAGCTGGACTAGAAGTGGATGGTAGAGGAGGTTTCAGAAAATGCTCAAACCCTGCAAATTGGTCTCGGAGGCTTGATTTTGGAGGCTTGCGGGTAACAGAAGGCTCAGCTTCAGGCTCAGAGTGCACGGGCGTAGTTGCAGTTCTGATTCTCTGAGCGCTGCACGTCTGGAGTGACTCTTTGAAGGCTTTCAAGGACATGGTGATGGTACAATCTCTCTCATGCGATCATGACTATGACTTCCCTCGCGTGGATTGATCATGCACTCCACTCATCGTTGCTGCTTTTGCAAACCCAAATTTCCTTCCGTCTTCATGGTTTCAAGGACATAGTGCGGCTACAATCCTCTCCTAAAATTATGCCAGTGTATGCCCCTCGCTCATGCACTCCACTTATCGTTGCTATGTGTGTAAACCCTAATTCTGAACATCGTCATGGTTTGCCATGCAATTCGAGAAAGTAATCAACTATCGATCGAATCCAAGTTTATTCTTCTATGTGATCCAAAACTACAATCGCTTCACGGATACATTCAACCAACAGTTTTGCGTGATTGACGAAAGAGCAGGTGCATTGGAAATTGCAAAACACCGGAGGTTCCAACAATATTCACGAACTCTACAGAAAATTTCCACTTCACACACCTCCAGATTTCCGAATCACGTACAGCGCCGCGAACTCCTCTCAATTTCGTCAACACAGGCTCAAATTCGGCAAATGTGCAAAGCCTAGTTGAAGGGGCATTTCACGATTACCCACCTCACGAAATTGTTGCAACCGAAGCTTGTTTGTCTCGCAAATGCGTCAATTTCTCAATTGATTTCGATCGTCGCTAAGCGGCATCTTCAAAGTCCAAACAATCAGGAGAAGCGGAGCACGGTACCGAATGCTCAAAGCTTGCAAATCCATGTGCTCAGAGAGAAGAAGAACTAAGCTTATACCCTGGAATACTATCGCCGGTGTAACAGCATTGGTATAATCAGGGTATCATGCTAATGGATGTTTTGTTAAACGGTTATCATCCGGGCCTCTGACAGAATCTCCGTTTCAGATGATTAGGGTCCGAGTCATTTGGGGCTTGAATAAGGTAAACCAGCCTATGACAGGCAGAATGATTGGTTTGCCCTGTTAGCATTGTTGAAAAAAATTTAATTTTTTTTCACATAAAGATAAATGTAAGACATGGGGAGAGAAATAGAAATTTTATTTTAACAATGAAGTATGAATTTTTTACAAATTTTTGAAATGTGTTATCCACTTGGCGCAAAAGAATTTGAAAACTACCTCTAAACCAACAAAAAGTTTATCCACAATGATCATCTTAATCACTTAAAGCAATCACAATATTTCTTAACATCATCACAATATAAAGACCTAAAAAAGTCACTTCTTATGATGAATTTACACTCAAAAGGTGGAAGTTCCTATTGTAGTTACTAGTTACTCCATCACCAATCACCTAAAACATTGATTGTAGTGACTAATTCAACCTAATGTAGCCCAATTGTCATTTATTGGAAAAAAAAAATTGTCATAGGGTGATGCAAGACATAAAATAAAATAGGAAAATTTTTGCCTCTTCTAAGTGCATTGAATCACTGTCTTTGTATGGCACAATGTCAATATTCAAGAAAAATACACATGTTTTTCCTCCAAAAAAACAAATGAAATACATATGTCATTCTTCTATTGGTTGTTTAGCTTCTACAAAAATTCTACAAGTGTACACATGTAATTTTTCTACTAGTTGTAGAACTTTTTATATAAAAAAAATTGAGTACATTGTCATAAACTCCTTCTAAAATGAATTCATGGATTATACTCACTAACCCATTTCAAAAACATATTTATATTCTTGTAGAACATGTGTAGTATGCAATTGATGTTAGATACATCTATATGAATTCATGTGAATATGTATATACATACTTATTTTAAAATTTTGAATTCTATAACTATAAATGTATTCATCTTCTCTATTTCTAATTTTGGTACTATATTTGTATACATATATTGTAATTGTATTGATATTTCTATTTCGTATCCATATTTGAATGCCCAAGATCGTTTATTCAATGAACATCAATGGCTTTGGTTTTTCCAAAAAATTGTCTGTATTTGAAGGGAGGAATTTTTTTATAACTCAAATCAATGGTTCTAGATTTTTCTAAACGGGGGAGGAGGAATTTGAAACAAGAACACCTTGTTTGGTTCTTTTCGCCTCATTGTTATTGTCATTGTGGGTCATTCCCTAGGCATATATCATAGGTGGTTTGCTTGTCATATGCTAGTTTATCTTGTCATGACCCTAACTTGAATTTTAATTTTTTTGAATTTAATTTTCTATACTACTTTATAATTCTTTTAAATTTCTAAAGAAACCTATTCCAATTTCAAGGTAAGTGGATAATACCATACTTACAAGACTAGAATTTTGATAATGTTTGATCTTAAAATTGTAAAATGAAAAACTTTAGTTATAATTTTACAACAAATTTTACCCCCCAAAAGATCAAGGTATTTTTTAAGAGAAATTGTCATTTTTTAGTGCACTACCCAAATTCAAAATAAAAACCTATTTTTGACCTATAATATTTTAAAAGTTTAGTAGACTACTATGAAAATGTGTTGAAAAAATTTCAGATCATTTGACATCGTGAATTCAAAAATTATAATGTTTGAAGTGAGAAAAAAAAAAACTCTTTTTCATTCTTATGAATTAGAATTAGCAAAGCTCAAGTCCTCTTTGACTCAAATTTTTACTCTTGATGAAATTTGAGTCTCTTCACTACAATTGAGTTCTAAATCTTATTAGGCACACTCATGGAAAATTAGAAAAACAAATATAGAATCTAATCTATTGTAAACAATGCAAGGAGGTTAAGTGGATTGGTTAAATACATAACTAGTTTAATTATTTTAACTAATAATTTTTCTATAATAATTATTTTTAATAACCACATTACTTAAATTTTAACTTTATGAAACTCATCACTACATAATAAACCAATATTATAATCAATGGACATTTATTCTCTTATTTCAAATATTGCAAACATGGGCTAAAGTCCAATCCAAACTCTAAAGTGGGTACACTCAAAATCGCACCTTGTCTAAAATTGCCATCATTACTCTATGTTCATCTCCAAAAACAATTTGTACCTGTATTGAAAAAATGATTCATGAACATTTACAAGAAAAAACTTTGACCCTTCATAACTTTTACATATGGTATCTAAATATTGCATTTTTTTGGTACATTCTAAACTTCTTTCATTTGCCGACAAGAAAATATGAAAATTTGATCATTCTAATAATAGGAGCATTGCCAAATTCACTCATAAAGCAACTACCAAATTAGGGCAGATACAGAAATTCAGAATTAGGGTTTCCAACTTTTCCCATGCACTGGTTCTAAGTCACAGAGCTGCGAGACGATAATTCCCTTTGCACCTCCGTTGCCAAGGCGCGGCTCGCTCGCGAGCTCCAGGCCTGGTGAGGTTCTGTCTTGGCTCCATCACTTCCTTCGATTACTAAAATCTACACTGTTGTTCTGATTTTGGCCCAGTCTTTGTGGAGCCACACGTCCACTCAGAGGGTCCATCTGCGACCTTCAGGTCTGTCAATTTGAACGCTTTGTTGCGTGATTGAGGGTTTGGAAGTTGCGGAGAATTATGCACGACAGTTGTGGAATTGCTGAGGGCGGCAATTCGAGATCGAGAGTGATTGGGTTTGGTCGGTAAGGATGCCGGGACCTGTAGCCATGGAGAACGGTCACGCGGCCGCGGAGATTTTGAATGCAAGCGAAAAGGTGAAGGTGGTCGACGAGGCTGTAGTCGCTGGGACGATGTCGCCGCCAGCCCCGGAGTCTGAGAAAAAGAAAAAGAACAAGAAAAAAAAAGAGAAGAAGAAGAAGGCGAACGGTGACGCTGCGGGCACGGAGGCGTTGAAGTCGTCGAAGAAGCGGTCGAAGTCTTCTGAGGAAGATGGCGCTGCGGCGAAGAAGATTCAGAAAGTGGTGAAGAATGGAGGGAAGGAGTCTGGTGTTACTGTGGACGCGATGGCGGTGTCGAACTTCAACATTTGCAAGACGTTGCAGAAGAAGCTGAAATCGAAGGGCATCGAGTCACTGTTTCCGATTCAAGCTCAGACGTTCGACGCGGTGTTCAGTGGAAATGACATGGTCGGACGAGCTCGCACTGGACAGGTAGGGTTTCGGGGCAGGGTGTTGCAGCGGGGGCTGGTGTGATGCATTTAGCGACGATATCAAGTTCTTGAATGCTTGGAATTGTGGAAAGAATTCGTTAATTTGGTAAATGTGTTCCGCATTCCCCACACATTTTGGCAATGTGTGCCTTTCGTGAGAGTTGTTGTGGCCGGACTTCTTGCTGGACCCAATGCATGACACCGAAAGTCTAGTTGTGTTGACTTTGGGGGGGAATGTTCGACTGATCGATGAACTGTAGTATACAAAGCTGGTTCAGGTTACTCGATTTTTCGACGCTTGAAACGCATCTTTGAGTTCTTGACTTCTTTTTGGACATCTAGTGCTCCGAGTAAACAAGGAATTGTGATATTCTGCGTTCCTTGTGTTTGCCATGAAGATCAGCTGTTGACGTCCGTTTACGGCGAATGTTGGTTTGATTTTTGGCAGGGAAAAACTTTGGCGTTTGTGCTGCCTGTGTTGGAGTCTCTGACCCAGGGTGGACAAGTGAAGGACCTCCAGAGTGGTCGAGCTCCGAGCGTGATCGTTCTTGCGCCGACCCGAGAATTGGCAAAGCAGGTCCACGCAGATTTTGAGATGTACGGCAATTCGGTGGGTTTGAGCACTGTGTGTGTTTACGGTGGTGCGCCGTACGGTCCCCAAGAGAAAGCTTTGAGAAAGGGCGTGGATATTGTGGTGGGCACTCCCGGACGAATCAAGGACCACATCCAAAGAGGGGGCTTGAACCTGAAGAACTTGAAGTTCCGCATTTTGGACGAAGCTGACGAGATGTTGAACATGGGGTTCGTGGACGACGTGGAGGTGATCCTGAGCGGCGTGGACGATCCTGCGAAAGTGCAGACTCTGCTGTTCAGTGCCACCCTTCCGGAGTGGGTGCGCAAGATCGCGGCGAAGTTTTTGAAGGCGAGCAGGAAGACGGTGGATCTGGTGGGCGACGAGAAGATGAAGGCTAGCAACAGCGTGAAGCACTTGTTGCTTCCAGGTCACTACAGCATGCGGACTCAGCTGGTGCAAGACGTGATCAGCTGTTACGCCACTGGGGGCCGGGTGATCGTGTTTACGGAGACGAAGAACGACGCGACTGAGTTGTCGGGAGCGTTGAAGCTGGGCACGTCAAGGGCTCTTCACGGGGACATTCCTCAAGGGCAGCGTGAGGCGACACTTCAAGGTTTCCGTTCAGGAAAGTTCACTGTTCTGGTGGCCACGGATGTTGCTGCGAGAGGGTTGGATATCAACGACGTGCAGTTGGTGATTCAGTGTGAGCCTCCTCGAGATGCGGAGACTTACATTCACCGTTCTGGGCGAACGGGCCGAGCTGGAAACACGGGTATTTCTGTTTTGTTTTACGACAGGAAGAAGGAGTACATGATTCCCCTGATCGAACGTCAAGCGGGATTCAAGTTTGAGCGAATTTCACCTCCTCAACCCACCGATATTGCGAAGGCCAGCGGCAACACGGCTTTGGATGGCATTCTGATTGTAAACGACAATGTGGTGCCTTTGTTCCGTAAGGCAGCTGAGGATCTTGTGGCGAGCAGTGGTTTGCCGGCGCTGGATGTGCTTGCGATGGCCATCGCGAAGATATCTGGTCAAACGGAGCTGAAGAGAAGGTCATTGCTTTCTTCACACGATGACGCCACGACGCTGATGTTGAAGGCAAACACGAGCATGTACTCTCCAACATATGTGTTCAACTGTTTGCGAGAGTATATGCCGGAGTTATTTGTGAGTGAAGTGAGGCGTATGAACCTTACGGTGGACGGTATGGGAGCAGTGTTCGATGTTCCACATCGGAGTGTGGAAGCGTTCATTGAAGGTACTTTTCGCTGTCTATTTGCATCACAGGAAGTTCTTGTGTATTGGAGTGTGATGCCTCTGTCCTATGTTGATTGTCAGGTGTGGTGTAATACTTTATAACCGAATGTGGAGTTATGTGAGTGGGGTGTGCTGAAATGATTCATTTTTTTGTTTCATGTGATGTGCTTCTAAGTTGTTTTCTAGGGCACGAGGTCTTTGAATTATCTTACATTGTGAGCAAGTACATATATGACGATCGGAGGTCCTTTGGGGCTTGCTTTGCGTGTGGACTGAATGGTTTGTGTTGGGTGATTGGATTCAGAACAAGAGGGTGAAAACTTTACGGTGGAAGTTTTGGACTCCCTACCCGAGTTGCAAGTGAAACCGGATCGGATCGGTGGTGATGATAGAAGGTATGTGCGGTGGGTGATTCCTTGTTGGTTTCAACATCTATAATGCTGGACGGGAGCTAGTTTAGAATTTCAAATTCTTGGCTTGAACGGTTTGCCATTAGTTCTCCAGCATACCTTCAATTGACACCGATGGTAGTGAGATGGTGGGGTGGTAGTGTTATGGAAAGAGTTTTGGTGTAATTAAGAGACAGGGCCCTGAACTGTGGTTGTACAAATGTATGGGTGCAGATTCGGTGGAAGAGGTGGTAGAGGAGGTGGGTTCGGCGGAAGGGGAGGTGGATGGGGTGGAGGTGGACGGTTCAATCGCTATTGATGACCTCATTCTTTCGGCCTCGAACAAGAGGCATTGTATCTTTTTAGCTAATTTCTCTGCAACCCGAGCACCTGAGATAGTCACAGAGCTGGAAGCAACGATTGATGAATCTGCTAATGTGATGATAAGGCATCTTTGCTGTGAGCGGACATCGATGGAGCAGACTATACTGTAGCCCTCCTTGATTGTGAAAGACTGATGTCAGCAAGATGCTGGAGGTGGAATCGGTAGTTGCGACAGCACGCCGAGAGCAGAAATCTGCTGTGGTGTCGACCTCACTGCATATGAATCGTTCCGAGTTGGGACCGTGATGTATGATTATTGGATATGATACGAATATGTGCAACCCCAAATGAAGATTACACATCTTTTCAATCAAATTGTGGCGTAAAATTGTGGCATTATACCAATTGTGTGTTGAATGAGATGTTGGAATGGGTAGACTGTAGACAATGAATCTTAACTGGTTTTTGTCGGGGATATAGTACGTTGTCGCCATGTCTCTTTCGTGTGTAAACCTTTTTAGTACCGCAACTTTCTCATCCTGACTTTAGAAACTATACATATGAACCTGATTTTGACCTTGAAGATGTCTTATGGAATCCTATTACATGGGAAAATTTTGGCACTCAAGAAACCCGTGCTCTAGATATGCATAATTACTTAAGTAGTTGGAAAGAGGTAGGCTCCCTTAATCTATCAAAATTCCCAACAACCATATGAAATGAAATGTCTTTATAACTATTGCAAGCTTTCTAATTATTATAAGAAGGAATGTCAAAAATATCTTGAAAACCAACAACATTTGTTGGAGTTGTTTGTACAATAGTCACAAATTCAACTTATCCAATATTTATCAATGATTGGTATCTTGATTTTGGAGCAATCCACAATCTTACACAATATCATGGTGAGTGGTTTATCAACTGTTGTTTTCTTTATCCAAGAAAATTTGTATATCTTGGAGATAATGTTATGCAAGAAATTTATGGATATGGCTTAATTAAAAGTATACTTGTTAATGGTGAAGAGAGGTCATTTACATATATGTGTATCATCACTATAAGAAATCCATTTTTTTGTGACATCAGACAAAAATAAGGCATATTTTTGCAAATAAAAGGATGTCAAAGACTCTCAAAGAATAGATAGCAGAATTGAGGTGGACATTGTAGAAAACATGTGGATGTCAATGGAAAAACAACTTGATGTTAGAGTTGACAACTAAATTGCGTAAGTCATCCAAAAAAACATAGTTATGTTTTCAAAGACGTCTTAGAATACACAAAAGTTCCTTGTCAAGAAGGGCTTATGTTTGACTATAAGTAAGTTTTTGGAAGTTATTGAGGGTTGAGATAAAATGCAAACCAAATGCGAAGAAATAGGGGAAGGTCAACTATATGACATGCTTTAAAAAAAAGTGACACTAGACATGGCATCCAACAAGGATGAGATAGTGTATTGACATTTTGATGCCGTTTAAGTATTTTAATACTATTTTTTTAGATGTTAACTAAGATGTCTAGATGTTTGTTTAGACATCAAATAAGACATCAACTAAGACATTTGGATGTTTGTTTAGATGTCAACTTAGACTTCAGTTGAGACATTCAAATGTTTATTTAAATGTCAACTTTTAATACAATTCCTACAGTTTATATATTCCATATGGTTTGTCTTCCTTCCTACTATCCAACTTGTATAAATAACTTGTGAGATAGTTACTAAATGCCTTGTACAATGCATGGCATATTTTGTACAATGTATGGTGTACAATGTAATGCATTTTGTGTTTTGTATATGGCCTATTGAATATTGTTTACATCTAAGTTGACATCTCAAAAAATGTCTAGATGTTTAAATTGATGTTGTAAAAAATTGAAATATACACATAAAACATATCCTAAAAGATGTTCGTGACATTGTTGTCTCTATGGATGTACTATAATATATGATGGATGCTACATGACATTCAAAAGAATTAACCTTAAGTTGTTGACATTAGAAAAAACATGTGCATGTCACATCAAACATCCAAATAGAAAACACCTATGGCACAATGCATCTACCACATCATAAATTTTCTTTTGCCATAAAACAACCACATCATGTTCAACGTCAACAAGGAATCAAATGAAAGAATTGTGGACATGGCACAACCTACCTATGTGATATGGCTACCACATGGTGCTCTTTTGGCACTTTTTTTTTACTATGTTTGAACAAGCATCACACTAAAAATAGGGCATATTTTCTCAAATTTTTGCATGTTTCTTGACATGTTAATTTAGATGAATTTTGTTGGAAATCCGTAGGGGCATGCTTGACATTAGAAGAAAGTCTCATAATTTATGTATGGAAGAACATTAGATGATGTGAAATTTGGTTTGCTCATTTAATTTTGATATAGATGCTTGGATTGAGAATTCTTACATCCCAAATAAAAAAATTGAATTCACTTTGTGAAAGACTTTTACACTTTGCATTTCTATGATCTCATTTGTAAAGAGTGAAACACCAAGAAACACCAAAAGATTAACCTAAAAAAACATATTATTTTATTAGAAAAATATGTAGGAGGAGTTAAAATTAAAATAATTTTCAAAATCCCCTAAGGTTTAATTTCAAAAAAATTTAGAATTTTGGTAGTCATTTTTGGATGTATTTGACTTTCCTTGAAGTAAGGTCAATACTTCTTCTTTGAACTTCCATATCTTGACGCCTTCTAAAGTAACTACATCTAATTGTTACTCCTTTATGTAACCAATCTCTTCAAATTTTTACCTAAGATGTACAACTTCTACTCATAAGAGCATAGAGATGATCAAATATACTTATTTATAACATTTTTGGAGATTTATAATTTACTCATATATTATACATAAAATACATAACGCAAGAATCTCAAATTCTTTTTTTTTTTCTTCCAAAAATTTAGGCAATTCAATAATAGTAATCATCTATAGGGCCTTAACCTAGGAACGCCCACAGAGCATTTCATGGCTTTTGGATGATTTCAGGTGGTAATAAGAAGACCTCAACAATAGATTTTTCATCCTTTTGTTTTTTTAATGACCTTGTATGTTGAGTTACAAAGAATGTCCAATGGAGTTTTTGGTCTATATGATGTTTATTTCTATATAATTGAAAAATAATGAAGAAAAATAGATGGCAAAATTTGCCATTTCAGTGTAATTTGGGAAATTGAGTAAATCTGAAATTTCTCCTTAAAAATGATTTTTTTTGAGTTTGAGTCCAACTAATGAAATGAAGGTCTTCTACTCTAGTTTCTACTCCAATTCGAATTTTGGAAAAATTCGTAAAATTGAATATTTTATTGTAATTTGAACTTCAACTGTATTTTTAATGAGAATTATATAATGACACGGAAACTGAATTTACACCATGATGTTTTCCACTGTAATTTACACACATGGTGAAATTTTTATATTTTTTGAGATAATTTTTTATTTGATATGATTTTTTTTTCACTTTTTCCTCAAAATTTTTCATAAAAACAAAAATTCTCAAAAAAATTTAAAATTTTTATGAAGTATAGAAAACATGTAGCTTCATCTCTAGAAACTAAAACTAAAAATTTTCATACACATCTACATACAAAGTGGCAACAAACTAAGTGAGGACAATGCCATGTGAAACCAGTGGCCATAGGCCCCATTAACGCTCAACTTTTTGGTCCTTCGTGGTCCTAGGCCCATCCTTTCCACGGACGGTTTTAGGGCAGTCCCCCTGGCTTACGCCACTTGGCACCTCCATGCAACTCAAGCATGCTGGCCTCTCCCGCGTGGTTGCGGCCACTTATTGCCAAGTGGACTCTCCTCTCTACCTCTTCCACTTTCAGTCTTCCGTTCCCTTTGGAATTGAGATTGGGATTGTCGCAGCTGCACCTTCAATTCCATCGATCGCAACCTTCACTTGCCTTCTTTTCACCGAAGAAATCTGCACCTTCTATTTTTTATGGTGGTGGCGCAAGAGATATAGAATCAATGTCTTACAATTTGTTGCAATCGATTCTCGTTTTCACTTTCAGCATTACAATCCTCGTGTCGCAATCCTCCTGTTCTCCTCTTCCGCGTTTGATAGAAAGCTCTGCACACGAAAATTCCGTCCTCGGAGCTCACCCGTAAGAATTCTTTGCCACCATTGCTCCAGAATTGACTGAATTCCTAGTACTCAGGAGATTATCAGTTGAAATGGCGAAGATTTCTACAATTGCAGTAAAACGCAGAGATCTCTGTGTTGGCAATAGGAGACTTCATATCCAATTGAATTGGAATTGGATTAGTCAGGGTTTTGGAATTGGATTATTAGTCAGGGTTCTTTGTCTGAATGGTTGTCACGCGTGTGAGATGGACAGGGAGGAGGTAGCTATGGCGGACGTGTCGCCGTTTCAGGGCGTCCACCTGCATCATGTGGCTCGCGAAACTTCCGACGTTGATCGTATGGTGGAGTTTTACCAGAAGGTGTGCATATTGGGGTTATACAATGTTATGTATGGTTGATTCAGTAGTGATATTTGTAATTTGAGGTTGTTTGTTATCCAATTTTACAGTTCGTATTGATTCGTTCCTTATATAGTTGGTGTGTGATTTGTAGGTTAAGGTGATAGCTAAAAGTTGATTTAGCATCATGCGGAATTAATTTAGCATTGTTGAAATATAATAGCTCTAAGTACTTGCATGTTGAGAGGTCTGGGTTGAGGGCTCTGAATCATTCTGTTTATACACAATATGGGACTGAATGATTTACTGCAATTGTGATCCTTTGTTATTAGGTGTTGGGGTTTGAGAAGCTGGAAACGCCTCAGTCGTTTGGAGATTTCAATGTAACTTGGCTGCGCTTGCCGCCAATATATCAGTTGCATGTGGTTGAGCGAGACCCGAAGTCACGGTTGCCGGAGAGCCCTTTTGTGGTGCCCAGTGACGCCAAGTATGTTACTGCTGACCATGTTTCGTCCATGAGTCTATTGCTGTTGAACAGCGCTTTGGGGTTTTACTAGGCCTGTGCCGTCTGGAACTTCTAGACAACATTGTAAAGAGAGTCTTCTTTGTGATTTATAGGGTCACCCTGTTGTCACAATGATCGTCACAGACCTCCGATTTTATATTACACATATGATGTCAATAAGTTCTAGAAAGTTTTCACTTATCTGTAGTGTTAGAAATGATGATGTTTCAACGATTCTACAATCCATGTTCTTAACTCTCCAAGCTGAATGGGCACCATCGTGTGTTGCAGTGCTGATGTGAGTGCTTTGTGGCGGGGACCTCATTTATCATTCCGAGTATCTGATTATGATGCTGCCATCGATACTCTGAAGGTATGACACTGCACTGCTGTGCTCGACTTTCCTACTTAAACATAGTGGCTACGAAAGTTTCACCAAATGTGCAATTACTGTGGATACTACTACTTACTGTGGAGTACTATTTATGAATAAGTAACTTCTTACTGGAATAAAGTCTATATGTATGAAAGAAACTCTCAGAATTTGAAGAAATTCTACATGATCGGAGAATTTGCAATCCGTAGTATATTTGTAGTCTGATATTTTTGGACATAGAATGAATGCACATTTGTTGTACTCGTTATGTCAAAATAGCACCAAGTTGGATTCCTCAAAGCATTATATTCTAACATTTTAATCCCATGATTTGAAGTGCACCCTCAAAAGTTGGTCTCATTTTGATCCTTCTCTCGTTCTCTGTAGTGTCCTCTTATCACTGACGGGTCTTCAAATTGAATTCCATTCAAAGTTTGATAACTTTAGCGAAAGAATGTTTCTACGTATTACTTTCTAAAATGGATGATGCTAGAAATGGGTTTTACATTGATTTTTATCCCATCAGAACCCTTAAGTGCTCTTCCTCTGATTATGTAATTGTTGATTTCTGTGCCAGAGGTATGACATCAAATACTTTGAAAAGACTCAACAAGATGGCAAAGTGAAGCAATGCTTCTTCTTCGATCCTGATGGTAAGAGAATGCGATCTATGGCACATTCAATCAAGTAGCACTGATTCAACTGAAGAAGTCAGTTGAATCAGCACCATAGACAAAATCAATAATGATTCTTTATTTAGCAGCTTCGACATTTGAGAAGGTCACAATAATTCCGATAATTAAGATCTCCATTCATGTTGAGCAGGGTCGGTCCTTCGATTTAAACCAGCAAAGTTCCGTCTTAGAATTGTTTATTTTATTTTCCATTCTAATGATGTATGGAAAATTCATTGCAGGTAATGGTTTGGAGATGGGCAACTGGCCTGTGCCGAAGTAGACAATACCCTTGTTGCTGTTGTGAAGTAATTTCTCACATGGAATGATACTGTGTACATCTGAAAAATTGTTACCACAGCATGGATGATGGTAATTGGAAATATGTTCATTATGTGCAAATCTGATATGGAAAGATCAGAATTTGAGTTCTTATAGTACTGGCAAATATGTAATATGCGTGTCATACGTATCATGCAATTAGGTGATGGGATGTACCAGTTGTTGCTCAGACTTACGCGTGAACCTCATGTAGGGGCCACACTAACCATAGCAGTTAGAGCAATAAAAATTTATGTTTGTCGACTGGGGAATAAGAAATCATGCTTAAGTGTACATAGGGTGTTCGACTAAGATGACCTCACCACCACTCATGAAACTTAGTTTGAAGACGCTGCACGTCCTTGATGCACGTGCTGCAGCATTCACAAGAACGTGGGCTAACGAGAAGGTATATCTATTGTTAACACGTGGAGCATACGTGCATTCCGTATGAAGATGCAATTGCAAACACCGAGTCAGAAAAGCAAGTGAACATCAAGTTCTAACACTGTCATCTACTGGTGCGTATGAAAAAATCGTGCCGTTTGCAGGCTTCAGAAGACCAACATCGATCCAGAGAATAGACTAACTGGAGCGGGAACTGAAGGTACATATAGACTTGATCAAGTGTCCATTAGCAGATAATTCATAAGCTTCCATAGCTTTCAATCGGAGATCCACTTGCATCAAGGGAAATTCAACACCCAGAAGACCACTACTTAGCTAGTTCGATTCAGAACTAGCATATATACTACTATTGGAGTTCGATTCCATGGTGGTGAAGGAAGTGCCGGAGCTGCCCATGCACGCACACTGGACTGGAGTAACACCCGCAACAACAGTCACAAAGTTTCTAAAAGGAAGTCCGAAGAAGCCTATACCATCACCACTACTGCCTCAAGGAAAACAGCATGATCCACCACCCGCACCCCAATTCGTCCGTGGGCAAGAAGTTTGAAGGTGGTGCGTTAGGAGAGGGAAGCGCTCGCGGGAGAAGAGGAGAGAGCTCGGAGAGGGAGAACGGGAGGGAGAAGATATGGTAGAGCGGTGGGAGAACACGATGGCGGGGGAAGGAGAAGCGGGAGAAGCGGGTGGGAGAAAAGGAGTAAGTTAAAGGGGAGGAGAAGCGGGAGGGAAGGGAGGTTCGAAGAGGGAAAAGGGGGTACGAAGGGGGGTACGAGGGGGGAACGAGGGGGGTACGAAGGCAGGTAGGAAGGGAGGGAAACGATGGTAGGAAGGGGGAGAAAGGGGGAAAGGGGGGGTACGAAGGGGGGAAAGAGGGGTAGGAAGGGGGGGAAAGGGGGTAGGAAGGGGGAAAAGGGGGGAAAGGGGGGTAGGAAGGGGGGGAAGAGGGGTAGGAAGGGGGGAAGCGTGTCCAGAGAAGTGGAACAGGTGGAAGAGGGAGGGAAGGGGGAGTGTAAAGAGACTGAGACCGTAGAACGAGTAAAACTCCTTCGGCAGCCGCGACTGACGGTGATCCACCAATTGATAGCTTGGCAATGGCTCCGCTGTTGGTAACATCTCGACACGAGCGATTCCATGACAGATTAGTCATCAGAAAGTGGGATAAGATTCATTTCCATATCAGTTCTGGCCTTCTGTTGAAAATGTATTTTCATGATGAGTAGGTCTCCCGGAATCAAGATGCGCCTCTAATAAGACGCAAGCTACAACCTCGGATTTGGATTCGCATTCTGGGTGACAAGCGAGAGGTGTCGCCGCCCGACCAACGACGATTTCAATCGCCAATCCGCATGTGATTCAGCAATTGATAACTGCGTCCGTAATAACTTCTCGGTGTGTGCCGATCTCTCCCTATTCCGAACCTTAGTTCTCGAGAGAATAAGGCACGGGCCGATCTCTCCCAATTTCGAGCCCTAATTGACATGTGCATTAATTAGATATGGGTCGATCTCTCCCAATTCCGAACCCTAATTCGATTGGAGAATTAGGCACGATCGAGTTTCTCAACCCGAATTCGATTTTGATGCCTAAGGTGTTCGTTCGATGATGGCCACTATGACACTCCCTTCTGAGCGAGCACATTCCTCAAGACTCGGAAGAGCGAGCAGCCGCGTGCCGCGCCAATAATTTTTGCGGCTATAGCGTCACCAAGGCGCGCACGTACTTCCCCAGTTCCCCGTCGACTGGATGGAGACGTTCGACATGGAATGAATGCCTGTGTCGCGTGGAAGGCAGCACTTGGAGCAACTCACATTTGCATGCCCGCATGGTCAAATTCCACGATTTCTGGGGAGGATCTATGCAGTGCAGAAGCCGTGGATTGCATCGTTGGATCGCCTTGTCGTAATTGTCGGATTAGATTTTGGTTGCCTTGAACTTCAGGGTTGTGACATTGATTGTCGAAGACTTTGATTTGGGGGTGATCTGGTGGATGACGATTTCTGATGAGGAATAAGTGGAGTAATGAGCGTGAAGTACCAGTGTTCGAATGCCTTGTCACGAGCTTAAGGCTGAATTTCTGTTGTAATTCACGGTTGTGTGACTGTTCGTCAAGTGGGAGTGTAATTTTTTTTTGAATTAGAGTGGTGAAGGAGCATATGCATTCCGAAGACGGAGAAGCTGGCCGTGGAGTTCACGGAGCTAGTGGGTGGCATTAGGCCATGGCATCGACGCGACGACATTCTCTCGCCACTTCCAAGAATCCAGCACTTCTGCCGTGCGCATGAACTATTACCCTCAGTGCCCTCAACCCTCGCACACGTTCAGAATCTCGTCTCATTCGGATTTCAATATCTTCACCATCCTTCCCCGGGCTGCAGGTGTTCAAAGACGGCGAGTGGATCACTGTGGTGCCCAACCCACACACGTTGGTTGTCAATTGTTAGCAATACTTTCCAGGTATAATCATGTCCATCATCAAACCCTAATTCTTGTTTCTGAAATCAAATGAGGTTCTCCTGGTTAGCGAATTCGCAAGTAGGGCTAGGTTGAGATGGAGGATTCTTTTTGCGTCATTTTAAGCGTGATTTGGGGGGGATCAGTTTACAGTTGTGGAGAGATGACTTTTTAGGGTACTAGAACCAATTCTGTTGAGCCAAATTTGATGATGTCTTGTGCAATCATTCAAAGTCGGAGGTCATAGTATGAAAATCCATATAGTTAATGTTCCTTGATTATGTTTTTGCCAAAAATGCTCCAAAACTGCCATTTCTTAGGGGAGCACTATTTCTCACCTTTGAGAAAGCGGCTATTTAGTGGTTTGGCTCCCTATTGTTGCAGTCTACCACTTGCTGCTCCTTGCTGGCCTGTATTCAGGTGTTCCCCGCCATTAAAGGCTATTAAGTCACTCATGCACTGTTATTTTTTTGCTATGTTGTCAGAAACTGTCCAAACCCACCGCAGTGTTTTTCCTGCAGTATTCTTGTAGTGTTCCCGTAGTGTTTTTCCTACAGTGTTCCTCCCCCTTTTCTTCTTTTGCTCAGCAAGCTGCAATTCGCCTTGAAGTGGGTTGGTTTTCTTAGGCCTACCCCTGGACTTCTTTTCAATTCCTAGCTGTAATTCAGAGACCGCCGTAGTGTTTTTCTTTGGCCTACCCCTTGCCTTCTTTTTGTTCGCAGGCTGCAGTTCACCTTCAGTAGTGGTAGTTTTCTTTGGCCTACCCTTCCTCTTCTTTTCTTTCAAAGGTTCTACTTCGCATTCGACAAAGGAATTTTTCTTCTTCCGCATACGTGTGTTCTTGGCAGCTGCCATTAGAGTTGACGAATTTCAACGTCCGCCCCAAAATAGTGTCCGTTTTCCGGACGTCCAGACGCACGGACGCTAGCGGACGTAGCGTCTTGACTGCCGTCGGAAAGCGGACGGGCGGGGCGGACCGCCCGACCGCCCGAGGCGAACGCCCAGATCGTGCGGACCAGATCAGTCCGCGCGTCAATCGGACGGCCGTAATCGGGCGGACGGACGAGCGAACAGGTGGATGGGGGACAGGCGAACGCTGCGTTCGCCGGGACGCGAATGTCAGCGGAAGCTGCGGACACAGTGTTCGCGTCCGGACGTCCGGACATCTTGTCAACCCTGGCTGCCATGACTACCAACTTCGGTCTTTGTCTAGGCAGCAACATCACAGTGAGTCCCTTAACATTTCCACTGTGGTCTTGTGGACCATACTGACAGTGGTAACTGTACAATGAACAAGGAATAGAGCTCTTGTGAGAAATACAGCATTCTTGAGAAGCAGTTAGAGACATTGCAGAAAGAACACTACAAAACAAGCCTCTACTACAATATGCATACCTTGTGACCTCTTTAGGAGTACTTTCAGTTGCGCCGAAGTTGCTACATTCTTTAATTGCCTTGGTGCGTATCTTGACATACTTGCACGGGGCTAAATCGTTCGCTTTCTCCATCCCGCGTATGAAGTCTTTAGTTCTAGTAGTAGGGATGAAACACTGCTCCACGACAACTGCACGTTTCTTCTCACTACCTGGTACCTGGCGCACTCGTTTTGTCTCTCGCAGCTCCCACAGCAAGTCTGCCTTGCATATGAGCCTTGCCGGAGGGTGTTGAACCTTAGCTTCAATCTGTCGTAGTTGAACGTGGCATTGATCCTTTTACAATTCCAACCACGTCACTTCCCATTCAGTGTTCAACGTGGACTGCGTTTCAACATTCGTATAAACATCCCTGGGTGCACGTTCTCATGTCGTGGCCGCCATTGCGAGGGAGGGAATAATCCCCTTCTTCAGAAATGGAAGTGAAGGAGACCCTCACAGGACGATTGTGAGCACTCGTGCAACCCTAACCCTGAAATACAAAGCGGCCTTCCAAATACTCCTCCAAATTATCCTGGTTGTCTACAATATAGTATACAATTCAAGATTCCTCACCTCATACTATCACACCTTGTACCCTACAGTACACATTGACGTTGCCTTCAATCCTGAGCAATTCGGGATTGAAGAGCTGTAGAGCCGGTTTGAAGAAACGAACGAAACCCTATCCTAAAGCCAAATTACAAAAAACAACAGATAGTAGCAAATGCAGCACTCCCAAGCCGTACCGTAAACCACATGTATGACGCCCCTGAAACCTTGCATGCCACCATTTGTAACACCCTAAACCGGATCATTGTGAAAGCAATACCAATTATAGCACCGCCCTATGAAATCAGAAGCACTGAAACCCCAAATCCCTACATAAATGCACGAAGACAGTAGCAAATCAGCAGAACTAAAACCCTAGCTTCTCTCATGCAGCAATGCGGGAAAACAATATCCAAGCCGTAGTCACTGAAACCCTAACTTTCCGATTGATCTCCTTCGAGCAAAACCTAAAACAACTTGAAGCATGGCGGCAGAACACTACGAGCAGCTCCTCAATCGAGGTCGTACGATCATTCCATAATGGCGCATACCACATGGAGTATGAGGCATGCATGTGCCATGCCTCCAGATCATTGGTACCGAAACACTACTCAATTTCTCCGGGCAGCTGCGACCGGGCAGAGCGGCCCAACGGCATGACGGACTATTAGATCGGGGGGGGGCAGAGAAGCGGGCCACCTGGCACCCGCATGGACCTGTCGGATTCAGTCCACTAAATAGCCGCTTTTTCAAGGGTGAGAAATAGTGGTACACCATTTCTCATACAAGTTTCAAAATTTAGAAAAAAAAACATTTTTGGACACATGTAACCATATGATCTTATAGTACACTAGTTTTAAAAGATTTGGTAAAAATTTCAGAAATTTCCACCATGTAGATTGTAAGATATTAGCATTTGAAGTGACAAAAATCATTTTTTTGTCCCTGCAAAAAACTAGAGAGTTGAACTTCACAAGGTTACATTTATATAAAAAAAATGTTCAAAATGATTGCAATTCTTTGGATTCATGCTTCAAGGCATGATGGCTACATGCTTGAAAAATTTTAGATCATTCGAAAAATTGTACAACATATAGGAAAAAAACAGTAAGTAAAAAGATGTAGAAAATGGTTCAAAATACTAAATTATTAACAATTTATTTATGGAATTGAAAAATATCAATCCCAATGGTTGTAATGTTGTAATAAACAAGATTCACCTATGTTTTAGTTTTTTTCCAAAAATATTGAAAATTGAATTCAATAAAGGACTTCAAAGTTTATTTGGGGGTAGAGAATCAATAATTGCCTACAAACTAAAATACCTTAGAACTTTTGAATCATTGATCAAAATGGAATGGCTCAAAGCTTTTCATGTATATATAAATCTAGAAAACTAATTTCAAATTTGAGTTTTTGAAAAAAATGATTTATTTAGATCTATCCGGATTGCCCAAGTTGAAAATCAAACTACATATTAGGCCATAACTTTTTACTCATATTTTCAAATGTCTTGAAATTTAGTGCACATGAAAGATATTCCTTGTCTACACCTTCTATCAAAATTTGGGCCAAAAACATAGAAATCTCTAGTGACATACACTTGCCAAAAAACGCAATTAGGTCCTTAGGGGTTAATCTAATTGTAGTTTGTGCATTTGATTTTTTTGTAGTGCATCTTAATATTGGGAAACTATTGTTCATGATCATATTATGATCATTCATATATGGAATTAATTGGTGCTTAAAGGATTGAACTTAGATTGAAAAATGACAATTTAATAAATTCAATGAATTCAACCAAATTTTTACATATGGGAAAAGGTTTATTCATTCTTCCATAGTCTTAGAGGAATGGTTTTTAATTGTCATTGCAATTGTTTAGGGGATTAATAGAGCAACAATAAATAACATCCAATAGCTAATCTCCCCCTAAAAAATTAATGAGAGGTAAAATGTTTCTACTTTAACCACCTATAATGTATCTTTTCTTTTCCAAAAATGAGTCAATCAAAATACACACAAAATATTTCCTAATTTTTCAATCTTTTCTAAAAATAAAATTGCAAATATTATAACTCTAAATATGTGCAATGACCAAGAGATCCACAATTATATTGGCACTTGAGGTCACAACACTTCAATTGCTCCTTGTAATGGCAAAAAAATCGTTTAGGCCATAAAAAAAAAATTTTAATTTAAGAAAAAATTCCCTCCTACTTTGTTTTCCTTTAATACAACAACAAACTATTTGAAATTTTAGTGAAATAATTAATATTTCTTGATGTTTTACGCATGACAAAAGGATCATGCTAAATAATGCAAGGTGTATGACAGTATGAGTCTTTTATAAAGCAGAATCAAGTTTGGATTTTTGGTGTGATAATTCTTGATCTAAGCATCTATATGACACTAAAATATATAAATTGAATTTCACATATTCACATATTTTTTGAATTTTAAAGTTGAGATCCCCCCGTGTAGCCATATATAAGTACTTGAATATATTATGGTCTAATTTCACATCCTATATTGAATTTTATTGTGTTGAGCCTTTATACCAATATACTACCACATAAAGAACCTAAAACACCTTGTGGAGTTCCATTTTTTTTTCTAAATATTGGCTTTTTGACAAAATACAACTATTCAATACTAATTCCCAATATTTGAATCTTGGTTTCTTTACTTTTTGGATATTTTTTCTTATACCTTTATAAATTTTTATTATACCATCAAAAATGATGATGAAAAGAGGTTGTTTTTATAACACAGAATCAATACTATACCTTGAATAAATGAAAAGCAATTCGGATGAAATATCAAATTACACCTTTAAGTACAAATTAACTTTTTGAAGACTCAATTGGTTTTCAATTCCCTTCATGAATTAGTGATCAAGGGATTAACAAGTTAAAAAATTAAAACAAGTACAAGTTGTCTATTCAACAACTGTGTTTACTTATAGAATGTTCAAACAAACTACAACTCATTACCACATCAAGATTGTACTATCCCAAAGTGTGTTTTGGACAATTTATTGTCCAAAAGCTAAACAAATTATTTTTAGAGAATATTTGGTGATAAATTCCCCTATTTTTGTAGATGAAATCATTCCATTACTACAAATCTAGGAACATATCATCCTATTATAGATGAATTTTAACACTTTTTGAAGTGTTTTCATCAATGTTTTGTATGTTTCATCCATATTGATGAATATTAATAGCTTCACTAGTTTCCTAGGGATTGCTTTTAGTGCTACCAAAAATTTATGGAAAAAAAACCTACTAACTTACCAGCAATATCAAGAGAATCATAAGGAATGGTTCATCATGTGGGTATATCCATAACCTATAAAAGACAATGTAGACATTTAGTATTTGATGAATGAAAAAACATCTTTTTTTTTTAAAAGGATGTTCTTTCATCCTTTGAATTTGTATAGAGATGGACTTCTACAATCAGTTGACCTCCGGTGAGTAATTCTAGTTCATCTTTTGGTCATGATGTACACTAAGTATAACAAAATCTTTCATTTCTACAAAGACCAACTTATTCTTCTAGGGGATAAAGACATTATCCTAAGCTTCGGTCTATACTTCAACACTATTTTTTCAATCAATAGAAGCCAAATCAAACC
Organism: Pseudoscleropodium purum; assembly: GCA_963969395.1. Taxonomy (NCBI): domain Eukaryota; kingdom Viridiplantae; phylum Streptophyta; class Bryopsida; order Hypnales; family Brachytheciaceae; genus Pseudoscleropodium; species Pseudoscleropodium purum. Next base: position 20,642,956 of record OZ017804.1, on the reverse strand, counting down.
TTCGTCGAATTAATTATCAATTTTAGAAGATGATAGTACTTAAAAATCATTTCCAAAATGAAATGTGAATTGTCCATACATTTAAAACTACAATAGATTAATTACTAATGATATTTGATGTTTTTAGGCCCAAAACTACTCCAAAGTACTTAAATCCAAAGCAAGGCTAAAATCTTAATCTATATTTATTTATTAATGAATCCAATTACAAGACCTTTTAGTTAACTTGTTAGAATATGTCCTCCTAAAATTTCAAAATGAACTTTTTATTCTAGATGCGGAAGTTAGGCTAGGGAGCACGATGGGGAGGTTGCAATGCGGATCGCAAACTCGGATTTAGTGCTGAATATTGCAGATCTTCTTATGGTTTTCAAGAACATTGCCAACCTTACATGAGTAAAAGCAGTTGATTGACGTAGTTTGCAAATACCTTGGGTGTTCGATTGGTATTTCCAGATCTAAAAATGACCCATTTAAACTTCTTTGATTAGCTATCCTCACTCTTACTCTAATCCCAACAATTCCTCCTTTATTCTTTAGTATTTGTCGCCATGTGTGTCACCCAAGGTATGGATTTGTACAGAGATATTGTTAGAGATGGAAGACGATACATAGTAGACCACTTTTTCGAGTTACATAATCAACAAGCCAAAAGTATTCAATGCAAACAAGAAGAAAACAAGGGATATACTAGTAGACCTACGTAGTACAACAAAAGTTAGTACGATGGTCAGCACCCACAAGCCTTCTCATCGAATCTAGACAAACAACACTCCAAAGTCAAGGATCTATCCCATAAGGAACTAGATCTAAACCAAGCAGAACTGCCCGTAGATGCACCCAATGACTGGCTACTTCAACCTACCCTGAACCTCAACCTCTTTACAACAGTGGTCAAAGAAGAGCTGCCACCAACCTTCCACCGGAACTCGGCAGGCCTTCTTATTCAAACCTATAAGGTACTTCCACTCTCTGTACTTGATTCAACTGTCGTAGCACAAGAATCTTTCTACCTCCAGAACCATATGATAATAGCTAGTTTTATAGGTGGGGGTATAAACGAGTTAGTTATCTCCGCATGGCTAGCAAATCTAGACAAGATACTTGCTCCTTACCATATCATCCTCTACAAACCAGTTGGAAACGGTTACTATTACCTTAAGTTAGATTATAGGGAAGCCATAGACGAGGTAGTTCACCTTCAATTTCACAGATTCCTAAGAGGAGAAGCAACCTATTAAAAGTGGTATCCTTCATTTAACCCACACACGCACACTCAACTTAGTCACCCTTATTGGTTGTCTTTTGAAGACTTACCGCTAGAATACATTCCTTCTTCTCACCGTATCGCTGTTTATCTTGGAAAAGTTCTAGCCTCGGATATTGTCAATCCAACACTAAGTATATACAAATATTGTATGGCGCTCAACTTAGATAAAGGCTGGACTTCAAATCTCATTATTGACAACCTCACTTATGAAAAAGCTAAAATCAACATTATCTATGAAGATATTCACCTCAGTTTGAGCCTTTGCCGTGATCCCTCCCACCTAAGATAAGAATGCCCAACTAACACTCATCCCATAGACCAACAATACCATAGAGACCATTCTTGATCTACCAACCCCGATCCATATTCTTTGACTAGGTTGGTTCCATTTCCACTACGATCGAAACAGTACCCCACCAAACATCCAAATTCCAACCATCGAGACAAAAAATACAACAGATTCAATTTAACTCGAAACAAACAAACTAGGCCCCTTACCCAACTCCAAATGTTGAAGGATTCATCCTAGTCCGAACTAGGAGACACGGCCTAATTAGGGTTGATAGGACGTCCGGACGCAGACGCTGTGTCCGCAGCGTTCGCCGGGACCACCCCGTTTGCCTATCCCCCCGTCTGCCCCGTTCGCCCGGTTATGGCCGTCCGATTGACACGCGGACTGATGTGGTGCTGCGTCCGTTGGCGTCCATGAGGACGGACGTCTGGGTTACGGACGCTATTTTGGGGCGGACATACTGATTTGTCAACCCTGGGCCTAATATCTCGTAGTACTGTTGCTCCAACTAGCTCGAGCTACTACTAAGAGAAGAGGGTCTTGTTTAAACACAAATGAGATGCTCAGAACTCTGACTCTACTCATATAGCTTTTCCAGAGCTAAAAAACAAGGATCTTGAACATATTGATCATTCACTTCCTCACTTCTCTTATAACCCTAACATTCCAAAGATTGACCCCCTCCTAAGGAACAACATACTAGCCAAACTCTAGAGAAGCTATGTCAACCTCCTATCCTTATAGAGTACCACAAACCTACCCACATCTCGGAACTAAATCTACAACCAAAATCCCTTGTCAAATCCCATGTCAAACAGAAACAGCCCCTCTCACCTCAAGACAATCTTGAACCTAGCTCCAACCTTAATTTTGCCTCCGACCCTCTAGCTCCCCAAATTCATTCATCTCTTACTCACACATCAATCAGAAATCAGAATCCCCACTCATCCCCCAATCCCACAAAATCAACCCACTACAACGATTGGCACCCAAATCCCAAATTGTTAGCTTATGTCTTGACCCCCTCTCACAACATACTTTTATTAATCACAACCCCCATCATCATCCCAAGTCATCCCTCCCTATGTTGAACAGTTCTACAAATACCCAAACCTTGATCTACCTTGCCCAATCTCAAACTCGAATCTCTTCCCCACCATTAGAGATGATAGATAAAGAATAGTTTGAAGATGCTCCATTCAACCTCCTCGTTCCCCTAGGAGAATCCCAACCTCCATCCCTGTCATCTGATAATGGGATTTCCCTAGCTCTCCGTGTCTTCAATCAAATAACTAGATCACTTCCCCAATTACTTGCCACTAATCAATCCTCATCAAAAGATAGACCAACCAGTGATGTATCACTCTAGGCAGTCAAGGCCTCGACTCAAATGCAATGGACAATTAAACCCTAGCCGGTCCAAGATGCTACAATTATAACTTTATTTGATACTCAACCAGATTCATGGGGACATAGAAACCATCACCTCACAAACCATACAGAGGGCTCTAGGTATATCCTCAATCTGAACTTAGCATAAAAATCAAACTCTTGTCTCAAAACATCAAAGGACTCAATGACCCTACAACAATTGATAACCTTCAACAATACTTACGGAGGAACTCTGTCAACTTTTTTTTCTTCAAGAACACAAAATATGGGATCAAGTAGCTTCGAATTTAGGTAGACAATTATAGAAATGAGCCACAATACTATACATAGAGGCCAAGCTGGGATATACACTAGAAGGCACTAATGCACGAAAAGGAGGCATGGCCTCCATTATCTCTCCAAGATGGGCCAAATTAATTTCTCTCTCTAGTTTCCTCCTTGCTGGAAGAGTTCTTTGGTTCATTTTGTTATGTATTCTAGGTGGTGACATTGGATTTATCAACATCTATGCTCCTCACAATCCTCAAGCTAAGAAAGTTTTATAGGAAATTATGACTCGTGAATTGCCATCAACATGTCGCTAGATTATGCTAGGTGACTTCAATATGGTGGAATGCAGATGTGACAAAACTAGTACATGTAGTTGAACCCTATCTATCCATGAATGTCTTTTATTTAATGGCCTTAAGGATTACCTCCAAGTAGAAGATCACCCCTTCATAGCTCCCAACCTTATTTACTCTTGGGACAATGCTAGAAGTGACTACGCTCGTATCATGGCGCATCTCAATCGTTGTTACATCTTCCTAGATACGGCTCCTTCACCTAGACAGATGGTAGAGTACAAGATTCGAGGTGATTATACTTGCTCTGATCACTCTCTAATCTCAATCATCATTCAAATGGTGACACCCCCTCCGGGTCAAGTAGATGGTCTATGTTTTCCTAATATTTTGAAGATGCAGAAATGGATATCTGCCATGTTTGGGAGTCCACACCAAGTAACACATCCTTTTTCTCAAAGATGAAATGCATCACTAGGACATATCACCATTTCTACATATGTAGAGCTCAAAAGTTCCAAGAACAAGAGGTTGACCTATGCACTTGATTAGACTTCACTAACAAGTAGTTACAATCTCCCCCCAATTCTACAAACTACAAAAAGAGTCCAAGAGATTGGAAGGACATAAGATTAAATCTAAAGCCAAATGGAAACTCTTTGGTGACCAGTTGTTTATCGAGTTCTTCAACATCTTACGGGAGCCATTGAACACTTCATCTATTACAAAGCTAAGAAATGACCAAGACGTGCTCCAACATGACAAAATCGAAATTGATAACATTTACACCAGATTTTACTCTAATCTATACTCGTAGAAAACTCCTAGTCAAGCTACTTTGAGCAACAAAGAACTCATCTTCTCATATGTTGAAACCAAGTTCTCCCAACAGATGGTCCAAAAGCTCAATTGGCTGTTGATGAAGGACGAACTTCATCAAGCCCTATTCCAAATGGCAAAGCAACAAAGCCCTAGACTAGACAACATTACGGTGGAATTTTATTGCTACTACTAGGACTTGATAGGTGATAATTTCTTTGAGATGGTGCAAGACTTGATTACCCTAGGCAAACTCCCAAATGGCATGACATCTGGGATCATCACTCTCATCTTCAAAGCAAGTGATTGTGCCCATCTCTCCAATTGCAGACCCATCACCATCCTAAATGTTTCCTATAAAAACATAGCTAAGTCATTACAAATTAGACTATGTAAGCATGTAAATTTGTTGAATAAACAATTTTTTTTGTTTTTATATGTGAATGGAGTTCAAATTTGACTCGGTTTTAGGAACTTATGGTGATAGGAGCTCAGTTGTTGTTGATTTTAAGTATTGTTGTGCAATCCTAGGAAGTGCAAGAGTTGTATTATTAAGACTTTAACTGAGTTGGATTTGAAAAACTGCTCCGGTTGGTACTAAAAGTCTGGGCTCTTCTTTGGGAGTTACTTTTCAGTTCTATGGTTGTCATTGTATTCTTATGCCTATGTATGTGTCAAAGTTTCTAGTGGTATTGTTGTTCAAGTAATTTTCATCTTTGTAATAAAGCTCTAAGCATATATTTGTAATTGTATGAAAGTCCCAATGATTGGGCATTCTTCTTGTTTGTGTAATTTCTTGTGAAAGGAATTCATATACTTGTGTGCTTGAAGCTATTGTTGTTGTATGTCTAATTTTGATTTCATCATTTTAATTGTTGTATTCGCTTTAGCAATGTGTAATTTCATTGAAGCTTACAGCAAGTGTTGAATGCTTAAGCGATGTATGTTAAGTCTCTTGATTGAGTGTTAGTTTTAAGTATATGAGGGTAATGGTCAGCTTGAGGTACCCAAAAACATTGTCTTAACAATAATGTCAATCTACTGTAGTGTGTCAAACAACTTCATCCTTTAAATGTAATAAATTATGGTTTCACAAAATGTGGTTTTAGATGCCTGAACTTATAATGTATCAAGAAAAAAAAACTCAACACAAAAAAAGAATTTATAATTTTTTAATGAATATTTTAGTGAAAAAAATTAGTGTTGTCCTAAATACATAAAATTCTTGAAAACAAGCATTTGGAATATCAAATAATTTTTTTTTAACATCATTTTTGGATGTGACTTACATAGAGTGGTCCAATATGTAAAATAATAATAATAATTTTTTTTTTAAATTTTAATTGTGCACTATAGAGATTGCAATTTCCAAAATTCAGCAGATTTTTCACATCTATGAAAAGATTCACAAATTTAATTTTTTTCCTTAAAAACTCAATATAAATATACATCTTGATCTTGTTGAGGTGCACAATTTTTTTTTAAAAATTTTAGGATCTTCTTACTTGATCAAAATGAACAAATTAGACAAACGTTGGAGGCTTTCAACAAAAATAACCTAATTAGTGTGTCTAAAGAGGGATACCCCAAGCCAACCATTGCCCATGAATTGAATTAGATTTATGGCTTGAAGCCGGATGTTGTGAAAGTGTTTCTATGTATATGCTTTAAACTTATCAGTGAGTAATATATGCTTAAGCAATTGGTAATGTGTTTACTACGGAGAGACAATTTAAAGTATTTGTATTGAAGTAGATTGTTGGCTTGAAGTTGTGTGATGTATGAGCGTTAAATATATTTATATTGTATATGTATTGTGTAGAAATCCCAGTGATTGGGTGAATGTATGAATTTGTGTGTATATCCAACTATTAGATGATTGTAATCAGAGCTATAGCTTGAAGCTATGTTGGAATTTGTAAGACTGAATTCAATTTGATTAAGGAGTGTGAATGAGAATCTATACAGATCACAACCTTGTATTGGTGAATGCTTAAAGCAATTAGATAGCTTTACAGTGAAGTAAGAAGATATACAGTTAAATTGTTGTGATTGAATGGCTTTAAGCAATTTATTATAGAATGCTATAAGCAAATATTGAGACACTAAAGTGTGATAAAATTGTTTATATTAACATGTGGTTTGATGAATTGTGAGCCTATGCTTTAAGTGAATGCAACAAGAATTGAAGACTTGTTTGCTTAAAGCTATATGTTACATTTTCCCTCGTATAAGCATGCTTTTTGTTTGAACCAACACACTAGGATAAGACTAAAACTTCATATTTGTATTGTGCATTCATGTGTGTCCAATGGAGACTAGATATACATTGGATAAATGAATGATCCCAATTACTAAAACCAATGGGATATTTTAATGTTATTTCCATTTATAATCGACATTGTATGATTAGTTCTATTAATAAAAGTGACTCTAGTCACATTATGTTAGACTATTTGATCATTCCTTGGATATTGAACCTCTATACTATAGTTCTAGGTGTTTTGCGAAGTAGGCAAAATGTGAACTACAAACTACAGTCCCTCTTGGAAAATGTTATTAGCCTTGAATAGTTCACATTCCTTCCATTCAAACACATTCTAGGAAATACTCTTCTTCATTATGAGACAGTGGAATAGATCAAGGAATTTGATCAGGATCTCATCTTTCTCAAACTTAATTTTACAAAGGTGTATGATGTGGTTTCTAAGGAATTTCTCCAAAGTGTCATGTTGAAACTTGGAATCCCAACCGCCTTTGTTAGCCTAGTTATGATGCTATTACAAGACGCTTTAGCATCAATCCTCATTGATGGAAAGGTGACAACTTCGTTTCCAATTCAACATGGAGTGAGGCAAGGTTGCCCCCTAGCTCCCTACCTCTTTCTTCTCGTTGGTGAAGCGCTCAACATGGTGGCAGCTGAGGACCAAAGACGAAGGAAAATTCACCACCTCCAATTTCTAGACTCAGACTCTCAATAGCTCCTCTCCGAGTATGCCAATGACATTGGCATATTTCTCAAAGGAGAAGAGATAGACCTTTGAAACACTGTAGCTCACCTCAAGCAATTCAGCTTAGCAACGGGCTTAACCATTAATTAGACCAAGAGCACAACTTACTAGTTTTCCAAGCATCCATGACCAACTTGGCTTGATTCATTCTATCTCATTTGGGCACCCTAAGGTTCACTTTCTAGACTATTGGGCACCCCATTTGGTATTTCCCTTGAAACCACTGCTATCAACGGCTTCTTGAAAACAAAAATTACGACAAAACTCTCCTACTAGTCCTCCCAACGCCTCTCATTAGCGGGTGGAGCCACAGTAGTTTATACAGTTATTCTTTCCACTCTTTAGTACTTCATTGCCATCTAGAGTGGATCCTTGTAGGTTATTCGTTCCATTCACAGTTGCCTAAGGAACTTCCTATGGAGCGGAACGTAACCCCCCCCCATGCTCGAGTGGCATGGGATGATTGTTGCCTCCCCAAGAAATTAGGGGGTCTCCAGTTGCTTGACCTTGAGGTATCTCTCACAACCCTACTGGCCAAGTGGATCTTATTTGCCATCGAACCTGGTATATCCAATTTCAGATTATTCCTTAGATACATAATTCATAGGATGAAACCTCATACTAAAGATAGCTTTTGGTTCCCATCACAAGTGTAGCTAATGGTCCATAATCCTTTTGTTTCCTGTGGCTCAAGAGTATGGAACAAGATTGCTAGTGCATAGAAACAAATTGTTAAACATACAGAACCCACTCCTCCTACTAATGCAAAGGAAGTTCTTAATACCAGTCTTTGGTGGTCAACAGACTTTATTGGGTCTAATTTTAACTTCCCTTTATCTGGAGCCAGGATACTAGCTCTTAGTGGCTTAAAAGACAATTAAGGATCTTTGGGACTCTCAATTACGGAAATTTAGGTCATAGGAAGATGTTTCATCCCGATTTCCTCTCAGTGAAACGGAACGATACAATTGGCTATACCTTATTTCATTGATCCCTTCCAATTGGCTTACAATGCTCACATCTTTAGCTGACATCGCTCAATCAGGAGAATGACTGGCAATTTTCCCTAACTCCAAAGATACCGTCCCTTTTCTAGTTTGGATTAACCCAATACCTGATTACCAAATACTCCTCCTCAAGCCACGAACCCTGGTTATTATGTGGTTAGTCTGGCCTAATGCCGTTGCTGTTCACTCTTGATGTGCAAAGATTAACCCCAGAATTGATGCTAGTTGTAGTTCTTGTGACTCTAGATTGGAAGAAACCCCGGCTCATAGGTTTTTTTTTATTGCCCCGATCTCAAGAAACTTGGGACTTTGTACAATCAGTCCTTCTTCACCTTATACAAGAACCCCAGGCCAAATATCCATACTCACTTCAACCTTACCAAATGCTTGTTTGGAACTTCCATCCTTCATCGATTTCACGTCATCAAGACCATCTAAACTCTCCTCTGAGGCTCCACTCTCTGGCTCATATGGATCTCACGAAATCACAGTCTTCAGTCACGCTAGATGAGACTGTGACTCATTTGGATTCACTCTTCCCTCTGTAGCCTTTAGGAGCCATTCTAGTATTACATGGAATCAAAACAGTCCTTCACTTTTCCAATTTAGTTCACTTGCTTTTCTTGTTCTCTACTCTTATATCTTCATTGTCCAGCCCTTTGGGGGCTTGGTTATTTTTTCTCCTGCGTTTTAATGCAATGGCCTTACTAGTTGTTGAAAAAAAAAAAAAAAAAAAATTCAGAATAAGAAACTTTATCAATTGCAAGATCAAGCTACTTGAATTTCAAAAAAAAGTATTTTCAACTGTTCCCAAATAGTTGAATTTCATCTTTCAAACTTTTTATACAAAAATGTGTAGATTCTACAACTTGTTATTTTCCAAAATATACTGGAAAAATAAGTTGGGAATACATATAAAAAATTTCAAACAAAAAATGTTTCATATTCATGTTTGGAAAAAATAATAAGTAACAAGAACTAGAGTAAAATTTTAAAATATTAAATTATTAAGAATTTAGTCATGAAATTAAAAAATACTAATTTTCATAGAAGTGTTGTACTAAGTAATAAACTATGTACATCCGATATTTTTTTTTTTAACTCAAAAAATATTGAAAATTGAATTAAAAAAGAACTTCAAAGTTTCTTTTAAAATAGAGATTCCATGACTACTTGCAAATCAAAACTCTTTATATCTTTTATCTCATTCATGAAAATGAAATGATTCAAAACTTTCCACATATATATAAATCTACAAAACCAATTTCAAGTTTTCATTTTTTGAAAGAGTGATTTTTTTTATCGCCCTGGTTGAGTGCTAAAAGTTACATATCATACAATAACTTTTTCACCATGTACACAAAGGCAATAGTTATAAAAATTGTTGCACCTCATGTTGTGTGAAAATTTCAAATACAAATTTCATTCGTAGTGAGATGTCCAAAATCTCTATGTTGACTCAGAAAAACGGTGATTGGACCTTTACGGGTTTTGTACCATGACAAGAAATCCGTGGGAGTCATAAAAAGAAACACCCCAAAAAGGGGAAATACGCGACATTTCCCGGTAAACGTTGCAAACATTAAAGATTCTCTCTAGAGTATAGCTGGCAAATACAACCATCTAAAGCAACTTACAGTTAGCGATGTTCGCCCAAAACGCCACAATAAATTTAGTACGCAAAATAAACTTAATGTAAACGATGTGCAATCTTGATTCGCTTCGGATTGCACATGTTCATATCCAATATTGAATATCATGATCTCAGAACAGAACAATGCATATGCAATGAGGCCGACACCACAGCAGATTTCTGCCATCGGAATGGTGTCGCAACTACCAATTCCACCTCCAGGCACCTCGAGGCATCCTGCAGACATCAGTCTGTCACAATCAAGGAGCGCTACAGTGTAGTCTGCTCCATCTGTGTCCGCTCACTGCAAAGATGCCTTAACATCACACTGGCAGATTTATCAATTGTTGCTTCCAGCTGTGACCATCTCAAGTGCTAAGGCTCCAGAGAAATTAGCTAAAGTTACAGCGCCTCTTATTCGAGGCCAAAACAATGAGGTCGTCAACGACGATTGAAGCGTCCACCACCACCACCTCCTCCTCCTCCTCCTCCTCTGCTTCCACCTCGACCACCACCCCATCCACCTCCCCGTCCGCCAAACCCTCCTCCTCTTCCACCTCTTCCACCGAAGCTGCACCCACACAAATGAACAACAGGTCAGGGCCACTTCCTCTCAAAAAAGGCTCACAGCAAAACTCATTCCCAAAACAATCACTTCCACCGTCTCACTACGAACTTCAAAGAACGCTTGAGAGTCAATGCCAGACCGTTCCAAGTGAAAAATTTTAAAATCTGAACTAGCTCCCGCCCAGCATTATCATTGTTGAAACCAATAATGAACCACCCAACATTGAGCCGCACATACCTCCTGTCATCGCCACCGCCCCGATCCGGTTTTACTTGCAACTCCGGCAGAATGTCCAAAACCTCCACGGTGAAATTTTCACCCTCTTGTTCTGGAGCAATTCACAACACAAACCACTCAGCCCAAAAGCAAAATCCCTTCTCAATCCCCCAAGACACGGGGGATGTCACATTGAAAAACCAGCTCAACAAAGTCCGCCCACGATAAGGCAATCAAACAAGCCTGTTGTGAATTACCTGCTGTGAATTCCTCCACATTCCGAGATGGAATATCGAACACTGCTCCCGTGCCGTCCACCGTAAGGTTCATGCGCCTCACTTCATTCACGGATTCCTCTGGCAAATACTTTCGCAAACAGTTGAACGCATACGTTGGAGAGTACATGCTCGTGTTTGCCTTCAGCATCAGCGTGGTGGAGTCATCATGTGAAGAAAGCAATGACCTTCTCTTCAGCTCCGTTTGACCAGATATCTTCGCGATGGCCTTTGCGAGCACATCCAGCACCGGCAAACCACTGCTCGCCACAAGATCCTCAGCTGCCTTACGGAACAAAGGCACCACACTCCCGTTTACGGCAAGAATACCATCCAACGCCGTATTGCCGCTGGCCTTGGCAATATCGGCGGGTTGAGGTGGCGCTATTCTCTCAAACTTGAAGCCTGCTTTACGCTCGATCTGGGGAATCATGTACTCCTTCTTCCTGTCGTAAAACAAAACAGAAATACCCGTGTTTCCAGCTCGGCCCGTTCGCCCAGAACGGTGAATGTAAGTCTCCGCATCTCGAGGAGGCTCACACTGAATCACCAACTGCACGTCGTTGATATCCAACCCTCTCGCAGCAACATCCGTGGCCACCAGAACAGTGAACTTTCCTGAACGGAAACCTTGAAGTGTCACCTCACGCTGCGCTTGAGCAATGTCCCCATGTAGAGCTCGTGAGGTGCCCAGCTTCAATGCTCCCGACAACTCGGTCGCGTCGTTCTTCGTCTCCGTGAACACGATCACTCGGCCACCGGTGGCGTAACAGCTGATCACGTCTTGCACCAGCTGAGTCCGCATGCTGTAGTGACCCGGAAGCAACAAGTGCTTCACGCTGTTGCTGGCCTTCATCTTATCGTCGCCTACCAGATCCACCGTCTTCCTGCTCGCCTTCAAAAACTTCGCCGCGATCTTGCGCACCCACTCCGGAAGGGTGGCACTGAACAGCAGAGTCTGCACCTTCGCAGGATCGTCCACGCCGCTCAGGATCAACTCCACATCGTCCACAAACCCCATGTTTAGCATCTCGTCGGCTTCGTCCAAAATGCGGAACTTCAAGTTCTTCAGATTCAAGCCCCCTCTTTGTAGGTGGTCCTTGATTCGTCCGGGAGTGCCCACCACAATGTCCACGCCCTTTCTCAAAGCGTTCTCCTGGGGACCGTACGGCGCACCGCCGTAAACACACACGGTGCTCAATCCCACCGAATTGCCGTATGTCTCAAAATCGGCGTGCACCTGCTTTGCCAATTCTCGGGTCGGCGCAAGAACGATCACGCTCGGAGCTCTACCTCTCTGGAGGTTCTTCACTTGTCCACCTTGGGTCAGAGACTCCAACACAGGCAGCACAAACGCCAAAGTTTTTCCCTGCCAAAAATCAAAACAACATTCGCCAACATGAGGTCCAAACCCCATCAAAATACACTCAGCTATAATTCATTCTTAAAACCCTAAAAGGCTTTCCCTGCTACTGCTCGCAAATCAGAGGGCAATACAGAAGGCAGCCCGACAAGCAAGACCTTCGACATCACGCACAGGGTAGAACAAGAAGTGCGGCTACAAGGACAGCCACATAAATTGCTGACAAGTGCGAGAAATCCAGAGCATCACTTCAAAATCAGCGAATTCTCTCCATAATTCCAAACATTCAAGGACATGAAATCGTCTTAAAATGCATCACACCAGCCCCCGCTGCAACATCCTGCCCCGAAACCCTACCTGTCCAGTGCGAGCTCGCCCAATCATGTCGTTTCCACTGAACACCGCGTCGAAGGTCTGAGCTTGAATCGGAAACAGAGACTCGATACCCTTTGATTTCAGCTTCTCCCGTAAGGCCTTGCAGATGTTGAAGTTCGACACCGCCATCGCGTCCACGGCCACACCAGACTCCTTCCCTCCGTTCTCCACCACTTTCTGAATCTTCTTCGCCGCGGCGCCCTCATCCTCAGGCGACTTCGACCGCTTCTTCTTCGACGACTTCGACGCCTCCGTCTCCACAGCGTCACCGTTTGCCGCCTCCTCCACCTTCTTCTCTTTCTTTTTTTTTAGCTTTTTCTCAGACTCCGGGGCCGCCGGCGACATCGTCACAGCGACGACAGCCTCGTCGACCACCTTCACCTTTTTGCTCTTCTTCACAATCTCTCCGGCCGAGTGACCGTTCTCCATAGCTACAGGTCCCGGCATCCTCACCGACCAAACTTAATCACCTCGAGCTCAAAATACCCCCAACTTAACAATTCCACGTCGTGCTGAATTCTCCGCAACTTCCAAACCCTCAATCACGCAAGAAGCGTTCAAATTGAAAGACCCAAAAGTAGCGGCTGGACCCTCTGAGTGGCGGTGTGGCTCCACAAAGACTAGGCCAAATCAGCGCAACAGTGCAGTTGTAGTAATCGAAAGAAGTGATGGAACGAGGGCATAACCTCCCTAGGCCTGGAGCTCGCGAGCGAGCAGCGCCTTGACGACGGAGGTGCAAAAGGACCGTTTACTGCGCAGCCTCTTGGGTTAGAAGGAGCTGGGCCATCCGAAAAGCCGGAAACCCTAATTTCTCCAGTATCCATTGCCCTAATTGTGGCCCCTTTTGCTTCACTTTTACTTTAAATTCTCTGCAGTTGCTTTTTCTTTTGGGGAGTGAATTTTTTTCTTTCCATTTCTTGGTGCATCCATGTTTTTGGACCAAATCTAGTTCTGCCAAAGGAAAGGAAACTCTATAATATCCTTCTATTAACCCTTTAACATGAAGGCATCCCAAAAGTGGATGTGCCTTAGTCAACCTCGATTACAATTTTTAAAATAATTGTTTTTGGAATTCGATTTCAACTAAAAAAACAAAGCTTGACAAATTTTGTTTCTATTCCATTTTAAAATTTTGAGAAATATCAAAAATTGAAAAGAGTTATTACAATTGAAAGATACCTATGTAAAAATCCAAATAATACAATATGGTGTGCTTTTCATTCATATATTTTTTTAAATGCATTTTGAATTTAAATTATAAAATTATGTTTCTCATTCTACTCTTCATTTACAGTAAAAATTATAGATTATTCTAATATATATTGTAATCAATATAATTTTATTTCCACCTTTAGCTTTGAAAAATCACAATAATTTTTTTTCCTTCAAAATTATTGAAAAAAATAAAAAAATAAGTAGAAAATTTATTTTTATACTAGCAAAAAATATAAAAATTTTGTACATCAATTGAATATAAGTATAAATTTGGTTTGATGGTCAAATTTGACTTCAAGGTGTTTGATGTGGCTATTTTGGGTGTAAAAAATAAAATAACCAATTAAAAACTTTTCATGCTAATTTCCATTGCTACTTTTACCTCCCGAGAAAATGTCAAATAATTTGGATTTTTTTTGCTATTATTACTCATTTATGTTCATTTTTTGCAACAAAAATAATAGCAATTAGAAATTTCCACAAAACAAATTGAAATTTCTCAAAGTGATTTACAATTCAAAGTTTCAAGTAGTAAAAATATCAGATTATTGTTTGAGCATTATTGAAAAGGCTGAAATTAGCTTAGATAAAAAGTTTGACCATTTCACAATGAATCAAGTTTTTAAGGGGTTAAGTTAGTCTATTTGTTTATTTGTTTGTTTGTCACATTGAGATCTCCTGGACCATGTGTCTCTCGTTTGTATGTTTGGTATTGTCAAAAAGCCCTTGGCAAAGAAGGGTGCACGGGCTTGGTTTTGTGGCATTTTGACCTAGGGTGTGAAAGTTATTGAATTTTGAGGTTTTTATGAATTAAAAAAATTAAAAAACTATTTTTTCTTTTGTTTTGATCGTGGCAACGGCACAAGGCACACTAGTTTATTCTACAATGGAATGTTGCAGATGTTACAACAACTAGAGTGCGCCATGCCATTGCCGCGATAGAATGAAGGTAAAAATAATTTTTTAATTCATAAAAATTTTGAAATTCAATAACTTCCATGTGGTAGGTTGGAACACTATGAAACAAAGCCCATGCACCCCTCTTTGCCAAGGGCTTTCCAACAATATTGAGACCATGACCAAAAGACTCATAGTTCAATAGATCTCAAAGTAAAAACATACAAACAAAACAAAACAAACAAATAGCCTATCTTGAGGTATAGATTATACTACTAGAATACAATAAATTTAAGGTAGAAAGATTTTTTCTATATTTAAAAGTTCCTAAAATGTAGGCAAAAAGTATCTAATAATTTTGTGTTGTACTGCTATTATGATGAAGATAAATAAACACTAAAAATCCAATTATAATAAGTGACTATTAAACTATAATCTCTAATTGTACCATTGATGGAGGTGTAGCCAACAAGGTTGACAGCTTAAGAGATTGGGGTCATTTGATTGGGAAAGTGGTTACTAACAAGGACATGTAAACCAACCAATACATGTTGATGAAATCTAGTAACCTCAAAGACTAATACATATTTATCAAGTATGAATAAAACAACAAAACTTGAAGTCAACAAATTCTCTTAGGATTCACTAAATGTCTAAGGCAACCATTATAAAAAATTTGGACCCAAAAGTGGGCCATTTGACTTTGGGGAATTATGCAAATTTTGGAGAATAAATTAAAAAAATTAAAAAAAATTAAAAAATTAGTCCTCAATATTACATGGCACATACCATAATCATGTGAAATAAATAAATAAAAATAACTTTTTTTTTGTATATGCACATTTACATACAATCAAATGGCCCACTATTGGATCCAAATTTTTTGTAATGTCATTGTTTACTATCCGAATAACCCTATCTTCCATTTCCAAAAATGTCATCATAATATGTAGTCTTTATGGAAGATTGAATCTTTATGACAGTTGGTATATTAGATTCTCAATTGAATATCTTATATTTGTCATGCTTTAGATTAAACATTATCCAATGCAAACCATTGATTTAGTCAAAACATTTGAAGCTTTGAATGAGAGTTAAGACATTTTGTACTTCAATGATGTCTATGTAAAATGAATCTAATGTAATTTTCTATCTACTTCTTAAAGTCACATCCACTCCTTGTCTAGTTGCATGCACTCTTCTATATCAATCACATCCAATCTTCATCAATTGCATATAAATTGAGCCTAAATTGGTTGTCTATCTAGTTGTTAGAGCTACTTCCACTAAGGTAATCTACCCCATTTCAGACCAAATAGGAGCAAGCACCTTGTAGGCTAAATTATATTAAAAGTATATATTTTAGAACATAAATGTACACCATTAACATAATTTAGCCCACAATGGGCTTGCTCCCATTTGATTAGTAATGCAAACTTTACCTTGTCTAATTGCATACAATCCTACCTAGCAATTTGCATTCAATCTTTATTGATGACATTTCTCAAGTTCGATATAAAGAATCATTAGGAAAAATTTGAACCTTCTAGAAGACCATTAAGGATGTATTTTTTCGGCCCTTCACACTACAAGTATAGAAAAATTAAAATTAAAAAAATATTGAAAAAAAATATTGAAAAAATATTGAAATCTGATGTGGCACAAGTAGTGCCACATCATCAACTTTCATTAAAAAATAAAAATAAATGAAAAACAATTTATAATCCTCTCTAATTGGGAGGGGGGGGGGGGGGGGGGGATTAGGAAGGTTCCAAACTCACGGCCTTTCAAAGGGCTAAATTTTTTTGTAATGCTTGAATAGGTTGTCTAGATATTTCTTATGTGTCATCTCTTTATACAATAGATTACATGAGATGTCTATTGAAATTTACAGGCAAGACAACTAGATTAGTTCATTTGGACGTCTTTTTTCAAAAAAACATTTGAAAGACTAGACAAATGTCTAAACCATGTGTTAGCAATGGACATTTGGTTACATAACAAAATAAGCATTGATGAATTCATTAATTTAATGTATTTGAACCACAAGTATGACAATGCAATGGTAGAAGGCAAGAAGGGATTATTGGTAGCAAGATTATTCATTTGACATATTTTGGGCACTTTAAACATTCAATATTTATTCATTTATTAAATGCATTAGAAAAAAATCTAAATTTTTTTCAAACTTCGAACAATATTCCATTACAAATTAGACAATTTAATAATGCAAACAATATTCAATTGTTTATTTGGATACATTTAGATGTAGTTATCCTAGTCCCAAATCTTCACGTTGCATTCAAAATTAGGTTGTTTAGGCCTTTAATCTCTAAGTGCCCAAACTATACTTTTTGGCATTAGGAAAAAAAATTAGCCCTCAAAGGGTTTGCTTCCTTGTGGAGGATTCCCAGTAGAACTCACAGCCATGTGAGGAATTGCGGCCAAAATTCAGCATTAAAATAATATTAAAAGATTAAAAAACTATTTAAAAAATTAAAAATATATATTATAATATTTAATATTCAATATTTAATATTAAAATAATAATCTGGAAGAGGATAGTTTGACATGGTTGCACTAATGCCTCATTAGATCTGAAATTTTTGTAATTTTGTATTAATTTAAAAATTAACTTTTGAAATTTTTTTATAAAATTTAAAAATAATTGAATTGAATTATCCCACTCTAATCAAGCCTTGCAGTTTGCTAGCAAAATTTATTTATTTATTTTTAAATTTCTTTTTCAACCTACATTCCTTTTTGTTTGAGACTCACAATTCTTTTCAGGCTCATTTTTTTCCTAATGCAACACAATGATTTTGGGCAACTCACTACGTATGAAGTTTTTATTTATTTTTTTGCTAAGATTTTTAAACAACATGTACCTAAAGAGTAGCTTTAAGACTCAACTATTTTCATAAAGCTTCCCACATATATGTATATCTAAAAAAAACAATTTCAAGTTTTTAATTTTTCAAATACTGATTTAAAAAAAAAATTGAGTTGCCCAAACTACCTACCGAGCAATGAAAATCATATATCATGCAATAGCTTCTTAACTATATAATCAAAAGTTATAAAAATAGTTGAGCCTTAAAGCTACTCTTCATGCATACATTGTATGAAAATTTGAGCAAAAAAAACCAAAAACTCCATTTGTAGCAAGCTGCCCAAAATCACTAAGTTGCTAAAAAATGCAGTTTTTACATTTAGAGGTTAAACTTGGAAGAATAGTAAGGTCCAAAATGGCCAAGGATAATTTTTAAAATTATTGTAGAAATGAAGAATGTATAGCTATCAAGCCATAAATCAAATCATTTTGGCAAAGTACCTTGGTGATAAACTTGGTCCTTCCAAAATTAAAGGTTAATTTTGAAAGGTTATGCTTTTGACCATGGATTCAAGCCTTAAAATCCTTCATTTTAAATATTGTCATTTTGCAACTATATATGAATAAAAATTTATATTTAATTTTTAGAAATGAAGTCACATGTCTTCTATAAATTATGAAATTTCAAAAATTTTAATGTAAGTTTTAAATTATTTTGAATTCTATAATTGAAAAAAAAGTGAAGAAAATCCTTATCAAATATAAAATATATTAAAAAAAAATTGAAATTTTTACCATTGGGATATAGTTTAAAACATCATGATATAAAACAAAGTTGATTTATCATTCAAAAATTCAAAAATCAACACAACAAGGTTCAAAACCCAAACTTCAAATTGCAATAAAATTATGAACTATAAGAATTTGTCGAATTTTCTAATTTGTGTATAAACTACACTTGATAAATTTTTTTCATTAGTTGGGCTCAAATTTTAGAATTATCATTTTTTGGCTACAATGTACATAATGAGTATAGAAAAAGAACTAGCAAATGTACATTACAAGTGTGATCTGTGGATTAACTATCTTTTTCTTTTAAAAAGTGAAAAATGAATAATACAATAGTGAAGGAATGTCTAATAGTATTCATATAATCCTAAAAGAACAACCAAAATATTTTGCTAAAAATGATCTAATCTTTAGAAGAGTTTTGGGGGTCCAAAAGTCTGTTTCAAGTTTGTTCCCCTGCAGCTATTCCCCGTAGTGAGGGGAACGGCCCACTGTCAGAATTTTCTTTTTCATAATAAAAAATTAAAAAAAAAATTTAGTCTCCAAATGCAAAAGAAAATATTAAAAGAAATTAAAATAAAATTGGTCAATGACGTGGTAGGGGCTTAGCCACGTTAGACCGTTGCTCCGAACCTATTCCCTACATTCGCAAGCTATAATAACTCGTAGGCATCTGGAGGCCCTAAAAATCTTTTAATGTTATAAACCGATAGATGCATTCTTCATTTCTATAGTAATCTTGAAAGCCATCCATTGGCCATTTTTTTGGCTTGTACAACATTTCAAGGGTTCCCCAAAATTTATATCTTTAATAGGTTTAATTATTTTGTTTCGTTTGTAACGATTAGATTTCTAGAATTGTACATCCTCCAATTGGGTTCTTAGTACCATCGAAAAACCTTGAACAAGGAATTGTGCATGGACTTCATTTTATAGTGTTTCAACTTTGAACAAAAAAATATTGAATTAAAAAATATTTATTTTGATTTTATCATGTTGTGACTACAACACATGGTAAATTAGTTTGAATGAAATTTTTTTTTCCAAACAATGTATTCTTAGGGCTAAACTACCAAACCGGCTAATGAAGGGCACTACCATGTGGTCTCTTTTTAGAGGTTCCATTATTTGGATTGTCTAGCTTGATAGAAATGCTATTTGCTTCAACAATAACCAATGGCCTTCCCCAAAACTGGAGCAAGTTTTTATCAATCATGAGTGGGTTGCATGGTTTAGGATTACCAAACTCTGTGCTTTATACCCTGACAAAGTTGGAGTCTTCCTCAAGCAATTTGACAATATATAGCTTCAAAATGTTTTTTTTGGCGAGAGGGTTATCTTAAGATGAGTTGAAAGTTGGCTCAACCTAAGATGGGTGTGTTTGCTTGAAGTTGGTTTGACTTCTAGGCTTCCATTGGGGGCTTCTGCCTTGCTTTGTTGGCACTCACAATAGGCAAAGCCTGCTATATTGCTTCAGTCTGTCTCCTCTTCTTGTCATTTAGGTTGCTTAAATGAAAAAACTAGAAAGATTGTTGAAAATGAAAATATTTATGCCGAGGCTTGTTCCTCTGGTTTGATGTACTTCTTTCTTTTCAATGGAAATTGTCCATATGTTTAAATTTTTTTTTTTCATCCTATATAGGAACTAATCCATTTTTTATCATCTCCTATTTCCAACCTATAGATTGATCTCTTTTTGTGAAGTTGTCGTGTGGTTCGCAAAGTAGTTGTGGCGCATCATCATTGATTGTCAAGCTCTCAATACTACAACCAACCCTTGGTTGATTCCACAACCAATATATGGTTGGAAATAGAAAAATCCAAATGACCAATGTAGATTGTATACTACAGCTAAAAAATTTGTGATAAATATATTTTGAGTCAAAAAATTTTGAAAAATTATATAATCCTTCCAACTCTATTTCTACATGAGGAAAAATTTCTACACTCAAAAAATCTGCACTCCACATGCCCATAATTGCTTAAGTGGTTGGAAATGGGTCGGCTCCCTTAACCCCTCATGAAATCTTCCAAGGGCACAAAATGTCCTCAAATAACTTAACTTTGACCTTCCCTTATTAATTCCCCACTCCAAACCCCCACTTGTCACGCCACGATTGGTGGGAACCTGTCATTTATGATCGAAGTGACGAATCAACGTGTTCGCAAGTTTCAGCAAAGGCTGGGTTGTTGCAGAGAGACGATGAAGCTTTAGGAGCTCCTCCTTGGAGACTGAAGCCGATCCAGTCTTTAAACCCTGAACCGTGTGCCCTTCCCCTTCTTCTTCTTCTAGCACTAACTGAACATTCCTCACCTTGTGCGGTTTCCTTCATTGTTTTGGAGTGGAGTTTTCGAAGGGGAAGCCGCCCAAGAACGAGGACGCGCGATGGCGGCGTCGGAGGAGATGAGCTCGTTGTTCCCGATTTTCATCTTGTCGGTGCTGGGGTTGTTCGTAGTGCCGTGGACGCTTTATCGGATCTCCACGGCAGCTAATGGCAAGGGCAAGAATTTGCATTGTCGCTGCTCCGAGTGTATGCGCTCGCCCAAGTACCAGACGTCGGTGCTGAAGCAGGTTTATATGGATTGACCTTTTCTCTACTCCGAGGATCTGGACTTTGATCTGCTGATAATAAAGTAGCTCGGATGGAAGTCTTTTGGTCAGTCTAGGATTAGGGGAGGAGAAATTGGTGTTTCATAAGTAGCGAGGGTTCGGAAGGTGAGGTTGTGAAACCCTATGTCACTGGGATTTGGGCTGAAGATCCTCTAGATGCGTCGTGTTAGACCCGTGAAGTGTTTTTGAAGTGATTTTCATACAAATTGTGTGGTGGGTGCAAGGATTAGGGTTTATAGTCAAATAGAATGTCATGAGGGCTTGTTGAGAAGGCGGAGAGGCAATGATACTACGTCGCGGTGTCGAATATATTGCGATAGTAGTGTCTTTGGGGGTTCAGAGCACCACCAGTTTTATATAATTTGTGCTGAGTTTGTGGATCAGAGTTGCACAGGGATGAGGGTTTATCGTCAAACAGAGCATCAGTAGGGTATGTTGAGAGGGAGTGAACACAACACGAAGCCACGAGTGTGGATTGTGTCCTCTGGGGTGGAGTGCTACTCAAGAGACTCCCCGAGTGTGTCCCTATGGAGAGAACAAGTACTCGGGGTGCGCATTCCGGGGTGTGGGGGGTAGTGTGTGCTGCAGTTTGCACTTTAAAGTCTGGTAAATGGGATGGCTTTGTCTAGATTAGGTGTTTCAGCTGGTGCCCTAGAAATAAAATTCTGTTAAGGGACTGACTGGCTCGCTAATGAATTGCAGATAGGGAGGGTATCAACGTTCAGCAATGTGACATTAATGTTGATGTGGATAATCATGGCGTTCCTTGTCTACTACATCAGGGCCAGTACTCAAGAGGTAACCTGTTTCTCTCTCACTCACCGTCGTCTATATTAGGGAGCGTGTCATTTTGGCGTAGTTTCTATGAAGCATGTAACGTAGAGGACACTGGACTGTAACCAATTTGTAGGAGTGTAATTACATTGGGAGATTGGTATAGAGCTGTGGAGGTTTTGTGTACAAGGTACCAAATTTGTGGAAACCAAGTTTTATCACAATTTGCAAGTTCTTATGCAATCATTAAAAGTGGGAAATTGTAGACCACTATTGAAGGGACAGTAGACAATCCATTTCGTTCAGTGATCAGTGGGCATAGCATTCGGTCAAGTGATGTGTACTCTCAGCTTGCCAATCATTTATATGGACAGATGAATTCCTGATGTTAATAGAAGGGTTCGATATAGGAGACGAGATCCGTTCCCTAGGATATAGTATCCTCGACTTTATGGCTTTCAGAAAAGGCTCTTAGCTGGAGATATTAGCGTGAGTGGGCAATTATAACTAATTTGTTTGCTGCCGATGCAGAACCAGGTCTTCGAACCCTTTTCAATTCTTGGATTACAATCAGGCGCTACGGATGCTGACATCAAGAAGGCTTACAGAAAATTATCTATTCTTTATCACCCTGATAAAAATCCAGATCCTGGTGCGCACGTTTTTCATTATGATAGTTTAGGGCATCATCGTTTTAACGTGAGCTATGGGTTGCCATCCGATTGAGTTGGTGCTGTTTAAAGAATTGAAAAGGGTTCATTTCTGGGGTTATAGTTCATGAGATAATTATATGTATTCGCAATTTTGACTTCCTTACTGTTTTGCCCTACTGCCTTGCGTGCAGAGGCAAACAAGTTTTTCGTGGACTTCATTTCAAAGGCATATCAGGCTCTTACAGATCCGGTATCAAGAGAGAACTATGAGAAATATGGTCATCCGGATGGGCGCCAGGTTTGTTCCATTCTCCTATATGAAACTGGTCATTAGGGAGTAGCGAAATTTGTAATTTCAGATCAGTTTTCAGCAGATTCATCTCACAAATGTTAAATTCATGAAGCTCGGTTTTGATATTGAATTCAGTGGAAGATCTACTCGTTAAATCTTTGTCATGAGTCATGCTATCGTATTCGATAATTTCCTATTGTCATCAGCAGTTTCTATGAAGGCCTGTACTTGTATATTCCCTCACAAGTTTGTTTGGGGGCTTATTGCAGGGGATGCAAATGGGCATTGCCCTTCCTTCATTTCTTCTCAATATTCAAGGGGCAGCCAGTGGTGCTATCTTGCTGGGTTTGGTTGGGCTCGGCATTCTGCTGCCTCTTCTGATTGCTGTAGTCTACCTCTCACGCTCCTCCAAATACACTGGAAACTACGTCATGCATCAGACACTGCAGAATTATTATTACTTTATGAAGCAATATCTTGCTCCCAGGTGTGGTTTCTCACCTTCCGTAGCTTTGTGATGTCAGATTCAGTTCACATCATCGAGTGGCCATTTGGCAAACCTCCTAACGATATCAACACAGTTCCATATGAAGAATACACTTTTTGTGTAGCCTTTCCTCCTCACACCAGGTGAATTTAGTGTGTTTCATCAATTAGTACTCCTGAGGGCAGCAGAAAAGTCATTAACGACGTGCTCGTCTGGTCATTGCAGCAAAGTATTAGAGGTTCTAGTGAAAGCCCAAGAGTTTCTGGAGATGCCAGTTAGACGCCAAGATGATGAACCGCTCCAAAAGCTATTCCTAGTTGTTCGAAGTGAACTTAACTTGGATCCTAAAAACCTCAAGCAAGAGCAAGCAAAATTCTGGAAAAACCATCCTGCATTGATAAAGGTGCGTGTTTTTTACAGTAGGGGATGGGACTCCTCTGGCAAATGATTCAATGCACTAAAAATATGTATCATTTGCAGAGGAATCAGACACAATTGGAAACAGCACAACTAAAAGGAAAAGAGCACTGTATGTTTTGTTTATCCCACAGTGAGGTTGCTCAAAGTCTACAGCGAGAACGCGAGTTGTTATCTTGTTTTAGTTTACTATCTATCTTTTACTGTCTGAAATCCTGATGTTTTTCCTCTGCATGTACACTGTGGCAGACAGAGCTGCTACTCTTAGCCCAGTTGACCAGAGAGTCTAGCAGTGTGCCCGCTGCTTTGAGAGCCGACTTTCAACAAGTTCTTCGATATACTCCCCGTCTTCTTGAGGAACTCATGAAGGTACTCCTGCTGTTTTGAGTATTTTACATAGCGCCTGCACGTGCACATGGTTGATGGACTTTCTTCTTACAGCTTCGGTGATATTTAGTTTTACTGCTATTGCAAGGTAATCTGTTAACTAATTGTTCCAAAGCCGAGCTTCACAAGTACGGTGTATTTCGTGTTAGTATTCTTTTAAGTGTTGCGCTTCCATGGCTGGCCTTTCTCGTATTAAATAATTTTTATGTTGAGTACGTGCAATAATTTAGTAGTTACGGTTAGATACTTGGTCCATGAACATATGTATTTTTAAGTAGGTCTGAATGTGACAATGTTGACAGATGGCAGTAGCAGCCCGAAATGCTGAGGGTCACGGTTGGTTGCGACCTGCTCTTGGGGTCATGGAGCTCTCTCAAAGCATCACACAGGTATCAGTTGTTTTGACCCTCATTGTCTCAAATCCCTGCATCATGAGTACGCTTGCAGCGTTTGTACCAAGAAGGAGGTTACTCCTTTTGATCAGAAGTTTAAGGAGACTGCAGCAAAGCCTCTACTGTCCTAAAACTTTGAATGGATAACTCTTGAAGGGACTACTATGTATTTTCTTGTTAGCAAGTTCGTCACATGTTGGCTAATGCAATGCATATGGATATCTAAATGCATTTACATAGAAATAGAGGTCTGCTTCACCATCCTACATTGACAGGGGCAGAGCACATTGAATTAGGGAGGTTGGTTCTTGTTATTGTCTCATAACAGAAAGCAATGAATATTCTACCTTCTCACCTTTTTGCAGGCTGTTCCATTGAGTGCAAGAAAGTCGTCTGCGGCATCAGCATCCGGTGACGGGGTTTCCCCATTTTTGCAATTACCACACTTCAGTGAAAATATTGTGAAGAAAATTGGTCGCAAGGTAATTGCTCATGACCATTCTTTAGAGTTTCAAGTTCAATCTATCTAGAAGTGAGTCATAGTCTGTTTTTTTCAGTCGTGTATAGAATCTTGCGTGTGGTACCTTCTTGGGTGGATTCCTCCTTTCGCTCCTGCTTCTACACAATCAACGCAATACATGCATGAATTTGGAAGTTTCTGTAAATTGGCATGACATCACATATATATACTAATTAAATCACCATGCTTGTACAGAAAATCCGTACATTCCAGGAGTTGCGAGACATGAGCCCTGAGGACCGCAGAGAGATTCTAATAACAGCAGCGGGCTTTTCAGAGGACGAAGCAAAAGATGTGGAAGCGGTGCTGGAGGTCATTCCTAACATCAATCTTGACGTCGTCTGTGAGACTGAAGGGGAAGAGGGTGTTCAAGCTGGCGACATCGTCACTTTAAAAGCCTGGATTACCTTGCAGCGACCAAACGGCCTTGTGGCTTGTCAGCCACATGCTCCTCATTTCCCTTACCCAAAAGACGAACACTATTGGTTGTTACTGGCTGACACCCAAGCGAATTCTGTGTGGGTGTCGCAACGTGTTACTTTCACAGACGAAACCGCGGCTTTATCCGCGGCCTCAAAAACCATCCAAGAATCCTTGGAGGGGACTGGTGCAGATGACAGCGAAGTTGCCAAGGCGGTTCGCGCTGCAGTGGAGAAAGTGAAATCGGGCTCTCGCCTTGTAATGGCGAAGTTCCAGGCCCCTGCGGAAGGGATTTACAACCTAACTTCCTTTTGTCTCTCCGACACCTGGATTGGCGTGGACCGAAAGGTGAACATCAAGCTCAAGGTGTTGAAGAGGAGCAGAGCTGGCACGCGTGGTGGCCTGGCCAGTGAGGAGAGCCCCTTGTTAGAGGAAGGCTCGGAGGAAGAAGATGAGGATGCGAATGCGAACGGCGACTTCGATGAAGACTATGAAAGTGAGTATAGTGATGACGAAGAAGAGGAAGAGGGCGGGGAGGAGTTGAAAGCCAAATCAAAGGGCAAGAAGCATAATAATGATTCTTTAGAAAAAAGAGACGGAGGTGGCTTATCTGATGGCTCGGCTGAATAGACTTCCCATTTTTGGTATAGTTTAGTGATTTTGGGGGTGTCGGAGCTCTCGACTTCTGTTGCGAGATTTCACGACCTCGTTCTACTTTGGGCCCGCGTGATTCTGAGCCCCAGAATCTCGCCCCAGAAATACTACCCTTAGAGTTTTCAACTCATGTTGGGGAGGTGTAACTCCTCTTTTGGAACAGAAACCGCACTCTCTGACACCCCTTTATTGTAAACCTTGCTTTGGGTTCAAACTGACATGGTTATCTTGCATTTGGTGATACGGCATGGACATTTGTTGCAAAAGAACTCCGTGCATATTTACACGCACGCCCAGTAAACTTTCTTTGGAGTAGTTAAACTTCGCTGGTTGTACTGAGGGTATGGTCTTCGTCAACGTTGATGTTTTTGACGTGGCCTGTATATTTCTCCGGGGCAATATGAGCAAGAGCACAACTGTAAGCGACTGTAAGCGAGTGCATAATATCTTTCATCCTGTACATGCTTTGTTCATCTTTAAGCCATCTTTATTGTAAATCCTCTATATTACATGAGGTATGGGAATGCTCTTCGACCCTATGATTCTACTCGAACCCTTGATATCAAAAAACACTAAATTACTTGTACTCTCCAAACGAAATCATGATATGTCATTTTCATATGAATTTCAGTGATACCGCTCAATTTTTGTCACTGAAATTCATCAATGTGAGATTCCAACTCTCAATGAACTCAATAGAAAACCTGAACACGTTGGATTGGATTGTTTCTAAAAGCACTGGCAATGCTCATAATTCATAGGAAGACCGGGATGTAATCAGATCGACAGAGTGTAAGCTGAGGAAACCGATCATGGGTAATCTATCATCTTGGACGATCAATTCAATTGGAAACAAATAACAGTTCGATCTGGTCTTCTTAATCAAAATGCAGCATTACTCCCCGCAAAAACTGTTATTGCAAACATCGAAGTGATCAAACTGTCGAGAGAGAAAAGGACAGAAAAGGGTTGGAAAATTAAATGACGTTTGACAACAAAGATTTTTTTTTCGGAGTGAATGGACGCACTTTATTGAAACATACTGCTCTCAAAATGTACTGCCATATGAAGAGCTTCAATAATTGCAATGCTGTAAAGAGCCCCGTATGGGTAAATCGTCTAAACACCTCGCCCAAATGTTGGACACCACTATCTTAAACATGGGCTCCCTGACCCACAAGCATGACTACGATCTCCGACACTCCGTACATCTATATTCCCGTCTGTAAAAGGGGTCGACATACTCATCTATTTGTGACGATATGCTACACAATGTTAAGGGTTCTACATTGACTTTAGAGAAAAAAAAAAAATGCATGAAACTCGAGAAGGTCCAATTGTGGAGTACTTCTGTCAAAAGAGCATACGGTATTCGGATATACAGAAGATTACAAATTCACAATGAAGCCAGAAACCTCACTGACGAAATGCTACTAGGTTTCTTAAGATACAGTTGGATTGCATACCGAAGTAACACCTGAACATTTGTCGCAGCAATCCATCTCCCAGTAGATTGTTACAGTTTGAATGCTCTGGATGAAACAATCCTTTCCGTATCTGGAGCCGATTCATTCAAAGAAAGCGACATCAAATTGGCATGCAAAGATCCGTTCCTGCAAACTACAAAAGCAACGTAAGGCAACCGTAGGTACTCCAACGTTCATTTACACAAATTACGTATGCATTCTGCGTCAGACATAAAATACATCATGCAATTGAGGCATGCACACTCAGGAAGCACCCTATCAATTGGCCACCTTAGTTGAAAAGAGCAGTCAGGCCCATTGTCATGGTTTCAGTGACATCTGGGACACTCCATCCGGCCTTTTTGAGTGAGATAGAAAGGAACTCGACTTCCCGGGCTAAGGAAACCAGAACTCCCTGCATACACCCAAACATCTCCATGAACACCGAGAAAACATAGCTACCATAGACACTTGAAATCCTTCTAAAAAGTTTGTAATTCGATTCTCACAATTTTGTACGTCTACCCAGTGAGTAGATTTAATGCAGACAGAGAAAGAAATGCAAGAGAAATCTTTAGAAAGACGGTGTTGGGATTATACACTAGAGTTTCTTACCTGTGCGTCTAGCTGCTGACTCCAACGCCGTGATGGAGACTTCGAATCTATCATGTCGTTTATATCATCCTTTTGCCAACCGCCCTTCTGAAGAACTAAAGATATTTCATCAAGGTACCCGTTCAACCATTTCGAGGACTTCACTTCTTTTCTCTCTTTCTCTTCAATAAGCCTCTTCACGGGATATACCCGAGGCTTCGCTACATTGGCATCCGATCTCTTGGGAGAAAAAGAACCATCACCTCGAGAAGCAATTTGTTTGAGCACCTTCTCAGCGAGATCGCTCCAAAATTCAATGTGTCGAGAACTCCGGGAGGACCATGGGACCATAGAGAGCCTCATCAAGGTTTTTGGAGGAAGGGGTTTCTCCACAATATAAGGATAATTCATAATGTCATCCAGGCTTTCGATTGCCAGTTGAGAGTCAGGTTCATGTGATCGAAGATCGAAACTTCTCGAGAAGCTTAATTGTCGGCTTGCGCTCCTGCCGGAATTTAATCGCCCAAAGCCTGCATACTGAAGCTTTTCTTCGCGCGGAATCACCAGAAATTCGATGTGCTGGGCAAGGGAGTCCAGACTTCGACCCCATGACTCGCCCTGGCCACTGGAAGTCCCAGATCCTGATGCTTCCGAGGAATCAGTCCCTGATGATGAGTTCGAGCTACGGTGCACATAATCAAGGTCTGCATGGTACAGGTGCTTACTGTTGTGTTCACAGGCTCCACCTTGGAGGATTTTTTCAGTTCTAAAACTTCCCATATCATACATCAAGTCTCCAAACTCGAATTTATGAGTAAGAAAAGTTTTACGGTCGAAAAAATCAGCGACGTCGTACCCGCAGTACACTGCACTCTTCTGGTATACAAAGAATACAGGATTGCTGGCAAGACTTGGCGAAGACGGTACGTAGCAATGACCGTAAATAGGGACAAGTATTGGGGATCTGCGTAAAGCAAAGCGAGCATAATTGACGGCTTGCTTGACTTCCGATGGTCTTGGACCCCATCCTTTCCACCAGAAGCTTGAATTGGCGACTTGATGTAGAAGACCAACTATAGGTAGATTGATCCGCATGCGCAGGTGGTGTGGACTATCAGCTCGCCAATTGGGAAATCCCGCTCCAACAGGTAGACCAGCTTCAAGTATCCCTTTCAAATCCGGCGGAAATGTGAATCCATGTGTTGCTTCGATCCTCTCAAACTCTTCGCAGGAGAGACCTTCGGCTATGGGAACTTCGCATTCTTTTAATTTGTCGATAACACTGCGGGCGTAAGCAGAGAAGGAGAAGAAAACCCGGCGGGTACCTGGTGGGGTAACAGGACCTGCACTCGCGCGCGCGGACAAGCGCTTGAGACCTGCGAGATGCGCTTGATGATTCTTGGTAGGGGTTCCGCCTTTCGATAGGTCTCCTGGAACTTGCTCCGCAACATCGAACATTGTGCAGTGTCTACCTCTGAATTTCTCACCAAAACTCTTCTGAGATATATTCCGTCTAATTCGCTTTGCTATTGTATTCGCTGAGGACCACAACGAAACTTTAAGCCCGTCATGTTGAACTCACTCTCAAAAATCTGTAGACATTTCCTTGCTACCACAGAAGCGATGCCATGTCCCTTTCCCCAGCTTCTAAAATGCTCTGCCTATGCTTCGTTTCCTGATCTACTTTTCATTTTACTGATGAAGAAATCCTTACGGAATACTGACAGATTGGAAAACGACTATTACACCATCAAACAGTCCTCAGTCGTAGTCACCGATTCAAACAACATAGAACGCCTTCATTCCCCACCATAACCAATTTGTAGACACCTGGACAATCATGCCAAGATTCCTAAACGATGTGATTAAATGACTATAGCTTCACCACTTGTCTTCACAACTCTTTCACAACTACTCTTGAAGAATGCGCTCCCACAGTACACTGCAACAGACGAACTGTGTATTACAATTCAGTTCCACAAGTTGGAAGATAAGTTCCAAGGGCTGATAATCTGGTCAATTGGATCTAACAAGATGATAGTCATGTGCTCGCATATTATCCAGGTATGTTCATTCAGAATTAATGGACATAACTCAACTCATTCGATCTGACGAATTCAAAGTGCAGATTGTCACCCATTCTGGGATGTAGTCACGCCAGCCTGCGCTGTCGAGCTGACAACCTAGCAGTTATGCTTAATCTTCTTCTCATGTGCACGCTCTAGCGATTCCAGCCAAGAAAGACTTTCGATAATTCTGATGAACTCAGCTAATTTAGATGCGACATGGGCTACTTCGGGATAAAATAGCTCCCAGAAGAGATAGCCTGACTTCTGGGTGAATATAAAGAGAAACAAATATCCATCATGCTTATCCCGAATACTAAGGCATAAACTTCCACATTCCGATGAGGTGAACTTCAGTGAAGAATTTAGGAAGTATATTGTCCTACAAAGCAACTAACATCCTTGATCTTGATTGCACTTAAAACTAGATTTACAGGTACGTCTATTGAGCGGAATAAATATTTAAAAAGATGAGGACACATTCGCCAGCTTTGGTACAGCTGGCTGGGGCAGGTAGAAACTTCTGACACGTTCCTCTCTGCACCGAGGTTAGAAGCAGCAGTACAGATCGAATATTGAAGAAGAATTTTGGAGATTAAAGCATCCGATCTAATTTGAATAAGTCGACCAAGGCCACTTTCGTCATCATGCTTGGGGACAACATGCTTGTAGCATAACATCCTCAAACTCAAGGAGAAAAAAGTAACGGCATTCTACTTGCTGATCTTAGATCTAGCGCAAACAAACGAGTTTTGCCTTTCTCTTTAAGATAGCCTTGGTACAGGACAGTAACATAGAGATGATCATCAAGGGCCCTCCACAAGTGGAGACAATGGGAAATTTGAGAAGAGATCTCCGATAGATAACCGTTGAGTATCATTGCGGATACCACTTGTGCATCGCCATACGCAGTTTGGAAATCCTGACAGATTGACAACATGTTTAGGATTGAGTACCTGTTATAAACAACCGCTATTTCAACATTGACGAACAGTGTCGTCATGTCCAGCAAGCCGTGTTGAAAGATCCGCCCTTCTCAACCACCTTTCGCTGTGGTGGATGCTCAGTTACACAGCCTCATAAAGGTACCGGCAATCGTCGACTGCTGCTTCCGCGTGAGAAAAAACTTGTACTCTTGGCCTCGGATCCTGTCTCGTAGGAAAAACTACCCCCCTGCACCGTCAACAAATCTGAGTACCAAATTGCAGATTATCTCTAGGTTATCCTTCTCACAGATTCAGCCGATTACAAGTCTATCAATCTTACTTATATCAAATGACTGGCCATAGGCAGCGATGTGACGCTGACTTCCTATCTCCGCTAACAGACTCTTCATAGAAACATAGAGTACGAGCGAACATGAATCGCTAAAATGATCTCTCGAGCTCGAGAAGAAGCAATATAATTTGTCGCAGAGACTGTACTAAACATAATGTCACATTTGATATCGCCACTGACTCAGGGAACGGCAGGGAGTGCTTTAAGGTATCACAACGGAATTGCTCCAAAATAAACAATTGTCAATCTCACTTCGAGTTCCTATTTATTGGTGGAGGACTCGGAATAGATATAGAGACTACAGTGAACCTGAATCTCTCAAGCTCAACAAGAAGCAATAAAGTACACACACCTAATACCGCCACTTTTTTTGCTTCTACAATCACCTATAGTCAATTTTTTTTTTTTCTATGAGGGTAGTGAAGACTTCAAGAGAAATCCAACCCAAATTGTTCTGTATTTTTTCTACCTCTACTAATATTTTGAAATATGTTGTGAATTTTCAAAGATAAAGCATTAGGTACCTACACATTAGATCATTAAATCATTAAAAGGATATCCTTGAAACCCAAAATGCTATAACTCCCATTAATTGTCTCAAGGAGCCCATCAACTCCTATTGGTTGCTCTTAAAAACTTACGGCTGTTTTGAGTGACTTATAAGTGATCATTCAAGCCCCAAAAGGGTCAGAACGTAGATGGCGAAGGAATAAAACTGGCTCAATTGTGTGCAACTGCCTTACATTTGACCGAAGAGGATTTCTTTAGAGAATAGCCTTGCACAGTGACAATCGCAAGATAGACGATCTCAAGAGACAGAGCTTCTCATTCCTAAATGGCCGCACATCCAGCTTAAACAAACTTGTGAGAGTCTCTGCAATCTACTGGCAAATATGCAGGAAAGAAAAGTCGGAGGCGGGCATGGCAGACTGGCCATGGCAAGAAACGAAATGTAATGTAATCCTGATTAAGTAGCTGAGCCGAAACCTCGCTACGCAAAGCACAGAACCTAAACAGATCCTCTAGTAATTCGGTAAATCGAAATTAAAGATCAACTTCGCAGAGAGACTAAGAAATTTCGAGAGAAAAGCCTGCTTGGCTCTGGCTATATTTCGCTAGCCTCCAAAGCGCTAAATGACTCTGGCTATGTTTCGCGTACACACACGAAAGCCATGAAAACGCACTGCGCCGATTGGTATTCTGGCTGTCCAATGGGACCGACGGGAAAATCTCAACAAAGAGGCATCGAAGACAATTTACAATGGTGAAAAACGATCACACGTCGTCCCAAAACTTCTCACTGCCTTAAACCGTAGCTTTCTGGAGATGCTACCGAATTTCTGATTGAAAGAACTAGAGGCTAACAGGGCACACGAATCGCTGTATCAAATCCTAAAGCTCGAAGAGTAGCAGTAGATTTCGCAGCAGAGACTGTAATCCGGTAGTAACCATAGCAAAAAATCAATGTCACTAGATAGACGATCTGAAGAGACAGTGAAGAAGGTTCTCACGTCGTCCCGATGCATCGCCACTCCCCTTTTAAAAAAACTACCTCCGAACCTTCCTCCTTCAATTTCTAATTGGAAAGTCTAAATCACATTGAAAATGAATCAATGAGCGGCCGTGAGAAACACAACGAATAGCTCCAACATATAGAAATACCAATCAAACTCCGCATTTCACACAATTCCACAACCAACTCGTTGAGCACCTGTTCGGTACCGAATTTGTACACTCCTTGGCCAGCACCTCCAATTTCGACACGCATACAGGTATCGATAAGTTCTAAATAAAGCACGCTCACAAATATAGATCAAAGATTCTTCACTGCACGTTCTCCCAGCCGAAAGCTAAAGAAAAACAGCGAGCTAAAGGTGACTGACTTGCAAAAAACGACCAAGCAATAGCCAAACAAACCACCGATCGGAGAAAATTATATACCTCTGAATTGCAACATTTGGTGAGCTATGGCTGGAGTCATCGGCACACGGAATTACTGTGCAAGGTGCTCGTGGTAAACAGAAACAAATGGAAGTAGCCACGGTAGTATTGAACTAACGAAGCAATTGTGCAGAGGAAGCTCTCCCTGGCGCCATGACTCAAAAACTTACTAAGCTTGACAGCACTGGTGCAAGACGAAGTGGGGAACGCGACGATTGGGAACGTGTTCCAGAATGGGGAACTCTGGAACGGCCACTTTGGGACGTTAGATCGACCGCTAATTTTAACACGGAGCCCGAGGCACACAAAGGCAGGAGTAGTTGTACAAGAGGCCGGATCCCGACGTGTGGAAAATTAAGCAATTGGTTAGAAATCTTTTCTTTTTCAATAATTTGAAAATAAAGTGTAATTCCTCACACGAACTGGCTGGGGTCCGTGGGCATGATCTTGGGGGCTGGTCACTGGTCAGTGGGGGTTTTCTTATTATTTTTATTATTTGGGAGAAGTAGCCAGGTATTTTCTTCAATACCCATGAGATACTTGGCGATATGTATATCAAAATTAGGTGATAGCTAGATAAAATTTGGCTCATGGTCCTGAAAGAAAACAATAATCTGACTATTTTAACTGAAAAAAATGAATTTTTTCTTTACAAAAAGTAGCAAACATCTTTTGGTTGTTAGCCAAATGGCAAAATATCATGCATGAAAAAAATACTAATATCACTTGAGCCTTCCAAAAGCAGTGTCCTCGAGAAAACCGGTATATTGATCTTCCAAATTTATTTTAAACTTTTTGACTAGCATATAATTAGAACTTGAAATTTTTATCCGATTGAAAGCACATGTACAAATATTTGAATAGATATAAAAGAAAAACTCAGATTTAGACATTGGACTCCATTGAAAGTAAGCTAAAAAAACAAAAAATAAATAAAAGACAAAAATTAAGGAGGCTTTTTCAAATTATGTTTATAGAAGGAAAATTAAGCAAGTGGCCCTTCAAATTTAAGAAATCTAAAGTACATTTTTCCTTGGTCTTCCTTTCTTAGACATGATTTGAGGGGGTTCTCTATATTTTTAACTTTTAGCTAGCTTTCAATCGCCTCTTGATTTATGCTTGAGTTGTTCAAAATTTAAATAAATTTTTTATTGTGAAATATATTTGGAAGACCAATATATTGGTTGGATTAAGGACATTTAAGTATCTAAAATTTTCTCTCAAGGAGCAATTACAAAATCTATTATGTAACCATTTTTTTGCACATAGAGTGACTATCTTTACTACAAATATACTACTAGTGGAGAGGCATGAAATAATAAACATAAGAGTCACGACTAGATGCAATGTTTTTTCATTCTTTAATTTTGAAGCGGAAACCATATATTATCCATCATTGGTTTGGACTATAGATGGAATATAGAGTTTTCAATACTATTGTCAATAGTGCTCTCAAAATCAACCTATCATCACTATATGTACACCTCTAATTTCAATATGTACATATGTTGATTTTAGAACATCTATAAAAAATTCTTTGTCACTTCATAACTTTTCCCTGTGGTATCCAACTTTGATGAATTAAAATTTTTTTCCCTTGCCAACAAGAAAATATGAAAATTTAGCCAATTTAATAATAGTAACTAGGTACAATGGCATAAAGTGACCATTTGGGGGTATCCATTTTACCATATAAGAAAATATGTACTTGTAAAAATTTTAAAATCTTCCGAAGAGATAAGATTGGCAACCTTAATCCCTACTATTTCCAAGGCCTTTTTCCATCAAAAAAACACTAAAAATTGCCATTTTTTTTGCATAGGGAGAAAAAAAATTTAATTGCATATCTAACCATAGGATCTTATAATAGACTAGTGCAAAAATGTATAGAAGAGCTTTTAGAAACTTTGACCATTTAAATTGCAAAATATTTGCATTTAAAGTAAAAAAAAACAAGTTACTCATCTAGATTTTTGGCTTTGAATTTTCTGAATGTAAAACTTTTGCACAACTATTTTTTAATTTTTAATTTTTATAATAAAAAATTGAATTAACAATCTAAGAAAAATATTGAGAAAACACTCACTTAATTTTCACTCGTTAAAAAATTATTAAGTAGAAGTAGATTGAAGATTGAAAGGAGAACTAGATCATTAATATCTTTAAGCTGGAATTGAAACACACTACTCTCAATAGTGAGATCATTCTAGCAAGAGATCTTGACCTCATGGAACTTGCTTTTTTTGAAAAATTGTGAAAATTGAATTCATGAATGAATCGTGCAATTTAATTTTTTTTAAAGATGCTCTAATTTCCCGAAAAACAAGTTAGTCTACAATATTTAAATAACAAATCTAAATAGAATGAATCAAAGCTTCTGTGCAGATTAAAATACATACTATAAGTAAAAATATTTAAGTTTAATTTTAAGTTCTTGTAGGGGATTTTCTACCTGTTAATCTAAAATTTGGAATTGTTATACCATAATTTTTTCCCCCATGTACTAATTAAAATTTTATATATATTATCCAAAAGCTAATGTGTTTTTTCTATCTTCACAAAAAGCTTCAGAAAAATCATGACAAATATTGAGACCATAGGAATTTGTCTAAAATCCATTTTGTCCTTAGTAGGAACAATAGGCACTTAAGGTGTAACAAAAAAAATTATTTAAGGGGTAGCATGTGCATTCTTGGATAAAATATTAAATTATTTTTGAACTATAGTTAAAGTATTGGTGGGTCAAAGAAGAAAGTAAAGTTCTTTGGTGAGTTTCAAGCCTAATTGCTTAATCCTTAATGGACAAATATACTTGAAATTTTAAATATTTTGGAGCTTGACTAAAAAAATGTAGTTCCAATAATCTACTTCTGCATTCCTTGTGATTTTTTTTCAAACTAATTGTTAAAATAATAATTTTTGTGACACTTTGAAGGTAGCATCTTGAAAGCTCAAAATACACCACTTTTGAGCTTTTCTACTCAATTTTTCTTAGTCTAAGTTCAAGGAGTTCAACAATTAAATAGTAATGTTTATGACTATCATCTCCAATTTTGCTAAAAATTTCATACTATTTGAATTATTTTTATATATAAAATGATTTTTACAAAAAATATTAATTTAAAAATTCATATAAAATTCATTTGAATTTTTTTTATTATAATAAAATAAAACAAAACTATATATATTATTTCATGAAAAAAATATCAAAATACCAAAATATAGAAAACTACTGAAATTTGACCAAATGGGAATATACAATGTCCATTAACTCCTAAATGCCTAGGGTCTTTTGGGGGTTTAAAACATCATTGCTTTTAAAGTGCTATAGTCCAAAATGTCACTAAGTTGTAGAAATCTCAATTGCACAATCTTGTAGTGTATATGTTGAAGATGACATAAATCAAATTTGAAGTCATTTGGCTACATAGATTGCAAGATTAGAATGTTTTAGTGTAGAAAAAGGATGCTGAAATTTTCCTAGCAACACATTTGGAGGTGAAATATGATTTTTAAACCTATTCAAATGAAAAAACTTCATACTATGAAGCACATCAAAACTAGTATATAAATACATTGGTGAAAGAAAATATCATTCAAATGACTTATTGTGTCTGCAAAATGGCTTTGAAATGTCAAAAAATAGTAAAAAGAAGTTGCAAAAAACATATGTAAGGTTGAGTTTTCTTCTCCTAAAATGCTTCTCAGTCACTCATAACTTCTTGGATTCATAGGTAATTAAAACCACACAAATTAAACTCGTATGTGCAACTTTTTTCCCCAGAGTATTGGAAACGAACATCGTATAAAGGAAAAACAATCCACCAAAGTTCACTATAATCCATAATTGTCTTGATTTTGAACTTTGAATCGCTCTCAATCATTCAAAATCATTTTGTATGTGGCATAAAAAAATCTTACCATGATAACTAGACTTTGAGGGAAATATAATTCGACAAATTTGATAGAAGACAAACATCGGAGGAAGGAAATACAAGTTTAGCCCCAAAAATTGCAATCATCAAATGTAATTTGGTGAAATTTAAATTGAAACCCGTGAACTTTGAATGGCTTTCAAAAAATGAGCACATCTTGGATTGATCTGAATACTTTACCACACAAACCAGAAAAGAAAGAGAGTACAAATCTCCCAATGAGTTTTTATTAAATTCAAACATCAAATGCAAAAAATTTACAACACTTCGAATTGAACTTCTAAAATACCTTCCATTCACGTCAGATTCAGCACCGAGCTCACAAAATTATTTAATTTTGGCATTTAAACAATTTGGCAACTTAATTAGATTTTCTTGACTTTCAGCACGTCAACCTTCCTAATTTATTCAACATTCCTTGTTGCAATAATGTTTTTTTCTCTGTTCATGTGTTAAATGTGTTCCTATTCCTAAATTTTCTCAAGAATAATTTTATAATATTCTGAATCAGTCAACAACAATGAGATTTCTTGGTGACATTTCTATAAATACTTATACAATTTTTCATATTTTAGACATGTTCCAATTTCCCCTTTGATTATTTACAAAACTGACCCACACTTTTGGTCACATATATGAGGACACTTTTGGTCCCCTGGGGTGCTTGTGCTTTAGGAATTATGGGTTACCACGTCCTGCCGTATCATTGGATGATGACTGAATTCAACCTGAATTTGATAGAAGGACAAAGCATTTGGTGGTACAAACAATCAAGAGTGAGATGGCTTCAAAAATACACTTTGGAATAAGGAAACAATAATGAGTGAAATTTGTACTACCGGTCCAGTTCATTATAGAATCAGCAAACAAGCATCATTGGCATATCATCTTTAATTTCTCTCATCATTTTGATTGCGTGGACAAATAATAAAAGGTCAAATTGCACAATGAGCACAAATTGTGTTGTAATCTAATCAAGCAAGGAGCAGTAAAAACTTGTTTGTTTGTTTGTTTTTTAAATCTGGAGTTTATTTCAAGAAAGACAAGAACAAACGACACAAAGCCCTAGAAAGACCAAACAATTTTCTTCACTTTGAATGCTTATATTTTGTGATTGATATGGTCAAACTTTTTGAAACTTCTTCCACACATTCTTGTACTAGTGTGGGTACATGGAGCCTATGGTTGCATATGCGGAAAAAAACTTATGTTTAGAAATTTTGTTGTTTGAATTGAAAATGACAAATTTTGAGTATTTTTTTACCCCAAAAAATGGTTTAGGGACTTCAAGATATGGGTTCAATTAGTTAGAAGAACAATTGATGAGGTTGTCTTCTTAACCACATTAGAAGGAATTTGGGTCCTAACTGTCAAAGAAGGAAGGATGTTTTTTTTCCTATTTCCACCCATTTTTGACATCATGATGTTTATGTAATTGCATGCCTTGTATTGGACAACGAGACATTAGATTTTTCTTGTCTTTCAAATTGTTTAGTACATTAAGGGGAATACTTTATACGGAAAGGGTTAATTTTGGTGCAACTAAGTACTAGTGGCTCATGATGTTTGTGTAATAAAGTGTTTTATATTGGACAATAAGACACTAGGTACTTTTGGGTTTTTGAATCCTTGGTACTATGAATACATTCTTTCTCTTGAAAATTTCATGGGTACTTGTAGGTTCTTGATGCTTGTAAAATGAAATGCTTCTTATTGGACAATTAGACATTAAGTACTTGGTACTATGAGTGAATTCATTATTTTGACAAGTTCATGGGTATTTAATAAAATTCATACAAGATAATGACATAGTTGTGTATAGAGGCTATCATTTCTAGCCTTCAATAAACAACTTTGCATGCCAACTCTTGAGGAGCTCATTGAGGGTTCAAATTTTTTCTAATGCTTCCCAAATGTATCAACCTACTTTAGTTCTTGCTACAAAGAATCAATATAGAACCTCCAAAGACAAAGACAAGTTTGGAATCTTTCCAAATTAATTCCAAATTAGTTTGCCTTGTATTGGAGCCAAAACCAAAATAAGTATAAAAGTAATTTTTAATTTTTTTAGATAAAAAATAACTCTAAAATTTATAATTTTCACACTTAAGGTTCAAATGCCACAAAACAAAGGTCATTCATTCCTACTAGGAAGGTTCTTTATTTTGAAATTTAGAAGGGTATACTCTAACAATTTAACTAAAAGATGGTATGGTTGGACTTGTTCATGAATAAAAACAAATGAAGATTTTAGCCTTGCTTTGGATTTGAGTACTTTGAAGCAAGTTTTAGGCCTAAAAACATTGAAAAACTTTGAGGTGTTCATTCAATTTTTTAATTTTAAAATAATTTTAAAATTCATAATATTTACATCATACGTCCAAACGCCACAAACAAAGTCTATGCACCCCTCTTCATGGAGAGCTTTCCGATAGTACTAAGAATGAGGCAAGAGGGTTCAAACTTTCTTAGATCACAACATATCAAACAAACAAAATAACACCCTAATTTAAGGTATAGATAGATGTTAGTATATTAACAAATTACATATGTGCTATTTGGGGGGGGGAGGGGGGGGGGAGGGGGGGGGGGAATATTTCAAATTATACAATTTAAAAATTAATATGTGATTGTTTCAACGATTTACTTAATTTTGTATATGTTGTGTAGGTGGAGAATAATATTAAAACAAGTGCACTGCAAGGCTGTAGTGCAAGCATTGGACCTTAGAAATGACATGAAGATTTTTGATCCTAGAATATTTCATTTTAGTCTTCTTTAATCTTTACAAAATTAGAATACTACAAAAAAAGAATACATTCGAGAGAATTTTACTAATTCATAGATTCTAGATACTTCATGTATTTAGATTTGAGGTGGAGGTAAAAAATTAAATATTTAATCTTTATTATTTGATGATAAAGATAATGGCAAGTATTATTAAATTTGAATTATTAAAATCTCTATTGGATGTACATTTCCAAAACTTTTATGTATTCTCATACCAAAATCTTTAAATAATGTACATTTCAAGATCTTCTAAAAGTCATTTATTACATTTCCAAATCAACTAACATGCAAAATTTCTTCAAGCAAAGTGCACCTTATGTGGTTATGATTAAAACAAATATATTAAGATTGTTTGAATTAAGATGTCCTAATCAATTGTTTTAGCATATATATATATTAAAATCTTGTTGAAAAGAACATCATACTCTCTAGTAGTGAAGTTTTGGGAAATGTAGTTCTATTTTTATATCACTAGGTTACCAATAGATATCTAAAATCTATCACACTTAATAGAATAACCGCCTCCTTAAATCCCCACCTTTTTTATTGTCTTTAGATCTTGCAATGGTGAATACATTGAAAATGTTTAATGATCATCATGATTGTACAACACAAAAGTTAGGGCACAAGGAGCTTTTTAATTTTAAGTAATCAATTCATACAAATATAAAAAAGAATTGGTAAAAAAATACCTCCATTTAGAATAATTTTACAAAAATGTTTGTTGTGTATTGTCTTTGTTCTCTTTTCTTCTAATTTCTTATACATAGGGGGATTTCTTATTTGGAATTTTTTTCAAAAAATATGATACATGTCTTATTTCACTTATGTTGACTTCATTTCTTAACCAACATCACTAGCTACTTTAGAAACAAAACCATTTATCATTATTTGGAATATTACATTATGGAAAAAATGAATTGGATATTTGTGGTTTGAAAAAAAAATTGAGAGTCAATATTGATGTAATTAGAGAGCCACAAAGAAGTATATAAAAAACAAGGTGCTTCATTTAGAACTTTATATTCAATACCAATTGCAATTCAAAACAATTTGTATACAAATCGATAGTAGTACGTCTTCTATATAATCTAAAAAATGATTGATTAAGTAAATATGATTTTGCACAATTCAACCAAAAGCATAGACATATCTTGCAAAATCACCATTCACAAAGATGTAGGATATATAATATTTTAAATCAATTTTCAAGTAGAAAATTGATTAAGTTTTGGGAATCATTTTGCTTATCAAACCTAATCTTTGCACTTGATTAAGATAAGTTTTTGAATATAAAAAAATAATATGAGACTTGATTACATCTACAGGCATGGATATAAAAATCATGAAAGGCACTCAACGAGTGGCCCTAGGAAGTATTTGATGTACTGTAGTAACTAAATCAAAAGAATTTTATTGTTGATAATGATCAAGAGGGACATACAATACCCATCAAGAAATACAATGCATTGCCTTGGAGCATGATGTATATTATTATTTCAAAATTCTTCTAATAAACACGATCTTGGTCAATTATATTGAATTCCAACACCTATGATGTTAAAAACATTGTGTAGACGGATGCCCACTCTCCTTTGTTCACAGTGCTCTCATTCTATTTCATATGCAATATCTCAACATTAGCAAGCCAACTTTAGTTCTCCTCGATCCTTTACAAGCATGGAATACAAAAATTTCTTGAAAAAAAACTCACTTTGGTCAAGCCCTAATTCAAAGAATTGTACAAAATTGAATGCTTGGCAAACTTTTCCCACTCGAGGTAACTTATCCATTTCTTGAAATTTTAAATTCTCCAAGCTAGCATTTTTTCACTCTTGTATTTGCATTGTGTAACTCTAAAGAATAACAAGATTACTTCAAATCCTTTATTTGATCTTCAATTTATAAATTAAATGATAGATTCTTTATCTTTGCTAATGTTGATTTAAGAAAGAAAGAAAAGTGCAAATGATAGACTTTCAATGAAAAAGAATGCACTTGATTTTGATGAATTTTTTGAATAACTTTGAACATCTTACTCCAATTTTGCTTTCATAAAAATTGAAATGCCTAATAAATGAAAAATTAAGAAAAAATAAAACAATTTGCAAGTTAAATCATTCATTCATAATTATGATCAAACCAAAGACTTCATGTTGAACATTGAAAAAGTAATTATGAAACCACTCCAAATAATATCTAAAGAAGCTATACACATTGACTAAATTTTTTTTAAATACTAAGCATCTTTTGTCAAAAAATATGAGTAAGAAAAAACAATTTTGAGAGACCATTACAGAGGTTATGTTTGAAGTAGTGCACTTGCAGGAATATTTGTTAATGAAGTGGTCATAGTTTTATGGCCTTTGCTTTAGATTCTAAATCAAAGTTCATTAAAATTAGGAGACTTCCTAAGTATATATGTGAAATGCATACATAAATAGGATAAAATAGGTATTGATAGTATAGAGTGTCGCTACTTAGGAATCATTGTCTATGTGCAATTTTAAAATGATTCTTTTAGCTAATGAACCCAAGTACCCATGTACATCACAAAATTTTTTAAATCAATTGCAAAATCATGAAAAAGATTTAGTTGAATACCAAACTTCATTTTTAAGATTCAATGGTAGAAAAGATAATACAATTTCAAGTTTATCACCCTAAACCAAAATAAAATGCCCAAAGTTGAGTATTAATATTCAAATCTAAAATTCTCTTCAATGGAATGTCCAAAAAACTTATCTTTTTTTGACATTCACAAAGAAATGAAAATTTAGAAAATCTTTGACAAATTTAAAAGCATTGAGAGCACTACAATAGAAGGTTTAATCCCCTAAGTGAAGTAAATTAGATCAACATTGTTTGAATATGAAGAAATAGAAGCTTCCAATTTTCATATATTATATGCACTTGGTCTACATTTACATCCATTATGGTTTATGCAATGTGTCAATTTGTTATTATTGTTTTCTAAATACAAGTATGCAATAAGAGTAAAAAAATCACTCTTTTTTTTCATTAGATTTTCAAAACAAACTTAATATCATATTAAAATCATTGAGCTCAACAATGAGATGGATATATTAATCCTTCATATTTAAGATTATTAGGATCTTTGAGAATCCTTCTATGTTGTTTGTTTTAGTTTTTGGATATAGCTTTTAGCACTTTGGGTTACATGGCCTATTAGGCCCATTTGAACACTTAAGGATTAAAATTAGTAAATTATCCATCTAACTTCTCTCAAGGGAAAGTTTTTCAAAAATAAAAATCACATACAAGCCCAAAAAATGCAGATTTGGCTAAAAACATTATAAAATATTAATTTTTTGATATGTATATCATTCCTTTCTTTTTGTTTTGTTAAACTAATAATGTATAATTTTTTTTTTTGTTTCCTACCATGTTTACTTGAGAAAATATTGCAAAAAAATTTACATGAATGGTATTCAATGGATTTGAAGATTTAAATTTAACAAGATTGGAAGTGTGGATATATGCAGAT
This sequence comes from Pseudoscleropodium purum, assembly GCA_963969395.1. Classification (NCBI taxonomy): domain Eukaryota; kingdom Viridiplantae; phylum Streptophyta; class Bryopsida; order Hypnales; family Brachytheciaceae; genus Pseudoscleropodium; species Pseudoscleropodium purum. Next base: position 20,599,253 of record OZ017804.1, on the reverse strand, counting down.
TTTAGCCATGACTTATCACATAGCAGAGACTTACCAGCAACAGTTGTAGCGCTCAAAAATCCAACAAATCAAATAACCTACGATGAGTCGTGCATGGATCGTCATCCTCCAGGCGATCCTAGCAAAAGGGCTTTTACGTACTTCATCCTCACGTTTGGACGTTTTTTTCTCGCCGCTGGCTTACGATTACTTCTGTGCAAAGTCATTTTGTCGATGTCTGCAAGCAAAGACGTACTGGCCATGGCATCGCTAGAGATGGACGTTGCCAACATTGAGCCCGGAAATACCATTACCGTGAAATGGCGAGGGAAGCCGGTGTTTGTACGCAACCGAACAGCAGACGACATAAAGTTGGCAAATTCAGTGAACTTGTCGGAGCTTCGAGACCCCCAAACGGATGCCTCTCGGGCATCGAATCCGACATACCTCATAGTGATTGGTGTTTGCACACATTTGGGATGTGTACCTCTTCCGGGAGCAGGAGATTATGGAGGTTGGTTTTGCCCTTGCCATGGCTCCCACTACGACATCTCCGGTCGCATTCGTAAGGGTCCTGCCCCTTGAAACCTTGAAGTTCCGGAGTATAAATGGCTTGACGATACCAAGGTAGTCATTGGATAGGTTAACTCTCGAGCGTCCAATGATATTTAGTAGAAAGAGATTCACATAAATTGATCATTTCGATTGATCGTGGAGACAAGCTTAGAGCTACACATAAAGAGACTAGTGTTTTTTTAAGGATTAGTGTCCTCTTTGTTGCCTCACTCTAGAGGCCAGTTTTCGAAGGGATGAAGCCAAAGAGGTCAAATTTCTGATAGTTTGGCGAAATATTGCCTAAAATAGAAGCCTTGAAGGAGACAAGTCCTTTGACTGTACCATTGAAAAGATTATAATAGTCAAACAAGGAAATCTTTTAGTTTTGAAAGGCCATATTTTGAGGCGTTGAGGTGCTTGGTATGTACATTGTTTGGTATATATGTTGTTACTTTTATTTCACTAGCAACAACATCAATTAAACCAAGTTGGGTGTAGAAATATTTATAGGTTGGTGGTAAAATAGTCATACAAATGATAAAAATTTTATTGAACTTTATCAAGGTGTACAAAACAAGAAGTAATTAACCCTCGATATTCAATAATACAAACTTTTGTTGATTTCAACACAATCATATTGTCCATTTCATCTCAAATTTTAAGTATATATGATTTAAGTCTTAAGTTATCAGTATTTCAACAAATGCAAGTGAATGTCCTATACCTACAATGAAATTTTTTTTGGTATTATCGTCTTTAATCTATTGTTATAAAATGTATATTAGTTATAAAAAAATTCATGAAAACTTATAATTTTAATTTTTTTAAATGAATTAAAAAATTATAATGAAACATAGTGGTCTAGTTTTCATGCATATTTAATTCCTTAAATCAAAGTTTAAAAAAGAAAATCAGCTCTTTGACTTGACTTTGTAAATAAATGACCTTTAAAGTGCCTTGTAAAAATGAAACTTTGATAATTCTTAAGAATTACAATGTAGAGTGGAAACTAAATTAGAAGACATAGTCATTTGCTTAAATGAGCATGGTTTCGTTCAAAATTCAAATTTTGTTATTTATAAAGTATAAAAATTTATTTATTAAAAAAATCTATAATAGATTTATTAAAATAAAATTTATATAAATGATTGATTTCTTCTATAATAGTACAAGTTTAAACAATTTTCAAATAAAATAGACTTCATGTATTTTATTGTATAAAGGTTGATAAATTTGTAATGAAATACAAATGAAATGTGTCTATGTGAATGATTATTCAGTGAATTTTTAGAAGCACTTGTAAGTTTAAGAATAAATCTTTATACAAAAGAAAGTTCATATTCAATTGTATGGTTTAGAACTTATTGATATTCCTGTAATTTGCCTTCTTATTTATTCTTTGCTAACTACATTCTTTTAATTTAAGGCATCGGTAAGAACACCTTTAAAATGCTTTGAAACTTATTAGAATAATCTTTAGAAAGGAAATACCACTTGATAAAAAAATATAATATAACAATGAAAGACATGAGGAAGTTTTGTAATGTGGGCACACGAGATATTTCCTTACTAAAATAACATATGAAATTAATTTTTGAACTCAATTTTCATTATTTCTTAGAAGAAAATATTTCATAGTACTTGAATTTCTTAGTACAACATTTGTGCTTTGGGGATTGAAATTTCTCTTTTCAATGACAAAGCTTTTAGCAATTTTGAATTTCCTATAATCTATTGGCTCTTTTATTAATATTTTAATGGAAATAAAATTCCTAGGAATTTCTTGTAAAATTTGGTGGAATAGATTTGTATGGAATTCCAAAGTGCGAAGTTGAAGTCAACCATGTCCTTGAAAAAAATGTGAACCACATTTGATTTGCATTGATTCATAAACGTGAACTTTAGAAGTTTTTTTTTTCACATATATAATTGTTGGATCTTGCACTAGACTTGTATTAATACAAATGTGTGGAAGAATTTCAAAAACTTTAACCATATAAATTGCAAGATTTTTGCATTTGAAGTGGAAAAAAAAAAAAAAATTTACACCATGCTTGTTTAGATTTAAGGCTTTGAATCTTCTTAGTTTAAAATTTTTGCACTACACATGATGAATTACAAAAAACTATGTAAAAAGATTGAGTTGAAATTCTAGGATTTTTTTTCCAAAAAAGACACATTTGATTTTCATTCTTTAAAAAAAATTTAGATAGAAGTAGGTCCAAGATTGAACAAAACCATGATTTATTTAATGTCTAATGCTTGATGCTTGTTTTGATCATCTTAGAGTTTATTCAAAGCTAAACAAAAAGTTCAAGTTGTGATAAGTCTTATCAATTTTTAATCATTGCACGTATACAAATTCATACTTAAGTAGACATATTAAGTTTCATATAAGAAAAACAAACACAAAAATACCACTATAGACTGAAAGATTATAATTTTATTGAAAATGTTTATAATTATGAAAGTTATTTTAATGCCAAAAGCAAATTGATGTTTTTAGGGTCAAAATTGCTTCCAAGTACTCAAACCCAAAGCAAAGATAAAATTTTCATTTATTTTTATCTATAAAAAATTGCAACCATAAGATCCTTTAGTTAACTTGTTAGAGTACACCCTTTTAGAATTTCAAAATAAAAAACCTTACTTATGGCAAGATAATGATGCTTGGGTTTCAAAAAGAAGTATTTTAACAATTTTCAAATGGTAAGGTTTCATCTTTCTAACTTTTCAAACAAAAATGTGCAAATCCTACAACTTACAAATCTCTATAATCTATTGAAGAAATAAGTTGGAAATACACACAAAAAAATTTGCCTAAAAAAGTTTCACCAAATTTTTTTTATATTCATGCTTGAAAAAAAGAAGTAAAAAGAAGTAGAGTATGATTTGAAATACTTTTTGTTATAATTTTAGTTAGGGAATTAAAAATTCCAACCCCAATAGATGTAATATTGGAATAAACAATCTAGATCCTCTAGTTTTATTTTTTTCAAAACATTAAAAGAAACTTGCATTTTAGGTGACAAGCCTTGATTTTTCTTGACGGATTTTAGTGGACATCCAATGCAACAAACCCATTTTTTATGTCAACATTGATATTACATTGGATGTTTTTATTGACAAAAAAATGGGTTTGTTGCATTGGACGTCCACTAAAATCCATCAAGATAAATTAAGGCTTGTCACCTAAAATGTAGATTATTTATAGTGAAAATATTGAAAATTGAGTTAAATAAAGGACTTCTAAATTCATTTTAGAATAGAGACTCATAATTGCCCACAAACTAAAACTCCTCATAACTTTCATCTTATTAATCAAAATGAAAAGATTCAAAGATTTCTATTTATGTAAATATAGAAAACCAATTTCCATATTTTATTTCTTAAAAAATGATTTTTTTAACTGTTTGGTTTACATATTGTGCAATAACTTCTTAACCATGTAGTCAAAAAATATGAAATTATTGTGCGTTAAAGCTATTTCTCGACTAGATGTGTGAATTTCAAATAAGTAAAATAAAAATTTTGTGTGTAGTGAGCTACCCCAACTCACTATATTTCCAAAAAAATGTTGTTGGTCCTTTGGTGGTTAAGTCTTTCGATCTTCTTTTTACATGTCAAATAAAAAATTATGGTTATGAAAAAATATGAGGTTAAAACATGTAACATGCATGACTCAATCAATTTACAACTCTTTAGAATCTACTCTACCTATGCTTTAAATGAATTTTCAATGTAATTTTTTGTACAAGATCCAATGTATATGAGGCTCATCTTTTAAGAGCACCAACACTAAAAATCAAGAGTAACCATAGACACCCTTTTATAAATCTTCAATAAAAAATATTAATTTTTTTTTTCATAATCAATTTTTTATATTTAGATTTAACTTTAAAGGGTAAGTAATAAGAAAAACACCCAAGATAGTACTTTGGTAAAATTTTATTTAGCTTCAAAATTAAATTGATACTAAAAGATAATGCCTAGTATGTTTAGGAATTTCATCATATTATAGTAAAGCTATTGATTCTTTGAATAATTTATTTTATGGGTGATTGCAAAAAACACTTATACTATTTTGTATCATATCCTGCAAGTTGATTGGTTTTTTAGCTACAAATTTTGTGCTTTGGCTCCAAATGACTTAAGATTTATTATAGGTAGATTTTTCATGAATATTATACAACTTTTCTATTTATTTTCTTGAAATTTTTGAAAATATCTTACCATGCAAAAATAGCCTTTAATTTTATATCACACTCACCAATTAGAGGGGAGAAACTATTTAGTACCCAAAAAATATATTTTGAGCTAAAATTTAGAAGAGATGATGTTCTAATAGACTTATAGCCATTTTCTAAAGTAAATCTGAAAATAGGTAATTTTATGTGGTACAAAAATCTACAAAGTGAGCTTCTTTTAGCTTGTATTTCAAAACATGTAAAATATAATTTTGGTGGTTCTTTTTGTAAATGGTCATCTCTACAAAGTTCTTACAAATTGATAATTTAAAAAAAAAATCTTCCTATTTTTAACTAATTAGAACATCAAAGTATTTATTTTATGAGGTTTGACATTTTTTAGTCCTCTACTTAGAAAGCCTTTCTATACTTTTCCTTAGTGATTACCTTCATCTTAAAGGTGTTAGTATGCATTGACCATATTTTTTAAATTTGTTTAAATTAATTTTTAAAATTTTAAAGTACTCAATATAAAAAGCACAAATACTGTGAAACACAACAAATCAACATGTGTTTCTTACAATCACCCTTATAACCATTTTAAACATACTTTATCTTCTAAATCCCAATGATGTGTTTTTAGTTTTATAAATAAAAAATATTGGAGAATAATCCAGAGTGAAATAAAAATAAAATATTAGACGTAGATAGTAAAAAAATAAAAATAAAAATAAAAATAAAAATTTGAAATAGAAATCTAATTATCAAAATATACTTACAATTGAAATATCACAACACATATTTAATATCTTTAGACAATTTTTAATATTTCCAATTACCTTTGTTTATAGTATTAATTTTTTCAAATGACCATTATAATAAAATTGTAAAATTATAGAATTTGAGATTTGAAAATCAATTGATATATTAGTTTTTTTTTGTCTTATTTAAAAAAAAAATTAGCGCTATTCATAAATCAATGGAATGAATCCTACACTAGTGAATAAACTCAAATCTATAATCAAATCATATAGTGGAATATGGAATAAAATATGTAGAAATTGAAAGATGTTTGAAATACATTCAAGTTCAAACTTGCACCTTTAAAGCCCACCTTTGGTTTCTATACATGTTTTTGTCTTTCAACCTACATGCCAAAAGAATAGATCTATTTTTTTCTTTAAACTCATGATAAGGCACTTCAAACTTAGTCAACTTAGTAATACAATCCTCCCCTTCAAATACATAGTTGGAGAGTTTTAGATGTACTTACTTTGTATTACTAAAGATTTAAAGGATTTAATGAATGAAGAGTTTTTTTTGCTACAAATATTTGTATTAAGATGATATATAGAAATATAAGTGTAAGTATTGCATCTTTGACTTTGTATTGAAAAATACAATTCTAGAATCCACCTTCAAATTTTCCTTGACTCTTTTAATAAGCTATTATTGACAAGGTATGCAAGTCCTCTAAATATTTTTTCTATAATTAGTAGCTTATTGTACTAAATTTGTCTTATTTTATGCTTTTGTTGACTAGGAGAATTGTAATTGGCTAGGAATTAGTCCAACAAGTTGCACAAGTGGAATAAACAAGGTTGCCTCCCTCAAAATCCTAATAAATTTTTTGGTACTAATGAAGTTTAGTCATAGATTAAGTAATAACTAATGGAGATGTCTAAAGTAATAATTTTATAAACCAATTATTTGAGAGTGATTCTTACTAGTAATATCTACAATGGTTCTCATAAATTCATATAAACTTCAAAAATTGCCATAATTGATTGAAAAATTAGATTTTGTCAGCAAATTTTCGACATGTTGAGGGATGAGTAACACCTTTGTATAAAATGATATTTCAAAACTTTTAGAATTCAAATTTATTGTTGAAAAAAATCCTTTGACCACAAGTAAAAAATATTCAAAACTTTTCAGTAAAAGGAATGAGAATTTGTTTTGAATTTTATAGTAAAAGTTTCACGAAGTAAAACTTTTTCTAATAGAAATACTATTGCCTAAAATAAGGCCCTAAAGAATTACATTTTTTATAATTCATTCCAAAAATACCAAAGAAAATAATGAAAAAATGAAAAATATATTCTATAAATATTTTACAAAATTTTCAAAATTTATAATTTTTTGGATATTTATGGATCAAATTATCAAAAACTTAAACATTTGGAGTAATTTCTTAGTTAGTATTATTTTATTCAATAAAAAATTAAATTCTTGAAATTCTTACGATAAAATTTTAAAAATAACTTTCATTACATTTACCAAAGAATTTTGAAAAAATCCTTTAATTAAAAGTCTTTTTCATTAATAAATGTAATTAAAAATTTTAAAAATTGAAATTTGATTTTATACACAAGTGTGCTACTTATACTACAATATGCTCAAATTTTCTTGAAAATCTCTCATTTTTAAATTAATTTTGGCAATTATTGTAAATATATGAATAATCTTGAAAGACACTATAGAATAAAAATACCCAAAATCATTGACTGAAATAATCCATCAATGAAGGCACTTTTAAAATATATATATTTTAATAGTTTGAAAATCATGAATTTAAAAATTAAACTAGAATTTTTGAATAATTCAAGTAATTATTATGAACTTTCAAAATAGAAGCTATCTAGACCACTAAAATCATCATATAGACTTGTTATATAATCGAATTTAGAAAATAAATAATCATCCAATCACAATTTAGTATAGGAATGGATTAATTGCACTTCATGGAACACTTTGAAAACAAGTCTACTTGTCAAAAATGGGTTGAAGGACTATTATAGATGTTTTTACCTTAGTTTAATTGTTGGAGCTTAACCCCTAAAGCATGAAGTATATCTTGGGTAGAAATTGTGAAAAATTGCCACTTTTTAGAATAATGAGAATTTGTTTTTTTTAAACTCAAAATATTCAACTACACAATTTTTTATTAGGCTACTATGAGAATATATAGGAAGAATTTTAGAAACTTTGATTATATGGATTGAAAGATTTTAACTTTTGAAGTTAAATGAAAAAATTATTTTTGAACCTTGCATGATAATGCCAACAAATTCTAACTCCTCCTAAAGTAAGATTTGTATACTATACGTGGGTATTTTTTTTATTCATTTGCATCTTGTATCATATGAATTCCATATTTGAAAATTTTCAAAATTAGAGGAGGAATTTTGCAAATGATGCTTGAAATTGTTTAGGCCACCTAAAAAATTCTAAGTTACATAACTTTTGATTTGGGCACCCTTTCAATTTGGACACTAATTTGCATGGAAAAAAAAAGTGTATTCCCACTAAAGAGGTTCATATTTACACCTTGTATTCATGTTAAATTAGAAACATCCGTTTCAAAATTGACTTTTTAAGAACCTACCTAGATTTTCAATTGTTTGTTCAACAAACAACTCTCTTCAAGGGGTTATAGAACTCCAATTAGAATGATAGGTCATTCAAAGCTATGTACAACACTATGAGTATAACGTGGGTAAATCCAACCAAAATCACACCTTCCTTAGAACCACCATCAGCACTTCATGTACTGTACATCTCCAAAATCAATATGTACCTTTGTTACAAAATACAATTTAAAAACCTCTATTATAAAAAAAACTAAACTTTGATCCTTCTTAACTTTTGCATACGGTATCCAAAAATTGCTCTTTTCAATCCGTAGGAACCTTCTTTCACTTGCCAATTTTAATTATGAAAATTTGACCAATCCAATAAAAATAATTAGGCACAGTAGCAAAAAGTGGCAGTTTGGGGGGTACCCACCTTATTCTGCGATCATAAGATGGACGTGATGAATTATGTGTCTTCGCTGGTTGACGCAAACAGTAGTTTTGTGCAACTACAGTAAGCTTTAGTCCCCTAAATAATTTAAATGAACAGGACTGGTGTCGAGTTGCTTGTTTTTTTGCATAACAATGAATATCACGACTCTTTGTAACCACAATAATGTGGCACAAATAGCCATACTCACTACTAGTAAGAGACTTGGTACGCCATCTTATTTACGTTTCCAATGTTCTCAATGAAAGTGAGGTCCATATGACTCTATATTAAGTCATGTGCGTGGCCTGCGACCAGGCTTGGACAAAATCCAAAGGCAAAACAACAAGGAATTCCTATTGTGAAATAGTCAAACATCATGTCTGAGCTAGATTTTCCCTTTTAAATTGTGTTCAAATATCAATCTTATATTTTTCTTTTATAAAATACTATGGACTATCGATCATTATGAAAAAATTTCACTTGGTTACATGAGAAATTGCTAGAGTAATAATTTTGTGACTATAAGTGAAAATGAATTTGTAAATATAGCAAAAATAGTACAATTAATTTGAAATTATTTCAAGAGGTACAATAGCAATGGAGATTAGTGTGTAAATTTCTTAGTTGGTTGTTTTATTTTTACACCCAAAACACCCCTAGCAATGGCCTTCAAGTCAAATTTCACTATTAAGTTAAATTTATTTTATTATATAATTGATAAATAGAATCTTGATGTTTCTTTCATGTCAATTAGTGTATTTTTTATAGACTCTAATTTTTCTTTTTTGAAATTTTGATGTAAAAATCAAATAATTGTAATATTTTAAAAGAAAAGATGGAAATAAAATTATATCATTTCTAATATATGTATGTTAGAATAATCTAGGATTTCTACTATAAATGAATGGAAAACATCATTTTATAATTAATGTTTTATAAATTTTTTTGAAAAGAATAAAATTCAAATGAAAAACCCACAATATGGCAAACTATAGATTCTGACACTTGGAGCTTGCAATTGCAATAATTCTTTCAATTTTTCAATTTTTAAGTAGGATCACTACAAGAAAAAAGAATGTTTTAAGTGAGTTTTTAAGTATAGTCCTAGACATGAGATTTTAAGTAATGACCTTTAAGTAAATTTTTAGCAAAAATTTACTAGAAATACATGTGTTTTAGGTAAAATTTTGCTAGAAATCTCCTTGAAGGTCATTACTTAAAATCTCATATCTAGGACTATACTTAAAAACTCACTTAAAACACCCCCTTTCTTTTGTAGTGGATAGAACTGAAATTTCTCAAGATTCATTTTCTTAGTTTAAAACACATACCAAAAATAGACATCTTGAAAATTAAAATTAAAATTGACTAAAGCACATTCACTTTTTAGATGTGCAGAGCTTAAAGGATTAAATCATGCACACAAGTGCGATTAGTAGTGTAAATATGTGAAAAATTCACATTCAAGTTCAATCAAGTTTTAATAGAATATGAATATCATTTATTTGGCTAGTTAAAGAATGTGAATTTTTTGGATTATATTCCTTAAATTTAAATATATATATTCAAGGATTAGTGAGGGAATAGTTACACAAAAGTTTGTATAGATGAGAGTTTTGTGAGAATTGTATTCTTTACTAAAGGCCTAAAAATAGTTCACTAAAAGAGATGACCCATTTTTTACCAAGGACCTATTCCCGTCATTTCAGCTACACTCTTTCTAATCAACAAGAAAAAGCAAGAGATTAATTATGGCACAACTTTCAATGCAGTCATATTGAATAATGATTGGTTGTAATCTTGGTTGATTTTGCAACCTCCCTATAGTTGAAAATAGGAAGACTTGTATGACAATAACAAATCAAACATAATCTTTAATTAAAAAACTTTATAGTAGTTAAATTTTGAAAAAATATGGAATCCTTCTAAACTCTATTTTTATACATAGGAAAAATTTTCATTTTAAAAAATAGTGCTCCAGATATGTAAAATTGCTTAAGTGGCAAGAAATAGGTTAGCTTCTTTATACGTAATTGTTTGAACTAAAATGAGGTAGAAACTTCTAAAACTTATATAGAAAATATGCAATTCCCAAAGCAATGCTTATGGAAAAAATAGAAGATTCATTTGTTTACGTAGACATGAAAATTCAAAATGAGCCCCTAAAGATATTTGCATGATTGTGAAGGTTATTTAAATCTAGGAATGAAACTACTACCTTATCCCTAATTCCAGCATATAGTTTAATTTTTAGAATTCCAAAAGCTTCTTCCATTTGAGTAATTTCACATTCATTTAAAAAAAATTCTTTTTCATTTAAAAGATTGAGTTTTCAACCAATTAAACAGTTATTCATATCCATCTTGTATTGATAAGGTATTTTTGGTAGTCTACTTTCAAATAATAGAAATTTGGGTTTATGAATACATTCAACATTTTTATTTTACAATTTTATGTATCAAAATAAACATTGACACAAGATTGGTGTTATTTTTGAGGGAATAATGCAACTTTTTTGTTTATTTTTTTGAATGAGTAGTGGAGGAGTGTTTCTTGGTTATAATTGTTTTCAACAATGTGAACATGTGAGCCCAAAGTTGTGAGTGTGTGAGCTTTGAATCTAGTTGTACCTACAACCATTTAAAGGTTAGTGTTTATAAAATATGTACATATAATGCATATAAATAGTATAACACAGAAAGAGTTTATAATAGAGGTACATTATAATGTGGAAATAGTCTATAATATGGATACACTGTACACAAGGAAAGAGTCTAGAACAAAGGTACACTATACACAAAGAAAAAGTCTATAACAAAGGTACACTATAATATAAAAAGAGTCTATAACATAGATACACTATACACATGGAAAGAGTCTATAACATAGGTACACTATATACATGGAAAGAGTCTATAACAAAAGTACACTATACACAAAGAAAAAGTCTATAACAAAGGTACACTATAATATAAAAAGAGTCTATAACATAGATACACTATACACATAGAAAGAGTCTATAACATAGGTACACTATACACATGGAAAGAGTCTACAACATAGGTACACTATAATATAGCATGAGTCTATAATATAGATACACTACATACAAGAAAAGAGTCTATAATATGGACACACTACATACAAGGAAAGAATCTATAATGTGGAAAGAGTCTATAATATAGATACACTGCATACAAGGAAAAAGTCTATAACGTGGAAAGAGTTTATAACATGAATATACTATACACGAGGAAAGAGTTTATAATATGGGTATTTATAATAGACATCTATAATTATAGAAAATATTTATAATATAGACTCCTATGCTCATGGACTCATAGATTTTAATACTCATATGTTTACCCTCCCACATAAACTTGACTCTTATGTTTTTCTAACATCCTAACATTACTAAAAAACATGAGACATACAAATATTTACTCCATCCACACATACACACACATATATATTCATCATCCATATTTGTATTCATATTCATTTTCATCTTTGAATATGTCTCTAAAATTATTGAAATTATTATTATTTTTCAATGCTTTTGGGAGGTGGGGTGGCTAATTGAAATGGGTGGCCTGCCTGTTTTGAGTTGGTGGGTACAGTGTGAAATGTATGCCATTCATCGCTCATGAAACCATGACAATTTCATTTTTAAGTTCGTGTCCGTTCACAAGTTTTGGATTCTCCCTTTGTCTCAACTTAGATATAAATAATTTATGACCGTGCCACACACTATAAGTTAATGGTAGTAGTCCCCAGGGTGTTGACAAAATGGCCTGAGTGAGTGATCCTTCTCTTTTTAGGCTTGCTTTGCCCATAACTTATGATGTTCACAAAAAGCGCGTCACTGGAAGCATCAATGATCGTGTGCGCAATTACATTTGCAATAATTTTGTACCTGCCCTTGCTCAGATATTGCTGTTGGAGTTGCCTTTGGGAATGGGACACTTCAAGGGCTCTTGGAAATAGGAAGAAGTAAGAAATTAAACTCAGATATTAAGCTCAAAAAATATCTGAAACACTATGGTAGAACCACCCATTGTTTACCATGGATCCATTCCCAACCTGTAGGTCTGAAAATAGTTGCAACTAAGGCTGGAACAAATTCCCAACCAAAATGTAGAATGTGCTTTTCTTCCTTTTTCAAGTTGGGACAAATTCAAGTCATGGAAATGTACATTGCCCTATACTGCTTTAGATTATATGCAGAATCCCTGAAGTGGTGGAGAATGGGCAGTTCTACCATAGTGTAAACTACCCAGTTACAGACGAAATGGGAGCAAGCTCATTGTGAGCCAAATTGTAATGGAATGGTAGTGTACATTTCAAAACTTAAATGTACACCACTATTACAATCTAGCCCACAATGGGCTTGCTTCCATTCTGCCTGTAATGGGGTAGTTTACATTAGTGTTCCAAATATTTTTTGAGTTTATTTTATCAATTGTTTTCCACTAATTTTCATATTGAATTACTTTCATTGTTTTTCAAGCATGGATCCCTTTTCTTCCTCTATTATTTACTCCAAGTAGAAATTTTGTAGAATTTTTCACTTATTTTTCTCTGATATTTCCAAATTGCAACCATTTTTTTTTGGCCCAAATTCCACCAGCTAACAATGAACTAAGTTAATGGAGCAATTCTCATGGAACATTGGTGAGGACCATCTCCGGTAAGTCTCTGCAAGGAAGAAATTCCTGGAGTCAGAAGGTCCGTAGTAATGTACTCTGTATTGAATTCCTTTCCATTTATTATGATGTATACAGGTAGCCTTTAGGGGTGGGCTGATGGTAAGAATTGACTGAGCAAATTAATTTTCACAAGGTTCACTGTCATAAAATGTCTTAGGCAGTCTGCTTCTAAAAGCGACCTTTTAAGAGCAGATTGCCTTGGGGGGAAGCTAAACTCCTTGGGAAAAAAATTCAGTAAAATTCAGTAGGAAGAAAAAATGGAATTGGCATCCAAGGTAGGAGGTCCATAATTTGACCATTTCAGAACCGAAACTGAATTTTGGGGAGGTGAAACTTCTTGAAATATTTCAAAATAAGTTCTCCTTGAACGACAAACAGAATTGGTATCTAACTCAAGTCATTTCATATTTTTTGGAGCTTTGTAGAATTAGTTATAAAATTTTGAAGTTGAAATGGCATAGGGCTCTAAAATCACCCACTTCTTATAATGTACATTGTTTGTACATTGTTGAAGGCTATGAAAAAGCAACATGTATAAATAGTGCACATTTGAGAAGGTGGGTGATTTTAGAGCCTATGCACTTTTAGAAACTCTTATCTTATCCTAAGTTGTTTCGTAGTTGGTTTTTGGACCTTGGCAAAATTAGTTACAAATTTTTGAAGTTGAAACCCAAGTAGTCACTGCTTAAAAAGCAACCACCTCCTGAAATGCACACTGTTGATACATTGAAGAACAAAATATGTACCTTTGTGCTAGTGGTTACTTTTAAAGCATGGACGCTTTTAGAAAAAAATTCTTGGTAAAAACGAGCATCAGTCTTCATTCTTTTTATTTAGATCAGGGTTGAAGCCAAAAAAAATGACAGTGAGAGCTTTAAGGTAGCAGGTCCATCAAGCGATCATCTAAGCATTGAAACTGAATTGGGGGGAGGTAAAACATCTTGAAATATTTTTCAGTAAATTTTCCTTAAAAGACAAGAAGAAATGGCATGTGGTCGAAGTTGTTTCATATTTTTTGGAGCTTTGTGGAATTAGTTATGAAATTTTGAAGCTGAAGTGGCATAGAGCTGTAAAAGCGACCACCCCCTAGAATGTACACCATTTGTACATTTCGGTACATTGAAAATATCAAAATGTACCTCTGGCATGTTCAGTTCAAAATGCCCGCTCGCAGTTCAAGCCTCCTAACTTAGGTGTAATGTTACATCACTTTGAAAACGCTATTTGTCGTATTAAATGGTTGGTTTGACTGAAGGTTTACTTCCTTTTGGACAGAGATAGCTACAAACCTTGTCATTATTTCTTGAGATTTCTGTATTCAGAGGTGGTCACAATTTAAACCCTAAAAGATCAAGGCTATTTTTCAAGAGAAATTGTCAAAAACTGCCATTTTTTGGTGCATTGGTTAGGATTGAAAATAAAAACAATTTTTTTAAACTTCAACCATACAAAAGTATGATAGACCATTATGGCAAAATGTGGGGAAAAAATTCATTTCATTTGACTATATGGATTGAAAAATCATAATAATGTTTGAAGTGAGAGAAAAAATTCTCTTTCCTTCAAAATATGGTTAGCAAGCTTCAAGTCCTTTGGGAGTAAATTTTTTATTCTACGCAAAATTGAAACTTTGCACTATTGAATACTGCGTCTTGTAAATTACACATATCTAGAGTTTGACAAGCAAATAAGAGGTCTATCTTACTCTAGATTACCTTGCAATACATGGAGGTCAAATGAACTAGCTATATGCTAATTATTTTTTTTTATGATTTCTTATGCAATGTGGAAATTTTTGAAATTTTTAATCCAAATGGTAACAACTTAGAGACAAATATTTGGAATACATTGAAAAGTTTCAAGAATTTTGAGAGCATTGATTATTTTCACGATAGTAGCACTTGTAGTTAATATAAAGTATATTTTTTTAAACTTCCCCAATAAAGTTAGTAGAGTTTTGACTCTTTTTGAAATAAGATTTTTGTACTAAAAAAAGTTTTTGTGAAAATTGAACACTATATCATGTTAGCTATATATGTGACAAATAAAAGAAGTAGATAAAAAAAATAGTTTGGAGTGCATGTATTTTTTGAGCAAAATATAAAATTTGATCAAAGTCATTCGATTGGAATTTTTTAAATCATGCAAAGGAGATGGATGATCCCATCTTGTGTCGAATTTTTATCAACATTTGTTCAAAATTGACTTCATTAGAAGAGTTTTGGGGGGTCTAGAAGCTTGTTTTGGGCATGTTCCCTTGCAGTGAGGGAATAGTCCGTTGTTAGAATTTTTTTTTCATAAAAAAAATAAATTTAGTCTCCAAATGAAAAAAAAAATTGGTCAATGACATGGGCAGGGTTTCGGCCACATCAAACCGCTGCGCTGAACCTGTTTTTTGTGTTTACAAGCTCTAATAACTCGTAGGCATCCTAAGGCCCCAAAAATCTTCTAATGTGTGTGAAACTTTGCAAGATTTAATGTATATGTTGAATGATCACTTGGTCCTTCAGGGGTTAATTGGATACATCAAGGATTCAAAGCCTTTAGCTAATGAATAGATGAGCCAAGAGCTTGTTACAATTGTCAAATGTTTTGCAGAACTATCCCACCAAAATTTTTGCCAGAAATGTACAACTTTTGTATATGAGAGCTTAGGGTCAATGTTGGATATCCCTATTTATGGCACTTTGAAATTTTAAAGTTTAATCATACAAAGTCCAAAAAAGCATTATTGAAGAATTTAAAATCCCCTCAAAATTATGCCTATAAGATACAATAAATTAGAGCTTTTAGTACTTAATAATAGAACCTATGCTAAAATCCTTATTTGGATGATTTTATCAAGCAATGACCTTATAAAAAAATTGGATTGGATAGAGTTTGTAATTGTTTTAAGAAACAAATAGAAAATTCCATCTTTATATGAAGTTTCACCTTTTTTCCAGTGGCACCAAATTCAAGTCATTTAAAGCTCGAGCACATTGAGAAATGAAGAAATTTCATTTAAAAAAATTACAATCATGTGTGGAGTTAAAGAGAGCCCTTTTAGACTCCAAATGAATAAAAATGGAAAGCTATCAATGTTTTTGTTTTGATCTCCTATAATGTATCTTTTTTACTTAAAAATGAGATGACTAACATACATGGGAAAATTTCTCCCATTAGCCATTCTATTGCAACAACAAAAAATTGTAGATCTAATAAGTCTGAATAACCATAGGGACAAACAATATAACACTATTACCCAAAGTGGAAGGAGGTTTGATGTTTGCTCCCCTAGTGTTGCAACTTTTTAATCAACCAATGACACTAGCATTGCAATTTCCAATGACTCTTTACACATTACATTAAATTCACTCCCCAAGGATCGAGAGAGAAATTACCCCAGTCCCCAAGGAAAAAACATGCTTTTGGCTACTAAACAATATTACAAGGAATCAATCATCATACCTTCTGTAGCGACAAAAATCCAAGTGAGACTAGTGTTGCAACTTCCTAGTCCATCTGAATGAATGATTCTTTGCACATCACACAAAATTCACTCCTAGGAATCCAAGGAGAGATTATCCCAATCTCCAAGGAGAAGAGACATGCCGATTTCCGTATAGAGTCTAGTAAACAATGCTACAAATAATCAAAACCATCGTACCTTCCGTGGCAACAAAACAATGCTACAAAATAATCGAAATCATTGTACCTTCCGTGGTGCAACCACAAAATTGAAACAAGATTGGCTGTTAGCAATGTAGTTAGGTTACCTAAGTACTAGTTCCTGGCTGTGTTTTAATTAATTAGTACATGCGGGTTTTTTTGGCATTTCAAATTTGTAACCACTGAGAACCCATCATCGTTCACGCCCGTAGTAGCAGATTGGACAAAGTACAAGTTCTAGAAGAAAAAAAAAACTCGTGGGCAAGGGTGCTGCTTAAACTGAAGTTAGTGGAACCAGGTCGACCACATCGCACCGGATCCAGTAGCTTGACTCAGCCACCGCACACCCTGCCAACATATCTGTCCATGTACGAGTGTCAGTAAGTTTGCAACAGCCGAAGATCTGGATGCATGATGGAAAAAACAAATATGGTACAGTACCGTCAGTACTACCAAAAAAACCAACAAAAGGCAATAAAAAAAATTCGTCACCTGGGCTTGACCAGACTCTCTCATAGTCAGCTTTTGGTTGTGATGAAAAAATGGTATTGGTATTTGTTTTTTCAAAAAAAAACGAAAATGGGGGGGAGAAAGTACCAAGCATGAATTTGCCAAATCTAGGTTAATGAATGATTAGATCATTAGCGCATTGATTCAAATTTGCACTTGATCAAACATTTAAATTTTTTTTTTTTTTTTGAGATAACTCGTTGTACAATCTAATGACTTGCAATCTATTGATGGGCCAGGAAAGTGCAGAGCAGTGAGTCCCTCCAAATTTTAAGTTTAAGTTTACTGTCATTCATTGACCCTTGTTGAAGGTTTTATTGTCAGTAACTTAATGCAAATGCAGAATCAGTGCGTTAAGTTTGTAAGGGAAGGACGACACCAGGGTCTAAAAGTGTCCTTCGGATGATTAGGTAGTTAAACAGCCTTTTTTCATATTAAAGGAGGGATGACAGACAGACTTTGGTTTCATTCACTTTTTGTAATGGGAAACTTTATTACAGTTATACTTCATTAGAAAATTAAATGAAGTTCAAATCATATAAGTTGTTTTATTGATTGATACAAGCATACAAGGTACTGTATCAGTCAAGCAACCGTTTAGGAGTTGATTGCTTTTTTTTTTTTTTGTGTGTGTGTGTGTGGGGGAACTAAACTCCTTGGAACAATTTTCAGTAAATTTTGCAGGAAAAAAAACAATGGAATTGGCATCTAGCCCAAGTCGTTTCATATTTTTGGGGCCTTCAAGGAATTAGTTATAAATATTTGAAGTTGAAATGCAGTGGTCACTAAAAGCAACCACCTCCTCAAATGCACATTGTTGGTACATTGAAGAAAGCAAAATGCACCTATACATCATAATCACTTTTAGAGCATGGATGCTTTTAAAGCAAACTACTATAATGCAGTATATTTTAGTATTATGAGCTTTCTCTCTCCCTTACAACTTCATTTTGGCATTTGAAATGATTTTTTTGTCTATTTTGAGTAAATTTTTTTTTAAAATCAAGCTTCTTAATGTGCAATTTCTACTTCCCTTGAAAAATTTCAAAATTTTTCTAAAAATGAGCATTTTATAGAAGTTTCTTAATATTTGTGTACCCATTATTATCACTAATAGCAATTGAATATACTTACTATTATTAAATATGATTTCTTTTTATTAGATATCAAAGTCAAATTAAAGAAAATATTGATATCCTTTAGCTTGCTCACTTTGGACTTGGTACAAATATGTTATGAATTTCTAGAGTATTGTCTATAGGTGTATCAAAAAATGACCTTGGGCTATCATAGGTTTTCATAAGCTCTCATATTTTCATTATGTGCATCTTGTGTAATTAACATCTAGTTCCTAGTATTGCTTTGGGGTTCAAATTTAGGTGTTTCTTTTTGAGTAGTGATGAACATGGGTGGATGGATTTTAGACAAAAATGTAGTTTGTAGTCTATGATTAGTAAGTTTGTAATTACAACAATTTTTCTTAATTTCAAAATTTATAATATGGAATCTCTAGAAACTATTTTTAGGTAGGGTGAACTATTTTTTAAGGAAATTGCATTGATAACGATGATTGTATGCTAGTGATGTTTATTTTTTAGTCAAAAAAATATGCTAAATGCATACAAGACCAAGTAAAGTTTAAGAGTTTTGTTCAAATATTATCTTTAAAATTTAGAAGTTAGAGGTCAAAGTTTAATTGGTAGATTGATCAAATATGTGCAATAATTGAATTAGCCTAGTATTTTATATTGACAAGGAATACATGGTCATTGTCTAAAATAATTGTGTTTTACAAACAAAGCAACATGGCCAAACAATCTCATGTCTTCCTTCAATTGCTAACAAAGATCTAATAAAAGTCGTGACAATTTAGAAACCAAGTTCAAAAATGCATATTCAAATGATAGTGGATATAGTTCCCTTTTTAATAAAACATTCATATGTATGATATACAAATTTGCACATTCATCATAGTATTAGAATCCTCTTTCATTTGCCAAAATAAGAAAGAATATGATATATACAATGACCATGTCAATGTAAAATTGTAGCTTTGGAATAATGGAAAACTTTTGTAGATTAGGAAGTACATAGGATGCCTTCACACAATTGCTCGTTGGGATAGCACATACATGTTGCTTGATTTGTAAGTGGTTCGTCTATGACTCCTAAAAGGAAGATGAATCCCAAGATACACGTGTCTTTAAGTTGTGGGCCTCTGCTTGATTTTTTCCATTCCACATGTAGCTTTATCTTTGGTGTGAAAGTAGTGTATCTAAAGTCAAAAACTTCATCCACTAAATTAAACTATCTCCTATGATGATGCATCCAAGTTTAGGTTGCAATTGACGCACCCCCCTCTTTGTAAAAATCAAGAGCCATTGATCTCATAAACAAAAATCCCCCCCTTTTAATAATGTTAATCTTGAAAAATAATTAATTTGGATATGGATACGAACATATAAGATAGATATGGAATATATAGTACTATCTTCTCAAAAGATGGCTCCCCCTTGGTTTGCATTAGTTTCCCCCTTCCTCTCTCCAAAAATTTACAGGCCAGTGATTTAAAAAAGAAATGCTTAACCTCGAAATTGTTGTTGCTGTTGATTTTTCAAAAAATCACAAGTTGTTGATCTTGTGAGATTTAATCTAAGTTGTCCAAATATGAAAATATGAAATGAATACCGGGTACATATATGGGATTGGATACATATACGGAATGAATACAAAATATGGATACTAGATACAAACATAGTATTGAATATGGTTATGGGATGAATATTGAATATAGGCATTGGATACAAGTTCAATATCAAATATAGATACGAGAGGAATTATCCCATATTGATTGTTACTATATTGGTTTTTGAAAATTACAAGAGGGTGGAGGGGGAGGAAGGGGGAGGGGGGTGCAAATGAAAATTTTAAAATCTTTAAAATCCAAAAATGTGAGACACTTTTGGGTGGATAGTGAGTACTATGAGTTACTATCCACCCAAAAGATGGTACTATCTATACAACATGTGAAATATGCATGAAATACATATGGAATATGTATGAGATGTATACATACATATATATACATATACACACACACACACACACATATATATATATTGTCAAGTATTGTTTGCATGTGAAGCACATGTCACAAAAATATAAGTATGGGGTTTTGGGGGGGATATACCACAAGTACCCATGTCAAAATTTTAGCCAATGGCAAAGTGACATGAGTACCCCCTTTCACATTTTTTGAAAAAGTTGAATACCATTTCACTACAAGAAAATGAGGGTATAAACGACTTGTCCACAATGAGCCTACTCCCCATGTTTTTTTTTTCTTTCTCAAATTACCAAAGAAAAAAAATGAAGAAGCTAGAGTCCTCGTCAATTGACCACTTGCCATGTTTTTTTTCTTTCTCAAATTATTGAAGCAAAAAAAAAGAAAAAGTGAAGAAAACTAGAGTCCCCCCCGCCTGCCCAATCGGTTTCTACGTTTATAATTCCGGTTCTATTACTTCATGATGTTCAGAAGCGTGACTGCAGGAGATCCGTACCAATTGGAAGAAAAAAAAACGACCCCACCCGGCCAGGAGCCTCCGAGAGCCTGCAAAAGCAGCCTGAATTCGAAGACAAAATATGCACTCTGGTAGAGGTAGTGCCGGCTGTCCCCCGCAACATATTTTAGCATACACTTCCCACGATCACGCCCGCAAGCAGCAGACATGATTAGTGGCTGTCCTGCAGCTTTTGCCAACTAACAAAATGCTACTTTGTCGTCGAGGACATCAGAAATGTCAGTCGGATGGAAGTTAAGTTAAAAAGTGCGACTTCATGCTTCAAACATGCTGTTCAATCAAAATAAATAAAATAAAATAAAATCTAAAAGTATCACAATAAGTAAATTATGCACAAATCGCATCTGAAACTGATGACACTTGGAATGATGATGTCCCTACCTGCAGGATTTGGTTCGTAGGAGTGGTGTGATGAGTTTTCTTAGTTTGTTGGTTTCAAATGAATTGATAGTTATTTGATCTGCTCTTAACTTTAACCTCTAAAGTTTCATGACTATGTTTTCACCAACAACATTTAAAAATTTCCATTTTTAATATAAGTTCCAGATTTTTTTTTTAAAATAATCTTTTTTAACACAAGTAATCGTAAGATCTTGTAGTATGCTGACTTAAAAACATATGATAAAAACTTCAAAAATTTGCATGTGTGAATTGCAAGACAAAAATAATCAAATTTAGTGAAATCATTTTTTTGGCCTTGCAAAAAAATGGTAGCTGCACTTTATAAGCTCACTTTTCTATGAAAAATTGTCCAAAATCATGGTGGTGCTTCTCTGGATTCATTTTCCTAAATAAGTTGGCTGCATGCTTGAAAATTTTCACATTATTTGGAATTGTACAACATATAGGAAAAAAATAGCAAGTAGAAAGAAGTAGAGAATAATTCAAAATAAAAAATTGTTAAGAATTTTGTTATGGAATTGAAAAATGCCAATTTCAATGGTTGCAATGTCATAATAAACAATCTACACCCTATGATTTTATTTTTTTTCAAAAAATATTGAAAATTGAGTCAAATAAAGGACTTCAAAGTTCATTTTAAAGTAGTGAATCTATAGCTGCTCACAAATAAAAACTCCTTGTAATTTTCATTTCGTTGATTAAAATTGAATGATTTAAAGCTTTCCATGTATACATAAATCTTAAAAACCAATTTCAAATTTTTATTTTTGAAAAAATTGATTTTTTCTGATTTGCCTAGATTGCCCATTTACAAAAAGTAACATACTAGGCCGTAGCTTTTGACTTATATTTTCAAATGTCATGAAATTTAGTGCATATGAAAGATATTCCTTGTCCACACCTTCTATTAAAATTTCAACCTAAAATATGCAAATCGTCATTCATACCAAATTACTCAAAATTGCCATCTTGCCAAAAAATGCATGTTAGTCTTTTAGGAGTTAACCTTATTGGAGAGTTGAACCCCTATAGATTCTTGCCTACATTGTACACATTTTGAACATAAGAGACTACATTCAATTTTGAATATACTTGTAATGGGTATGTTAAAATTTATAATTTCAACAATAACGAAGAGTGCAAGAAATAAACATATGATATGTAGTGCATATTTTACAAAATTCAACTTTTTATTGAGAAAAGTTAAATGGAAATCATCTTCAAATTTGCATTGGTTTGTAAAAATTGTATTTAGATTTCTCTTTGATCATTGGTTTAGTGCTTCATGCATACCATGTAAAAGTAGAATGTGATATAATTTGTTCAATATTACAAAACTAGATATAATTCTATGAGACATTTTATAACATTTTTCGTCCAAATGTTGGGAATTCCCATTTTAAGCTATAAAATTCAGTCTATGATTATGTTTATATCAAAATATCCTTGTTGTTAAAAGAAGGTTGTATATTATGATCTTCCATTAAATAAACTTTAAACCAACCAAAAAATATAGATATGAACATTCTTGTTAAGGACTTGACATTTTAGTGAGTTTACAAAAATTGGATTCAACAACGTTGTGGGTCTAAAAGACATGAAATGTTATCTTCATTATATTTAGTCTTTTTGTAGTACTTATTCTACATTGTGTTCAAATTTGCATTCAACTTGTATCATCTAAATTATGCACAACTCCGTGCAATTCAAATCACACTAAAATATCTTCTTCTACAATTGAGTTATACATCCCTCCCTTGTGAGTCAAAGTTGCAAAAACTTTTTGAGGGATCAAAAAGTATTTTAGCACCACTTTTCCACAATACATTTCATGACATTGAGGGAAAAGGCCCCCAAACTTAAAAATCCTAAAATTCCTCAAACTCCCAGTCAGTAAATTCATTTTTAGTTGAATCTATTTCCAGCAAACTTGCTCTAATGTTGGGGGAGCTACTGTGACTCCCCCAATTGAGGAGATTAACTCATATTGTATATGTTAACCCCTAATGCACGTTCGAACCTGACAAACGGAGACCATGCAAACAGGACACTGTGAAGAAACCCTGATGCAGTAGACCACATTCAGGTTCCTACCTGTATTACCTGCATTAGGGGCTAATTAACTGTAGTCCATGATCACAGCGTGAACTAGTGCATAATAATGTCTTAAAATACCAAGGGTTAAGACAAATATCATGTAGCAGGTGATCAAAACTAAGCAGGCAAAAACACTCTGAGCATTGCAGCTAGCTACCAAACAGGAGATCTTGGTTCTTATACTAGAGTGGAAGTTATGGAAGAGTCTATGGATCCTAATGAGTGCTCGTGCACAAGCTGCAGGTTCTTGCTCCCTGCTCAACTTGTCGTCTTGGTTGCCCTTTGCTTGCCCAGTTCTGATAATGGAAATGGGTTGACATTGTTGATGCAAAGTTCTCTTGGGTCCTTGGCTGTCCAAAAGACTATCTGAAACGTCATGATGAGCTCGAGACAGAAGGGTCATGGCACAGGACTGCGCAGCTGACACAGGAGCCAGATTGCAGTGTGTTGTGTGCCCTATATCATCAATTCCACAAGTTATGACAGACTGACTATTGAAGCAACTTCTGTGGAAACTTGGATTGGAAAGTCAGGATTCACTGCCAAGAGTAGGACAAGTGCAAGGAAAGAAGAAGCCAAGAACTGGTCTCTATGCACAATTCGACATCTGGCAACCCACAAGACTGTACATGAAACAACCCAGATTTTATTTACTTTCGATGAACTCATTGTACTCAGTGTGGGCATGATGCCAGCCCATGCACCCCCCTCAGGCAGCACTTACAGGTATATAATGTTGCAAGGCCAACATGATGAGTTGAAGAATCTATGCAAGCTTCCAGAGCCTGCTGCAATACAAAACTTGGGAGTTGAAAAAGATTTCATATCGCTTGATACATATGGGTCTTATTTATGCATCTCTGCATGTTCCACGTGATGATATTAGAAAGAAAGACAGTGGAACACCCATAGCATGTGCAAACCTTGATGTACTATGCATATGCCAGCCTCGCACAATCTTATTATTATACTGATGAAATAGTCCTTGAAATGTGTGACTCCAGGAGGCATCCTTATATTAATCTTCACAGATCATTTTGAATCTTCATGGCAAATATTAAGAATACAATGTTGATCAGCAATATAACTTGCTCCAATTGCCAACCATGTCTATAAAGTACAGCTCAAAAGCAAAAAGGTTTATTAAATGTATTTTGCACCACCATGTCAACCACCAGTGACAAGGCCAAACAGGAAAAAACATCAAATTCATTCTCGTAATTCCACAATTTCCAACTAAATGTGAATAAGAAACAGGAAAGGCACTGTCCTATCAGTTGAAAACAGTTCGGAAGAAAAATTACTACAACTTTGATTTTGATGTTGGTGACAACTTGGATTGCAGCTCCTCTGCAACAGCGTCGATGAACTCTTCGGTGTTCACATAAGCCTTTCTACTGACCCTGCAGTCAAGTGCAAAAACAGTCAGAAACTTGCAAATAACTCAAGTAACTCAAATGCATGACGGAGACCAGCACTTCGCTCAAAGGGAAGGAAAAACCGATTTCATGGAGCCGAGCCGCAGAGGGTATGGAGGAGACTTTCGATCCACTGCCTACGCTGGACTCTCTCGTCATCTCGTCATTACTTCCTCAGAAAACTTACTTGGGACCATGGGTCAAAATTGCAAGATCTTTGGTCATCGTTCCACCCTCCACAACACCAATACAAGCGGCTTCCAGCTTCTCAGCAAACTCTTGAAGCTTCGCATTGCCATCCAACAAACCTCTGAAGAAAACACGCGCGAACACTTAGAAGGCGGTGCACTTGGCACCATCAAGATTCGGATCGAAGCATCTGAACGAATACTGACCACGCCGAGAACATATGCAAGCCATTTCCATAGACGAGCAGGAACTGCTATGATGTGATCACATGGAACTCGCAGAGATGAAGGCTGCTTCAACTCAGATAGAAATAAGCTACGCCCAATATGCAGCTCACAGCCTACAATAGGCAAGTCAAAAATCATACCTGTGGCCCAGCCCACGACTCCAAGCGAAAATAGAAGCAATACTGTTCGTGCTGGTTTCACCACCCTTCTCGTGCACTCGGAAGTGCCTGGTCACAGTCCCATGAGCAGCTTCGGCTTCAATGGTTTTGCCATCTGGACAAATCTGAAGACAATCACAACAATTGCTGCACAATAAGGAATTGCAACTTCGGAGTGGCGAGGCAGGAGGAGTTGGACAAAATCTACGTGGTCACGACCATCGCAGACCCAGAGTGAAACCCAAATAGCAAGAGCTGCAAGGGCACGGTGGACGCAGACACTGCACAGTTGAAAGCTCTAGATATATTTTGAAATGTAAAAATTCTGGCACGCGGCTGCAGCAGCCATGCAAGACGTACCAGCACAGAAGTCATGAGGCCAAGCGATCCAAAACCTGCACACAACAAGAATAGAAATGGTTCGGGATTGAGATCTTCGGAACTGAAAAATGCAACATATCAAACCGACTCTTTGTGCCACGAAAGAAGGTCTCAAGAAACAAGCAGGATACGGGAACATCTGGAAGCGAAAGACATTGAAGTCTCATGAAAAAAGAAACTAAGGGGGGTCGGACCGAGGTACCTTGAGCAAGCATGTCACTTTGGACATCCCCATCGTAGTTCTTACAGGCCCAGACGTATTCACCCTCACTCTTGAGGGCATATGCCACCATGTCATCGATGAGCCGGTGCTCATACCTGTGATAATCAAGGTCCTCGACTCAGAATCAGAAGGGACGAATTCACAACACATACACCGGCAAGTGGAGATCCAAAAAACCCTGAGGCGGATGAGAATCCAACAGGAGGAGGGCAATGAACCGCTCTGCATACAAGGAAGATCTCAAGGCGGTAGACAAGTACCAGATTCCAGCGTCTTTGAACTTGGCCTCCCATCCCTCATTTTGGTATACTTCCAGAAAGATATCCTTGAACCTGAACCAAATGCGCACCAGGCTAATACGCTCACGATGTGGACGAGCATATCACAATTCAACGTGGTGAAGAAATTTGTAAAAGGGCTAGCAAGTTTAGATACCGCCAGGACTATCCGAGTATCATCGCATTAGTGAATATAAATAAAAAACAAACAAACTCGCGCACCAACAGACGGCTGGCATAACTTACTTTCCTATCCAAGCAGCAACTCAAACACTGCTTCATCAGACAAAGGCACCACTACCAAAAATGAACCCATTACCTGCCATCGTACTTCTTCAAAATAGTGTTCTTTGTGCTCAAGTATAAGGGCCATTTCTTTTGCAGCGCCATAGTGAAAGATGACTTCGCAAATCCCCGGATAGACTGCATACGATCACCCACATCAGATCGCTCAAGAAAAACTACATGAAGGTCGGACAGCGACATCATCACTCGCATACATCATGAAATAGATTGAGATAAACCCCAATTATCTACCATTTGCAGCTTTCAGTACACAGATCCCTAGGAGAAAACACACCTCATCGGTGTTATACATAGAAAGGGCAACTCCACCAGCACCGTCATAGTGGTAGACATCCAAGTCCACAATCTCTCCACCATTGTCGGGTTCTGGAAACTCAAAAAGAAATCAATAGTTTCGGGATCAAAGACTTCACGAATTCAAGGTCAATAATAAGTTCTTCACCACTAGCAAAGCAACAAAACGTTTTGCACCTAGGCCTGCAGATTACTCGAATAAAAACCTTCAGAACACAAAATAGGTAAAACGGATTGAATTCAAAATAGGTGGAACAACGAAACTCGATTCTCCAGCTGGACTTGACAGCGAGGTGGGAATAAGGAAAAACGAATAGAGAGAGAGAGAGCGACAGAGGCTTACCAAAAACCATCTTCAGCTTGCCCGGCCCTTTGAACACAGCGTCGGTGGCCTTGTACTGGTCGCCAAAGGCATGCCTGCCGATGCAAATGGGCTTCGTCCAGCCTGCAAACCATCTTCTATAAGGGCGCCGACAGATACAAACATCTCTCAGCAAAAAAAGCAAACCCATCAGTCTCCATGTACGAAGCAGAAAGAGCACCACAGGGGTTTCATTGCATACCAGGGACAAGGCGGGGAACGTTCTTGCACAAAATCGGCTCACGAAACACAGTCCCTGCCATTTGAAAAGTAGCACTTCAAGACAATCACGATATAGAACTTCAACATGAAATGAGACTCTGCTCGTACTTATCAATAGTGTCCTTGTATCCCCTACTTGGATTCACTTGAGCGGGATCGTCCGCTCTCGAACTTCACTTCCAAAGATTAATGGGAACAACCAAAAAGATCTCAAACCAAAGATAAAAACATGCAATTGCTTTCTCATGGGAAGTAGAGGAAACCCAGATGCGAACTTTACACAAGCGTGCATTTTAGCACGTCAAACATAGACAAGCAGTACCGTTCAGAACGTTTCTGATGGTCCCATTTGGACTCCTCCACATCTGCTTAAGACCAAATTCCTTCACACGGCCTTCATCTGTAGACGACAAAAACACGTTCATTTGTTCACACAAAAGGAGCGACCAAAGCTGCCAGGATCGAAAATAGATCCTGTGGAAACATTGTTGCGGAACACATTTTGTCTGCAACCTTAACCTTCATTGAGGCAGCGGTTAGACGGGCTGCTTACCAACGATAGCATTTCCCAACAAAAAATGTTACACGAGTACGAAGATATGACAATCTCGTGCAAGGTTTATCTATCCGAAGAAATGCCAGGTTCGAAACGAACCAGGGGTGATAGTTGCACACTTGACAGCGACATTGTATCTGCATCAGAGGGGCACAACAAATTGGACAAAAGAACTCGGTGGAGGTCAATCGATCGAGTCTATTTTTCCTTGGGAATCGAATGGCTCTCCTATTATCAAGCAGAGAGAAGGGGACTGACATCAAGGAACAAAGCGAAAAAGCTACACAAGCATCTCGATGGAGGACAACATTGCATTCAAAGGGAAATTCAGGAAGAGGATCGTTCGTACTTGAGCGTAGCTTCGGCACTCTCATGCGTCACCTTGTCATTAGTGGCGTCTCGGTTGAGAATTCCCAGGTCGTAGTATTTCAAATCAACGTCCAGAAATGGAAAGATCAGCTGCAACAAATTCCCATCACAACTTATCAGAAAACGCGCTTCTCAAAACTGCACTATCCGCTTCCAACCAATGGGTGCAAACCCTAGTCCTAATTCAATCGTCGCTCTTAAGATAAAGGCCAAATACGGATCAGGAATCAACAAATGAGAACGTCAAAATCAAGCTTGCAACTATTTTCGAGGAAGACAGCTCCACTATTGCACCTCACGGACACTGGAAATAGGGGGAGATAGGGATCATGGCCAACTCTCAACTATGCACGTTTCCCACAGCAAGCAGATAGGAAATAACAAGGAGGTAAGTTCACACTCACCTTATCTTTGATCATTTGCCAAATTACCCTCGTCATTTCATCACCTGTTCCGTGGTGACCACACAGATCAGAACATGCAGACTCCAATCAATATCACAAGTCTTGGAGATCACTTCTAATACACAAAAGGAGGAAGACTCCTCGAGCAATAAAAATCCAAAGTCGAGAGAGCATCGGACAGAATTACATATCTGAAATTAGAATTGGGCTCACACACTGGTGCAATGGAACTCCATACCAAACAAACGGAGACCGATGGACATAGTAGACCAATCAGACGACGTTAAATAGTTTCAACAACCTTGGAGTTGCCATAAGTAACAAAACACATGGACAAGGAAGATACACAAAAACAGAAGCTGCTTCCGATAATCAGGCGGACAATGTAACTCAAAATAGATAAATTTAGTCACACAACTCGTACTGACGGCTATCATTCCAAGAATTCTAACATTGTTCTGTCTGTGCAGTATGCACGAGTGAAGGAACTGTCTACATTACGACGAGACAGTCGAAAAACCATATGTAGACCACCTGTGGCTCCATGGATTGGAAACACAAGTCAAAAATGGTTTGTGCAACTACTCCATCTGTGCAAGGAATCCACGGTACTAGGATACAATCAAGAAAATTACATTTACTAGCTGTGGTTCCTTTCTTTTTTGCACTGAAAATACCGATCCCCCTACATACCGGGCTCAAGAACAACAAATTCGCTCATCGTCCCAAACAATCAATCTCAATTCATGAATCAAAACTCACGATAGAATTTTCGACTTAAAAACATAGACATACTAGCTGAAGTTCCCTTCGTTTCGGATTGCAAGTATCGATTCCCTATTTACGGAGCTCAAAAACAACAAACCCACTCCACGTCCCGAGCAAACATTTTGAATTCCTGAATCAGGTCACGCAAAGTCTAAGTGTCCATGTCGACGATTGGATTAACGACCTGAATACAGACGTAAATTCTAGGAGTAGTTCAATTCTTCTTGGATCGTAAACACCGATTCCCTAATTAATGAGCTCAAGAACAAAAAATTCCTGAATCAAACAAGCACACTCCATTCCAGAATCAAACCAAACGAAAATCGCACAGTCCATCCCCTCAATAGGATAGTCGACCGAAAATACAAACGTATACACAAGCTGTAATTCCATTCTACTGGTTGTAAATACCAATGACCTAATTATAAAGCTCACAAGAACAACAAATTTCACTCATCGTCCCAAACAAATACTCTGAATCCCGATCCAAATCACACTAAATTCGTACACTGTCTCCATCTCCACGATAACATTTTTCAACTCAATACATACAGTATACGAGCGGAAATTCCATCCTTTCCGAAATAAAAATAGCGATTCCCTAATTATCGAGCTCACAAGAACAACAAACTCACTCAACCTCCCAAACAGGCACTCTCCAATTTCCCGAATCAAACCACACGAATATCACAACGTCCATCTCCACGACAGCATTTTCAACCTTAACACATACAGGCAAACTAGCTGTAATTAATTCCATTCTTTTTGAATTCCGAATACTGATTCCCTACAAGAGCAGCAACCTCAAACCTCCTGCCAAATTTCTTCCTCATCTGTCATCACGAGGACATCATACTGTCCATCTCGACGATAGGATTGTCGACCTTAAAAATACATATAAATCAGCAGCGATTCCTTCCTCTCTGAATTATAAATACGGATTTCCTAATTGTAGAGCTCCCAAGAACAACACACTCACTCCTGCTCCTCCCAAACAAACACTCTTCCAAATTCCCGAATCAAACCACACGAAACTCGTAATCTCCATCTCCACAATATCATTTACATTTCCAACTTCAACACAGACAAACGTACTTGCTGTAATCAATTCCATTCTTTTTGAATTCCGAATAACGATTCCCTACAAGAGCAACAACCTCAGTCCTCCTCCCAATCAAAATCCCCTCCTCAAACCACACACGATCATCCTACCGTCCATCTCCACGATCGGATTGTCGACTTTGATTTTGTGGAACGCCATGGCTGCAAAGGAGGAGCGAGGAATGGCGGTGCCGGGACGAAATTGCAGGAGTGGAAATCCCTTGAAAACCCCAGGCACTTGAGGCGAGAACAAACTGGACGTAGTCGAGGTGAGGGAGCGATCGGGGGTGCATCGGTGAGCGAGGAGAGAGGTGAAGGCGGTGCAGGGCGCTCGCAGCATGGTGCGCATTGCGGCTGGCTGGAGCTGCAAAATTTGGGAGGGGCGTTGGTTTGGGGAGGGACTACTGAGGCAGCGGCTGCTGCCCCAGAGGGAAGACGCGCGGGGCGAGGCCCGTCGGTTTTGAGTGCGAGGCACATGGCATGCAATATCATCTTCGAAATGGCCTGCAGTACAGTAAGGTCTAGCTCATTTACGAATTTTTCAGACCAGGTCCCATAGAAATTTCAGCAACTGCAAGAAGCTCTAGCGTACTCAAAAATGAATCAATTTTGAAATTTCAAATTGCATTGGAATCACATTGAAGTCTACTTCAACTTAATGACAAGTGAAAAATGAATAATTTAAAATCATATTACAAGTTGGATTGATTTTACACACTATCTCCCATTTCATAGAAGATAGAAAATGACTTCTTGCATTAGGGTGAAGGAAAAACAAAAAGTGATACAAAATTTTCAAGTGGAATGTGATCAAGTGTCTCAAAAGCAATTGTGAAGATTCATTTCTAATATGTACCTTAAATTATAAGTTGCAACTTCCACAACTGGTGGTAACACCAAATGGGAGATAGTGTATAAAGAACATCAAACTCTTTGTATGATTTTCAATTACATATATGCATTTGTAACGGTGGTAAAGTAGACTTCAGCATGATTCCAATGCAATTTGCAATTTGCAATTCGCAATTCCGTTCATTTTTGAGTGCACATGGGCCTCCCAAAGTTATCCAAATTTTTAGTAGGATTTAGAATTCGTAAATGAGCTAGACTTGATTGTATAATGGTTGAATATTTAGGAGCTTGAATTTACGAAATAAGGTAGAAAAATCTATTACTACTGATGTGTATATGGATGGAGTCAAAATTACAATTAAGGTAACCACATCCATAACCGTCAAAATAAGAAGTTTGAAGGACCAGAAGAGCTCCATGAAGCTCGAAAAAAATATCATTCGATAAGGAAGAGGAAACCAAAAATATAGGTGGCAGTTAATGAGTCCTACTAAAAACCATGTGTTCAAAATGAATTTCAAAACAACAAAATCCCTGAAAATCTATGCTTGTCATTGGCATGCCTCAAAATTGAGTAGAATGGAAGTATTGATTGTGTTCAAGTAAACCAAAAATAAGTATCAATAGTGCTTGTAATAGTTAAAGATCGCACTTGAAACCATCATAAACTACTATACAATAGCAAACAACACTAATTGAAAGATTGTGGAAGTTGTACAAGTAATAGAGTTCAATGCACGATGGCCTTCCCTCAACGAAACTCTGGCCCAATGGCTGTTTGGATAAGGGTGGGCATATAGGCCGTTTGAACGAGGTGGAGCCTGCCCTTATCAAAATGGAGCCCTATTTGGCCTAATGACGTCACCTTGAAGGCCAGCTGGCCCTACGGAGGCCACCCAATTGCCCACTCCAAGGCCGCCGGTTCTCTTTATTCTAGCGCAATTTTGCCAACCTTGTGCACTTTGTTTTTTCATCGCCATCTCTACTGCTTTGACGGCCTTCTTCCGCTCTTGATCAACTTTCTTCTACTGCTTTTGTATTTGCCGCATGAGCTTGTCTACTTCCTTGTGCACCTTATCCTCTGCCCTCTATGCTTTCTTTGCCTCCACTTCTCTCATGTGGTCTTGTCGTTCTTGTTCTACAGTTTCTTTCCTTGTAGCTTTGGCTTCCATGGCTGCCATGTAATCATTGGAAGTGACTAAGATTGATTTCAAATAATCAACTATTGGTTTTGTGTAGTGGAATTGCCGGTATGGAGGGTGTTTTAGATGTGGTAGAAGGAAAAGAGTGTTTGTTGTGCATGGTGTTGCTTCTTCTGCCTCTGAGTTGCTGCTATTATGTGAAGCCTAGGTAGAATCTTCATCGTTTGGCACAAAGTATTGCGGTTCCTATGATTGGGTTTGGGAGGTGCTCACAGCTGCCACTTCAAGTGCAACTGCTTTAGTTGTGTCTTCTTCATTGTCATCCTCCCTTGGCTATTCTTCATAGCAAGTACTTAGTCCCAAGTAGGCGTCCATGGTGGAGACTTCAAGTGGCCAGATTCCATAGGTAGCAAATCCTTTTTGAATCTTTGCTTGCTATATAAGAAACTCATGTTTTTTGTAGTGTCCAGAGCAAAACACTGAATGTCTAAAGCATAGTGTAACTTGTTTGTGTGGATGTCCTTATGTTAGAAATGACATTTAGGAAAAATGTAGATTTTTGTCAATGTCTGCTTTGGCATTGTAAAATGGCAATAAAGTAAAGGTAGTGTAGCTTTTGCTAAGATAATTTCTAATGACACCAAAGTGGACATGTGTGTGTCCATTTCAATGTCTGGATAAGCACCAACTGCCACATCAGCTTTGTTGATCCATTTTCACTATTGGTAATTTGGTGAAAATTACTGTAGGCCATGGTAAATACCTACCCAAGGTTAAAAAAAAGATGACAAATAGTTGAAAGGGTAGGCTGTAGTAGAAAAACAA
Source organism: Pseudoscleropodium purum (assembly GCA_963969395.1). Lineage (NCBI taxonomy): Eukaryota > Viridiplantae > Streptophyta > Bryopsida > Hypnales > Brachytheciaceae > Pseudoscleropodium > Pseudoscleropodium purum. Next base: position 20,565,719 of record OZ017804.1, on the reverse strand, counting down.
TGACGTGGCTTGAAAGTTGGCATTTTGAGTCATAATTGGTTGATGTGGTTTGGAATAATGCTAAGGTGGCAAGACACGTTAGCATGACGGGTCAGGACTTTAAGTATTGCATGAAGAAATCCATGATGTCAGTTTAGACGTTGGGATGTTGTCGTAGACGTCATTAGGGACTTCAAAATGTCCTCCTAGACATTAACATAGACATGTAGATGCTCTATCAAACATGCAATTAGATGTAGTCATGTTGTACAAGACATTTGTGCACAACGTTAGATGCTTTTGGAGACAATACTTGAATCAACTTAGTGTTCATAAAAGATTGCAAACTTCAACGTTATGTTGTTTTCTGTGCACAACATGACAGTTATAGATAGGGAAGACTTCAACGCGGACATATTGCACAAATCTTTTCATTACCAACAATGTATGACATGAATTCTTGTCGTCCTTTCATTCACTTGTGGGTCCATTGCAAGGGTTGGAGTGTGCGTTATACTTGGCAACCTATGAAAGTATCATGTAGCAATAATGGTTTGTTTTTTCAATTAGAGAATATGCAAGGGCATGTATTCTATTTGAAGAAAGACAATGATAGTACCTACGTATTCTCTAATTGAAAAAGCAAACCATTATTGCTATATAATACTTTCAATGGACAAAAGACAATATATTTTCGAAAGGTAGTGTATGCATTTGATATAGAAGAAAAATGAGATACAAAGTCTTTTCTACACAAATCTAATAGTTGTAGACAACATAAAACTCTAGTTACTTAAATAATTTCCGCTTGCGTACTATGCTAAGAATAGTAAACGGACGTCAATGTTGTATATTGCATGTCACGAACAGCATCAAATGCTGCAACCTCTAACCTCTAAAGAATTTCTGAAAGCTAGTGTACATTGTTGAAGTGATGTGGACTTTGACAACACTCTACATGTTGCTGACGTCCTTGTAGACAACTATATGCTAAAGCAAGTGATTTTAGAAGAGCTAATCTTTATCCTCTAATTGAACAAGTTTGCCAAGCTAAAGCCAATCATATTTATCCTATTGAATGTTGGGATATCAAATATCGTGTGTCTATCTTATCTAATTGTACAACAATATGGTCACGTAGTAGTTTTGGTAATCTAAAACCAAGATTTCCTCAATGTATCCCATATACTCTTGAGTGTCTTCCATTGGTCTTTTGTTTGCTACACCCCAAAGAAGTTGGCGGGTGAAGTTTGCAACTCATTTGAATCACGCATGACAAGATTACCTTGACAACTGTAGATATATAGGTGCATACTATGACTGTACATCTAATGATGCAATGTACTTGCATTTTGGTACAAAGGTTGTGCATAGTGCATATTATTGTCTTCTACTGAATATTCGAAAAGCTTTGCTTCTTTCAACGTTGACATCAACCACTCTCCAAAAAGAGGGAAATCACATAATTACAGTGGATATTGCACATTGCTTTGTAGATACATGCACATTGCACAATGATCGTTGTTGAAAAACTTCACATTTTTTTTAGAGTTGAGTCCAAGATAGGGTGTATTACGTATATGATGCACCATGAGAGGTTTTTTAGTACTTAGTTGTAAACCATTGCATACAAAATAACCACAATTCTTACAAAATGAACATGTTTACCTCAACATTGACTTGTTCTTGATGTTCTGACATTTATCAAAGGTAGTTTATTTACAATGTTTGGTCTTACATTACTGCAAATAGAACATACTTGGAGGACGTGCACATCTTGTAATCTTCAATGTTACACGACACTACAGAAGGTTGTGTGTGGCACAGTCTAAAATGCTCAACTTCTTTCACTATGGATCTTATATAACATATGACTTCATTAGTACAAAAGTCTTAGTGTGAATGTCATGAATAACACCAACATGTCTATTGGAACATTTTATATGGTGGTATGATAAGGAAATATGTGTCTTCTATAATGTTGCCAAGCAACTATGATGTTTCTAAAGATGTTGATATGATAGAAACAAACAAATTCAATCAATATTTAATCTACTTCAAGATTACCATTTTTATATAACATATTTTCATGTACGCCATATACGATGAAGATGAACAAAATTTAATGAGAATGTTAAAAAAATGTCAAAAAAAATGTCCTTTCCAACAGCTCTTTGAAAATTTGTTCATAACTTTTGATGTAAGGCCTAAAATCTCAAATGGATTTTGGGACTTTGAAGTTTGTTTGTTACCCCCAACTTTTCTTAGTTTAAAGTTTAAAAAAAAAGTTGATCTTCTATACCTAAATGCAGTTTGAAATTGAACATTATATTAATTTTTGCATTTTACGAATCCCATATTCTTTGTCATACCTCCTAACACCCCACTTGTATAAATACCTCATCTTATCAACTCTCCAAGATCTAATTGAGTGGCATTTGATGCAATGTGGTATAATTGTTAATAATAATGTATTTTGTATGGTGTACTATATATTATGTATGGTATTTTTTGTATAATATATGTGATGTATTGTATATTATGTACGACATGTTGTATGGGACATTATATTTGCATTGGACATCATGACATGCACATTAGGTAAGACATATGATTGTTTTTATAGACATCATGTTGGATAGTGTTTTATTTTGCTTAACATAGACTTCAAATGTGACATCATTTTGTTCACATGTATTATATTGAATATTCTAAGAAGAGTGTATAGTACATCTATTGTGATGTTGCAAAACATGTGAACGTTGAAGTTGATGTCTCAAAAAGCATCTAGTGTCAAAGTTGACATCTTAGAAGATGTCTTTAGAAATGTTTGGACATCTATATTGACATCTCAGAACACATCTTAGGAGACACTTGGATGTTTATGTTTATGTCTCAAAAGACATCTTGAAAGACATTTGGATGTCTATGTTGAGGTCTCAAAAAAATTATGAAAATACCTATATAACAACAAATTGTGTTACATGACATGTCACGTTAGCTTCTTAGTCTACTACGTCACTTCTTTTTCATTGCCACGTCAAATGCCACATCATGAATGAAAAAATTCTATATGTTTGCTTGTGCTCTTGTGGCACCCAAGTAGCAGCCATATGGCAAGCTTAGAAGATATCACTGACCCATGTTTTATGGGATGTTTGGGGCCAAATATATGGATGTCTGGTCGGATTTTTGATGTTAAAGGCATATTTTCTGGAGATGCTTTTTTTTGGACATCCTTGTTGACGTCTCAAAATTTTGGCAATGACATCTGTATGTCAAATTTCTAATGCCTTGAAAAATATTGTTTTCTTATAGTGTGGTGTAAGTACTTTCCTAAGGCCGACAAACATCCATTGTACAAGTTCTTCTTTGCATGTTGCCTTTCCTTTGTTTTGTATGGTTCGTTGATCTTTACATTGTCAAAATGTTGTTTTGAAGGGTTTAAAAATAGTGACATCTAGTGGTTGTAATCTGTGGCTAGGTAAGGTGATTATGTCAATACCATTTTCTACAACCTTATTTGCCACTACTAGGGTAACATATGAGCAATGACCATCTAGAAGTAATACATGCCTCTGTTCATGTGATAGTCCATACTTGGCTCTCACAACTTTGATGAAGTTAGTAATCCAAAATAGAAACAAGTATGCTGTCATCCAACCATTCTGTTGTATGGCAAAGCAAGCTTGAGGTTTACATCCAAGGACATAGTTCTTCATTTTTCATCTCCTTTTAAATACATAATAGTTTGGAATACTCTCCCCTGCTGCATTCACACATGACAAGACTATCATGTGTTCCTTGTTGTTTGGTATGATTAACTGCATAGATCTACTACCATGGCGTGCAAAGACTAGAGTAGCAACTCCACTCTTCCCTACTTGGGCTGTTGATTTATCTATATTCTATATGTGAAAGGCTAGATATTGTTCCTTCTCATAGGCTTTCTTGAGATTTTCATAGAAAGATGCAACACTTGTTGGATTTAAACCCCTCGCTTGTGATTCTTCTAATGCTTGTAGATCTCTCAATGTAAGCTAAGGGTTGTGATTACAAAACCACCTCATCCACCCGTGTCCCGGAATGCCATTTGCAAAGGGTGTCCACTTCTCTTGTGTAATCTCTGTGACCTTGCTCTTCAGCTTTATAATTGAAATGGGATGTGCTGCTTTTGCATTTGTAGCATCCAATCAACTAGTGTTTTTTCTTCTTCCTCACTTAGTACACCTTGTCTACCTTTCTTTCTCTGTGTTGTTCTTCTATATATGTAATCTCGTAGGGATGAAGAAGGAATGTGAAAAACTTTGTTTGTAGTGGCCAATTTATTGCTTGCTTCGACAATAGCCATTGCAGCAACTAGTTGTCCATTTGTCCAGGTCCTTGTGCGCTTGTGGCGACGTTGTGAGGAAGTGAATGCCGTGGACTTACCTGCTAGAGTCTCTCCTTGCCTTGACTGTAGCAACATTGTTGCAGGCACTCCAAGCTCTCCGACATTGGCGGTGAAAGTAGTCGACTCTCTGCAAGTAGCGCTAGTTGCTACCGGGTCTTCGCAAGTGCCTTATCCACCTATAATGGAGGCCCTAGTTGCTTGTTGCAGAGCCCTCCCTAGCAGCGACCCCAACTGCGGTGGCTTGAAGGCTGCCTGTTGCAACCAGTTGCTACTTGGGCCGCTTGTACTTTCCACAAGGACCTTGTTACCTTCTTCACACTCCCATTCCGCCTCCATTTTGCCTCCATTCTTGGAACACCTTCTTTATTACCGAAGGCCTCAAAATTTCAATCTCTCCTTCTTGGCCTTCACTCTCTTGGCATGGTGCATTTTCAGTCTATGCAACTTCTCCATCCAATCCATATACTTCAAATTCAAGTGTCCATGACTGTGAGAAATCATCATCACTTTCCAAATATACTGCCTCTTTCATAATCAATTCCTCCCTACACTAATTTACTAAGCTAATCACTCAACAAATTCTGCTTAGTCATGTATAATTTTTTGTCCATGTATGTGAAGCATGAGACACACTTCTTTACAGCTTCTACTGTTTTGCTCTATTGCACTACCGCCAGTCTTTGCTTACTATCATCATTGTATATTCACAAAATATTGTCAAAAAGAATACACGTCATTGTCTTCATTAATAACATAATCATCAAGGATGGCATGTTCAATTACTTTCATTATACCATAAAACTACCATGCACAATATTCTAAGCCAATGCGCCATGTACTTCCCCAATTTCATTCATTAAACTCTGGGTGTACATAATCCACCATTCCTACTACCTACTTTTGAAAGTTGCAGCATATAAATCCACGACCATCTACTTCTATAACAATCATTTTTTAGTACTTGTCAGCCATGGGACTCAAAATAACAGCTACAGTTTACAACACAAGTCACGCCCATGGGAACACTAATGCTTATGGGTGTAGCTACTTTAGGTGTTATTTTTGCCATGGAAATAAATGGAAATCATTGACTTTTAATCCTGTAAGAACAGGTTGGTCTTTGAAGAAATCATCATTTACTAATACCAAGGGAATCAATCACTTAAAAGAATGGAAAAGTATTCTTTGGAAGTCAAACTATTGTAGACAATGTTTTATTTTCACAACAAAACTCTGAGGATGAATAGTTGCACTTCTATTCTATACAAGAGAATTCTTTGTCATCCATTGGACACTTAGTATTCACGGCACTGTTATAGGGTTAAAAGATGAAGGGGTGACCTTGGAAGTCATCCCTTTTCATTACTATGTGAATCATTGGCTTAAAATATTGTAAAAGTACTCATTGGAAGTCAAACTATTGTAGAAGACCTTCCCTTTTCCTATATATTTGGAGGATGAATAGTTGCACTTTTATCTTGTACAACAAGATTCTTTGTCATTCATCGATCAAAAAATGGTTGATATGTCATTTCTGGGTTAATATTAATAAATAAATAAATAAAATTTGGTGAGTTTTTTTAATTTAGTTTTGTGAATTTTAAAAGGAAAGATTGGAAGAAACCTCCAAGTAGTGTTCTTTATTTGTTTTTTGGACCAATGATTATGTAACCTTCCTTTCAAGAAGGTTTTGAGTTTTCTTACTCCTTCATTATTTGTGTTGGAATTGAAAGTGGCTACTATATATGCAATTTTGAAGTATGGTGGCTATATTTTTTCTAATTACAAAGAAACAAATTATGGCATTAATAGGTTACTATAGGAATTAAGTTAGAATAGGCAACAACTTCAAGAATTTTGTTGTAACATCAACAATGGTACTAATTTTCAAAGTAGTTAGGAGGCTATAACAATAGGAAAATAAAATGCAATTGGGCTTCATGGACAACTTTCATTGTAAAAAATGTTATCTAGGCAAATTTGAAAATTGTGCAAGGATGATGGAAATAAATAGGTGACTTTTTCAAATCATAGTTTAAACAATTCAACAATAATTCGATCACTATGCAAGGATGATCACTGTATCACAAAAGAGAAATACTTGTAGACAATGCTAGCTAGGGAGCATACTATCCTTTCAAGGAGGTCACTATCAATTCTTTGAGAAAACCATGTGAGTTAAAAGATATGGTTTATTTAATTCAATGGGGGGAAATTTTATATAATATGTAGGGCTAACATGTAGTCATAAAATGCTTCATACTTTAATATATAAGAATGAGGCTTTATAAAAACATCATGTAATAGGAATTTTATTAATACATTAGTCTTGACAAATAGGGGCTATGCAATTTTTTCATATTACAATGAATACAAATGTGAACAGATATTTTATGTGGATGATAAAATGAACTTAATTAAAAAAATCTATGATAAAAGATAGTTGCCACTAAAATTGTGTGACAATAATAAATTAATAATAGTCTATATTTTAGAAAAATTAAATGTAAATGTAAGACATTGATTATAAGTGGCAAAAATGATTACATTGCACAAATAAAAAGGTTTACTTCAATGAGTCTAACAATTTGAAGACTATACAACACAAAGACATTGTTTATAGTTCATTTAACTTCAATCTTTGAAGTCATATGTGTTAAATACACTAATATTGAATGGGAAGCTTATAGGATAGTTTCATTAGGGATTCCCATGTGTTCAATGGTAAACTTGCTATTGACTCTTTAAGGCCAGAGGGTGTTTGGGAAGAAAAAAAGCTCAAAACTGGTAATTTTTGATGCATTGTCCAAAATAATAGATTAAATTTTTTTTGAATTCCAACTATACAAAAGTGTATTAAACAAGCAAAGAAATATGTGAAAAAATTCAAACCATTTCACTATGTGGATTGAAAGATTATAATGTTTGAAGTGAAAAAAAAAAAAAAAAATTTATTCCTATGAAGTTACTAGATGTGTTAGCAAACTTCAAGCCCTCTTGGAGTATAATTTTTGTTCTAAAAAATATGAGGCTTTTGACCATTTATAATGATATCATACTAAATTAATTAATTTTATAAACAAATATGGAGTCTAGCTTATTCTAAATCAATTTGCAATGCAAGGAGGTTAAGTGCATTGGCAATGCACTTGTCATTTTTTGATGATTTTTTATGCAATGAGGAAACTTTTTTTTTTATTAAAATTTAAATGGAACCCAAACATTTGGAATATGTTGGAAAAACTTCAAAAACATTGAATTTACAGATTGCAAGATAGTAGGGCTTGAAATTAAGAGAATTGTTTTTAGGAAATTGACTTTATAAGATTCTATCCAAATTTTCAATTATTTGTTGAACAAACAATTGACCTTCGATGGTTAAAATTGGTAGAAAAGCTTGCAAAGAAAGGTAGAGGCAAGAAAAATTTGGACACATTAAATTTTATATGTAAAATAGACCCACTGAAAAAACCACATGAAAGAATTTACAAAAGCTATAAGGTATTGGAAATTTGCCTATAGATGACATTATTTTAAAAAAATATTAGATTTAGAAAAAAAGGACTTGTTAGGGGGCCCTTATTCGTAAAAAAATAGAAATAAAGTTATTTTTAAAGTTAAAAATGATCTAATAATGTGAATAGGAACATTTAGGTAGGATGGATGAAAAAAATAATAATAATAATATATAAATAAAAGTAAAATAGATAAATGGGGTGCCATTTTGATCATATCTTTTCAAAAGGGGTGTGACCTGGTCACCATCTACCTATAAATTTTCATTTTTTTGAATTTTAGTTTGAGTTGTATATAAGACAAGCAACTCACTTGTAAGTTTTTAATTTAATATATTACAATTATTTTCATATATTGTAATTGTGTAAAAGCGTGAATATTTTTGGAAGTTGTCTTGTCTTTAATACATTTTGTGCAAATTTGGGAGAATTGTGAAGAATTTGTTTGGAGTTACTTGGATTTTTAAATTCAATTCAAATCACTTTTGTGAGATTGACAATTTCAAGTCAAATGAAACAAATGAGAATAGAGATTTGAGTGCAAATAGTGATCAGAGCCAATTAAAGAAGACTAAATTGAGAGCATGAATTCAAGAATTTGGAGCCGTGGGAGAATTTGGGCTGGAGTTGCACGGAATCCTCAAATACCGCATGATTCAGGAAGAACTTAATCCTCAAATTGAGATTTTGTTGCAAAGGCGACGGAGTGGAGGTGACATCAAAAGTTGTAGGTCAAGGCGAAAAATTACTTGCATGCTTGAAGTAGATTGAATCTGCAAGTGTTGTTTGTCATTGTGAAGGTTCCCAATTGTTAGAATTTTGAGAGATTGGCCATGGATTTTTCCAATTTTTTTTTGTTGCAGTGAGTAGTCGAACCTAACTTAGAAGACAGGAGAATTAGCTGTGGCATCTAGCTACTTCTTCAAATGAAAAAAATTCAATCAATTGTTTGAAATTGTAGTCAAAAAGGTTATGTGAGAATTGAATTGAGCAAGTGAATAAGAATTACAAATCAAGAGGCTAAAAAAGGATTGAAGTTTCAGATGATTGGAAAATCGCTAAATAAGAGAGAGGAAAGGTTTTGATTTGGACTCAAATTCGTTGTGTGAGTCTATAGGATTACAAATTGGAATTTGCTATGAGGTGGTGTTAAGGTTGAAATCTTATCATTTTTGGTTTGCATTGAATAATTGAATCAATTGAATCAAAATCCTAATCAAATTTGCATGAATTGACCAAAATTTGTTGTAATTGCAACGTTTGGCTTGATTCGTTATTGATCCTTGAAATCACCAAATTTTGTGTAAAACTGATTGATGTGGAGATCGTGATGATCAGATTAATCATTTGAATCAGAAACAACAATTAATTTATGTGAATTGAAGATAATCGTTCAAGTTTTTTTTAAATTAGAAGCAGGTGAGACAGTCATAGGCTGCAGAGCTTGCTATCCCAAATTAGGGATTTGACCCATGATTTGGAGGTCATTTTCACAGTAATAGGGTACCATCGTATGGTCATGTGAGATGCAGTCCACAGTTATAGGCCATTTGGTCATTAAATCATGAATTTCAGCGTTTGTAGGGCTTGTTTTTGCATTTAAAGTTTATTTTCATGGTTTTGAGTTAGTTTTGCATGATTTTAGGGTAGGTTCAATGTGGTCATAAGTACTTTTGATCGAATTATATGAAATTTTAATGCTTGGTCTTAGGGTTATAAATTTGGACAAATTGTGAATTATTCCAATGTTTTGTGTTTGAATTAACAATGTTTGTGAAATTGGACTATTTGAACATTTGACAATTTGACTACAAAATACAAGAGAAAAGCAAAAGGAGAAAGACGAATTTTGGATATAAAACCTAAACTTGCATACTTTGCATTAACTGGACAATTTGATCAAAGACGGATTTAGGCATTCTTGCATTAGGTTTGTTCATAGCAAACATTTACCAGACAATTTGACCAATTCACATAAAAAGGAATAATTAAGGAATTACATGTATTTTTTTCAAAGTATTAACTTAAAATTGATTAAGTCTTAAATCATGCATTACATCAGACAATTTGACTAAACTTGAAGTGTTGACCAAAATATTTGACCTCTTGATAGAACACTATATAGGATTGGGACTTCATACATCGTGTCTACATACATTAGTAAAAGAATGAGAACAAAATTCCAATCTTGGAAATAAAATTATTTATGGAATTTAAGACTTAAACTAGGTGCTTTTAAACAGTAAGTATCATTCTATTTGAAAAGTCACATAAACGTTAGACTGATTATACCTTTTCCCACAAGAACCCCTATACTTGTGTTTTCCGAGGTTTTGGAAATTAAGTGAAACCCTAGATTACATTGCTCCTTATAGCTTTTTATATAAAAATATGGTCATTTTAAATAAAATAATTAAGGTAAATATCTCCACATCAAATATCCTCTTAACTCATGTATATACCTCAAATTACAAGTAGTGATCTCCTCAAGACTGTCCTATAACACTATAACAATATCACTTACCTAAATGAACCCATTGTTTAAAACATTCTTTATATATAAATTTTTTATCATATACACACACCTATTGCACCTTCATACCAACCAATACTCCCAAGTTGGCATCCAACCTATTTCAAACTCAATTCATCAAGAATGATAAGGATAAAAAGTAGCATATGTCCTCATTGAAATCAAGTATATGAATTATGGCAACCTTTACAAGTTTTACATACTCATTGAAGCTTTTACCATGTGTTGAATTTGCATCCAAATACCTCCAAAGTTTTGTAAGTGGATTCACAAAAAATGGTGGTCTTATAGAATTGTCATAGAATTTTAAAATATGGCCAACTTAAACAATGACTATTGCAATTCCAGTCAAATGTAGATCATGATAGGTGACAGAAGTTTTGTTGCCTTTCTTTTTAGAAATCCATTCAACACTAAAAAAACAATGACCAAATCAATAAATTTTTCTTTTTGTTGTAGTAGGTATTGTATCATCTGTTTTTACAATTTTTAGTTGATTTTGGAACAAGTTAACAAAATGCTTATAGAATTTGGTTAATTTGAATAGTGCATGTCTAAATCAACAAAAAATCAACACTTTTTAGTTCACTTTGACCAACAAACAAAATTTTCAAACATTGTAGGAAGGGGTAATACATTAAAAATAGGATAATTACGTTTTTTTTGTTTTAATCTCACAATTCCTATGCAAATTTACACTCAAAATTAGATAACAAACTAATTGATAAACCCTTCAAACATCTATAATTTTGGTTAGATTTAAAAAAATAATAATTTGCTTCATTGGAGATAACTATAAGCTCATGTTTTGTTTTTTTAAAATTTAATGAGTAAAAAAAATTGAAAAAAATTGAAAAAAACTAAATAAATAAATGATGTGGCAATCTTCTTTGCCATGTCAAGCAACTATTGTGGTGCAATTCTAGAATCTAGGAACATAGGAGAACTTGCAGCCTTCTAAGGGGGCTAAAAAACATCTAATGTAACATTCTTTAACATCCTCTTTGAATTTTATTCATAACTTTTGATTAGACTTGAAACCACAAAAGAATTTTGGAGGTGAAATTTAATTTGATTTTTCAATTTTCATAAGTTGAAAGTTGTTTGAAAAAATTGTTTCACTATGTCTAAATGGCCTTTGCAGTCTCTTCATTCTTCTTTTTGTTGTCTTAATCTTTGAGAGCTTCATGTATTAGAGGATTTGAGCAAAATTACTTTTACTTTGGAGATTTTTTACTTCTAATGGAGCTTTGACATCCTTCTAATTTCCCTCTTTTCTTTATTAATTGCCTTCTAAGTTCATTTTGGGGCCTAATTTCTACATTCTAAATTAAAATAATACTATTTATCACGGAAGATTTCTACTTGAGAATAACTCCTTGTCAATTTTGGAAACATTTAGCCAAGATAGCAAAGGCCTTGGCACTTGTGGAAGCTTTAGCAAGCTACGGGGCCCCCAACTCCTTAGTCTTCTTTAAGTTGGGGAGCCCTGCTAGTAGAGCCCTTGTTTGGATGGGGAGCTTGGTTAGACGAAACTCAGCCTAGGTAGGGTGCCTGGCCTAGGACAACCCCTAATAGAGTGAGGCCCTTAGCTAGGGAGCCCCTTAGTTGTGGACACTACAAGAAATTTATGTTTTAGATGACAGATATTCGGAGACATCCAATGTAATAACTTGTGTTTTTATATCAACAATAACATTTGCCATAATGTCAAGATGTTATGGCAGACAATATTGTTGACATAAAAACACAGGTTGTTACGTTGGATGTCACCTAAAATCTACCATTTAAAACATAGATTTTTTGTAGTGATTACTCCAAACTATCGTAACTGAGAGCTATAAAGACTATGAAGGTTGGGAGGAAGGGGTGGAGCCCCTCCTTCACATTAAAAAATGAAACACAATACAACTCATCGAAGGAGATCTGGCACCAGGAAGTGCCGGATTCCATTGCCAGAAACACAAAACAACAAGGTCCAAACTACATTGAACGAATTGACTAACAAGGCTAAAAGCTCCCTATTGCAAACAATTGAATGGATTTAACTTCAGAGAGCCATTCTTGCGTGAATAGTAGCCACCCATGAGGTGTCTAAAATTCCTTGGCAACTAAGTTGTTGCCCCACGTACCTAGTGCTACACCTCTCTTTCAAGAGATTCCAAATGAAAAATGATCTTATGAGATCCCAATATTGAAATTTAAAAATATGCTTCCCAAGCTTGACTCCAAGGTGCATAAAAGCCCTTCCAAATAATGTGTCCTCCAAAAACTTGATGCAAGTGTTGTTCTTGCTCACCGTAAGAGAGTTGAATCTCTTCCATAGTTTCTGGGTGAAATTACACTCTCATAAAAGATGTTCCATGGTTTCTAGATCGCTCGAACACAAAACGCACCTGAATTTTGCATTTGAAACCTTTTTGGACTTCAACCATGCCCTGGGGACAATCCCATCATTCATAATTTGCCATAAAACATGGGTTGTTATTTTAGTCTATTCCCGTGCCAAATCAAGAATAAAATCTGTCAAATTTCTCCTTCCTTGAAGTCCATTTGCAAAAGTTTTATAACACTTGTTGGAGCTTCCACTAGAAGAAACCTGTCTTTTTTTGGATTTTCCCATGTCTAAATTGAGGGATTTTTCTAGACATCTAATGCAACAAGCCGTATTTTTATGTCAACAATTACGTCCACTGTAACATCTTCATTTGATCCTTCCTAGTGTTCAATCCATTTGATCTTTCCTTATTCATACCCCCTTTTCACTGTATATGCAAAGAATGGGGTCTTTTTGAATCATCCTTCTTTTTCCAAAACCACTCACTTGGATTCCAAACCTAGTTCTGGACTAATTTACTCTTATATGCCTAGACCAAATTTGGTTTTGGTGACACTTCAATCAGGTTGCACCTCGAGAAAGATCTCATGCGAGCGTCCCACTCTACAACCCTGGCATAACATAACCCTTTGAAGGGCAGCTCAATTCCAACTGCTTCTTGAGTAAACATGCTTGTTTTTTTATTCCACCCAAACTCCATCGTTCCACTATCCCCTTCCTTGTGAAAAAAGAAACAACCAGTCTGTCTAGGTACAAAGAGCCATGCCGTGGCACTTTGCTGTGGAAATGCCTTGGGATCCTACAAGATGTGTGACAATCTTTAGTCTTTTCAATCTATTTTTTTCTATAGCTACTCCCTTTTGAGGTAGCATAAGTTGAATGTCCGCCACCTAAAGCTAGTCCTAATGTTGTATAACCCGTACGCCACCAACTTCCGTGATACCTTCCCTTGTCTAAAGATGAAGACCAATGTTCGGGCCAAAAGCCAATGGTTTCCCCTCACTCTCCAAAATGTCCAAGTTACCAAACAAGGATTGTCTCAAGATATTGCACACTTCTTGAGGCTTTTGTTTTCTCAAACCATCTCCTACAAACAAAAAGGCCCTCAAACATGCCGCCAAAAGAGGGGAAAAATTGTTCCTCTTCAACCCTTTATGAAAGAATAGCCATAAGGTAGATTTTTACTACTTATTATTCCCTAAGGACTTGCCACCATCAATCTTGCACCACAATTCCATATCAATATTGGAAATTTTAATATTTTAATATTTTAAAAAATACAAGCCTTCTTTATAACCTCAAAATATATTATATAATCCAAATTATTTTCATTGATGTCTTTTTCATACAATGTTGATTTTATTTTGTTTTTCACATTTTCGTTTATCTTTTCAATAGCATATTTATATAAATTTTGAAGAATCATATGCATATTTAGCAAAATAAATATTTTAAATTTACATTATTACTGATTATTATAAATTGTCAATTGCATATTAAAGGCCCTAATATTAACTTTTGCAACATGCAATGTTTTATTCAAAGTAATAGCTTCTTCATTAAAATGAGTTACCCCATTAGATAAACAACTTATCATATTTTTGACCTCATATATCTTATTACATCCTAGTAATTGTTTATATTCTTTGAATTTATTTTTTTCAAATATAACATTATCTTGAAAAGCATCACTACTTACAACAAGATCATCTCTTTCACATGAAATAATTTTAAGTTCATTATTCAAATTTTCAACTTGCAAGACCAATGCATCTAATTGTTTTTGCATAACAATTTTATCTTGATTCAAATCTCTATTTTCTTTACATAAAGTGGAATGCATTGACCTTACTAATGATAATAGATATTTTAACTTTATTTTCTTTATAATGATTTACTTTTGATTTAGTAATCTTGAAATTAAAAATTTCTTCATTTTTCTTAAAGCTCTCATTTTCTTCCAATGCATTTGCCAAATCTTTTGATCTTGTAGATAATTCATTTTTAAGACCCTCAATAATTGAATCAAAATTAATTTTATCTTGTTGACCATTATGACTATTTTTTCAATAATCTTTTAATTTTCCATTTAAAATTTTATTTTGTTGAACCAACTTTGATATATCATTCGCTAGAACTTTATAATGCCATTTTTGTAATCAATGTGCACAAATTAGGTCCAATTCAACTTGTTGTCTTTACATTGCTTCCATAATTTTAAAGCTTTTTTCTTGTAACATTTTTTTCTTCCACAATTGAAACAAATCACTTTTTTTTTCTAATTTGAAATTTAAATCATAGATAATTTGATCCTTATCTGAAATTTTACAATATAAATCTTTTCTTTCACCATACAATTCGCTTTTTTCTTTCCATAAACCATACCTTGCATTTTGCAAATCATCTCTTTTGTCTTTCAACTCTTAAAATTGATTTGATAACATCAAGTATTCTTGATGCAAATAGTTTCCCTTGATGTTCTTGCTAAAATCCTTCCATACTGTGACTATAAATTTATTGATTTATTATTTTTCATATATTTTCAAAAAATAAACTCATGAGAGAGCCTCATAATAAAGTAATCAACCATTCCAATTGGACAATTAGGATTTATAAATTCTATTCTTTCCCATTCAAATAAAATTTTACTTCCCCAACATGGTCGCCAAAATGTAAACATGATTTTTATTTCTCTTCCAAAACCAAACCTCAAAGTAGAGTTCAAACTTTAGGAGGTAATTCATTTCAAATCTGAATATAAAATACACCTAAGAATCCAATTACAAAATTGTGAATGTACTTACTTTCTACATCACATCAATAGGTAAGAGTTTTAGAACTACTTATCATTAGTTCAATTGGTCTTGGCCTTCAATCTTTCACTCCAATTGATACATATAAACACATCACACACACAACCACACACACACAATCACAATTTCACACAAAGTCACAATTGATAACATCCACTATATGAATTCAAACACAAAATTACAAAATCAATCGTTTTACTTCCGGCAATTGAAAGGAGCTCTTGTGACATTGCAACAAAGACTACAAAAAACAATTGGTCAATACCTACATATAAACCTAGCTACCAAGAGTCATAACCACCAATTGAAAATTAACCCTTAAAATCCCAATTTAGCCAAATAACACACTATAAAAAATCCACGTTTTTCATGATGGATTTTTCTAAACATCTATATGTTTTCATATTAGCAAAAACGTTGAATGTAACATTTTGTTATTATATTTGATGTTGTTAACAAGAAAATAAGTGGATGTTTAAAAAAATCCGTTATAAAAAAATAAGGGTTTCTTGTAGTGACAATCTCAATTGGTAATTACCAATGGTAAACTCCCAAACTACACTACCGATTTGTAAAAGTCACCAATGAACATATGGAACTACCAATTGGCTAAAACAAAAATAAGAGTTCAGACTACAACCTCCCAAAATCAGTGTGGTCAACCACTATTTATGTTCTCCATTTGTACAATTTCCTTTTTCTCTTGTGCCATGGTGACCTTGGATTTGGCATCATACTTGGTGGTGGTTAAAGAACTATATAACCTCCAAAATGAGGTTATAAGACATTTTAATCAACAAACTCAAATCAAGGTAATTAGCCATAGGCAAATTTTGATGTTTTGTTAGTCATTTGCAACCAATTTTTGAGTAGTCATTGCTTGTATGTCAATTGTTTACATCTAGAATTACTTCCCTACTTCCTTCCCTAAACCTTACATCCTTTGTTTCTTTATTCATGAGGTTTATCTACTGGCCTTAAGGGTTTTGACCAAAATCTAATATTTTAGATCTACATGTAAGGTACATTGTTTCACACTCCAAGCAATAGGGGTAGTTGCACCTTCTTCACTACTCAAGCATTCTCCAAAGAAGGTGCATGAGGTGGCTTTGCATTGGCTTCCCGTAAAATATATTGTTTGTGCAAAGTTTTCACAACATTCATTATCCTACTCGGTAGGTGTATATTGGGCATGAGGAAAATTTCTTCATAATTTAAGTATATTCCTTTGAGCTCTTGCCTGTGCATTATGTGGCTTCATCCTGCATTCCATGTCAAATGTAATTTTCCAATTCTCAACACTCCTTCTCCGGACAGCAGAAAAGAGGTGTCACACCTTCTTCATAGTTTCATGATATTTATTGACTCCGAGTTTCTCTTGTGAGCTTCTCACTCTTCAGCAAAATTTTGTCTTCAGAGAACTCAAGGTGTGACTACCCCTATAATGTAAGTTTATTGAGTGAGATCTGAACATCCTACCGGCAAATCAACAAGCTCTGACTATACATTTGCACATGCAGGAATGGAGATTTCCATGTTTCAAATTTCCATGATTCGAATTTGTGCTCCTTTCAAGGCATTTACACTCTGAATTCTAGTCAGTAGTGCTATTCTGAATCTGAGTCTGTGAATCTGTGAATCTGTGAATCTGTGAATTCAGAACACCCAAAATTCCACTTGCTAGACTGGGGTTTCCTGGGAATTAGAATGGACTGAGGCCGGGTTTCTTGCAAGGATCCGAAATTTTTTAAATTTCTTCAGCAAGGACCGAAACTTGAGGTACCCAGAGGGTTCCATGGCACCCAAAAGGACGACCAAATCCAGCGGAGCCCGAGCAGGAAAACGGATCCAGCTTCGGGGCGTCGCCAGCTAGGAGTGCAGTAGAGAAGATGAAGATGACAGCGAGCAATCTCTTTGGAGGCACCGTGGAGCTGCACGGAAACTCAATCTCGACAAAGTGGAGGTTGGAGCGAACAGAAAGCTAGAGGGACGAGATCGATCGAAGGAGCTGCGAGGCACAAGCAAGTCACCGGAAACACAATCGGAAGAAAACAAAAGTATAAAAATATACAACAAGAACGACAGCACAAGGCAGAAGGGGACAAGGCGTACAGTGCCCGGCGCGGGACGTGGTTCAGAGAATCTCCTTCGAAGGCGGCCATGGAGAAAAAACCCAACACCACCGAACGACCACAAGGCGGAAGATTGGCCACACAGCCAAGAATTGACGAGATGGATGGAGTCCAGACGACAAACGTGAAGGGAGACTCACTCAGCGAAGAAAAATTGACGAGATCCAGGCGACGAGCTTAAAGGGAGACCCAGCGAAGGAAAAGTTGACGAGATGGCTGGAGTCCAGGCGACGAGCTTGAAGGGAGACCCAGCGGAAGACAGGGAAACGGCACGGCATCAAGGGAAACGTACCAGCTGTCAACCACGCCCAGTACCCAACATGTGGGGTGCAGTATTTCCTGGAACATATTTTTAACAAAAGCTCGGAATGTGCTTAGGGTGTCCTTTCCAAGGTTGGGACTAGTAAGGATATGACACATGTCTCAAAGCTGTGAGCAAGAAGGTATGAGTAGTGAGTGGGAAAATCATTTTTGAATGATTAGAATTAAAAAGACTCTAGACATTGACTACTAGTGAAATGCAGTTTTTGGCTCCCAAAATTCATAGTAATTTCAATTTTGAGAATTTTTTTAAAAAGATTTTGCTATTCCCATATTTCCTATCTTCCTACATGGGAAAAATTTCCACCATCTCATACTATTCATGATTTGCTCCAAAATTTCTTAAATGATCGACTACTGGTGCACTTACTTTATGGCAATTTGAAAAAACCAACAATCTAAACAAGGACAAATTAGTGACCAGGCCTTGATAGAATGGTAGTGAATTGCTCTGATTTTAGTAGGTAGTCTACTCTTATAGTGATCATTTAAGAGTTGATTGCCTTTTGGAAGAAGTTAAACTACTACAAAGAATTTCCATTAAATTTTTGTAGGAAGAAAATGGAATAGGCATCTAATCCAAGTCGTTTCATATTTTTTGGACCTTCATGAAATTTGTTATAAATTTTTGAAGTTGAAACACAGTGGTCACTTAAAGCAACCGCCTCCTCAAATGTATTGTTGGTACATTGAATGAAGCAAAATGTACCTTTGTGTGTCATGATCGCTTTTAGAGCATGGGCACTTTTAGAGCAAATTACTATTGGTCATTTGAGCTCCCGACTTTACTATATCTTTTGAAAGGCAAAAATTCTATGTAACGTTAATTACATTATGTTGATCTTAGAATGTTAAATGGAATTCCAAATTGACTTGCATAAATTCTACTTGGTTGGAAGGATCTAGACTTGTGATTACCAGAGGGAGTAGCACTAGCTTCTCCCCAAAACCACATTTAGAGTCAAATTGCATGATTTTGGAGTTTGGAAAGGATGCATGAGTAGTGAAGTAATTTTTTTGGATTTTGGGCAAGTATAGAAGCGCTACCCAAATTGGGCTAAAATTAGGGTTGGTTGATTGATTGATTCAATAGGGTATAACTTTAGTTACTTAAAAGGAAGTGAATGTCTTAGTATTGAATTCGAAAACTAAGTTAAAATGTGAATGGGGAACAATGCATGTGAACTAGATTGTTCTAGTGAGATGTGGTATACTATGATTAGTTTATAGGACCCTATTTAGCTCATTTTGGATTTGAATTGGAGGTTTAGTGGAGATTTTGGGATTATAGAACACACATTTGCTCTCTTTTTCACTTAGTCATTTAATTAAAAATTTACCTAGTAACTTATTAGGTATCCAATGTTTGAAAGGCAAAATAGATTTAAGACCCCATACAATCTCCACCGCCCAACTTGAGGTGTTTTGGAGGAAAATGTGGTGAAAACTCCTCAAACCACATAGTAATTTTTTTTAATTCAAATAAATTAGCATATTGTAGTGAAAGATGTTGCAAATTGTTACAATTTTTATTTCTTGTAGAATCTGACTTTTTATTACTAAAAGAATTTGTGATAAACTTTTAAAAGCAACATGCTAGCTATTGGCCTTTAGCTTCCTACAATGGATCATAGATTCCCTATAGAAAACAATACATTTAGAACCTTAAAACAACACAAAGTGATGCTTGAATACATGTACCCATCAAAAGTTAAGTGCTTTGATAATCTAATCAAGTTCTATATATGAGAGTTGGCGGTTTTATATATAGATTTTATTTCCTATTAGGCAAAACATAGGTATTTGCGTTAAGTACTTGTTAATTTAAGGTACTATTACTTTATTCAATTCAAAAATTATCAAAGGAGGGTTATGTGATTTAGGATTGCTTTATACTTGGTAATATTCAAAGAAAATAAAAAACTTGTCATTCATTGATCAAGTTGGATCATTTAAAAGCTTTGGGCCAATAAAAAAGTTCAAGAAATAAATAGTAATTCTTAGCCTAAATGTAAAGAGACCCAGAGTTGCCTTTCAATCATAGTAAGACCTCAATTATAGTATAAATTGATGCCTTCCCAACATTGCCCTTCATCTTACAAGGTTCAAGAATCTTATATAGATGTAGGGTCCAAAGTCTATAGTTTAGATGATGAACAAGCTTGCACAAGGTAATTTACAAAAATCTTATAAACAAGGTGAGAGAACAATAGAGTCCATTTTATTCAAAAATTGAAAAATATGGATTGTTGATAAAGCAAAGTAGTTCCCAAATTGCCCTTAAAATTTCAATTTATAGAATATTTTAGAAATGATATTATAAAATTTTCCAAAATATTTCAAATTAATAGAATATTTAGAGAATATATTTATATTTCATGCTTCTCAATTAAATCCCTTGTGCATTAGGCTTTGTATCCAACAAGGTTATTTATTTTACACTAAATACCATCAATAGGTGAATAGAATGTTTTAGGATGAAATCTCATGCAAAAAACTTCTCATTCATCCAATGTAATACTTGATTTTATAAACATCAACCCTTATATACAACCAATTTAATATAGAATTGCAAGTAGTAATATATTTACATAAAGATATTAAGGCAAGTTGTCTAAAAACAAATTATAGATCCAATTTTGTTAGAATGAACTAGCTATATCCACTATAGATGCCAAATCTAGAACCATTCAAAATAATTTATTTATCTTAGAATGCCCTAAAATAAAAAAATTTGAACAATTTTAAATTGACATTTTACAATGACATATGCTCTTAAATATTTTTGGAATTTGATAATTGTTGGTTAATTTTTACAAAAATCTTGCTTTAGCAAAAACTATGAAAAAATTCAAAAAGGATTTGGACATAACAAGGCTTAAACCCAAAGGTTTATAGATTTGAAAAGATACAATTTAATTGATTCAATTGTTCAAAATTTTAATTTAGGTTAGGCAATATTTTATGTCACTTGAATTAATGAAGAACATAACAAACATTGGTCCAAGAATAAATCAAATTGAAAAAAGAAATTTTACAAGCAATTGACAGGCATTTTTCTTGAGTATCTAGCAAGGGAATGAACTTTTGTAACATATATGGGATTATTAATGCTTATCCAAGTAACAAAATTAGAAATTTGACTATACTTTACTCAAAAATCTAAAAAAACAACTATTTGGTGGTATTACCAAACAACATTTTTTTTCTAGTATTTGTTGTAAGCCAAATGACTAAATTCAATGACTTATATAAAAAATGATCGCTTCATTGAATTTTTGCTTTGCTACTAATTAGTCTTGGATTCTCTATCCTACAACAAGAGACTACTAATCTCTCTATGTAGTAACAGTGCCTAGTACAATAAGCAATACTTTTGTTTATGGATACGATGGATAAAACAAAATCATATACAAGGTTTTCAAAGACAATGCTCTAATACCATAGTTTGAAAAGATGGTTTAATTTGTACTAACTCTTACACACCTAAAAAACCAAAAGTAACTTACAAATGGTCAAACTAAGTTCGTTTTTACTATAAAATAGATGGTATTCAAGTCAATTTTGTTTTTTGAGAGTTCTTTGAGTATATATGTGACACTTATGTAGAGGTGGAAAGCCCCTTCTTCAACAATAGTAGAATTATTTAGAAAAGAAGATGCTACATTCTACATATTGCAAAAGATGCCTTTCTAATGTATTTCACAAATTCGAATTTATTGCTCTTGATTTGAATTTCAGCCTTTAAAATGAACTTTTTGAATTTGAACCTAAGGAATGAAGTTTATTAAGTTCAGTTTCTACTCCAATTAAATTTTTTAGAAAAATACCAAAATATAATATTTCAAAAGCAATTGAACGCTGAATCCATTACTATAGTTTTTTGAATTTTTAATTATAGAATCTATTTATAATAAAAAAAATATAGAATTTTAAAGCTTATTTTGGATTTGATATTAATTTTTAACACTTGCTCTCCAAAAATTTCAAATTTTCAAGAAAAAACAAGAATTTTATACAACTTGTAGAAGACATGTGATTTCATCTTTGAAAAATAAAAATAAACAAATCCATTCATTTTCAATAGAAAAATAGAGAATCCCAAATAGACGATCTAAAAGTTTAACTACATAGTCATAGCCTTGGCATATAAAGGTGAAGTGAAAAAGGGTTTAACCAAGGAACAATGTAAGGATTAAAAATGTTTAATTGATGATTTTGGTAGTTTTTGTAGCTTATAGAACCAGGGTTGACAGGACGTCCGGACGCGGATGCTGTGTCCGCAGTGTCCGCTGACATTTGCGGATGCCGTCCGCCCCGCCCGTTCGCCTTCCGACGGCGGGGGGGACGCTGCGTCCGCTGGCATCCGTGAGGACGGACGTCCAGACGTCCGAGTTACAGACGCTATTTTGGGACGAACATACTGAATTGTCAACCCTGTATAAAACTTCATAGTTTCATCCAACACTTTTTTGAGCTTACAATTTAGGCCTTTAAGATTCATAGAAAAGATTATTGGAGCCATTCAATACCACAAAAATTTTCTACATAAAAAGATGCCAATAAAACAATAGATTTCATTGTGAATACAGCAACACAATTGACAAGTCCGTTGTTTTTATAGCTCTTTTTTTGTCTCTTATTAGTGGCATATTTGAATTGCAATATTTGTTCTTTGAAAACTTCACAATATTAAAACCACAAGGTCATAAAATTTATGTCATTTTCAAATTCACAATCACCACGTCCTTTCTAAATTAAGTGTACAATAAATTAACCCCTAAAGGACTAGCATGCATTTTTTTGTTGTATAGAAATTTTGGGTAGGTTGTTGTGAAAGAGTATTTGTATATTTTGAGCTAATGTTTCAATAGAAGGTGTGGACAAGGAATGTGTTTTGTATGCACTAAATTTCATGACATTTGGAAATAGGAGTCAAAAGTTATAGCCTAATATGTTACTTTTTTCATAAATGGGTAGTTTGGGCAAATTAAAAAAAATCACTTTTTGAAGAGACAAAAATTTGAAATTGGTTTTCTAGAGTTATATATACATGATGAGCTTTGAATTATTCATTTGATCACTAAGTCAAAAATTATGAGGATTTTTTGTTCGGAAGCAGTTATAGATTCTCTATTCTAAAATAAACTTTGAAGTCCTTTATCTTACTGAATTTTCAATATTTTTGGAAATAAAATAAAATTATAGGATGTGGATTTTTTATTACAACATTACAACCATTGGGATTGGCATTTTTTTGTAATTAAATTCTTAACAATTTTGTATTTTGAATCATTCTCTACTACTATCTACTTACTATTTTTTTCCTATTTGTTGTACAATTCCAAATGATCTGAAATTTTTCAAGCATATGGCCAACTTGTCTAGGAAAAAGAATTCAAAGAAGCATCACCATTTTGGATCTTTTTTCATAAAAAAAAGAACTTGTAAAGTGCAGCCACTGCACTTTTTGCAAGGCAGAAATGGTATTTTAATGAATTTGAATGCTTATATCTTGCAATGCATGTAGTGGAAATATCTGAAATTTTTATCACATGTTTTCAAGTCAACATGCATGGCATCAAAATTAAAAAAATATAAAATTTGGTAATTGTACTAAACATGGCAATTTTTGAGCATCTCCGAGGAAAGATTGTCATGGAATTAGGGGTTAAATAAACTCTTCATATATGCCAACCATTACATTGGTTGGAGTTTCATCTCTCTACATTGATTTGATAAACTCATTTTGAAAAGCTAATTGGGTAAGTATGTTCTTAAATCCTAAACAAATGTGTAAAAAATGCATTTACTACACTAAATAATGAAATTAGATTGCCTTATCCTAAAAAATTACTTTACAAGTCATCAAAGTCAAAAGATACTTTAACAGATATTTCTATTTGTACATAGAGGTTCATGAGTTCCTGTACAGTAACACTAAATATTTAATAGTGCGGGACAACTTAATTTCACTATATACGTTAGTATGCAACAACACCCTGCATCGCCTTCGTCGCCCTGTCCCTCGCCTCCAGTCTATTCTCGCGTCCAGTAGTCCAGTGTCTGGGGTTTACAAGGGTTTTCCACCCCTCCCATTTCGTCCTCACGCCGCCATCCCTCGCTCCTCCTTTGCAGACATGGCGTTCCAGAAAATCAAAGTCGACAATCCGATCGTCGAGATGGACGGTATGACGTTCTTGTAGTTTGAGAGAATTGTGATTGGGAGGAGGACGGAGTTCGAATTCCAGAATCAATGGAATCAATTGCAGCTAGTATGTTTGTACGCGTTGAGGTTGAAAATGCTGTCTTGGGCATGGAGGTTTTTGAGTTTCGACTGGTTTGATTCGGGAATTGGAGAGCGTTTGCTTGGGACGATGAGTGCGTTTGTTGTTCTTGTGAGCTCCTTCATTAGGCAATCGGTATTTGGAATCCATGAAGTACGGGATAACAGCTGCTATATATGTTTTTTATATCGTTCGACAATCCTATTGAGGAGATGGACTGTGCGATTTTCGTTTAGTTTGATTCAAGACTGGAGTGTGCTTGTTTGATTCAGGAGTTTGTTGTTCTTGATCTCAATAATTAGGGAATCGGTGTTTACGATCCAAGAAGAATTGACCTAGTGCTACAATTAAACCACTGCAATTATGGATGTATTGAGGTCGTTCATCTAATCGTCGACATGGACGGTTTGACTTTCGTGTGGTTTGACATTCATGTGGTTTAATTCGGGAATTGAGAGTGTTCGTTTGGGACGAAGAGTGAGTTTGTTGTTTTTGAGCTCCGTAAATAGGGAATCCGTATTTGCAATCCGAAACCGAGGAAACTTCAGCTAGTATGTCTGTACCTTTAAAGTCGAGAATCCTCTCGTGTGTTTTGATTCTTGGATTGAGAGTGAATGTATGGGACCATGAGCGAATTCGTTGTTCTTGAGCCCGATATGTAGGGGAATCGGTATTTTCAGTACAAAAAGAAAGGAATGACAGCTAGAACATGTAATTTTCTTTGTTTGTATCTTAGAAGCGTGGATTCTTTTATTCAGATGGAGTAGTTGCACAAACCATTTTTGACTTGTATTTCCAATTCATGGAGCCACAGCTGACCTACATATGGCTTTTGGACTGTATCGTCGTAATGTGGACAGTTCTTTTACTCGTGTACCCTGCAGATATGAAACAATATTGGAATCCTTGGAATGATGACCGTCAGTACAAGTTGTGTGACTAAATTTATCTATTTTGGATCTAATTGTGCGCTTGATTATTGGAAGCAGCTTCTGTTTTTTGTGTATCTTCCTTGTCCATTTGTTTTGTTACTTATGGCAACTCCAAGGTTGTTGAAACTATTTAACGTCGTCTGATTGGTCTACTATGTCCATCGGTCTCCGTTTGTTTGGTATGGAGTTCCATTGCACCAGTGTGTGAGCCCAATTCTAATTTCAAGATATGTAATTCTGTCCGATGCTCTCTCGACTTTGGATTTTTATTGCTCGAGGAGTCTTCCTCCTTTTTTGTATTAGAAGTGATCTCCAAGACTTGTGATATTGATTGGAGTCTGTGCATGTTCTGATCTGTGTGGTCACCACGGAACAGGTGATGAAATGACGAGGGTAATTTGGCAAATGATCAAAGATAAGGTGAGTGTGAACTTACCTCCTTGTTATTTCCTATCTGCTTGCTGTGGGAAACGTGCATGGTTGAGAGCTGGCCATGATCCCTATCTCCCCCTATTTCCAGTGTCCGTGACGTGCAATAGTGGAACTGTCTTTCTCGAAAGTAGTTGCAAGCTTGATTTTGACTTTCTCATTTGTGGAGTCCTGATCCATGTTTGGCCTTTGTCTTAAGAGCGACGATTAAATTAGGACCAGGGTTTGCACCCATTGGTTGGAAGCGGATAGTGCAGTTTTGAGAAGCGCGTTTTCTGATAAGTTGTGATGGGAATTTGTTGCAGCTGATCTTTCCATTTCTGGACGTTGATTTGAAATACTACGACCTGGGAATTCTCAACCGAGACGCCACTAATGACAAGGTGACGCATGAGAGTGCCGAAGCTACGCTCAAGTACGAACGATCCTCTTCCTGAATTTCCCTTTGAATGCAATGTTGTCCTCCATCGAGATGCTTGTGTAGCTTTTTCGCTTTGTTCCTTGATGTCAGTCCCCTTCTCTTTGCTTGATAGTAGGAGAGCCATTCCATACTCGAGGAAAAATAGATTCGAATGATTGACCTCCACCGCGTTCTTTTGTCCAATTTGTTGTGCCCCTCTGATGCAGATACAATGTCGCTGTCAAGTGTGCAACTATCACTCCTGGTTCGTTTCGAACCTGGCATTTCTTCGGATAGATAAACCTTGCACGAGATTGTCATATCTTCGTACTCGTGTAACATTTTTTGTTGGGAAATGCTATCGTTGGTAAGCAGCCCGTCTAACCGCTGCCTCAATGAAGGTTAAGGTTGCAGACAAAATGTGTTCCGCAATAATGTTTCCACAGGATCTATTTTCGACCCTGGCAGCTTTGGTTGCTCCTTTTGTGTGAACAAATGAACGTGTTTTTGTCGTCTACAGATGAAGATCGTGTGAAGGAATTTGGACTAAAGCAGATGTGGAAGAGTCCAAACGGGACCATCAGAAACGTTCTCAACGGTACTGCTTGTCCATGTTTGGCGGGCTAAAATGCATACTTCTGTAGCGTTTTCTTTTGGGTTTCCTCTACTTCCCATGAGAAAGCAATTGCATGGTCTGATCTTTGGTTTGAGATCTTTTGTGGTTGTGCACATTAATCTTTGGAAGTGAAGCTCGAGAGCGGACGATCCCGCTCAAGTGAATCCAAGTAGGGAATATGAGAACACCATTGATAAGTACGAGCAGAGTCTCATACATGTTGGAGTACTTTATCGTGACTGTCTTGAAGTGTTGCTTTTCAACTGGCAGGAACTGTGTTTCGTGAGCCGATTTTGTGCAAGAACATTCCCCGCCTTGTCCCTGGTATGCACCGAAACCCTGTGGTCCTCTTTTTGGTTCGTACTTGGAGACTGATGGGTTTGCTTTTTCTGCTGAGAGGTGTTTGTATCTGTCGGCGCCCTTATAGAAGACGGTTTGCAGGCTGGACGAAGCCCATTTGCATCGGCAGGCATGCCTTTGGCGACCAGTACAAGGCCACCGACGCTGTGTTCAAAGGGCCGGGCAAGCTGAAGATGGTTTTTGGTAACCCTCTGTCTCTGTCTCTCTCTGCCCGTTTGTCCTTATTCCCATGTCGTTGTCAAGTCCAGGTGGGGATTCGAGTTTCGTTGTTCCACCTATTTTGCATTGAATCCGTTCCACCTCTTTCGTGTTGTCAAAGTTTCTGTTTAAGTTCTCTGCAGGTCGAGGTGCAAAACGTTTTGTTGCTTTGTTGGTGGTGAAGAACCTATTATTGACCTTGAATTCGTGAAGCCTTGATTCCGAAACTATTGATTTGTTTCTGGGTTTGCAGAACCCGACAACGGTGGAGAGATTGTCGACTTGGATGTTTACCACTATGATGGTGCTGGTGGAGTTGCCCTTTCTATGTATAACACCGATGAGGTGTGTTTTCTCCTTGGGATCTGTGTACTGAAAGCTGAAGTGTTACATAATTGGAGTTTATCTCATCCTATTTCATGTTGTCTGCCAAAGCTGATGTTGCCGTCCGTCCTTCCTAAAATTTTTCTTGAGCGATCTGATGTGTGTGGTCGTCTGCAGTCTATCCGGGGATTTGCAAAGGCATCTTTCACTATGGCGTTGCAAAAGAAATGGCCCCTATACTTGAGCACAAAGAACACTATTTTGAAGAAGTATGATGGCAGGTAATGGGATGATTTTGGTAGTGGTGCCTTTTCTGGTGAAGCCATGTTTGAGCTGCTGTTTGGATAGGAAAGTAAGTTATGCCTACCGTATGTTGGCGCGCCAGTTCGTTTCTTTGTTTTTGTTATGTCCACTACTGCGATGTTATTCGGATAGTCTTGGCGGTATCTAAACTTGCTAGCCCTTTTACACATTTCTTGACCGTGTTGAATTGTGATATGCTTATCCACATCGTGAGCTTCCTAACGTGGTGCGCATTTGGTTCAGGTTCAAGGATATCTTTCTGGAAATCTACCAGAATGAGGGATGGGAGGCCAAGTTCAAAGACGCTGGAATCTGGTACTTGTCTACCGCCTTGGGCTCTTCCTTGAATGCAGCGGTTCATTGCCCTCCTCCTGTTGGATTCTGATCCACCTCAGGTTTTTTTGGATCTCCACTTGCGTGTTTATTTGTTGTGAATTCGTCCTTTCTGATTCTGAGTCGAGGACCTTGATTATCACAGGTATGAGCACCGGCTCATCGATGACATGGTGGCATATGCCCTCAAGAGCGAGGGTGAATACGTCTGGGCCTGTAAGAACTACGATGGGGATGTCCAAAGTGACATGCTTGCTCAAGGTACCTCGGTCCGACCCCCCTTAGTTTCTTTTTTCATGAGACTTCAATGTCTTTCGCTTCCAGATGTTCCCGTATCCTCCTTGTTTTTGAGGCCTTCTTGCGTGGCACAAAGAGACGGTTTGGTATGTTTCAGTTTCCATTTCCGAAGATCTCAAGCCCTAAACGTCTCCTTTCTTGTTGTGTGAAGGTTTTGGATCGCTTGGCCTCATGACTTCTGTGCTGGTACGTCTTGCATGGCTGCTTGAACCGTGTGCTGGACTTTTTCCATGTGAAAACATTTGTAAAGCTTTCCACTGTGCAGTGTCTGTGCGTCCACCGTGCCCTTGCAGCTCTTCCTACGATTTTATCCTATACGGGTTCCACTCTGGGTATGCGATGGTCGTGACCACACCGATTTTGTCCAACTCCTCCTGCCTCCCCACTCCGAAGTTGCAATTCCTTACTGTGCAGCAATTGTTGTGATTGTCTTCAGATTTGTCCAGATGGCAAAACCATTGAAGCCGAAGCTGCTCATGGGACTGTGACCAGGCACTTCCGAGTGCACGAGAAGGGTGGTGAAACCAGCACGAACAGTATTGCTTCTATTTTCGCTTGGAGTCGTGGGCTGGGCCACAGGTATGAATTTTGACTTGCCTATCGTAGCCTGTGAGCTGCATATTGGTCGTAGCTTATTTCTATCTGAGTTGAAGCAGCCTTCATCTCTGCGAGTTCCATGTGATCACATCATAGCAGTTCCTGCTCGTCTATGGAAATGGCTTGCGTATGTTCTCGGCGTGGTCAGTATTCGTTCAGATGCTTCGATCCGAATCTTGATGGTGCCGATTCCATCGCCTTCTAAGTGTTCGCGCGTGTTTTCTTCAGAGGTTTATTGGATGGCAATGCGAAGCTTCAAGAGTTTGCTGAGAAGCTGGAAGCCGCTTGTATTGGTGTTGTGGAGGGTGGAACGATGACCAAAGATCTTGCTATTTTGACCCATGGTCCCAAGTAAGTTCTCGAAGGAAGTTATGCTGAGATGGATAGATTTTTTCCTTCCCTTGAGCTATGTGCTGGTCTTTCTAATTCATTTGAGTTGATTGAGCTCTTTGCAAGTTCTTGAATGTTTTGCACGTGACTGCAGGGTCAGCAGAAAGGCTTATGTGAACACCGAAGAGTTCATCGACGCTGTCGCAGAGGAGCTGCAATCCAAGTTGTGAGCAACATCAAAACCGAAGTTGTAATGATTTCTTCTTCGGAACTGTTTTCAACTGATAGGACAGTGCCTTTCCTGTTTCTTTAAGTTATTCCTATTCATTTGGAAATTGTGGAATTCAAGGAATGGATTTGAT
The DNA here is from genome assembly GCA_963969395.1 of Pseudoscleropodium purum. Classification (NCBI taxonomy): domain Eukaryota; kingdom Viridiplantae; phylum Streptophyta; class Bryopsida; order Hypnales; family Brachytheciaceae; genus Pseudoscleropodium; species Pseudoscleropodium purum. Next base: position 20,535,927 of record OZ017804.1, on the reverse strand, counting down.
GTTTAGTTATTTTTGGCCTTTTCACCCGTGGTTGACATGGTGGTGCAAAATTCATCTTGTAGACCCTTTTGCTTTTGAGCTGTGCTTGATAGATCTGGTTCGCAATTTGAGCATATTCTATTGTTGGTCAGCGTTGCGCACTTCATATTTGCCATGGAGTGTTGAAATGATTTTTGCAGATTTTAACCCGAGGGTTTCTCTTCGAAATTGCAAACCTTTCCTTCGGAGGACTATTTTCATCAGTGTATAACCTTTCTTTACGAGCTAGGCTGGCATATGTCTAGTACATCAAGGTTGCCCATGCTCCGAACTAGTGTTATTCAACTTTTCTGTCGCATATCATCATGGGAATCTTGCAGGTCTGCATAAATGAGACCCATATGTGTGAAATCATCAAGCCTCTGGAAGCTTGGATGGATTCTTTAACTCATCATGGTCGCCTTGCAACATCATGTACCCTGTACATGCAGCCCATGGTGTACATGGGCTGTCATCCTGCCCACAGAGTACAATGAGTTTCTCCAAGTAATAAATTTTGGGTTGTTTCATGTTCAGTCTTGAGCAGCGAACTTAAAACTGGCTAATTTGCGCTAGGATGCTATTGAAAAAAATGGGTTGCTAAATCAATTTAGGAAAAAATCTTTCCAAAATTCAGATTTCAGCAAATCTATACACTGGATTTCTTCTTCGTTGGCCAAAGTGCACATCCTTGACCAAAGTGCTCATCCATCCGAAATCCATCCGAAATCCTGCATCATTCATCCACTCCTCGTTGGCCCGGAGGATCATGTTGGTCCGATTTGAGCCACTCCATGCCCGTGCGACGACACCTGGGCCGTTCAATTGGTGGCTAGGGTTAGGGGCTCAGCTCGTGCACTTCTCCTTCGTTAGCTTGTTATGTGATCATGGTTTTAGAATTTTTGCATTGAATGCGCCTTGCCGTTCTGTTGTTTGTCTTTAATCTTCAATTCAATGCACATTGCTGTTGTTGCATTGATCTTGGTGAATGAGTGAATGAGTGCACTTGAGCATCTCGAGGCCTATCAAGAGTGATTCACTTGATTCCTTTTTGAAACTGGGATCTTGTGCAATTGAATTTTCCTTTGTTGTTCTAGTGCCGCTTCTAGCTACTATAAAGAACGGAGGTGCATTGTGTCTTTGGCATTCACTACACTTCAAAAATAATATCCAGGAGTTGAAGTGGTGATAAGGTGATAGGGTCTGTGGATGCTTTATTCCTACCTTTGGAATAAAGTGTACACACAACTAGGTTCTAAATGTCTTTATCATATAAAACTCCTAACGGATATTTACAACATGCAATCTAGTTGTGCCTTTCAAGTAATGGATTTTTATTGTATGTCTATTTTGAACTTTCCTAATGTTAATGATTATCCAAATCAAACCAAATTAATATTTAAGACCAAGGTTTGGTTACAACAACAAAAAGCAAAGTAGATTGACTTGTAAGGCTTGTTTTGTCCTTTCTAAAATGATAAAGAAGTCTGATTTTGACCTAAATCCCTATCAAATAATTGTGGATGAACTTTGGTCCTACATTTAATGTCTAAAACTTCATCCATTGATTTTTAAGATTCTAACTATTAAAATTGAATGAAAATTTTTGGTTGTTTTCCATTTTATAACTTCTACCTAAATTATGAATTTGATTTGGTTTGGTCAACTTTGATTGGCTTTCATTCAAATCTCACCTACTTTTGTTTAAAACTTCATTCTACTTTAATTCAATCAATATTCTTCCAATTCTTGCAGTTAAATTAATTTTGAAATCTTAAAATTATTCTCTATGAGATTCCACCTTTAATTTATTCTTTGTTTATTTTTTATCTAATTGATAAATTCTTAATTGTTTTTATTGCTTTCAATAATTTTGGGTTTATTTTTATTTTTAGTGTTAATCGGTTTTATCTTTTTAAATTCAACTTCTATTTTTCTTTAAAAGATAAAAACTTCTTACTTTTAACCTCCTTGGTAAATTATATTTATGGATGAATTTTGACCATTGACTAGTACATCAAAATTCTTTTTTACTGTGGAATTTCAAAATTACTTCTACTTTTATCTTTTGACTCCTATTTAATTCTAGATTGTAAAATTTCTAACAAATTTCCTAAAAGATTCCTTTGGATGATTTTCTATTTTTCATCCATTTTAAACTACTTTCAATCCAAGGATAAACTTTGATCATTTTATTTATTTATTGTGGTAAATATCCCTTAAAAGTACTACGGTAATTTTTCAACTACTTAAAATCTACTAGTTGATTTTCTACTCTACTATGGGTTTATTCTAATTTTAATTAGAAATTCAAAAGTCAAACTCTAATATAATATTTTTTGATAAAAATGCAAGAAAGTTGGTGAAAAGTTCAATTACTAACCTAAAAGTTGATTCCGTCTTCATTAAAAGTTGCCATCATGTTGTCAATTGCAGTCTCCAACTAAATCATCAATATTTTTGTAGCACGATGTTGATGTTGTAGATTCCCATCAAAATTAAGGATGTCCCAAGGCTTCATCTTTCAATCAATTCTCTTTTCTTTTTCCTTCTACTTCTTTCAAATGTTTTCTTTTTCTTTTGTAGATATTTTTTGAGAATAAAATCCTATAAAATCCTACCAAATCTAATCTCCAAATATTTTACTAATTTGATTTAGGAATCAAGCAAAGACCTAAGATGAACTTCTGTAACTTCTTTCAACTAATAACTAAATTCTAAAATATCCTTAAAGCCTAATATTCTATTCTTTTGTCGTTTCCTTTTGTCTTGCATCCAAAGTCAACCTTTAAACAAATGTCAATTTATTCCTAATGAATGGCTAAGCTTCTCTTAATCTCTCTTCTTCTCCCTAATACTTCAATTTTCCAAACTTAGAGCTCATTCTACTTCCTTGACTTCAAGTTCCAAATGTGAGAGAATTGAGGTTTGTTTTCATGCACAAGTGGTGGAATAGCAAGTTGGGAGTCTCTAGAGCGTGGACAAGTAGGTTGGAAACAACCAAAAGATGAACTGAGTAAATCATATTAAGTGATAAGGATTTAGTATACTGAATAAATTCAATTTGTAACTGGATCATGAGCTACCTCCCCCTTTTGAATGATGAGCTAGCTTACTAGTTGGAAGGTCAGCCCTTGCCTTGTTCCTTGATCGGCACTGAATTGGTATTTTTTGGTTTTTTAAATCCAAACTATGGTGGTTGTTTGCCAACTTGGGTTTTTAAAACCAAAATTGAAGTCTCCATATGGAAACCATTTAAGCTAACAAAACAAAAAAATGTCAAGGGGGACATAAGCTTCACCATCCTTGGGCTTAAGCCTATATTTTGGAAGGTGACAACAACTAATAGACTCTTAAAGAAGTGATACTAAAAACAATAGCTTTGCCATATTAGAGGGGTTAACCTCAAATTTTGGAACAATTTTACAAGAGTTTTGTTTATAGAAGGACAATTGAGAGTCTTCAATCCGATCCGATACTTCTTGAAATGACTTCAAAAAATACTTTTGGCGGTTTGTCTTAGGACGATAGCTTTGCTGTTTAGTGGTGTAACACCACTTTCTTAGACAAAATCCGAGGGGGTTAGTGAAAATTTAGAGTTTTTGGTTAGAAAAGAACAAAAAACACTTAAACAACACAATTTGTAGGACTTTGGAGGATTGTAACAAACATCACCTCCCAAATGACTTGATGACTCATGATAGACCATAAATTCCAACTTTGAAGCTCCAAGGGAAAATTTGCAACATCCAAGTGAAATTTGTGTAAAATTTCTCCTCGACAAAGCTGAGTTAGAATTAGTTAGTAGACATGACACGTAATGCAATAAGTTCAAGAAAACAATGTTTTTGAGAAATTAATCCATTGAAAAATGCAATGTCCTTTGAAGTAGGTATAAGACATACAGAAAAGCTTGAAAACCATGAGCAAAATGCTCAAAATGTAAAAAAACCAAGAGGTCTTTGACAAATGTCCAAAACTCAAACAACATGGCCGTAGGTGGCCAAATACTAAAGAAAACAATTTTTGGTCTTGAACAACCAAGTAAAACTAAATGAAAAAGGGGTGGCTACGAGTTGGACAAATGAAAACAAGAAAAAGGGGTGCAAAAAGAGAGGAGGTGAGGGCCTTTTATACTTTTCCAAGTCCCCCAAACCATTTCAAATTACCTAAAATTACTCCTATGTAAAATCCAAATTAAAGCTAAATCAAAATTCTACACTACTATGATTGTTTTAACTTTTGGAGAAATGTTCCAAATGCAAAACTAATTGCGCCATGGTCTTCAAAAGGCCTAAATTAGTTGTAGGCCTCCCCTACTTTGACTTTCCAAACTACTTTGCAAGCAAAAGCCAACGAATTATAAGCTAGTGAAAAAATAGAAAATTCAAATATTGAAGTTTGCTTTTTTCTCAAGGTTTTGACTAGCCTAGGTTGTCTAAAAAGTTTAAGATAGTAAGATAAGAATTCAAGTTGTTGTTTTTTGGACACTGTATGCGCTTGGTATGCCGGTCAACTTGTTGAATGTTTTTTGAAAACTGTTAAAATTCGGTACTGCCGCCAATTCTAGCACTTATCAATGTCAAAATGTCTTGAAATTTGGCCAGGTGCTTATTTAACCTAAAATACACTAACATAAATTTTTAGTGGAATTTTAATGCTACCTAGATAATTTCTATGAATTTCTAATTGCTGATAAATGTGGTTGACTTCCTATGGAGTCATCTTTTGCAATCTGAAAAATTAAAAAACTTTTAGGGTAACCTTTAAGAAGTTTTTAAATGTCAATTGCAAGTTTACATGTTTACTTGCATCAATTGTGGAAAGGTCTAAATTCTTTACTTCTTGTATTTAATTCCTCTAGGAAAGAATCATTTCTGTACAAGGGAATCTTCATGGACTGACTTCGCTATTGAGCTCCTAGCGTGTTTTTATGCTAAAAACACCTTTCTCTAATCTTTGGTGTGCATTCTTCATGAATCGTTAAATTCGGTAACAATCTAAAATAAATGTCTTCTATGACTTTGTCTAATATGGTTCAAATCTATCTCAAACTCCTAATTGATATATTAAACACTTATTTAAATGCTAAAAATGATAAATAGAAGTGCTTAGAGTACTTTTGGACTTTTAGAAAATAACACACCATAATTGTAAGGACTTCTATTAATACAACGTTAACACACTTTATAGGTTTTTTGAACTAAAAAAGGCTATAAAGAATGAGTGAAAGCGAAAAAAAAAAATTCCTAGGTCAAGGTGACAACTATTGGGCTTATAGGGTCTTGAATTTCTCATCTGTGAATTCAAATCGGCATTGGCGATGCTTTTGGTTGTCTCTGTTGAGCGCTTGAGGTGAATTCAAACAATTCCACATGAGATCTTGCTACTTGCATTTCTCATTTTGGTCTTGTAAACTTGCCTATCAATACTGATTTGCTTCATTAAGTTTGATCATGCTCTCTTGTCATTTGGTTAATTTGCTACAGTAAGTTTGATCTTACTCTCTTGTCGTTCAGTTGCACTTAAGCTTTTGATTGTTGTTTTTTGTATGTACAAGGACCTATCAGTTATGGTGCCACGATTGAAACTTCTTGATAATTTCAAAGTGTGTAAGTTTGGCTCTAGCCGCAATGTGAATGGTCCAAGTAAATATCTTGTATAAGTTCCTAGTGTTGACTGTGCAATAGTCATAGTTGTGCTTGAGGTGTCTTACATTTCATAGATGTGTGCGTTGCAATTTCTTTTGTGATTGATTCTTTGTGATCGGGTTTTTGAGGATACTGTTGCATTGCTAGAGGTTTATGATCTATCTCTCAAGGTCCCTAGTGATGATGAGCGACGCGTGACCGATAAGTGGAAGAAGGGAGCGGCTAAGAATAATCCATTTAAGAGAAAATTAGGCCCGACCCCTATGACACTCCAATGGCAAGAGGTGTGGGCTTGGAAGTTTGCATGGGTGGAGGGGGAATTTGATTCCAATGGTGATCTCACCATTATCATCTACTAGAGTTGTATTGCAATCATTGGTAGAAGAAAAGTAATGGTTTCTAAAGTTGATAACCTTGAGAAGCATGAGAGGAGGCAAACTTATTGAAAAGATGTAGTGCTGCTCTTGCATTTGAAGAAAGATGAAATTTTCACGAAGGTTGACTCTAAGCACCTAAAGCTCTGTAGGATTTGGGCGGGCCACAAGCTTGACATCATGGTAGCTAAATTGTTGGCAGGTGACTTGGAGAGTGATACGAAAAGAAAGGGAATACAATTCACAACCTTATTTCAAATTCTTAGTTACAGTTGTCCAATGTGCAATTACAAGAGGGAAAAATTTCTGTTGAAGCATTTGAAAGTAAAAAATTTGTCTTATAAACATTGGTCGGAAACTATAGGCTGGAAGATGAGTGAGTACTTGCATTTGTCTATTTTAGGTGCTCTAAAAATCTATCGTTCAATTTGCAAAGGTAATTTCCATTAGTGCCAACAAGGTTACAATAATTGACAATATTTTCTAGGTTGGAGTTCATGTTTATATTATTGAGAACTGAGAGCAAATACTAAACTTGCTCCCCTTGTCTTATGTGTTCAAAAGTGGCACTGCTAACCACCTCACCTCTATCATTATGCATGTAGAAATCAATTCTAAAGTTGTGTACATTGGCATTAATGGATTCAATACATTTCAAGGGCCCAAAATAGGTGTGACAGTACAAATTAGGGAGAAATGGGGTCCCTTTCCTTTGGAAGCCAATTGTGTTTTGCACTGGATTAACCTAGTGGTAGAAACATTGTCAAAGTATCTAATAGTCTCATAGCTCAAGGGATTGTTTTAGTCCATTTACTTATAATTTTGTTGCAATAACAAGTGCCAAGCTGAGCTACATAAACTTGTAAATCTTAGAGAAACTAAAGGTAATAAGATGATTTGCAACATTGATACCCATTGATTTCTATGAGAAGTGCTGTGCAACGCATCATGGCCAAATATACCACATTATTGGTGAAAATGGGTATAGATGTGACTAGAGGTCTTGGTGTGAAATCCAATGGCGGTGCTGGTGATAACTCCCATCTACTTTATGATATTGAGATGTTCTTGTCTTTCAATTTTTGTGTTTCATCCTCTCATGAATGCAGTGCATTGTCTCACTAAACTTTCTTAAAGTCGTGACATATTTGTCTATGACTTCATGCAAGCCATTAAGCTATGCCAAAATGAATTAGTTTGCTTGTTCATTGACTATACAATGGCATTCAACAAGGAGAATTTTCCATGGTGCAATGATCTAGTGACTTTGCACTGTAAAGAAATCCTACTGCAGTGGTGTGAGTTGTATGTTGATTCTGGAATTTCTCAATTGTTCTTTAATCTAAGTGTGATGCAAGTGTATGTGCGCTACCACGATAAGTAAATAGGCAAGCACATTTTTGTCAAGCCTCAAGACCTTTACCGTGTGCAAGATAACATTGAGTGGAAATTTGTAGGTATGTTTTTTTTAATTTCTTTTACATATTTTTCTAGTGTTTGCTTTCCTTGATCTTTTTCCTTATTTGAATTTTTTCCAATTTCTTTTATTTCATTTCCTTCAATTGTATTTTCTTTTCTATAGTTTGATTTGGTCTCTACTCTTTAAATTACAATAAGTGCTTGGGTTGTGTGGCATGCAAGTGTTTCACTTGACTTTTAGTTGTGGGGTTGTTGTTCAAGATTGCAGCATCCTACCTTATCACTTCTTATTTGGTCTCTACTTCACTATAAACAAATATCTTGCAGTCGTTGTATAGTGAGTTAGATTGTTGTTTTCCCCAGCAAGAACTCTTGGACACATTTGAGATAATTTATCCTTGGTATTGGAGGTAGGAGGGGGCAAAAGTCAACTTTTTCCAATATTTGGCCATTTTGAAGAAGTTCTATAGTGACGCAAAGTTGATTAACGGAGGTCAGCCTTTATATGATGGCGGCAAGCCTCATACTAACCCTACAATGTTGTCAACTTCAAACTTGGACTTACAACAAGGTCTCTTTAAAGTGACAATGAAGGCTAACTGTGACATAGCTTGTGCAATGCCTTTAGATGTGAATCCGATAATAAAGCTCTAGCAGAGGCTTTCATTGTCTCATCACCTTTGTAAGTTGATTTTCAAATATTTTATACTTATTTATTGAAATAGGTTGTTGCATGGTATTTGGTTTAGTTGAGGACAAAAAATGCTTTTAAACCTTAAAATTCTTGAAATCTTGCCATAGAAATAGACTTGGAAAGTGCTTATCCCTTGTGGTCCAAATGTTTGGCCAAAAATATTTTTCTTTAGAAGATATTCTTTATCATGAAGCTATAAATTCTTCAAAAAATGCAGTGAAAGTTGACAGGCAAGGAGATTTGTAAAGTAGAAAGTTTGAATTAGTATCCTGCCTTTAGTATTCTTGGGATTCTTTTTTTATATCCTTAGTTTTCATGAGTTTTTGCAAGTTCAATTGCTCATGTTTACCTTCAACGTAAACTTGTGTTGGACGAGGGGCAATTTCGGAGATTGCTGTGATTCTAAGTGTTTGTTTTGTTGCAACTTGGAAATGCTGCTTTGGCGCAATTTGGAGATGTTGTAGTATAAGGCAGAGCTGCCAATCTATTGCTGCGACTTGGATTTTTTTTTACTATTTTTAACTTCTAATTTGTTATGCAATAATTTTTTTAAATGAATCCATTCATTTCACAACATGTCACACTAAAAATATCTATTGTATACACTTCACAATGACCAACAATATCATATAGAGTTCTTCCAATTGCCATAAAATCACCAATGTTTTTCTTTGTATCTTATCACTCAATATTTTCAATGACTCCTAAATACTCAAAGTAGCTCAATAGAACTCCTAAATTCTATCTATTGTTGCAACACTCACTATAGTAGAAAAAAAATAGAGTCAATATACTATTTCTTTTCCACATGGTTATCTATGATTTTTTACCAAAAAGAAATTATTGTCGCGGCAATACCTCCCCTTTCCAAAACATAGTCTAAAGTAGTTTGGGAGATTGCCTTTTCCTCTCCAGAGTCCTCATCCACAAACTTCATCTATATTCTATCAATATAATTTCCTCTTCGGAATCCTCATCCACAAACTTCATCCATAAGCTATTAATGTAAGCTTCAATACCAAGATGGGCGCAGTACATTTATGATGTACTGCAAATTTTTGCTAATTCTGAGACCAAATATACAAACAACAATAATTATATAAATAGATTGTTTGCCAAGAACACAATGGATCCATTGAATATTACACCATTGTAATTTCTATCCATTTACAATTAATAATTTAGTTTATATTTCCATTAGACAAGAGAAGCTCTTTATATATATATATATATATGGTGTGGTAGTAGCTAGACCAACCCATGTGGGATATGTAAATTAGAATTTATAGTTTCTCAATTGCTTATAGTGAAGTTAAAAGTAAGAATTAAGTTAAAACTAGAATTTTAGACCTCATATAGTCATAGTATAATAACTTTTCTCAAACAACTTTGAATTAAAAAAAGTTGTGAAATCAAATTAAGTTTCATTTCCAAGAATCTTTTTGAGATTTCAAGTCTCTAATTAAAAGTTATGGAAAATTTTTAGAGAGGGTCTTTGAAAATGTCCAAACAATCTCCCTTGCAACGCCTCTTTGAAATTGTCCATAACTTTTGATTAGAGTCTTGAAATCTCAAATGTATTTTTGGAGATAAAACTTATTAACTTGATTTGACAATATTTCTTAGTGCAAAGTTGTTTGAGAAAAGTTTTTCTACTATGTCTAAATGAGGTTTGAAAGTCTAGTTTTAACACAATTTATACTTTTTATAAAACTATGAGTTGTTGAAGTTCCTATCAATTTTCAATACAAATCCCACATTATTTTTTAAACCTCCTATCACCCCTTATATATATATAAATGATTTGTCTCGACACTTAAAGTAACCAACCATGGATATCATTCACATCAATTGAGGTAATTAACATCTAGACATCATTTATCTTGAAGAGCTAAATGCTATTGGAGTATTTGTTAAGAGTTTTATTTAAAATTACACATATTGTTATTGAATACAATGTGCAATGCCCCTAAACAAACAGCTCAGTGTATTTCAGTGCTCTGACAGAAATTGACGTGTGTAATTAAGGTCTATTGTGGGTGTAGAATATTCCACACCATTCCGTTCAGAGGAAGGCAGTCAGGCTGTCTGCTCAAGAATGTTATGTCACACGGTAATAGCTTTTCTGCAACTTGCAATTTTCAATAAAAGAGTTCTCAGATCACTGGTCTGGACGACGAACAGAGTTAAAGAGTCACTGTGGACAGAAAAAATGAGAAATTTCATTCTTCCATTTTTCGCGGAGTTCAGACATGCGTTTTGCGTGCACTGGTGATGTATCGGCAAGTCCATTAGTAAGAGCAATTGTTAGAGAAAGATTGCATGTTGTGAAACATGTTATGTTGTGGAGAAAGTTTGGATGTGCCCAAGTTGAAAGAAGTGCTGGATTGATCTTCTTAGGGCTGAGAATTTTAGAGAGACAGTATGATATATATGCGGTGGGCATACATGCATTCTGGATGCGTTTTTTATTACGAAAATGAAGACAGGTGATTAAAAAAGATGGGCTGAACTGAAGAGATCACGCAACGTTTTGCAAGAAAATAAACAAGCAAGGGATCGAATACCAAGTGTCAAAGAGAAGAAGACGTATTATTGTCGTCACTTTTGTCAGCGTGGGCGTGACTCTCGTGCGCGAGTCTATTCTTCTTCACTGTGTAGTGTGGGCGTGACTCTCATGTGCGGGTCTATTCTTCACCGCCCTGTCTGTGCAGAATGTACTCTGCCCACTGGAAATGAGCGTTTCTTCAATGAGTCTGGAAGCTTCAAGGGTTAATTTGAATCAGTGTAAGCTGTAACTTCGCTGGATCAATCGTTCCAAATTGCATCGAAACTTTAAGCATGTGGGGTCACGATCAATTTGTAGGGTCGCTATTTACCCCTCTCTCTCTCTCTCTCTCTCATTGGACTTCTGAGTAGGGAGCTTTTCGTAAAGCTTTCGAGAGTAATCTTTTGACAACCAATTTTACGTGGCAGAGACACGTAATCCACTGCCAATTGTGTGATTGCGCTCTACTCTCCAATATCCGTCGTCCAGCGATCAAAGTACATACAATTACCGGGACTACGTCTATAAAGTGGCTATGAGTGAGTATAATTGCCCCCCCCACACTCAAGCACGGCACTTGAGAGTATTATCACTGCACTGATGGTTCCTCCACCACCGCCTCATGAAGTTCTGACGGGTGTGGGCAATTGCAGAAATTGGTGGATATGGCAAACCTTTTACCCCACAGGCAAACTACAACTCACTGCCCGACTACCGTAACTACAAAAACATACCAAGGGTTGAAATCATGATAACGCAATCCAATGAAGTTTATGGACGAGCAGACACTGCTATGATGATCGATCGCATGGAAGAGAATTCCCGATGGAACTCTCAGAGGTCAAGGCTGCTCACTTGGCATGAAACTCTCGTGCCTGCTTGCGCAAGAGTTCTGGACATTTCTTGTGAAATCTGTCATACCTTCCCTTTCAATCCGAGATCTACTGTTTGTAAGACAGCGCCTGGAATATAATGATTTTAAAAAACACAATAATTGAATGATACAATCTACTCTAATAGCTTTTGTACTTCAATACTTTTGTGCCGCTGAAGGTACACTGACTTCACTGAGAGAACCCAGTGATGTCAATCGGAGAATCGCATGATCACACGCGGCACTCATGCGAAGATGGGAATCCAAGTGTCCAACCTCCTTTTGATATCCAGGAATCAAAGGGTCTGTTTATTAAACTTGAAAGGCCGGTTTCATGATGCTTGTGACTCCCCTCGCTGTCAAGCATGAGAAACTGACATTAGTTAATGCTAAAGAATTTGAGTTCCTTTCAGGGTCACTGATGATCGAGATATTTGCACTAACTTACACGAGAGCAAAATCTAAGAAAAAGGCAACAATGTGAAAGCGTGCCATGGCAATCGCCTGAATAAGTAAGTGTATTTGCCCGTGCAGAAATAGCAAGAATGATTGAGGAGTATCTATTTTCATTCCAAATAAACTGGACATTCCATGTGGCTCATGAATGATGTCATGGTCTTGAAGAAACAAATGTTCAATTCGGGGGCGGTAATGTTGGGAAGTACATGAAATGAAGAAATTTCTATGTGTAGACAGTGGCAGAAACTACCATTTCAGTGTAATGGTCTCATCAAATTCGTTCTGTCATGTGATTCCAAGAAAGCATGACTAGAAAAAGTATGGCAAATAGGGGTAGAGTTGCACTGGGACACTGAGCTTCTGGTAGAGCTCCCCTAGTAAGCAATCCAAATCCATGATTGAAAAAATGAGTTAGTACCTAAATTTGAGACATGATGATATTTGATGTTTCAAGTAACTTCGTCATTTTCTCATTGGCAGCACTGACATACCCTACCAGTGAGCGTGTATTTTACTATAAATTCCACCATTATCTTACTTCTGTAGTGATTGCTGATGGCTGGGGTACTTCTTGGCACAGGCAAGGCGTGTTCGCCAGTTCTCTCTTCAGCCTCCAAGCAGCGGGAGCCTACGCTTCACTCTAGACACCTCAGGAGACTCCGCAGTGCCAGCTTCTGGACCCGTTGTGGTGGATGATGTTACCTTGACAACGTCGCCGACGGTACTTATCAGGAGGAGGAATTGAAGCTTGCATTCCACTTTCGAAGGCCGTCGTTTGAAGAGCTTCAGAAGACGTTCCTGCACAGCGAACATATCCCAAGTCAGGTCAGCAACTATCTTTCGTAGACTGAACTTTGAATTCAGCTCATGTGGAGTGAACATGGACATTCAGTCGTTGAGGAAATGCAGGCAAGTGGAAGTTTGACATTCGTGATATCAGTGAATGTGAGGAGGGACCGGATTGCAATCAAGGAGAGGGAAAAAAAGTTCATTATCTTACTGGTTTTCAGTCTCCCTTCGATCATTCCTTCAGTCTGTGCATTCGGGGTTTTCAGTACCCTCTGGATCTCGAGCATGAGCTTCAATCATGGTCATGACGCTGCTCTGCAGAGGGTGCGCGCTGCGTGTATCACCTCTCATGAGGAAACCGTCAGAGTTCGTACGTTTCATTTCCATGTACTTAGCTTTTCCACACTGCGCCTTTACTTAATCCACAACGAAGAGCTAGCTGTGCATGTCCCTACATTGGTCCACTGAAGTCTGTGTGATACCAAAACTTGGTGGTCTTCACGATGTGCTGATCTGCAGGTCGACAGTGCTGCAGATGCGGAATAGAAAATGAAGTGATCACTTCTTCTTTTCCACTCTCATGTTGGTTTCTCATGTGGTTACAGTTGTAACTGAAGACAACTTAAACTACGTGTGCAGTAGAATTGAGGTGGATTTGGTGTAATGCAGGATTTCATTTCCTGAATTTTGTGAATTTCATTATCTGTCCACCCGTCAGATTGTGGCTTGCTGTTCGACATCGGTTATTGATCGACAGCGATAGCATGTATTCAGCTTCTCAATTCTGAGGTCAGAGAAGGAGTTCTGTGGTTATATAATATGGAATGGGAGAACGCTCCACCTCCTGACATTTTCAAGTGTGTATTGGCAGAGAAGTTTAAGTGCAGTGACGTCCAGGACCCCATTTTTGGAAGTGAAGTAACAGCGAGCAAGTTAAGTACACAGTTCTGATGACGAAGCGAACTTCGATTACAAATGCCAGCACGGGAAATGAAGATATGTAAGGTATGGAACCATACCTTCACCCACTCGTTTCAAGTCGTTTTTTTTTCTTCTCAAATCGTTCTTCCGCAATGAACCCGCCGCTGTGTATGTCTCCATCGTATAGAAAGTGCTGAGTGCATTGGTCAGTGACGTTTGTGTGTTGCAAATTAAAGTTTTGCGGCAAGACCTTGTACCTGTGGCTGTGGATGCTAATGAGGAGTCGTTCTCGTGCACAGGCTCTTTGATGCACACCGTTGAAGAAGCAAGTAAATGTTGCCGCTGGACGCGGCAGCTTTGGAGAAGGGTACACAATTAAGCTCTCGAATTACTCGGTCCACTTAATTGAGGTGACAGTCCTTCATCATCTCCTTCTTCTCTTCTCTTTGTCCAGCGTAGGATTCGAGCAGTCCAGGAGTAGAATTAACAACCATCTGAGGCGTTTTGGACTCGTATCACTTTGGTCGTGGGTGTCATTTCTAAGTCTCGGCAGGGTCAGAAGTTAACTCAGTCTCGCTAAGGAAGCCTGTTATGTATTCCACTTGCCTCTGCTTCTTCACCAAGTGCTGAATATTTCAGTGGCATCACTCGCACACCAGGGAGGGCAGACGCGAGGAGGAGAAAGATTGAGCTGTCTGAATTTCGTCCTAGGCATGTTGGTTAGAAGAAACGGTCTGCAAGGTTAGGGAACGGCGTGCTTTGTGGGCACTTCGCAACATCGTGACCCACGAATGGATCGAATGCACGCGCGCATTCTTGCAGTTGAGCGATCAGTTCGTGTTGTAGCTAGAACATTGCCGTTGAAATCGTGGGGGAGCAGGAGAAGGTTGAGGTGGGCGAGAAGTGGCAATAGCTTCCACACGTGTGCTTAGTGAAGCTGGCCCGCAAAACTCAGCACATGAGGATGAAAATCCAAATTTAGTTCGCTGTCTTAGAATTCATTGAAGCTGAGGGGAAATCGTGCTTTTCCAAGTCTGTCAGCCTTTGAAGACGGCTGTGAATAGTGCAAGGAATGGCAACTGTCACATTCAGCTGCTGTACACATGGGAATTGCCCTCTACAGTGCTGTGGCAAAGTTTTCTCAAATAAAATAATGATCTCCCGATTTACGTAAGCTTCCATTGCTTGCTGGCCTCCTGAAAATTCGAAGGAGGGCAGCATGGGGCCTAGCCGTTTATGTGAATTTTTTGCTGTCTTCTCCAAATCTGGGATTTTGGGCTATGTAAATATGAATGCATCCAATGATACTAATTTGAGCTTTGCATGATGCAGCTAGCACGTCTCCTTAATCAGTTACCCACATCCAGGAGATTGTATGAGTGCGATTTATTGGACAAAAATTGTCAATGTCGGCGTGTAGGGGTTAAGCTGCAACAAAATTCGTAAGATGGCAGATACTTTGACACCGCTAGCCCCGGCGAACACTATGATTGAGAGTTCACTTGAGGGGCATATCCGCGCCGCAACCGACGCCATCCTTGCCGAGCAAAAGCCAGATGGACACTGGGTCTACGAGCTCGAATCTGATGCCACCATCCCTGCCGAATATGTGCTAATGGTGCACTACTTTGGGGAGACACCGGACCTTGAGTTGGAGCGCAAAATTAGTGTCTACTTGCGCCGCATCCAAGGTAAGCATGGTGGTTGGCCGCTATTCAACGAAGGCGACTTTGACATGAGCGCGAGCGTGAAGGCGTACTTCGCTCTCAAGATGATCGGCGAAGATATCGACGCACCACACATGAAGCTAGCACGCGAAGCAATTCTCAAGCAAGGTGGTGCGGTCAAATCAAATGTATTCACGCGTCTGTTGTTGTCACTCTTTTGTGTGATCCCGTGGAAGAGTGTGCCAGTGATGCCGGTTGAGATCATGCTACTGCCGCGTTGGTTCCCGTTCCACATCGACAAAATTTCCTACTGGGCACGCACCGTAATTGTGCCATTACTCGTACTTCAAGCGCTTAAGCCTAAGGCAATCAATCCACGTGGCATCACAATTGACGAGCTATTCCATGAGGACCCTAAGACAATTGGCGCTCCGGCAAAGGCGCCACACCAAAAATGGTCATGGTTCATTGCCTTCCGCATCATTGACATTATATTGCGTGCGCTTGAGCCCTACATGCCAAAGGGCTTGCGCAAGCTTTCTATCAACAAGAGTGTTGTGTGGGTCACTGAGCGTCTCAATGGCATTGATGGACTTGGTGCAATCTACCCAGCAATGGAAAATTGTGTGAAAATGTATGGAGCGCTTGGATTTTCGTCAGATCACCCCCATCGTAAGATTGCGCGAGCTGCACTCGATAAGTTGCTCATCATCAAAGATGAAGAGGCCTACTGTCAGCCGTGTGTCTCACCAGTGTGGGACACTGGCCTTGTCACACATGCGTTGCTTGAAGCTGGTGGCGAGAAGGCAATCAGAGCAGCTAATCGTGGGCTTGATTGGCTCAAACCACTCCAGCTTCTTGATGTGAAGGGCGACTGGATTGCACAACGACCAAATGTGCGGCCCGGTGGTTGGGCATTCCAATATAACAATGCGTATTATCCCGATCTTGATGACACAGCCGTTGTCACAATGGCGATGGATCGTGTGCGTCGTGAACGAGGCAAGACATTCGATGAATCAATTAATCGCGCACACGAATGGATCGTTGGATTGCAGAGTGAAGATGGCGGCTTTGGTGCGTTTGATGCCGATAATACGTATCACTACCTCAACAACATTCCATTTGCGGATCATGGTGCATTGCTTGATCCACCAACGGCGGATTTGACTGGACGTTGTCTTTCGTTGCTTGCACAACTTGGCGAACGTCCTACAACGTCAGAGCCCGTGCAACGTGCAGTCAAATGGTTGCGTCACGATCAGCAACTGGACGGAAGTTGGTTTGGTCGTTGGGGCATAAACTACATCTACGGCACGTGGTCAGTATTGTGTTCGCTCAATGTTGCGGGTGTCGATCCAAGTGATGTGATGGTGAGAAAGGCTCGTGATTGGCTACTTTCCATCCAGAACTCGGATGGCGGTTGGGGCGAGGATGGAACGAGCTACAAGCTCGACTATCGAGGGTACGAGCCTGCTCCAAGTACGGCGTCACAAACAGCATGGGCCTTACTTGCTCTCATGGCAGTGGGAGAGGTGGAACATGAGGCTTGTAGACACGGCATCACATATCTCGCTCAAACTCAAGGCAAAGATGGCCTATGGTCTGAGAACCGATTCACAGCCACGGGATTTCCACGTGTTTTCCATCTGAAATATCATGGATATCCTCGGTTCTTCCCTTTGTGGGCGATGGCTCGCTATCGTAACCTAACAAGCAGAAATAGTCGGGTGGTGTCCTTTGGTGTGTAGTATCCAAGGGTTAAGAAGGATAGAATAATCATTATAGTAGGAATGGCCTTCAAGGCATGCATTTACGGACTGTGATGGGAATATTTTTAGTTCATTTTTAAGACAAAAAGAAATAAATGCAAAATGTAATACAAGTGGTTTCATATTTTTTGAAGCAACATTGAATTACTTATGAATTTTTGAAAGAACTATATTATAAGCACCTATTTATGATCCTAGGTCTTCCATAAATTATTCTCTTGCAAATTTTGAAGACGAAGAGGGAAAGCAAGGACATGATTGGCTCTTTGGCAATAAAAAATACCTTTGAGAGTAAGAGTGAATATGTCTAGACTTATAAGAACTACAATGGGGATGTCTAAAGTGACATGCTTGCTCAAGGTACCTTGGTCCAACCCTTTTTTTTTCCATAAGACTCTAATGTCTTTTGCCTCTAGATGTTCCCATTTTGTCCTTGTTTCTGGAAGCCTTCTTTTGTGGCACAAAGAGATAGTTTGATTTGTTGCATTTTTCAATTTCGAAGATTTAAAACCAAAACCATCTCCTTTCTTGTTGTGTACAAGTTTTGGATCACTTGGCCTCATAACTTTTGTGATGGTATGCCTCATATGATTGCTTGAATTGTGTGTTGGAATTTTTCCATGTAAAAATATCTCTAAAGCTTTCAACTGTACGCTATTTGCGTGTCCACTGTGCCCTTGCAATTGTTGCTATGATTTTATCTTATTTGAGTTTCACTCTAGTCAGCAATGGTCATAATGTTGCTAATTTTGACCAACTCTTGCTTCCCCACTACAATCACTATAAGAAACTTGCGTTTTTGTAATAAGAAAAAAAAACATGGTAAATACATCAATTTGGATGTCAATCATGTTAACAAGGATGTCTAAAAAAATGTGTCAAGTTAGACATGCTAAAAAATATGGAAATTTTTTAAAAACATGTCTAATTTCAAAAAAATTTGGAAGACATTATAAAAAAACATGGTCTTTGAAGGCCATGAAAAGTTGTCATGTAGCTATTATTAGGCCTCCACATCAACACCATCAAGACAGGCAATGTCACATCAACAAATTTTTCATCCCGGCTTTTACTAATGTCATCAGTGCACTTGGTCTTAGATCTTGTTAATTTGGACATCTGTTGTGATGTGCATATGTTTTTTGGACATGCTAAATGAATATATCTAAGTTTTTTGAAACATCAATTTAGACATCTAGATGTTTTTTAAAACATCAACTTAGATGTCTAAACATTTTGTAACGTCAACTTAGATATAGTACCATGCATACAAAATAGGCCATACAAAATACACTATACAACATATAAAATACACCATACATTGTACAACTTATACAATACATTGTAGACAATATGCCATACAAAATACATTGTATGCTACACATAATATATATGCCATATATAGTATATCATAATTGGCTTGAAAATTTAATTATTGTGAATATATTGATATGAAAAAACAAGGCTATTTATACACTATACAAGTAGGTGGTAGAAAGGAAGACAAACCATATGGGATATATAAAATTTTGAAATTGTATGAAAAATACAAGTTCAGACATGAGCATCCTCATGAACACGATTTTATCTTAGTTGATGTCTATAAAAATATTTGAATGTCTTAGTTGACATCTTGGTTGATGTTTCAAATAACATTTCAGATAATGTCTTAGTTGACATCTTGGTTGATGTTTCAAATAACATTTCAAATAATGTCTTAGTTGACATCTTGGTTGATGTTTCAAATAACATTTCAGATAATGTCTTAGTTGACATCTAAAAAAACATTTTGACATCTTAGTTGATATTTTAGTCAAATGAATGTCAAAAAATATTAAAAATTCTCAAATGGTGTCAAAGTATGTTGATACCATCCTCTTTGGATGCCACTTCAAGTGCTATTTTTTTTTAAATTTTTTGCAAAAAACTACTATGTAGCTGCCCTTACCTTGTTTTTTTCAACTTTGGTTAGTTTTTTACCTCATCCCCAAGTAACTTCTACAAATTTTCTCATGGTCAAACCATAAATCTTTGATGATGTAGCACTATCATGTTTTTTTGGACATCATAAAAAACATATTAACATTTTTTTGAATGTCTCACAAAACGTATTTGTTTTTCTTAACATAACGTTGTTTTCCACTAACATGCACATGTTCACTATGATTTCCACTCCAATTCTATCACCCATTGCCTCTTAATTTTTGATGTTCTTTTGTTCGCAAAAACATATTGTGTTTACAATCTAATGTAACAAAAATCAAGGGTTTCTTATAGTGAATCTTGGAATCTCTTACTCTATAGCAATTGTTTTGATTTGTCTTCAAATTTGTCTAGATGGCAAAACCATCGAAGTCAAAGTTGCTCATGGGACTATGATCATGTACTTTCCAGTGCATGAGAAAGGTGATGAAATCTACACCAATAACAATATTGCTTCTATTTTTGCTTGGATTTGTGGCTAGGGCCAAAAGTATGATTTTTGACTTACCTATTGTAGGTTGTAAGTTGCATATTGGTTGTTGAGTTTGTGTTTTTATTTGAATTCAAGTAGCCTTGATCTTTGTGAGTTCCATAGAATTCTCTTCCATGTGATTATTGTCGCAGCACAGGGCAGGTCAATTCCCCATTATACTCACAAAAATCGCTCTAGAGTATAACTAAGTGACTCTAAAGATCGAACCCACGAGATCCTGTGAAGTATCTAGCTCTATTAAGCAGTTAAGCTCAGTCAGTATCCCAATCTTACTTTCCGGTCCTAGATCTAGAACCAGAAATACCACCACACCGGATAACTCTAGACCGGATTACTCCTTCCGATCCTACTAACTATTCGGTCTGTACAAATATCCAAATCCCAGGATCTCACAACTTCTGATCCTGGAAATCCGTCCTGACCAATCCGGTCGGGATGGTCATCATGTATCCGTAATCCTATCCGGTTTGGTTTTGCCTCTGTTTCACCATCGGAGGGGTCGCCGCTTAATTTTGAGAGTGGTAGGCCTACCACTCCTTCCGTGACTTATAGTGGCTGAAGACCCATTGTCCTACTTCCTAAACTCCTAAGCTAATCCGGATCCGGTTTGGTCCTTCACAACAACCCGGATAGCAATCCGTGTTGTAGGTCACACAAAGACCCCACACTTGACCCTCTCATACTACAACGACCTTGATGCTATTTCCGATCCGTGCGAAGACAGGTGGTTACAAGTGTACCCGTTCGTTCCAACATCAACTAAAGTTCTTCCGTTTGCCAACTAAGGCGGTAAGACCTCACAGGAGATCGGACACTCGACCGGATTTCCCACCCGGGAGTTCTAGCGCAGCTAAAGATTCCCTCCCTACCCGCCTAGCCTAACAACGGCTTTCTCACCCGGAATCTCAAACTCTAGACGTGCTGAGGAACTAAGTTCACTCCCAACTCTTAGATACCTACTCACATGCACCTAGGATCGGAAATAAAACACCTAGGGGAGAAATCACTCGCAAACCGACTCGTACTATCCTAACTCCACATCATACAATCCTGTCGCGCTGGAGAGAGACACACAATGAGGAGAAAAGAAAGGTACAAGAAGTTTGCAAAATGAAAAACTCCCAGTTCCCATCTCAGGAACCGATTTATATACAAAGAGTAAAAACCCTAAAAGCACAAAAAGGAGCGGAAAACCCGTGGGGGTCCGCCGCCATCCTAATCTATCTTCCAGTCTAACCTAATACTGTTGAGCCGGATCCGGATCCGGATCCGCTCCTACTCCTAACTGCAATCAAAATCCTATCTACTCTACAACTCTAGATCCTATTGTCGGGCTTCCGATCTCCGGAACCAGCTCCTCGAAGACTTCACTCAGGTTCCGGATCCGTTCCCCCTCCGCAGGGTTAGATCCGGGTGAAGACTCCATGTCGATTGTAACATCCGGTCTCGTGCCCGGAGTCTCAGCCCGTGTAGACTTCTTGGATTTAGGAGTCCAATCCTTCCTATCCTTCTGAATGGTTGCGTCCGGAAAGATATCCGGTAGCGAGATATCCGAAAGATGAATCCCCTTGGAGCACGTCGCTCCAGTCAGCTTCCGGCTGCTTTCCTCAATCCGGTCCGTAGCCTTCCGCCCCTCCACCATCGCCGTCTCCACCTGCTCAGCGAAGTCGGTGAGAATCCGGACCATACGGGAACCGGATAGTTTCTTCTTTTCGTGGATCTTCTCGTCAAAGAGCTTCGCTTTGGCGGCAGCCGTTCCGGTCTCTCCCAGGATCGCCTTGATCTGCTCGGCTATCTTCCGAGTCTCCTCCGCCATCTCCCTGGTGGCCATCACATCTTCCTGATAGGCAAAGAGAGTTGCCTTCAGGGTGTCCACCTCCTCCTGCAACCGGCGGATCTCCGCTTCCTGTTTTCGGGTCTCTTCCGGATTGGTGATGCACTCCGCCACCTTTTCCGCCAACTTGCTGTTCGGTGGCGCACCTACCAACTTTCCGATCGCCACAAGCGTCCTGTGCTTGACCTCCCAATCCGCCCTGATGTTGTAGAGGACGTTGATCAGACCGTTGAACGGATCTTGCATTTCCGGGTCTTCCCCGGAAACGGTCTTCTCGGCTTCCGGTTTCTCTTCCGGGGCCGGTCTGTCTTGACCGGGAGGCGTCCCGCGCTTGTGTGGAGGCGTCAACTTCTGTCGCTTGATCGGCGGCATCGGCTCCTCCTCTTCCTCGCTCGACTCCCGTTTTGACCCGGAATCGGATTCGGCCTCGTCATCCGTTTCCGACTCCCCATACTTCAGGAGGACTTCTTGAGTCCTCCACACCTTCTCCTCCGCGTCGGTGAGGACTTGGTGTTCCCGATAGAGGTGGAAGAGGTAAGGGCACACTGGAGTGGCCCTTTTCTTCCCAACCCTACTAACGAGCTGGGCCACGAGATCGGAAATGATCCGTGCCCAGTCCACTTTCCGGGTACCACTGAGGGCACCGAAAATCGTGTTGCCAAGGGTGATCGTCACCCTGGTCGGCTTTTCCGGGTGAAGGACCGGAACCAAGAACTGCAGGAGCCGACGGTGTCGGTCATCCATGCAATCCTCGACCGCGTATCCGTCCTTCGGGTTAACGGCTCCCTGGAACTTGCCTCGGACAAACTCATCCTTCCGGTTCGCCATCCCTAAACCTCCTGCCCGGAAACCGTAAACCCCTCTCCACATTCCTTCGTTCCAGCGGATGGGAGTTCCTCTCACGGTGTTGTCAAATTGGTTGGACAGCTTTCCGAGGAGCTCCTTGACCATTCTCTCCTCCCTAAAAACCCCAGGGTTTCTCGGCAAACCCGAGGCAACCCATGGAGTTGAGATCCTCCATGGAGTTGAGATCCTCCATGGAGTTGAGATCCTCCATGAGTTGAGACTTTTCCGGCTCTGTGGAGGGAATAACCAGAATGACTTTCCGGAGCTTCACCTCGCCACCAGAGGGACTCGCTGGTCTAGACCTACGTAGCGGAGGCATTCCCACTCGAATCTACCTCACTCTCTCCTAGCCGCACATCCCGGTCTTCACGTTCTCTCTCCGATCTCAACCGGAATCAAAACCTACAGCACACAAACGTACAAACGCAAAAACTCAACCGCGCGCGCTCAAGGTCGAGTTTCTAAAAGGGGGTGCAACAGTGAAAGCTCCTCCTTATATAGTCCCTGGACCCTTTCCGGTTTGGTCATCATGAATCCGGTTTACCATCATAATCCGGTTCATCATCATAATCCGGTCCCAGACCTAATCCGTGTTGCATTCCGTTTCCGTCGTTAGTTACTCCTGACCGGATTAGATCCAAGAGGCCCACTACTTCTCGTTCCGTGCTAATTTTGAGTTTTCCTTCCCCACCTAATCGGATCCGGTTCCCTAATGGCTAGTTTCCGTTCCTATTTTGGTGTATACTAAGAAAATCAAAATTTTAAGCTGCGACAATTATCATCATAGTTCTTGCTCGTCAACTTCATTGGTTTGCATGTCTTCTCAATATAGTCAATATTTGTTCCAATATTTGTTCTAATACTTTGATACGAATCTTGATTCTGTTTAATCCACCAACTTTTAAAAGTTTGCATATTGTAGAAATCACAATGCAATATGATAATATTTCAATGTGTATTAATTTACAATAGTGTGACTTTAGTAAACTTGTGTCACACTCACTAGTAGGGTATGTCAATGTTGACAATGAGAAAATGACAAAGTTTCTTCAATCATCAAATGGCATTATGTCTCAAATTTAGGTACTTCAATCCACCTAAGACAAAAGGGAGAATCAAAAGTTTCAAAAACATGAAGATGTGTAAAATTGCAATTTAGAAAAATAATTAAGCCGTGAAATTTTAAGCCAAAATTATAAAATAGAACCCAATGATTATTTATTTACTTTATGTTCAACTCTAGATAAAGTCAATTTCATGCAATCTATTATTCCTTTAGTCTACTATAAGTAAGTGGAGTGAATAATCAATAGAGAAAAATCCCTTATTTACTTTTAAAATTTTGCATAAGTGTACCTATCAAGATGTAGTACTTGATGATGTAGAGGCTCAATTGTTTGTTGAGCAAAATTTTTACTCTAAGAGGGCTCAAAGTTTGCTCACCCCATTTGGTAGGAATGAAAAGAAGTTTTTTTCCTCACTTCAAACATTATAATCTTTCAATTTATACAATCAAATAGGAATGAAAAATTTTCAATACAATAGTCTAATACACTTTTTGTGGTTGAAATTAAAAAAAATTAGTTCCACTTTTAGCCAATGCACCCAATAATGGCAATTTTTGACAATTTCCCTTAAAAAACATCCATGGTCTTTTTTTAGGTTAAGATGATTCAAATTGATTTTCATTTGTTTTCTACGCATTTCTCTTTGCACCTAAAATGATAGTTATAAATTGATTTTTGGCATAAATATGGTGAGCCATAGAACTTCATAGGTTGAATGAAGACACCTCAACAATTTGTTAATAATGTTACAAAGTGTCACACTAAAATTTATCTCAGGTAGTTAGATTTTACAATATCAAGCAATAAAGGTTACACAACCCATGAAGGTCAAAAAACCATCATAGACCTGTAGAGAATGATTCCATCATAAGGTTTTTTTCATTTCTGAATGAGATTTGGGTCACAATCAATGTATTGGATGACGATAATGGAGTGATTAGTATGTAATTACAATAGAAGCTTCAAGCTTTTGAGTGTAAATTCATTGTAGGAAGTGTTATTTTTAGGCCTTCATATTGTGGCTATGCTTGAGAATATTGTGATTACTATAGGTGAGTAAGATGAGCATCATGAATATAATTTTTTGTTGATTTGGAAGTAGTCTAGAGACTCTTAGGGCCATGATGGAGAACAAACTTCAAAAATCCATAACAAATTCATATTTTTTTGGAAAAATATGATTTAGGGTTTTAGTTTTAGGATTAATTAGTTTTAGGATTAAAGACACGTATCCTATTTTTGGTATTTGTTCTTAATTTATGCTTTACTACTAAAAAATAAAATTCTATTTTCTATTTTCTATTTCAGCCACCATTAGTTAGGATCATTCCCCGGCAACAATGCCAAAATGTAATTTAAATTTTGTCTACTTCACAAGCACTCTAGAATATAGTATAGGGTTTCAATATCCAAGGAACAATCAAATAGTTTAACTAGATTGTGCCTAAAGTCACATTCACAAATAGAAATAACTTACAATTTCAATTCTAAATGGAAATAAAGTTAAAATATTCCATTGGTTCTAGGAATAGGAATCACTGATTATTCAATAATTAGTTTCTATTTGACACAAATGTAATGCAACAATATAAGTATGCAGTCCTTGTCTTATTCTAGTATGGGGCTCAAACAAGAAGCACGCTTAAGCAAGGGAAAATGTAACATATAGTATAAAGAATACAAGTCTTCGTTTCCTATCGCATACGCTTAAAGCGTATGCTTACAATATTCACTTAAAGCATCACTCATCACTCATCAAAGCACAGTTAATATAAACAATTCCATCCACACTTCAATGCTTAAATATGGCGTATAGCATTACTATACTAATTGCTTAAAGTCATTCTATCAAAATAATTTAAATGGTAACATTTTTCCAATTAATCTTCAAACTACACAATTGCCTTAAACATTAACAACCACAAGGCTATCATTTACTATGACACCTTTATACTCTCAACAATTAAGCTTCAATCTTATAACATTGACACAACTTAAAGCTATAAATTAGAATTCAAATATCCAATCATTGGATAATTACAATTCCATACAACACCTATTAGAGGATTTTGGGGCCCTTTGGAGGGTTGTTCCAAGCAATTGTGTCGGGGATTGTTTCCTTGCAATTTTTTGGGAACAACTGTCCTCGACAAAAAAAATTTCAAAAAAGAAAAAAGAAAAAAATTAGTCTTGAAATGAAAAAGAAACTAAAATTTTTTTTTTTTTTTTCGGATGTGGCAATCACATTGCCATGTTTGTAAGCTACTACAGCCCCCTGCAAGGTAGTTCCCATAGTTTGGGAACTTCTGGGAACTTACAGCCCTCTCGAGGGGCTAGAAATCTTCTAATGCAATTATTGGGATTTGTACACAAAAATCACTTGCAGTCTAAGAATTTTTCTAATACACACATCTCTACATCCTAAACAACTAGTTTTCAGCCATAATTCTATTCTAGTTCTAATGCTTAAAGTTGATTCTCAACAATAGACTCATTGTAAATCACTTTATGTGGACAACTCTCACAAATCTGCTTATAGCATATACAATGACACAAACACACTTAAATGGACTCAAATTGGTTCAACCATTTATTCATTACAAACATCAACTTTAAGCTACAATACTTCCACTCAACAACTACTTCAAGCCTTTCAAAATGACACACTACTCCAAGCATAGAGAAACAATTAGGATGATGGAATCAAAATTAGATATACACAACAACTTTAAATACAAGAAAATATGAATTCCATTCACAAAAAATTACACAAACAAAATAAATGCCCAATCACTAGGTCTTAAAATTCAATATAAAAACACATAGAAAGATGCCCAATCACTAGGATGTATACACAATTTACAAATATATACTTAAAGCTTTTAATACACAAAAGATTGTTTATAGACTATCAATAAAATTTGAAAAACTTTGACACACACTTAAAATATTGAGAAAGCTAGAAATAGAGAGAGAGAGAGAGAGAGAGAAAAGAGTGAACCTCCAAGCCTTTAACACCTCTAGCTTGAAGCATCCTTTCAAATCCAACTCAATTAAAACTACTTAGAACTCCACTTATACACTCTTGAAATCCCAAGGCAATACTTCAAATCAATAACATTTAAGCTCCTATCACCATATATTTTTAAAATCAAGACTTACATATTCAAACTTCATTCACACAACAAAACAAATGTTTATTTACATATTCCTCACGCTTACATAGCTTCCTATTTAAGCTTGTGATGCCTTCGTCAAAACTAATGCTTTTATTTAGTTTGATTGCCATTGTGTTTATTCTTCCATTCCTAAGCTTACTTTAAGCATTGAAACAAATGTTCACCCACTCTAAGCACTCTAAAGTTATACCATGCCTGGTGAGATAAAAAACGCTAACAAAGCTCGTAAAAATTAGTCTCCTCATCCACCAAGGCATGATGCACTCCTGCAATGAAATTGGAAACAACTATTGCTTCAAATAGATGGATAAATTTAGAACTAGAATATTTCAATGTCATAAAAAACTAGAATTCCTTTTTACGTACTAGGATCATAGAAATTAACGACAATGACAACCCCCATTGAGCGACACCAGTGCCCCAAAATTGTCGAATAAACTGTTGCTTTGAAACAAACTGGGTCGAGATGACTTCGATACTGCTTGAAAAATTTGTTGTAAGCATTCACACACTTGTCTAGAGAATAAAATAGGCCTGGAATTCTTAGCCAATTATACTTCAGACTATAGATTGTAACTGCAAGATCCCACCAATATCTCTTCTTGCATAGACAAAATCTTGAATCGTAGACTATAATTGAAGGAGGAAGTATCATCCACCTCGTATTCTCCTCATCACTTTTCTCATGCAACACCTTGTTTGACGGAGAATCCAACTTCTTTTCCTTGCCAAAACACTACAACATCCACTCAATTGCTTTCTAGCTAAGAAAAGGTGGTTCACTTAAGCACTTAATTAAGGCATCATAAGAACCCAAGTACTATGCATCCTCTTTATGCTGAATCACTAAAAGTGGACCCACAACTTCCATTTGTAGAGACCGGATTCTCCCATCTGCGTAAGCATAGACTTTACCTTGTATAATTGAGGCCTCCTATTTGCTTTAAGCAAACCTACAACTTGATAAATTCTACCTAATGCTGAAATAAAACTACGCTCATAATTTTTGGCTGCACTCTCCTTTATTTTGTTTAAGTGTTGACAATCTTTAGAATTCACAATCAATACTTGGAGCGTCCTCTCATTACTCAAAAATGTTGTTTGAATATTTAAAGCCACTCTCCACTACCTAAGCGGCACCTATGATATTGTACTTAAATTTTTTTGAACTGATAGTGTATAATGCTCCAATGTGGGAACTCTATCCTTTGAACTTGGTTTCACCAACCTACAACATTGCAAATCCACTTCATGCATAGAGTAGTATTGAAGAGATTGGGCCTCCAAATCACCAAATAGTAGTAAAACTGGTACTAAATTTGTCATCTCTTAATCACCTTGTACCAACATCTCCGCTACAAGCACTTGATTCATTATGAATTCTGCTTCCGCCCAAAGTCATTGAAACATATTTACAGCAATCAACTGCTTGACTTCTAGCTTATTTTAAATTAGAATTAAATCTCGTTAACTTTATAAGCAGCAAATAAAGATTGGGAAGAGGTAAAAATTGCTTCCATTCCCAAATCTAGGCCTTAATTCAATCTAATTGTCCTGTACGTTTAACAATGACTTTAATAGTTTAGAAAGTTAATGTACCTGATATTGTGGCTTTCTCTACTTGTGCTTAAGCAATTGTTAACTAGTTTTGTAGTATGCTTAAAGTGTGTTGTTGCTACTTACAAGCTTTCTCTGTGTCTTTTGCCATGAGCTATGTAATACACCCATCTTAGATAGCTCATTCCGCTTCAAGTTCCCTATCCTTTTGTGCTAAAAGTGTGGTTTTATTGGTAACCACAATTAAGACCCATTGGAGATGCTCTTTCTAGTGCTTCACCACATTTTTGGTTACTTTAAACTTTTTTTCTAGCCCCTCTAGTTTGGTGGACTTAGCTATATATGTTCAGCAACATCTTGTTGGACTTGCTACTCCAACAACAAAATTTATTGATCCTTCTTTTTAATTTGCCTACCAAGATTATCATTTGATTTGCAAATCTCTTTGGTCTCATCTTAGCTTTTCTGCAAAGTTGCCTACAATTCTGTGATTCTTAGGTCTTAAGCAACTACATGGCATACTAAAGCTATATCCTTAACAAACTTCTTGGTGATGCCAACTACGATTTGTTGGACGAGGTTGGATTACTCCACTAGTACTACTCTTATGTGAGCTCCTTCTTGCTTGTACTTTAGCAACCTCAATGGGAATTGAACTAGTCTCCTAATTGATTTGTTTCAAGCGGTTCAACTCTCTTACTTGAACTACCAACAATGTTAGCATGTGAGCGTGTGAGCTTGAGCCTATAAGCGGTGAGCAAGGATTGTGTGAGCCTAGAGCCTAGAAATTAAGAACATAATGTAGTTTCTAATTTTATTGTTTAAATAGTTAAAAGATTGATGTTTTTTCATTAAAAATTTATTATATTTAGAAATTGCAACCTATTATAATGGGTCCTATGACTGTAGATTTTAGATCTAGAAGCTCGGAAAGTTGGTGCTATTGCATGTTTTGAAATTTATATTACATTCTAAGAGGCCATCCTAGGGTGGGCTGATCAAGTGAGAGTACATATAATTTAGAGGCAATTTTAAAGATGAGAAGAAAAAAAACTTCAATAAAGATATCATAGGATGTAGAATATTCCTTTATAGCAAAGAATTAATATTGGAATATGAATATAAGATTTTGCTACTCGAATTTGGGGATTTGAAGATAATCCCTACAATTCTATGACTATGTATTGACCAAAAACACTCCAAAACTGCCATTTTTAGTACAACCACTAAATTTTGGGGAAAAAACAATTTTTGACACATGTAACTATAGGATCTTGTAGTTATGTAGTATGATGACTTGAAAACATGTGTTAAGAATTTTAGAAATTTCTCCGTGGAGATTATAAGATAAAAGCATTCAAATTCACCAAAATCATTTTTTCAACCCTACAATAAATCGGGCAGCTATACTTTACAAGCTCACTTTTCTATGGAAAAATGACTAAAATGATGGTTCTTCTTTGAATTATTTTCCTAGACAAGTTGGCCAAATGCTCAAAATTTTTTAGATCATTTGGAATAGTACAATATATAGAAATTGTACGTAGGTAGTGATAGAGAATGATTGAAAATACTAAATTATTAAGAATTGAAATATGGAATTGAAAAATGCCAATTTCTGTGGTTGAAATGTTGTAATAAAAAATTTACATCCTAGAATATTATTTTATTTCAAAAATATTGAAAATTGGGTAAGATAAAGGATTTCAAAGTTTATTTTAGAGTAGGGAATCTATAATTGCTCGCAAACAAAAAATCCTCATAATTTTTGACTTGTTGATCAAAATGGAATTATTCAAATCTTTCCTCGTATACATAAGTCAAGAAAATCAATTCAAACTTTGGTTTTAAAAAAAAGTGTTTTTTTCTAATCTACCCAAACTACCCAATTACAAAAAAAAAAATATATTAGGCTATAACTTTTGACTTCTATTTCCAAATGTCATGAAATTTATTGCATATCAAAGATATTCCTTGTCCATACATTCTATTAAATTTTCAACCTACAATATGCAAATTTTTGATCACAATGACTTGCCCAAAATTTCTATACAACCAAAAAATGCAGTCCAGTCTTTTAGAAGATAATATATCGATACTATGTATCTACTTTATATCATGCTAATATTTGTTAATTAAATTGAACATTTGCACATCTTGATGATTCCAATAGCAAAAAACACTTGGTTAACTTCATCTAAGTTGAAGATAGGAGCGTGAATGAACGTGTTTGTTTCATAATCTAGTTTGTAGAAGTAATGAAAGATGTAATAAAGGTGTTTGTAGTTTTTGTAAATGCGACACTTTCCAATGGAAGTCCCATTTATGGTTCTATAATGAAGACAAATATGAAATGGAAAATTGTAAAGTGTGATGTTATGGATTTTGGGGTTAAAGTCAATCCCAGATGAAAGTATAATAATAGCACTAAGTCTAGGGCAAAAAAGGAAGTTCACCTTAGTCATACTTGCAATAATATTCCTTGCATTTTTCCATTGATTGCTGTGATTTTTAATGGGTGTCTTATTGCTTTGGCAAAATTGCTTGCCATTCCAAATAGAAAAGATTCTTTAATTATGTACTAGTCAAGAATGAATCCACAAGACAAGTTCAAATACCTTAGACAAAGTGATTAAATGTCAAGGTGACATTGAATTGGTGGAGTGCAAACAGAATTCAACTTTTTGAAGCTTAATGATTTTAGTACAAATAAGATTGGTATGTGTAAGAACATGCCAGACTTGGGGATCTTGAGTTGGATAAAAATATGGAAAAGCTTAGGTTCTATGACATATTGTACAATTTGATTTATGCAAAACCAAAAATTAGCTTAGTTGAAACTATTGTGTTTTTTATTCTCATGTTTCTATCTTTTGTAAGTAGGGGCAACAATGGATTTTTCATGCCTTACAATCAATATCTCACATTTGGCATGTATGATCTTTTGAATGGTCTAATATTATTTCTTTGACTTGTATGAAATTCTCACTATGTATCATTTCAATATACTGCAATTTTTTTTCACCACAAATCAAGTATGAGACATGACTATGTTAAACTCTTGAAATGTACAATTTAGAGTTGTACTCTAGCAATCAGGGTTGACAGGACATCCGGACGCGGACGCTGTGTCCGCCCCGTCCGCCCGATTACGGCCGTCCGATCGACGCGCGGACTGATCTGGTCTGCACGATCTGGGCGTCCGCCTCGGGCGGTCGAGCCGTCCGCCCCGCCCCGCCCATCCGCTTTCCGACGGCGGTTGGGACGCTGCGTCTGCTAGCGTCCGTGCGTCTGGATGTTCGGAAAACGGACGCTATTTTGGGGCGGACGTTGAAATTCGTCAACCCTACTAGCAATGACCAATTGTTCAATTTAGTTTGAACCTAAACCCTTCTTGGAGTAATGGGAATTACCTTCAAATAAAATTGATCAGAAGTTCCAAGTTCTTTTTGCTGGACTTGAA
Source organism: Pseudoscleropodium purum (assembly GCA_963969395.1). NCBI lineage: Eukaryota > Viridiplantae > Streptophyta > Bryopsida > Hypnales > Brachytheciaceae > Pseudoscleropodium > Pseudoscleropodium purum. Next base: position 20,504,319 of record OZ017804.1, on the reverse strand, counting down.
TACCTCTTCCATCACTAAACATAGAATTTGAATGTAGATGTCTTCTATTCCATGCATCTCACTAAAGGTGTTTGCAATTTTCTTTCCATCTCTCATATCATAACTCTCTTCAATTTCAAATCCTTTTTAGAAGGAACTTTTCTAAAAGGGCCCCCACAAAAGTAAACCATATAGTTGGTCATGTGCATGAAAGCTCAAACCCAATCATCACATGTGGCAACTAACATATTAAATCTACATTTCTTAGAAGTTTGCATCCATTTGTAGTGCATTGTTTCTTTGACATTGCACATTGGGACATCTATTAGTTCTTCTATCCGCAATTTTTACAAAGAATGATGATGAATGAAGTCATTATTCAAATAGTTTGTGATTTAGAATTTAGAATAGGAAATAGAGAAAAAAAAAAGATGTTAAAAGTAATACTATTTCTATGAATCTACCCCACTAATGTATTGAAAGTAACAAAATGCAATCCAATCCCCCAATAAGTTCATGAATCGTGGATTTTAATGCAATATAGAAGGGGTACCACCAAGATTTGATTTCTAAATACATCTTCTTTGCTTCAAATATTTATATTGCATAGTTGTACTACATGTAGAGTTAGATATGCTAGTTCAAGAATTCTTTATTGATTAGCTTCTATGTGTGCTCGTGTATGTTTGTTGCCCAATAGAACAAGCAAGTCATTTTACAGTCTACCATTGGAACAAATGAATCCCCCAACCTATATACAATGTGAATTTATTAAAGTTGTCTTGAGCACTATCACACATGAATCCTTAGAAAGTTGGATTCAACACCCCATTTTCTACAATGAATTATAATAACACCAAAAATGAATGAGCTTTCACTACCCTCAACAATTTGCATATTACAAACAACAATAATTATGACTTTGCAATAAATAGTCATAGATGTGACAAGTGATAGTTGTCCGTGATTTCACCCTCTTTACATAATCAAATATGAAAAAGCAATTTTCAAGGTCAGCAATTGATTGCATCCATTGTATAAGATCAATTTCACTCATAAGTCCATCAACAATCATTTTAAATAAATACCATATTCGTATAGTAAGTTTGAATTAATTATACTAAAAAACAAGTGCAAATTTTTTTTGTTCAATCTAGGACCAAACATGTGAATTTACAAAAATGTAAAGATGATTTGTCAAAAATTTTAAAAATTCAATAACAATTCATCTAACTATATATTAAATATCATTTGACCATCTACTACCAAGAATTTTTTTGATGGTTGAATGAAAGAATTACTTCATTAACATTTAATGAGGTTAAAGGATTAAGAATTTTTTTTTATAATGAAGCCCATCATCTTTCATGAATCTTTAAAAGGTATGGGACAATTTGAAGATGAGAACTTAATAACTCATTGCCAAAATGTAGGAATTGTATTCAATGTAAAACTTTAGACCTCATTTTGGCACAATGGAAATCTTTATTTCAAAAAAATTTGAACTAAAAAAAGTTGGAAAATCAAGCTCAATTTCATCCCAAAAAATCTATTTATAATTTTAAATCTCCAAAAGAAAGTTATGGACAAAATTTAGAGAGAATGTTTGAAAATATCAAAAAAATTGTCCCCTCCAACCCCTCTCTAAATTTTGTCCATAACTTTCTTTTAGGAACTTGAAACCTCAAAAAAATTTAGACATGAAGTTTTACTTGATTTTCAAAATTTTCTAAGTACAAGGTTTTTACAAAAAATTTGCACTACTATGAAAAAATGAAGCCCAAAGTTCTATATTGAACACAATTCCTACTTTTAACTTAACTAGGTTTGAGTGGTTGAGCTCCTAGTAATCCTAATTTACATATCCCACATGGGTTGTTTTACCTCCTACCATCTCACTTGTATAAAGAGCTTGTCTTCTCTTCTAAGATCATTTGGAATTAGTGACTTTTAAATCTATATTGTCATTTTTTGAAATATTTTGGAGCCTCTTTAAACTCTAGTCGTTAATGGCTATGATTACGGGGATTCAAATTTATTTTTAGCATATGCAAAAATTAGTGAAATGTTGAAATTTTTTGGGCCTTCCTAGTCCCCCAACCATTAATGGCTACGGTTTGCGGGATTCTAGCATATGAAAAAATTGGTCAAATGTTGATATTTTTGGGACCTTTCTAGATTCCCAGCCATCAATGGCTACGATTTTGGGGATCCAAATTTGTTTTTAGCATATGCAAAAATTAGTCAAATGCCAAAAAAATTTGGGCCTTCCTAGACCTCCAAGCATTAATGGCTACACTTTTAGGGATCTAAATTTGTTTTTAGTATATGCAAAAATTGGTCAAATGTTGAAATTTTTTGGGCCTTCCTAAACCCCCAGCTGTTAACGGCTACACTTTTGGGGATCCAAATTTGAATTTAGCATATTCAAAAATTGGTCAAATGTTGTAATTTTTTGGACCTTTCTAGACCCCTAGTCGTTAATGGCTACACTTTGGGGGATCCAAATTTTTTTCTAGCATATGCAAGAATTAGTCAAATGCTAAAAAATTTTGGGCCTTTTTAGAACCCCAATTGTTAACGACTACGGTTTTAGGGATTCAAATTTGTATCTAGCATATGCAAGAATTAGTCAAATGCTGAAATTTTTTGGGCCTTCCTAGAACCCTAATCGTTAATGACTATAGTTTTAGGGATCCAAATTTGTTTCTAGCATATGCAAGAATTAGTCAAATGTTGAAATTTTTTGGACCTTCCTAGACCCCAGTTGTTAATAGCTATGGTCTTAGGGATCTAAATTTGTTTTTAGCATATGCAAAAAGTAGCCAAATGTTGAAGTTTTTGGGCCTTTCTAGACCCTCAACTGTTAACAGCTGTAGTTTTGGAGATTCAAATTTGTTTCTAGCATATGTAAGAATTAGTCAAATGCTAAAAAATTTTGGGCCTTCCTAGACCCCCAATCGTTAACAGCTACAATTTTAGAGATTCAAATTTGTTTCCAACATATACAAGAGTTAGCCAAATGTTGAAATTCTTTGGGCCTTTCTAGACCCCAACTATTAACAACCATTGTTTTGAGGATTCAAATTTCATTACAACATATGCAAAAATTTGCTTCAAATATTGAATTTTTTTTGCCTTCCAAGTACATAAGTGTTCACGCCCATGGTTTGGAGGATTCAAATTTGTTTGTAGTATATGTGAGAATGTGGTCAAATGCTAAAAATATTGGCCTTCTAAATGCACAACCATTTACGGCCACGATTTTGGGGATTCAAATTTGTTTGTATCATATGTAAGAATTTGATCAAATGCTAAAATTCTTTTGGTCTTTCTAGTGCATAGTTGTTAACAACCACAATTTTAGGGATTCTAATTTGCTTACAATATATGCTAGAATTTGGTCAAATTCTCAAAATTATGGGCTTTTCTAGTGCATTAGCCATCAACAACTACTAAGTTGAATTACATGTTGTACAATACATATACACAATTTGGAATTTTCGAATTTGGATTTAAATGTGATTTCAAAGATGTTGACATAAAAAAAATTCATAAGCACAAATTTTAGATGTTATACTTCAACTTCTTTCTAAAGATCAACTAGAATTACAATTGCGTGACTTCTTAAAAGAGACTATAAACACTTTTTTGGCCTTAAAGGGTTGAAGGATCAACTAAGAACAAAATCGGAAATTAATATTCCTTTATGGAACATGATTTTTTTTGTTAGTTGTTAGGCCTTTTCTAAAGAATGATGTTATAGACTCTAAGTGTAGTTGATGAGTAAGTCTTCAAAGTTGTTGACAAAATGAAGATAGCTTTTCATTCATAATTGAAGAAGCAACTCCTCATTGCATATCCTAAGTACATTATAATTTTTTTGAAGCAAAGTGAAGTGTTACTATAAAACTCATGATGAAAGTTTAAAGATGATTTAAGAGAACTAAAGAAGCTTTGGATGTTGGCAACTTCAACAATTAATACTTCTTTGAAGATGAAATGGCTAGAAATACAAACAAGTCTTCTACTTTTGTGAGGCTTTCAAATTTCCTAAAACAAAATTCAATGATATGGACTTTTCTAAGTGGTTTCATGAAGCTAAATGATGAATGGTCTATAGTGGCCCAAAACACACTTCACTGCTCAATGGGTTCATTACACCTTGTTTCTAACCTTGCTTAAGCCACAACTAGCTAACACTACATATGCTACAATGCTAGTCCCCATTTCCAACTCACTTTACTAATTTCCAGTTACTAGAACTTTAATATACACTCTTGTAATCAAGACAATTTTATTTTATAGTAAAATTTTATTTTTTTGAGTATAAAATGGGTTTTATGTTCAAAATTTTGAGCAATAAAGTGTGAATGTAGTGATAGTTGATGTTTAAATGTGAAAAGTCTCTTTAGTTTGAACGGTTGTGAATTGTGACAGTTTTTATCAAGAGATTTGAAGGGGTGTTTTTGAGAATGGAGGGTGATAAATAGTGTTTTTTCTCTCATTCTTCTCTCTTCTTTTTAATTTTCTCTTGCAATTTTGTGTGGTGAAGTTATGTTTTTTCATTGTCATCTCGAGTTATGATTTTTTTATTCACTTAAGTGTTAGTTTTATTGCTTTAAGCATTACATTTCATTTTGGTGTTACATTGCCGTGAGCAATTTTTTTATGAAGGAGAATCTCTTTAAGAGAATTTTTATTATCTTTTGAGTAGAATTTTGTCTATCAATTGTGTTTCATCTCTTAAGAGAATTCTTTGTGTCAATGTCTAAAGTGAAAGGGGAAGAAAAGTGGAGCAAAATATTGAATTAGTAATTAATTTGTTAATTCTAGTGATTGCAAATTATTTTTATTTAAAAGATTGGAATATCTTTGTGTTATAAGTGGATATATATGTTGGAAATAAAATTAAGAATTGAGATTTATTTGGAGTTGGGAAATGAGTTTAAAATTCTAATGAATAGAAATTATTGAATAATTGTAAATAATTGATGTACATTTTAATTATGGAATGATTATCCATATGATTAATAAATGGTATTCCAATTGAAGTTATATATACATGGATTAATGCTTGAATGTGTATTTAAATTCTTATGTGATATTGGTGTGTGAAATTGTTTATCTAAAGGGCAAGTTGAGAGAATTTCTATGTTGTAGCAATATTTTATTGAGAGAAATCAATTGCTTGACTATAGAGTTAATATGATGGGAATACAAATGATGTAAAATGGATAGAGAACCTATTAAATTAAAATTGAAGCAATGTAAATTTTGTAACCAATTGAATTACGCAAAAGTAGAATGTGAGACTAAAAAGAAAAACATTAAGATAGAGTATAAGAGCAAAGATTTGCAGCAAAGAAAGATCAATTGGAGATGCTGAATGATGAAAGAATAATTTCAAATAAAGACCGGAGCTTTGATAAGGAAAGAATTCAAAATAATTTAAAATAATTTAGCAAAGCACATTATAGATTCCTTAAGGAAAATTTTAGAATTGCTTAAGTAATATCCTTGGTTGTTTTCAATTCCTAGAAATGATATATGGTACATTTACTTTAAGTAATTAAGACATTAGCGCTTAAAGCGATTTCGAAGCGAAATGATATTTGTGCAAAACGATTCATGAGTTCTCGGTTAAACCGAATTTTCAAAGTTCAAATATGTATTGTGTGATGCAGGTTGCAAATGAATATATTTGTAATATATTTCAATGAATTCAAAGTATGAGATTTGTGGATGCAAGTGCCCTTAACTCACACATTTTAAATTTATATTTTATCTTAAGATAAGACCAAGATGGATTTAGTGGTTAGAAATTTGTATTTATAATTGGACAGAAACTAGAGAGAGAATTCCTTCCCATTCCTAAATAGAATATGAAAGATACCAAATACCCTAATATATTAAGATTAAAGATATAATTTACCTACAAAGTGACATTAGCTAATTAAAACACTAAGCTAACTTAAGTTTTCCTTGAACGAACCTAATTGGAATTGCTTTGGTTTTGTCTTATAAAAATTGTACTACAACTCCCCACGTGACAGTGGATATGTCACTTAGTGACATGGGATGGAACTCCATTTTGAAGTGCTAAGGCCTGTGGTGGCACTACTTGCCACGGTTCTCACCATCTTTGAGAAGCACCCTATCCTAAACTAGTTTTTTGTGTATTTGTTACTCTTTGGCATTGCTCATCGGGACTCTCTACTCATGACACATTGAATGTAAACTAGTTTGAGGTAGGGTTCCATCCCAACCGGTGCCACGAGACACTTCACACAAGTGCCCCATGGTGCCTTGGAGCTAATGGTATAGGCTCACCACCAACCTTGAATCACTGAGGTTCACCGAGACTCACCAAAGCTTCAACTGAAGAGGGAATGAGGAGGGAGACCAACCCCTCCTATAGTATTTTTTGTAGGATTCGACAACCCCCCTTTCCTATGTTAAAGGAAGTATCCAACCCACCTTGGATTTTGGAAGACCACCTGAATTCAACTTGAATTCCTTTAGTTTCCTCACCATTTGGACTCCAAACTTCCAAACGGCTTAGCTTTGTGCTTAGAGCTTCAAATCTAACATGCAAGCCCATTTTAAATATCTAAGCAATAAGTAGATGCCAACAGACTATTCACTTGTGCCATTTGGACAAGTTTTCACCAAATTATGGCCTTTCAAAAATTCGGGTCCACCGAAGGAGGTATCATGCCTTCACCACGGCCCTTTTCTTGGTCATAACTTATAATCTCGTAATTCTTGTCATTCTAGCATCCTTGTGTTTTTAACTTTTCAATGATATGCTACATGTCATACTTCCTTTAAGAATTCCTTGGAAATCCCTTATTCTTAGGCCTAAAGTGTTTTAGTGCCACCGGGACACCCTTGACTTTCAACGGCCATAACTTCTAGCCAACTAGTCCAAATCACGCGTTCTTTAGACGTTTAGGTGAGTCTTCTCAAGAGTTTTTCAAAAATGTATGACACTCTACCATTACCTTCAAATACATGACGCTATTGTGCCTTGTTTACTTGGGAGTGTCTCAAAACTCCCTTCTTAGTTTATTGTAAGGCTTGGGGAGTCACCACCAAGGTCCCCCTTGCTCACTAAAGCACTTCAGGCACTCTAAAGGGGTAGGGGTATAAGATGGTCTTAGGTAAGTACTTGTCTATTTTTATTATTTAAATAATAATATTTTTTTGAACCTTTTTATTCAATCATTACATTATTCTAATTTAAATTTTGTGTATGGTAGTTGGCTATTGAGACAAAAAGTCTTTTGATGCTATAGTGGTTGATTTAGGTGTATCTATTAACTATCTTTCACATGGTATGGATCTTTTGCCCACTATTTTTGATTATGTGGAAACAATGTGCATATTGTTGTAGGATACTACATTCTTTCATAAATCATAAGCCTTGAATCAAACTCTATCACTAAACTTTATAAAATTCCATAAAGTGGAGTTTAACTTGGAATTAAATCAAACTACTTCCATTTAAATAATTATATTTACTATCTTTCAGAAATTATTATTATTAATTTTAGAAGAAATAAAATTTTAAAAAAGGAAAATTCAAAAAATGACATTAATTAAAAAATGATTGTTTAGGTCGTTTAGGGTTGGTACATTTATTTGGTGTATAACATATGACTACTATATTTATTTTAAATATTCAATGTCCAAGATATTTTTGTTTTTATTTTCAAGTATACTTATAAAAATAAAATAAAATAGGTGAACTATTTTCATCCTTTACATTTATATAAAGATTCATAATAAAGACTACATTTATCACTTAATCATGAAAAATGCATTTGAATGATTTAGTGCTTATAATGTTTAGAGCCTTTGCTTATCACCATATTATATTTAGCCTTTACGACCCATATTTGTTGCTCCTTTTTTTTTTAGACTTTATAAATGTCATTCCTATAATGTTATAATGATGTATTCCAATTTTATATTTAAGTACTTTATAGTGAGACATCCTAAACCATTATACTTATTTTTATCATGTATTTGCTTACAAACACTATGTATTTTGATTATATCTTAATTTTTGGAAACATATTTGTTGAATTTTTTGGTACAAAATCGTATAGTGGCATATTCATTTGTTGTTCATTTGGACTAAAAATCCTTACATCTAAATCTACAGTCATAGGTTCTTGTTGGATTTACAAACTCTAAATAGAACAAGAAAATGGAGGCTCATAGACTCACATGCTCACAAGCTCACATTAGCATCCCCACTTGGACTACTACCTTTTCTCGTGAAGGATCATCCAAATAGGTGATTGTTATAAGCGGTTTTGCAAAATCCATCTTAAAGCTCCTTTCTCAAACCATTGTAAGAATATGTTGTACGATTGATTCACCCTCCGTGCCAAACTTCATTTCAAGGAAAGACTTGTACAAATGCGTCACCAGCTGTTTATTCTAGTTGAAATGATGCCCCTCTAACGCTTCAATAGCCATCCAAACGATGAACATTGGCAACTCTGTTGGAATTTGCTCAAAGCAAAAATGTATATTGATGAAGGAAAATAACGCATTCCATAGCTTCTTTGCCTCAACATACTCCCACATGAGGTCTTTTTGACTTTGTCAATAATTTGTCAAGGAGATTTTTTTCTGGCTAGCTCCTTTCATATTGCTTAGTTATCTGAGACAAAAGTCCAAGCATGCTTAAGCAGTTAGCTTTGAACATCTCTGTCCACTTTTAGTGTCTTCACTTTGCTTAAACAATTCTTCATTTTCTTCACTTTAAGTGTTATCTCATTCGTTGCATTTTCTTTTGCTTAGGCATATCTTTGCCACTATTTAAAGCATATAATTCACAAACTACTTCCTTTAGTATCTTTACTGCTTAAAGCTTTTTATTCATTTATTTATTTGGTTTTCATTTTTTTATTAATTTTTTTAAATTTTCTTTTTAAGAGTTTTCAAACTTAACAACTTAAATTTTTTTAAGACTTATTGTCTATATACACTCTTAACTTAATTATTCTTCATCCTAAAATCAAGTGTGTTCTCTCACCTTACTCAATTTCACTCAATTTAGATTCTTGGATTATCTCACAATTATAATCTCAAATATTGACTCAAATCCTTACAAACTAAACCTAATTATTCCCATACTTCCTCTTAAGAGTGATTAAAACATTTTATCGCTTAAGGATTTCTTTCTTACAATTTGGACAACCTTCATAACTACTTGTAACAAAATCACTTCATCAATTTAACCGTTTACAAACATATACTACGAGAGATTCAACATCTTACAACATCTTTTTAACATATCTACATTGATGTTTTCACAACAACTTGTTGTTTAAAGTGTATGTTCTTCTTTCTATTTTGGTCAAATCTGACAAAACAACCTGCTTTAAGCATTTTTAACCTATTTATTTGCTAAAAGCATCATAGGAAGGGTATTGACTACAATTAAACAACTTTAAGCTCTATACATTACATTGCTTCAGCATTTGTGATACTTTCAAACTAATAATTAAAATATAAAATCACTCTAAGCACTTTAAGCGGCTTACAAATTACAATATCCTCAACAACCTATTATTTCTAATACCCTCTTAACAAACATTCTAAATTTCAAGCAAATACTTGGCATAAACAAAAATGGTTTAACCTAGCACAACTATATTGCTTCAAGCAAAACATCAACACTTTTTTATAGTTTCAAACATGAATTAAATTAGCTTTACGCATGATCCAACTTGCTCACGAACTCATGCCTGAGATCTTTTTTCCAATGTATTCATTGGATTGAATAAGTTCATGCCAAGCCTTAAAACAAATACTAGAAAAAGCTAGTATTTTTTAGAATGTTTTAAGCAAACGGGCATGTTTTGCATAGCAGGAGCTCCAAAATGCAATGGCTCCTTTAAAAAGTGAAAATTTTTGAGGATGTTATCATGAATGCGTAGATGTCAAATGTAAAATGAGTGAATGTTCTATTTGATGGGAATGTTAATTGAAACATTGCAGTGAATATCAACACGTTTTGTGAAACGTCCTAGAAAACATGAGCATGCCACATTGATAGCACGAGTCGTCTTTATAGGTGGGTTATTTGGGATAGTTCATGTAGGTTAGGTAGGAAGTTGACCAACTATGGTAAATAGAAAGGAAGGGCAAGTCATTTGTGTCCTTTCAAAAAAGAGTTGCCTAGATGCATGTAGAAGTTACAGTTTCCAAATATTTTTATGAAAAAATCCTATGTAGTGAAAGTAGTAAAAAAAACAAAAAAAACTAGTTTAGTGAAGTTCAGGACATTGGGTTCTCCATTCTCCATTTAAATTCTGAATGGCTAATGAAAGGAGCCAAATTCAACCACTACATTTGTTATTATTGCCTTTCTTTTAACAAAATCTCCTATGAATAGAATGAGGTCATACTTCTCCAGACATTCATTTACTTTAACCCCTAAAAGACTAGTCTACGTTTCTGGCTATATAGATTTTTTGGGCAAGTCATTGTAACCAAAAATTTTCATATTTCAGGCTAAAATATTATTAGAAGGTGTAGACCAGGAATATCTTTCATATGCAACAAATTTCATGACATTTGAAAATAGGAGTAAAAAGTTATAGCCTATAGTATATTTTTTGGAATCTAATCTTATTCAACTAAATCCGAGTTCGAACACTAGGGAATGAACTATGTAAGGCTAGCGTAGTGTATTCAAAGGTCACAATGTACTAGTTTATTAGATTAAAAGATTTATTTACTCTTATTCCCACTAAAACCCAAGATACAACTCATACTGTCTATTAGTAGATGCTATTGACAGATGTATGATGTCTTAGTCCTATCTAGTGTACTGCTGGCTTGTGACAATAGTTCTGGGACAATAGTTCAATGTGGACTGACTTGTGATGAATGCATGTGCAATGTAGGACTTTTAAACCTTATAAGTAATAGTATTAATATTTAACAATCAAATTAAGGTTGAGGATTTTAGAACAGCTTATAATAGTCAGCACACACTCACAATCAAGGACAATAGGGCCAAACATGTGCAAATTAGTATGCTCTACCTACAACATGTAGATATATGAAACTTCTAATACAACATTCTAATACATACAACCACTAAAACATAAATTCAAAACTAGTAGTTGCACTTGTACTCATATCCAAACTAGTGGTACGGCCCAAAGGGCTGTTCGAAAAATTTGACCCTTTATTTTAATTTGTTTTTGTTATTGGTCAAATAATTAGGACAAATGAATCAAATTTAAATTAAGACTATAGGACTCATGGCCACTTACTTCTCTATAACCGTGCACAAGATTTCTTAAGACTGCGAATCAAACCTGTGGCCACGGATGGTGATTCTATGGCCGTGGTCAGTACCAAGACCGTGGGGCCGGGACCTAAGACCGTGGAGTCGTAGACTCCAGTTCTTTCCGTCGTTGTGTCGTGCTTGCTCCGTGGGGCGTCTGTTTGTCTACCAAACCCTTTCCCGATTGCAAATTTCTCGAGTAATTTGTCAAATTTGTTACAGTTTCTTCAAATCCTCATTCGCCTCGCCTAGCAAATCCACCACAAACTCACAACGATCCAATTGGTGCACAATTTCAAGAAATTTGATGCCGTGGAAAGAGTGTCAAATTCCTAATTTCCGCTCCAAATTCTTCTCAAATCTGCGAAGTTTCTCATGGATGCCGATCTGCTGGCCAATTTTTCAGTTTGCTTCTCCAATTCTGATAACTGGTTGCTTCCTTCTCAAATTTGGAGAGAAGAAACTTGAAACCAGAAAGCGACGTTGGGTGGGTTGAATCACAAGAGGTTCCAAATCACTCACTCCCAGTCTGAGCTTCTATCGAATTCACGTTCGGATCTTTTCTAACGCCTTAAAAAACACTCTGCAAACCCACTTTTACTCTCAAAATACTTTCTTATGAAGATTGCATACAACAATTTAGTCCAAGACACAAGCAAATTTGCAATACGAATCTCTCTAGCACTCACAAATACACCACTGTACAAACATCATACACAAACAAAGCACCAATGTATTACAAACAGAACGTAAATTGCAGATACAACGCAAGTACGCACAAGTGAATATGAAAATCTGCACAGGGGGGGGGGAAATAAGAGGAGGGAGAGGGATTTAAGTTCAGAGACGGGGGTGATCGGAAGCGGCAAGAGTTGTGAAGGCAACGCTTCCAATCTTTCTCCTTATTCTCTTATCTTTATCTTTATTGCTTTTTTTTTTTCTTATTTAATTTACTAATTTCTTCTCTTATTCACTTACTAACTTAATTCATTCCACACTTCCAAGATAAATTAAAGTCCTATTTATACTGAATACTAGAAATGGAGTAGAATATAAATATAAAGTTCACAAAAAAAATGAAAAAGTAACTCTAAAGATCAAAAAGTTAGACTACATAGCCCTCTACTTAGCCTATTGACGTCCCCGTCAATAATGTCTAGGTCTCTTATTTCTATCTCTATTTTGTAACTGAATTTTCTTTCTCAAAGCCTTGGCACAATCTTTCTTGACATCTGTATCCCGATCAAGCAATTGTAGGTTGTGTAGCCCTTGGTTCATAAGCCAAGTTTGGATAGGTAAGAATCTGTTATTATCAAACTCATTTATAAAACACTTCTGAGCTCCCCATAAGAAATGAGTTAGTAACATAAGCTCCAGTACTCGATGCCATCGAGCACTATGATACTGTAACTTCATCATAATATGGAATTCAGGTCATAAAGGACAGGGTTGACGAATCTCAATGTCCGCCCCAAAATAGCGTCCGTTTTCCGGACGTCCGGACGCTCGGACGCTAGCGGACGCAGCGTCTCTCCCGCCGTCGGAAGGCGGATGCGCGGGGTGGGGCGGACGGGGCAGACTTCGCATTGCCATTAGTCATTAGAAAATTTTATATTGTTATATAATTTGAATGTTACACAATCAAAAATGAATGCATCCACGTAAAATAAGATGTACATATAAAAATATTTTTATACGCAAATGAAAATATAGCATCTTTATATATAAATATATATGTATAAACAAAATACATGAAAACGTAGTTCCAATATCACTATTGAATCCTATACGATCTTTTTAAGATCTAAATCTTTCACATTCTTTTTTGTTTTTTAAACAATGAAAGGACCATTGTTTTTAAAAAACAAAATTCTCCTCAAATCCTACTTTCCACCGAATGGACCACTACCTTCTCCCAAAACAAAAGGAAAATTTGCTGTACCGAGGAGTTTAGCAGATGATTGACGAGTTGACCATTGTTGACTTGGATGGACTATTTGCCCTCTAGATTAAACTTTGATGTCCACCTTATGAAATTGTTTCTTGGTTTCCGGAGAGAAGTCATCGTCCTCTTCACACTTCCTTTTTTGTTTTCTTTTCGGTGATAAATCAACTTTGTCTGCCTTCAAGGTTCTCAAGTTGCTCTCCACACGATCTACCATCGCTTGAACAACTTCATCATCTCCTTTCCCTTGCCATACTGTAAGGCAGTCTCCATCCAATAGGAAAGCCTTCCAATGCCCTATAATATCGCCAATGCGCCTATCAAATGTTGCTGCCACATCTACAGATGAATGTCCTGTGCTTGTTAGTCCATTTGTATCATAGACAGCACGAACTTTTGCAGCCTCTTCCAACTTCGACAATAGAAGGGCCCTACCTACGAGGGTGTGGTCGTATGCCTTATACTGCTTATCGAACTCTTTTCCATGGTTCACCTCCACCCAACTATCTTCTGGTCCTCTCTCCACTTTTTTATCTGGAAAACGAAAGAACTTTTCGTGTTGCAAGCTCCAATGTCCCCCCATGTTGTGACAAAACATTTCACGGGCCGCGTCATCTACGATTCCTCGAGCCCGCAATTCCACCTCTCTATTGTGAGTCATCTACACAGCCAAATCCAATGGTTGCTGAGATTCCTCGTACAAATCATGCCTCTGTTCATTTGCATTCCACCGGATTGGCTTCCCCCAATGTTAATAATTTTGGAATTTGTACGGCGTTTGATCAAGAGGAAGATTCCAACGATTGTATTCGTGGCCTGGAGGCATAGCTTTCAAGATACCAAACATTTTGTAGAACCTAGCACTCAATGGACTACAACGCTCGGCACACACCGAATGAATGAGTGATGCTTTTACAATGCAAGTGACATGGAAAGTGTGGCGACATTGGCCCATGGTAACCGCACCTTCCGGTCCGAAAAGGCCTTGGCAAAAGCTACAACAACCATCCAAGATTGGAGAGGCTGGATCACAAGCATGTACCACTCGCTTGTCTTTCACATTGATGTGTGCTGAAAGTGTGTTGTAAGGGACCCATCCTTCCTCTACTTCCAAGGCCCAATTGATGGGTGGAGCTTGGTCCTTTTTTGTGTGGTTTAACCGCTCAAACATGGCATCCATGTCTCCCCAACATGTGATCTCCGTATATCCCTTTGAAGGTTGTTGGTCAAACATAGTCTTGAACCAACTCAAAGAGCTTTGAATGGCATCGCAATTTTCATTTGACTCCATTGCCAATGTTTGAAGACTTGCCATTGCTCGAGATACTACAGAGGGTCTGTCTTGGAGTCTTTGTACCCATGCTAATCATCGAGACTCCAAGCCGCTAGATGGCATAAACTTCTTCAAATCCAAGCACAATTGCAATCGATTCAACTTGGATTAAATGATTCCTTTTGCTTCAATTGCCTCCTCCAATTTATGCTTGAACTCTTCAAAGTCACAACTCTCCGTTTGCGTCTGCGCATTCACGTAAACGGATGAAAGCTTTTCCATTGATGGTTGTTGTGTCGCTTTTAACATGTTCATGTCGTGACTTTCTTGTACATTCACAATGGCAGGGTTGTCGCTTGCTTCGGCCTTATCAAAAAGAAGAGAGAGCTTATCTTCACTCTCTTGAGTCTCTTGACTGTCTCCGAGTACAATCACTGGTGAGATTGCAACCTCACTCGGATTCTTGGAGGTGCTTTGTAATTCTACAATCCGTTTACGCATCTTCATCAACTCCTCCATTTGTCTCGATGATTGTTGATTTAAATATTCAACCTCACTCTCCGAAGTCTTTAATTTCAACTCCAACACTTTGCACCTTGCTTCCACTCCTCCAAGGTCAACAATTTTTTTCTCATATTCCACCAATTGTAGTATGTGAACATCTCTTTTTTCGAAAAGTGGTCCAAAAGTCTTCGTGAGATTCTGAAATGCTATAGCACCTTTCAACATCTCAGGTGCCATGAAAGAAAACTCTTTGGCCAAATTCATAAAAGTTGGAGCAACTTGCGCTAAAAATTCAGCTGACATCGTCATCTTGAAAGCTGTATCAAGTATATGTCCAACATTCTTTGGATCTGCAAGTGGACTCATTGGAACAACAGTAGCACCATCATCGGGGTTAGATGATCCGCCTATTTCTTCATGAAGGTTAGCAAACTAAATCGAGAGCTTCAAAAGATTTTCCAATTGTTTTGGATTGGACATGTCTTGCAAGGTTCGATGTAGAGGACTTGGCAATGCCGTTGTAAACGGAAACTCCTCCGCCCGCCTTTTACGCTCGGAACTCTATAATGAGGATATATTATCAATCGTCACACCTTGTCCACGAGGCGTATGTACTTTGTCTTCTAAACTTAACGCTGGACTAGATTCAACGCTTTGATGCAGAGGCGGAGATTTGTAGACCAAACTATCAAAACAATTGTTGGCTATTAGACTATCAATTGTAGCATTAGCCTTTGCCACTTTCTCCGCCAAGACTTCGTCTACTTTACTTTTTGAAGTTTCCCCACGTTCCGTGCAAACCTTGCCTTTGTTTACAAACTCCGTTTGCGTTTGTGCCGCAACATTTGGTGTAAAGGTCAAACGCGTTGGAGCTGTGGAAAAGACTTCACCCTCCTGCGCCTTTACATCTTTTTCCACATCTTTCCCCACATTTTTCGAAGAGCTTTCATTGATTGCTTTTGTTGGAGATTGTACAGACCGTGATTCTTCAACATTTGAGGCTTTCTCCACACCATCCGTTTTCACCTCAATAGTATTTTTTAATACTTTTTTTGTTTCTTCCTCTGAATTGTACAAGTCGGGAATGTCCTTTTGATTGGCTTAAGTAGAAGTGGGCAAGCTATTGTTGTCGGAAACGTGCTCCAATCGATCTTGCTCTTTAATATAAGTTCAGCGTAAACCATACACGCCACACTATAATTAATATAGCCTTTGCTTCATCCCGTGTATGACTCTTGTGCGACTCTTGAGGCCACAACTTGTCAATGTGGTACATTTTAACATAGGTCCTGCACATTTTTTATGTCCAATACTCCGCATCTTCATCTTCCTACTTGCTCTCTGCTTTAATTGTAGGGTCATTTAAAATGTCAAGCCGAAGGTCATACGTAGCCCCCTTCACTTTGCTCTTTTTTTTGGCTTCGCTTCCCGGAGTCACCCCATCCATATTTCGATCACCTTCGCTGTTCATGATTGTCAATTGGATTCAATAACCAATTGAAGTAAATAAAAAAATCTCACGTGATAGTCAAAAGTGATGGCATCAACCGCAACATAGTAACACAAGATAGAGGACCCCAACTCTCCACCCTGTAGGAGCAACTAGCGCATAAAGCAATAGTAGCACATCCAACTTGGCACCAAAGGAGAATTGAAGTGAGAAGAAATGAAAGTCACTCCACCCTTATAGCCGTCCGCCGCCGGATCTAGAGGCCGTTTGCCGCCGGACCTGCTTCGGACCGTGCGAAGCAGCCTTGAACCTCGCGTCAACCGCGCGGACCAACGACGTCCGCTTCGGCAGCGGACGCGCCGTCTGCCCGTCGCCCTGTCCGACCGCCCTATCCGACCGCCCCGTCTGACCGGCACGTCCGCACTGTCCGCCTTCCAACGTCGTCCGCGCTTTGGACACGCCGACCGCCCCACTTAAACACTGACCGCCGCCGCCGTCCGCCTAGCTGTCCATTGGTGCATCCTATGAGGCCATTATTATTCAAAAAGAGCAGTAATATTTCAAAAATAAAACAGCCTAATAATCACTGCTAAATGAGGATCAATGTAATTGATTTATCATTTTTTATTTTTTTAGAAATGTAAATCCTAAACCCTATACCCTAATTACCCTAAACCTTTGCTTTTCTCCCCTAAATTGTTTTACAAATGAGGGAAATGTGGTTAAGTTGAATATGTTTGAATTATTTACTGATATTATTCCTCTAAATAGGTTTTGAGAAGATCTGAAGATGGTGGGGATTTTTTCAAAGTTCATTAGGAAATCAAATGTTTTGCAGAAATAATCAATTCCATTTTTCATTGTAAGCAAATGAAATTTAAAAAAAAGGCCCCAATACATAATTAGAATAACAGTTTAATGGATTTCAACCTCATGATATTTAATGAAAGGTTGTGATTTCTCATTAAAAGTGCATCACGATCTTCAAATGAACATCGAGTCTTTCATATTTTTTAATGAAATTTTAATTAGATTTGAAAACAAAGAAAAAGAATCCATATTTTAACTTTCAAATCATGTATGGCTATATTTTTCCTTAAAAACATAGAAAAATTCGTTACTTGAGTTGGTTGAGTAGAATACATTATATACTTATACATGTGCTATATTTATTTTGAAGGGTAATTCCAATATTCTTATTTTAGATGTTTTTAAATATTAATTTTAAAAAAGAGGATTCATTGTTTAAAGATCTAAAAAATTGACAAATATAATTTTTATTATAAATAGGAATTGAATTCGGAATTCGATTTTTGAAATGATTCAAATGAACAAGATATTGATTATAAAATATTTCTTTGTTTGAGTTTTCAAAATGAATTCACGAAACAATTGCAAACTTTTGAATTTAGGTATATGGTATTGTTTTTGGTTTGTACTTTGTAGAGTATAATACTTCAATTTTAATCCTAAATAAATGAAAAAACTCCACATGAATGAAATGTTTCTATGTATTGCACAAAGAATTCTACCAATTACTATGATAATTAAATACATTGTTACATTTCATAAAATATTCTACATAGAAAAAAAAAATCATTTCAGTTTTCAATCATGATAAACGATGTCTTCTACTCTTTCTGTTATATGTTCATTTTGTATAACGTATACATTGTACAATCTTTGAGAGCAAGGTAGTTCATTTTTGCCTCTCATTGAAATAGAAAATATATTTGTGTTTGGATTTTGAAATCATTATGTATTCTACGGTCTTGCAAGAATGCATCTTGCTCCTTCCTTTGAATCTTTTTGATATTTTCTTTATTTTCCTTTGTTTTCTGTCTCGTAAGGCTCTTATTCTCTTGTTCTCTTCATTTGACCAGCCTATTTGGCTTGGCTCTTAGTTTTTTGTTTTTTTAATGTAATGGTTTATGCATATGTTATAAAAAATATATATTATTTATTTAAAATTAATATATTGATGAACAAACGCATAAAGGCATTCAATGCTTTCACATTTAAAGTTATAAATCTATCATAAATCACTCTTGCAAATTTGAATGATTGAATCGAAAATTTGAAAATGTAATTACAAGAGCTTTCAATTCAATCAATTGCATAAATCATAAATGTTGAAATGCAACTTGTATGAGTTTAGCATCTATGAAGATTAATTCATGCCATCCACATGCAATTTTCCAATTTAATAAAATGCAATTGAATACTTCAATTTTTTTCGTTCCAATTCTCCAAGTAACATTCACTTCATATCTTTCTCTATTTGTTTATTTAATTTTTGGGAACAAATGGAGAAACCATTTTTGTCTATATTTGCACATGCACTTTTATTTGATTGATGAAGAATAGATCTATGAAATATATAATCATTGATTTGTTCATGTTGATTTATCTAATATATTTTATATATGTATATATATTTATATATATATATATCATTAAAGGAGTATGGAAGACAAGATTGACAGATTGTGTTCGAATGTTGTTGATTTTGAAATGATTTAGTACTATATCATTTATAAGCAGGGTTAACAAGACATCCGGGACGTCCGGACGCGGACGTTGTGTCCGCAGCGTCCACTGACATTCGCGGTCCCGGCGGACGCAGTGTCCGCCTGTCCCCCATCCGCCTCGTCCGTCCGCCCGATTACGGCCGTTCGATCGACGCGCGGACTGATCTGGTCCGCATGATCTGGGCGTCCGCCTCGGGTGGTTGGGCCGTCCGCCCTGTCCGTCCGCCCCGCCCCGCCCGTCCGCTTTCCGACGGCGGTCGGGACGTTGCGTCCGCTAGCATCCAGACGTTCGGAAAACGGATGCTATTTTGGGGCGGACGTTGAGATTCGTCAACCCTATTTATAAGAATATTATAATAGTGTTATGTTATAATATTCCTAAAACAATTGCAACAAATATTAAAATACATGCTAAGTTAGGTTTGTTAGCCTACCAATTGTTCATTAATAGACATAATTGAGTAGCCCCCTTAAATGAAACATTCAATATCTAATATCTTACAATCCAAATGGTGGATTTGTCTAAAAATTTTTCCAACTAATTTACTACAAGATCCTACAATTACATATGCCCAAAGTATTTTCTTCTAAGACTTGATATTTGCACTACTATTGGCAATTTTGAAGTGTTTTTAGTGAAAAGAACTTTACGGGTTAAACATCTATACCGTGAGATTTTGAAAAAAAAACAATTTGTTTCATTAGGTTTAGGGTTTAAGATGAGCCGTCCGCCCTGTCTGCCCCGTCCGCCGCGATATCCATCCGCCCGTCCTCCGTCCGCCCTGTTCGCCCGATCCGGAGTCTGCCCTGTCCGCCTCGACCACCCCGTGTGCCCGGTTACGGCCGTTCGATTGACACGCGGACTGATGTGGTCCATATGATCTGGACGTCCGCCTTGGGGCATCCGCATATATATATGGGGAGGCGGACGGCTCATTCTGAACAATCGTTCTTTTTTGGAGTGGCGGACCAGTGCATTGGAAGCTCTGCGCGCCCCTTCCGCTTTGAGTGAACGATTGTCGTGGCATTGTTACAAATTTTCACAAAGTTCACGCTTGTAAAATTTTAATTAATTTATTAAATCAAAATTTTGGTTCTTAAGCTTTCTAATTGTTTCATTCTCTTTGCTTCGGCTTCATCATGCCGAAAGATAGAACACCCAAAAAAAGTAGTCGAAAGGGAAGACCCCATTTGTTCGATTGGAATGCTTGGGCCGATCCATTGTGTGTGGGTGAACCGGGATGGGAAGAAGAACCAACAAGAGTGTGGGATTGCTCAATGTGCAAGAAGTATGTAAAAATGATTCACATTCAAAAACTTTGGCTACGTGAACGTGTAGAGCACCAAGCGCCACGTTGGGAAGGACAAATGTCTACGTGCCAAAGTGAGCACTTCAAACAACGATACACACAAGTGCATCGAGTTCTTGGCATTAAAAGCGCCAAACCAAATATAATGAATTATAATGTTATGGCAATGGTTTGGGCAGAGATTGTACTCCACAAGGACGTGGACTGGCGTACCGCTACAGGTCGCAATGTGGAGAACTATACGCGCACGGATGCCGTTATAGATACACAGTGGAGGGGCGCAAGCGATTGCATGCTAGAGTAGTCTAATCGAGGTTATCTACAACAACCTTCAGTTGTTCTACGAGATGCTGAAGATGCGTGGACAGATGACAATGATGACGATGATATGCAAGCGCCTGTCACATTTGAAATTAGGCACGAGCGGGTAGAAGAACGAGAACGAATTGAATTCGAAGAACAAATGCAAGAGGCAACACGCAGAAGCCTCCAAGATCGTGGACGACAAGATAGGCATGGTGGGTCCTACGGACATGAACATGGAACGCGAGAATTTGAACAAGGAAGAGGTGGTTCATACTCTGGTTACGATCCTCAAAATAGATATAAAGGTGGAAGAGGGAGCTATGGATCCACGCATTATGGTGGTTCAAGTGCAGTTGGTTCTCGTTATGGCACTCCTCCTGAAATTGGCTCTCTAGGTGGGACAGGTAGCTATGGCAATATGCACTATGGTAGGTCTACTAAATCTGGTTCATATTATACGACGTCCACTCAAGTGGGCTCCAAAGGTAGTGGAGGAAGCCATGTAACTCCGCAGTATAGTTGCTCTCTTCACGGAAGCGCCCAATATTATCTGGGCTCAACTAGAAGTGATTCATACAGGCATCATGGGGCCTCTTATTATAGGACTTCAAATGAAAGAGGATCAGAGCCTACTACTCCGGTTCTTCCTCCCACTTTTGGAGGTTCAAATTATGGACAAGCAAGTGCACCGAGTGGATATCACGGAAACTACGGAGGTGGTCCGTTCATTGGAGTACAAAGAAGACGCAGCGGTCAACAATTTGAGTCTGATTTAAATTCCGAATAAAAAAACATGCAAGTATATAGTGAGCATGTATTTGCTCCATTTTCTCATTTTTACTCTCACGACAAGTATAGAGCACTAGATTGGTAGAAGTAGTACAAAATTTTAAATGAATAGAACAATTTTGAACAACAATTTTGTTCACTTTTTCAAAAAGTGTTGTGTAATAGTGCACACCAAGTATGTATGTAGGCAAGCATATTGTTGAAGATATCATTGTATTATTTTATAATAGCGTTGATGTATAAGGCTATAAGCGACTTCATAAATAATAAAATATGAAGAAGAAATGTAACTTTGTAAGAGCCATATTATGTCCATTTTTGAATTTAGCATTCGAGGTTAAATATGTATTAGCATGGTATGTATTTTGAAATTATTGTTGTGTGTTTATTACATTTAGAAACTCGTAATTGGTATAAATGTATTTCTAATTAATTTATGAAAGATTGAATTATTTGAATATTTGAAATTTTTTTATTCTTCATTCAACAATTGCTAAAAACTAAAATGATTTCTTATTGGTATGAAGAAATGCCCAAATTAGACAATTAGTGGTTCTTCTTTAGATTCTATTTTCAAATATGAAAAATAAATCGGATCGGGCGGACGCTTGATTTATCCACCCGTGCCCGTCCGATCGGGCGGACAGGGCTCGAGGGTTTCGAGGAGGTGGACGGCTGATGCGTCTGCCATCCGCGGCCCGTCCGATCGGGCGGACGGGGCTTGAGGGTTTCGGGGAGGCGGACGGCCGATGCGTCCGCCACCCCCAGCCCGTCCAATCTGGCGGACGGTTTGGGGCCGTCTGATGGGACGGACGGGCCGTCCACATTGTCACTTTTGCTTTGCCCCTTGTGAATGTAAGGTGGAGCGGAGAGCTTGGTGGTTCATCCTCCATTGGCTCCTTTCCGAGGCAAGGCAAGAGTAGTTTATTGAAGCCCTCTTGTTGCCAATTTTTTGGACACTTGTGCGTGAATTCAATTTCAAATTAAAAAATTTGATCTATATCAATTTCATTTGTCACGATGCCGAATGGGAAGAAGAAGGTTGCGAAGCTTAAACATGGAGAGGGACCATCAAACTTGGAGATAGCTCGCCAAAGTCCTTCGGAAGAATGCAAAAAATTCATGATCGAGCGCATCATTCAATTTTATGAATCGGAAACAACATTGTCTTTAGACAATATGTACATCAGATATCAAGAGGAGTGCGTGTCTAAATTCAAGGTAGACATGACACAGATGTTGTTGGATGCATTGAATGTGACGAAGTGACATGACGAAATGCATAAAACGTACTTCACTAAATGTTTGAAGAACAAGGTTCATGACGCTTTGTAGAAATCCAAAGTCATTTTGGTTAAATATGGCAAGGAATATTGACCCAATGATGCCTAGTTTGAAAAAGTGATTCTGAAAGCGGACTTGTTTAGGGGGCGATGTGCTCCATTCACCAAAAAGCACAATCGAGTTGGTTCAATTGATTGGTGGAAAAGCAATGATGGAGTTGCTGAAGCGGAAAGGACCAAATGGCACCTCATAGCACTTCCAGATACAGCACGCGTGATTACTGTTGATGATAGAACGATGAGAGGTGGATATGCAACGATTCGAAAGGTCCGTATTGAAGGATGTCCAGAAATACTTCCTTATTGGGAATTTGTGGCAAAGAAATCCATTCACCACCAAACTCGACCCGATCTTGCAAAGTTAGAACATCAAAACGAATCAATGGCTGTTTGAATTCCACACGCGGGTGTGATACGGTTTGCTGCGGTGTACAGAACGACGTGTGAAGGTTATGCGTATTGGTAGAATGGTGGAACTCTTCGACAAATGTTGAATATGGATAAGGACTATCCAGACAACATTCAAATCCGTTTGATGTATACGAATCCAACCGAAGAGGAGGTTGTAAAAGCTCACCGTTTAGGGCGATATTGGAAGAAGTGCATGGAGTTTACATGGGCGTTTATGCATATAATGTATGCAGTGCATCTTGTTGGACATTTGCACAATGATCTTTCTCCGGACAACATCTTGTTGCATTTTCCAGAGGATGAGTCATGTGTGTACATTGGAATTTGCAATTGGGGCATGACCACCTTAGCTTCTCAGCCAATGAAGTCTTTGTACACATTCACATCAGCAGATGAGATGCAGGGTTGACGAATCTCAACGTCCGCCCCAAAATAGTGTCCGTTTTCCGGACGCACGGACGCTAGCGGATAGAGCGTCCTGACCGCCGTCGGAAAGCGGACGGGCGGGGCGGGGCGGATGGCCCGACCGCCTGAGGCGGACGCCCAGATCGTGCGGACCAGATCAATCCGCGCGTGATCGGACGGCCGTACGGGCGAATGGGGCGGACGGGGGACAGGCGGACGCTGCGTCCGCCGGGACCGCGAATGTCAGCGGACGCTGCAGACACAGCGTCCACGTCCGGACGTCCTGTCAACCCTGATGAGATAAAACAGACTTTGCAGAGGAGATGGTGGGTGGATCCACATATTGCATATTTGCATAAAGCAGGTGCAAATGTGGAAGTCATTCCGATGTATTCACGTAAGTCGAAAGAATATGCCATTCGAAAAATTGTTCGGCGGATGAATGGAAACAACATGTCAGAGGCGTATTTCAACTTATTACTTAAAACACCTAGTGCGATACAATTTGCTTTTCATGACTTTGCAAAAGTGTTTTATGCTTACTTGAAGTGCATTTCTTCGAAGACTGACGATGAAAATACTAGTTTGGCCCATGTGATTACGCAATTTTTCTAATACATATTGTTGGCCGATGCCAGATGAGCATTTCCGCCATTTATATTAGATTGGTAGTACAGAAGTAGTAGTTGAATAGGTTATATAGGCATTAAAAATTAGTTTAGAAATATAGAGTTGGAATGAAAAAAATTATATGTGCAATTAGCCAAATGTGCACAATGTATGGTATTCTACATTAAATTGAATACATTTTGTCCATATTGATTATGTTTGTATTTGTGTTGATCTTGATTTTTTAAATAGTATATATATATATTTGAAGTCACAAACTTTTTTAGTTTGCCTTCTGAAAATGAATTGAAATTTTTTCATAGTTTCAAAACTATCATGGACTCCTGGTCAAACTTTATAATCTTTCAACTTATAAGAGACATTGTTTTAATAACAAATCGCGAACCATAGCACTTCATTTAACATTTAATTGTTTAAAGATTAAGGGAGTGACCGCGGGGCAGTTTGGGTAGGGTGGTCGGGGGAAATAGGGCCATCAAAGCGGACGGCGCGGACGGGCGTGGTGGACGGACGAGGTGACAAGCGGACGGGGCGGTCCCAACGGACGCTGCATCCGCCGGGACCGCAAATGTCAGCAGACGTTGCGGACACAGCGTCCTCGTCCGAACGTCGTGTCAACCCTGGCAAAGGATCATACTTATTCACATTTATAATAATACCAAACTTAGTACACATATAATGTAAATAGTCACAGAACACTGCTGCTCGAAAACATACTGGATCTATATGAGTAATATGTTGCTTATAAAAAGCTGCATAGGCTTGTGCACATAACATAGGTTTAGTAAAAATACTAGGTATCACAGGCCAATTATACTCAACTGAATCTAAAGTGGCCTTGGGGTTCTACTTATATCTTCTTTGACACTGGCAAAAACGGGAATTGGTACTTACAGATGGTGGTGGATTTGTCTGCCACTTGTCAGATATCTTCAAATAAACCTTATCATATGGTATATCTTCTTTCCTAGATAATCCATAATCTTCACCCAACCATTATAATGCCTTCCAAGTTGGAACTGGTCTTTCAACTATTATATCATCGAACATAGTAGAGTATTGTTCCAGAAATAAACAAGTAAGGATGGATCCTTGTATCGGGAGTCTGGTATTCAACTACCCAACAGGTACATATGATGGTGAAGGTAGCTTGAATATAGAACTCTCTCGTGTCGAATGAAACTTAATTTGCCCTTTGTTATAAGCATCTAGAGTAGTACATAATCTGATATAAGTCTACTGGATGTTATAAACATAGTGACTAGTAGTCAAGTCACCTCTCTGAGCAACTGCTTCCCTATTCGCCACCGCTTGCAATAAAACTTCAAGACTGCCTTGTGAAGCTTTGGTAAAAGTCAATTGACTCCGTAGAAAGTGGAGTTCTTGCTTCCACTTAGCTCGTATCTCAAAAGATGTATAAAAATTGGGATCAATCTCATCCTGATGATCTGTAATCCAAACTAGTCTTTTGGGTATAGTAGGTGAATCCATAAGTCTTCTGCATCGTAGTTCCTTTTCCAATTGTATATAATAACATAAAGCTCTAGCACCCAAATCAGCTATAGGATAATATAATGGTTCCCAACTGGTTAAGAATAAGTCTTCAAGGCCATATTCGTTAATTTGAGACAAAATGGTCATTTTGAGACTTTCAAAACACAAGTGCAACGTTTTTTTGACAATATAGTTGTTCAATTCAATGATAAATAAAGTTTAGTATTGAATGACTAAGCAACCTTGAGACTGCGATTTCAAACAAATGCAGCCAATGAAGGAAAATTACATTTGTACACCGTATAATTAGAAATTTTTGTTCACATTGAAGGAAAAATATTGAAAGAGTTTGCACTCAACAAGTTCAATTTACTTGGAATATTAGACTATATTATTCTATTCTGAATGGCTTGTAGCATTTCTTCATAAATGAACTTCTAATTTCTTAGAGTTTATGTGTATATACAAAGTGGTTGCTTGCTTTGTTTTTCAAAATACTAGATTTTTACATTATATCTACCTTGTTATTAACCTATAAAGTCCCAAGGTATTTTTGAAGACAAAGACCATTCAAAACTGCTATTTCTATTGCAAAGAGGAAGAGAGTATTCAAAGTCTTGCAAAAAATACTTGAAAATGTTTTTATTTCTATTGCAAAAGAGCAAAAAATTGGCTTTCTTTTAGATTTGACTACAGGATCTTGTACTACACTAGTATAAAAATGTGGAGTATGATGTTTCAAAAACTTTCACCACGTGGATATAAAGATATTTACATTTAAAGGACAAGAAAACATGTATTTCCTAACCTTGCTTGGCAAGCTTTTTTGGCTTAGTTTGAATCTTCTTAACTTAAATAAATTTGTAGGACGCATTTTGATTTTATATTTTGGGATGTTGAACAACTGAATTGAAAATGTAGACCATAGAAATTCAACAACAAAGTACTAAATTTTCACTCATTCAATTAATACTAAGCAGATGTAGATTCAAGGTTGAAATAAAAACTAAATTCTTAATAGTTCTAAGATGAAATTAAAACACAATAATTCCAATGGTCAAATTGTTGTAGCAAATACACCCAACCTATTTAACAACGTTTTTGGAAGAGGGTGTCAAAATTGCATTCGAATGTGAGTTCTATTAGTTGTTTTTTCCTGAAAATGCTCAAATTGTCACAAAAACAAGATTGTCCATAACTTTCTCATTACTTCTCCAAATGGATGAACCAAAGCTTCAAATATAAAGTTAACACAAATGTGACATACAAGAAAAAAATATCAAAGAATTTATTTCAATTTTATTGGGAATTTTTTGGACTGCCCGGTCTCCTCTAAGATTCAGCTAGCATAATGAATGCTTTCAGACACCGATTGAAATAAAAATGAAATTTCCCTAAAGCTAATGGATTTCTCTATGTTATAGGAGTTTTTGAAAGTTTCACTAAATTTCTTGAGCTCATAGATATAGTACTAAACCACCTTTCTCTTAGGGGAACTATTGACGACCCCGTCCTCCATGTTTCCCTTCGAGTAGTCTATGGCCGCAGATGCTGCATCAGAGGCGGAGCACAACAAGTATGGTTTGGAAAAAGGTGCAGTGTCACAATTGCCATCCATGGACTCGCTACAAGTTGAAAAAGACTTTTCTGATCTGGAAAGGAGGCTCTGCGTGAGCCTCCCATTTGTAGGAAGGCTTGCATCAAACGGGAGTCCAACCTAAAGCAAGTACAGAATATTTAAATGCTTGAGACATGATCCTCCAACAAGCAACAACAATCGCTAATAGCACTGACCTAATTGGACACATAAGAAGAAATCCAAGGAATAGAATAAAAAATCTAAACTTTGAAATTTTTTTTCAATATTTACGAAACATTATTTACAAAAGATAATTTCATACATGAATATAACATACCATTGCCATTTTAAATGTGGGTACATGGGATGTTCACTTCCTACAGCGGCCACGCCCTATGACTAAACCTATCCCAGGAAGTTCATATCGTACACCGAAGGCTTTGTTGGACTCTCTCATTGCTGCCACAATTTGTTTCATAGAGAGATCACGAGCAGTGAAAGGGTTCATGCAAAGCCGGTTCTCTTGGACATAATCCTGCAATTCTCCATTTTGGCAGTTCAAATGTAGACGCCATAGCCATGGTAGGAGCTCCCCCATAAGAACATCATCCCTCCGTTTTACGTGATTCCAAGTGTCTTTCACATCACCTACACTATCCAAAAATTTGAAACTTGGCTTCAGCTCCATCAAATCTTGTATGATTACCTTCTTACGTTTTTTGCGCTCCATTCAATCGGATGCAACGTGATTGTCGGCTACTGGGATCCTTGTCTTGGAAACAGACACCTTCGGATACACCACACCGCGATTTGTTCTGCCAATGAGGTGCTTTGCGAATTCCTCGAAGTCAGTATCAGTGAAGTGCCCAAAATGTCTGAAGAACTCTCGCTTCCAATTTTGATTGTTCACCTTGAATCCTTTCTCTACTCTGAACGGTTCGTCGGTGAGGGGATTAATCAATTTGCCTTCAGCGTGCATGGTTAGGAATCGTTCCCAATGCACCCATTTCTTCTCCGGCAATGTTATGATTTGGAGTTCATTCTTTAGGTCTGAAGTGGAGTTAATCTTGGAGCCATCTTTGTCAGGATTTATGTTTTGGAACCTTTGAATAACAACTAACGAGAAACTCTGCAATTCAAAATTAAATGTCTTTAGAGTAGAGCACATAGTTCATTTCTTGTACATCAACTTATTGTTGACTCAAGGATAAGTCTTGAATGCTAAGGAGAATGAAAAAATGTATGACTTCTAGACTATTGTAGTGCTCAAAAGAATGTATAGGTCAAAGCTAAATGTCTTGAGAGTAGAGCATGTCATTCATAGCATATACCACAACTTATCATTGACTCAAGGATAAGTCTCAAATGGAAAGAAATTGTAGCCATGACAAACTTCAAAACATTCATTATGGCTCAGATTTTTAGCAAAGGAATCTGTTCTTCACTACATAAGTTTGAAGGAATTGAACCTTACCTTGTAGTTATTCTCGTTGTAGACCGAGCCGTTGGCTCTGACCTTTGGCTCCAAACTATCGATCGCTGGGCATTTCAAAATGCTCCAAATGTTCCGACTCGCAATTAACTGGTTGCCCCAAGTTGGTTGGGCATGATGTAGGTGGTTGATGAGATTGTAGAACTTTGAGATGTTTCGAAGTTTATTTGGGTCTTGAGTCCAAACAATTAAGGCATCCCAATTTTGGAAGTTGACTTTCCGGTCTTCATCGCATGCTTCATTCTGAAGTTGTTTTGAAGCCGTAATGCTATGCTGACTGTTGATAATCATAAATCGCATATTTTTAATGTCCTCCCATTTCTTTGGCTTTTCTTTCAAAAGCATTTTCCGATCATCAACTGGAGTGAGACACACTTTTTGGCGTTGACCTATTTCCACCATTTGAATAAGAACTCGCTTCATGTCATTCACCATATTCTGTTGCAATGTGCGAATGACGTATTCGTCGCTCGCTATAATACACTGTTCAATGTCGACTGTCACTGTAACCATGTCAAAGAGGAAGCAGTCCCTATGCTCCTTCCAAAAGTCTTTTTGGATTTTGCCAATTTCCTCAAAGTCTGGAATTGGACCTTTGAAGGCTGCTAATCCAACAGAGTTTGTAGTCAAACTTGAGCCTGAACGAGCTGAACCTTCTGTACCAACCATGAAACTCTTCCTTCTCTTTCGACTAGTTTCAGCTCCTACTGGTGCACCCCTCTTCTTTGGCTCAGATCTTATGTTCCCTGGCTTTGCTCTACTTCCAGATGTTATGGGAGTAGACGGCCGTGGTGTTGCAAATCCAGTTTTCTGCCTCCGTCCTTGTATTGTTCTTCGACCCACTAAATGCTTCATAAACAGTCTTCTAATATGATCAACTCTATATCACATCAATATACTGAGGTTCATATTCTAAATTTCTAGAATTGTTTAGTTATCGGTGAGTTGACGATAACTTTGATGATAGAAAATAACATACAAAGTGATCATTTATATATTTCAGGCTAGCAATTACAATTGATTATTGTGAAATGAACACACCCTCAGATTTGAGTAAAAGTCATCATTGACTCAACGATAACTTTGTATATATTTCACAAAAGTTGATTATTGTGAAATGAATGCACCTTTGGATTCTACCAAAAGTTATCATTGACTCAACGATAACTTTGCATATATTTCTCGGTAGTTGATTATTGTGAAACGAATGCACCCTCGGATTTGAATAAAAGTTATCATTGACTCAACGATAACTTGGCATATATTTCACAAAAGTTGATTATTGTGAAATGAACGCATCTTCGGATTTGAATAAAAGTTATCGTTGACTCAACGATAACTTTGCATATATTTCTTGACAATGGATTATTGTGAAATGAACGCACCTCTGGAATCTACCAAAAGTTATCGTTGACTCAATGATAACTTTGGATATAGTTCACAACAGTTGACTATTGTAAAATGAACGCACCTTTGAATTCTATTAAAAGTTATCGTTGACTCAACGATAACTTTGCATATATTTCTTGACAATGGATTATTGCGAAATGAACGCACCTTTGGATTCTACCAAAAGTTATCGTTGACTCAATGATAACTTTGGATATAGTTCACGACAGTTGATTATAACTAATACAAAGCAATATACCTCGCGATTATAACATTCAAAAACACAATGCACTTCGAGATGGACCTAACATGGGTTCTTTTCACATAAATTTTGCTTCAACAACATCTACATGGGGCTACATGACCAAAGACTCTTTTCCGGTTGAGAAAATATGAGGAAGCGTATTTTGCAATTGGAACAATACAATGGACACCGCACTTCCTAACATGAATTCCTTTCATACTGATTTTGTTGGAGCGACATCCACATGGGGTTGCATGATCGAAGACTACAATGTGATCTACAAAAAATACGAAGTGTACTTCGCACTTACAACAATGCAAAATACACCACGCTTCCTCATGGACCCAACATAAAATCTGAATACTAATTTCTTAAGAGGAATATCTACAGGGGGTTGCATGACCAAAAACTACAATATTCTCCGCACAATAATTGAAAAGGGAATTTTGCAATTGCAACAACGCAAAAGACACTATGTTCTTCATACACTAAAAATGAATTCTTCCTATATCAATTTCATAAGAGCGGCATCTACATGGAGTTGCATGATGAAGGACTAAAATTTCCTCCGTAGAAAATATGAAGCGTACTCCAATTACAACAATGCAAAATACACTGCGCTCTCATGGACTCATCATAAATTCCGTTCATACCAATTTCTTAAGAGCAACATCTACATGGAGTTGCATGACCGAAGACTACAATTTTCTCCAAACAATAATTGGAAGCATACTTCGCGATTACAACAATACAAAGACACCACCTTTCCTCATACACCCAACATGAATTCAAGACATACCAACTTCAAAATAACATGTATATAGGGTTGTATGACCGAAGATTGCATTTCTCTCGGCGGAAATGAGAAAAGCAGTTGTGACACTTGTGATTACAACATTGAAAACCTAAATGCGTCTCCTCACAGATTCAATATGAACTACTTCCACACCAATTTCTTAAGAGCAATGGCTACATGTATGCAGATGCTTCTATGTTTCAAAACAAACAACAACGGCAACACATTGGTAATGCTACAACCTATTTGAGGATAATGGCACTTACTCGAAACTCATAGCAACGTCCACGCTCGCCACTGAAACTGTCAAACTTGGGCCAGAAGATGTTGGAATACAATACGCCGCAGTCCGTAAGAGTACAAGAAAGCTCAACAAAGGAAAATGAACAAGTCAGCTACAGAAAGACTGATTAATTTTGATGTGAAATTGGCACAGAAGATGGAGGTTCCGGAGAAGGTAGACAGAGCTTCTAGAGAGTAGGCGCGGAAATACTTGAGCAAAATGTTCTGGATTTTTGTATTTCCCTCAAATTCCTCAACATCATTCCACATCGGCGTACAACTTCTCTGACATCACTTAACGCTTTGAGCAATGTTAGCACATTCCTTGTCAGGTTTACACCATTGGAGTGCGGCGCCTTTAGTATGGAATCAACAACAGATTTGCCAACATTATAATGTTTATTAATAGTGTATATATTTATTCACATTCTTTGGATGATATTTGATGAATTTATGAAGGGCTGACATACCATGAAACAATACTTCCCAACAGCTACACACTTAAAGTAGGGGGCTCAAAAATCATTCATCTAAAGAAAAAGATGCATTTTTATTATTTTCGTTATTTTTGATATTTCGTTACAATATAACAAAATAAAAAAATAACATAAATAACAAAATAACAATATGACAAAATTAAAAAATTAAAAAAACAAGTATTACTCAAATAAATACTAAAAATAAAAAAAAATTTGA
Source organism: Pseudoscleropodium purum (assembly GCA_963969395.1). NCBI lineage: Eukaryota > Viridiplantae > Streptophyta > Bryopsida > Hypnales > Brachytheciaceae > Pseudoscleropodium > Pseudoscleropodium purum. The sequence goes on along the minus strand of OZ017804.1, from coordinate 20,472,148 downwards.
ATTTTAAATTTTAAATTTTAAAATTTTAAATTTAAAATTAAAATTAAAATTCAAAATTTTAAAATTTTAAATTAACAATATAATAAAATAACAATGTAAAAAAATAACAATATAACAATATAACAATCATACTACTAAAATCATAACTCCCATTGTAATATTGCAAATGCTACCATTAATACTAAGGACTACTGCTTGTTATGCTACGCATTCATTGTATCACATTGGTAAAATTATGATACATTTCAATAGAATGCATGATAATGATTTCAATAAGTCTTTAAAATAATTATTTTAAATTTTTGGTAAAAGTACTTTCAATTATGCATATGTAGATATCATATTTTTTCACAATGTGATATTTCAAAAATACAGTAGCAATTTGCATCACCTTTGTAATATCACTTATTACAAAGAGTGATATTATAGAAATAATATAGTTGTTGCAATTAAGGTGATATTAAAGAAGATTTGTAGGGTGATATTATAGAGGTAGCAATTCCATTGCTTCTCTTGGCTTACATTTCTATGATTTTGTGCTTTTGTGAGTTTTGAGCTTTCATGATTTCCATTTTCAATTGCTATTATCAAATGATTTTGAGAAATTTATTCAATTCAAGCAATTTTGAATTTCACAACAATTAAGCTATTTACAAAGTTTTTGATATTTATAAGTTTTTCTTTTCAATTCTTCAATTTGAGGTGCCATTCTTTGTAAAAAATTGAGTCAAATTTCTAATGCATTCTAATATACGTGTATCCCTCATAGTATTTACTATTGCATATATTTCATTCATCATTCCATAAATTCCTATTGTACATTTCAATATATGTTTACTTGTACAGGAAATTATACAAAGATTTTTGTAAATTTTAATTAAAGATTTATTGAATTTTTTTCGCATTTCAAGTGGAAAGTGAATACGCTCAGCAAGACGTAGTCGGAATTGAAACAAAGTGTTTTTTTCTTTGGAAAATGACGGTGCTTTCATGAAAACACAGAGAGAACAAACAATTAGGTTGGCTCACTCAGCAAACTAATTAAATGAACCGGTAACTAAATTAATAAAATGAAATATGGTGTTAAGGCAGGTACCCCAAAAATCGACACTTTTATGAATTGTGTCTAGTTATTATTGTTAGACTAGTCAAATTTTCATATTTTCCTATTGGCAAGTGAAAGGAAGTTCTAGTGTACTAAAAAACATGACACTTGGATACCATATGCATAAGTTATGGAGGGTCAAAGTTCTTTTTGGTAGATGTTCTCAAATCATTTATTCAACATATGTACATATTGATTTGGGATATGTACACAAAGAGATGGTGATGGTTTTAAGTAGGGTGCAATTTTGGGTGTACTCACCTTAGTTCTTTATATTGATGAAGTGTCCGGAATTTCCCAATCCTTAGAAGAAATCCTCTCTACAACCCACAATCACCAACATGGGTAAGTAACTCCACAATAGTTTGTCAAGGACTTGGGATTATAAATTCATTTTCAAGCTAATTATGTAATTATAAAGAGTGAATTATTATTGTTAGTAATTTTTTGAAAAGAAATAGGCTGATATAATGTAAAAATAATATATAAGAGTGATTCCTTTGATACAAAAATTAGAGGTTGAATTTTTCAAGGATACACACACACAAGCTCACTTTTCCATTGTACAATTTGATGCAAGGTAAATGAAACTGTGACAAGCAAAACGTCCAATGTAGAAACCCAAAAAATGACACAACATAGTGGCTTATATCAACTCTTGACAAAAAATGTGCAATAATAGAGATTTGAGCTAATTAGTTAGGATTAGTGGCCACAATCAATGTCTTGATTGATGGTGAAGGAATTATTAGTAACTATAGAAGGAACTTCCATTTTTTTAGTATAAATTTGTGACAAGAAAGGAACTTTTTTATTCCTTCATATCATGGTCATGTTAGAAAATATTGTGACTATTGTAGGTGGTGAGATGACCATTATACATACACTTTGGGGGGGGTTTGGGATCGTCTAAGGATTGTTTTGGGCTAATTGGGCAACAAACTTCAAAAAAATTATAACAAATTCATACTTTGTAAAAGAAAAATATTTTTTTTTCTCCATTTTCCACATATGTCTTTATATAGAATTTTTAAAAAAAAATTCAATAATGTCAACAAAGGAAACCAATCATTGTGCATGTTATAGGTTGATGTATCTATTCATGAACCCTTAGATGTTGAGGGAATAATTAACATATTTGCATTGCTTCTAAGAGTCATTTGACAATAAGAAAATCTCATGTTAAGCTTACTTTAGGGTTAAGTTGTAGGAGGCAACCCATCCCTAACTAACACTTCATTCTAGCAATGTAAGCTATTTTCTTTTTGTGTAGAACACAAAAGTGATGACTAATTATGGCACATTTCCCAATGCAATTGTGGCTCATTATAATTGGCTAACAAGACTATCAATATTGCAAACACCCTTGGTGAATTTTGCAACCAGCCCTTACAATAGTTGGAAAGAGGAAGGTCTATATCACCGGCATGCAAGAAAGCCTATCTTCCACTAAAAAATTCTTAGTGATTTTGTGTTGTGGAAAAAAAATCCAGAAAATTATGCATACCTTCTGTTGCCTATTTTTACACATGTGAAAATTTAGCCTATGAAGAAACCCGCCCTGCAAGTAGCCTTTCAAGGTTGACAACAAAGTAGGTCCTAGGGATGAAGCGATCCGTATCGTCCAGTGAGGAACTCATGACGCAAATTAACCCTCCTCAATAAATTCTAGGGATGGAAAGTTATAACTTAATCTATAACTTAGAAGCACTTGCAAGTACAGTCATTCAACTGACAACGCAACAAGGTATCGACAACAACAGATGCTACAATCAGAATGCGGAAAGCACAAACCCAGAAACAGGGACAAATTTCTTAAGTTATAACAAAGAATGGTGAACTTCATTAATTAAATTGGCACGATTCCAGCTCCAAAAATTGTGACAAATATGCATATAACGGTCAAAAATCTAGGACTGGTAGGCATTAACGATTCAGAACTAAAGTGTTGGAATATCAAAATTGACGTTCAGGATCTCCCATTGTGCCCAAATTTTTTTCTCTCTTAAAATTCACAGTTGTAATCCCCCAATGAGACTCCAAATCGAACCCTTCCGTCCTTTGCAAACAACTTGAAAAAGATTGCCATCGGGCTCAGCATTATAGATCAAACATGGAGGAGCTAGAAATTCACTGCCGCAATTAAACATGTGCGTTATCATCCTCAGAATATGGTTGAAATCAGCCGGTTTGAACACCTGAATCGATCTTTGAGGGTACAAAATAGTTGCCTTTGAAGCTGGGTACAGCCGCCCTGGAAAATAATAAGCTCGACGTAACTGCATTGTCATTCGCTTTTTACATTGACTAAATGTCTGGAACTCCGCAATCCTTGGTGGAAAACTTTATCTCCACTCCCATTGGAAACATAGTTTAGAGACCGTTGCAAGTGAATTCAAAGGCTTCCTTCACAATCTTGATGACTTAAAGTATCTACAAATTGCATAATGAGTACACTGTCATCACATCAGAACCCACCTCCAACCGTAACGATAGGATACGAGTGTAGCAAGGGAACCGCAGGCAACCAAGTGTTCGAATCTCCCTCAAACATCAACACCTTTTTGTTATTCATTGAATTTAGGGTTGGAGAAAATCAACATTCTAGCACATTACATTACAAGCAAGGGGAACTACATCGCTCGAAGGACAGGACATCAGTTCCAGTCAATCGAACTGCTTGAGAAGTAATCTAACCTAAGCATGTTCTATATGGAACACGAAACTTGTATTTGATAATAAACACACACCAACAATAATTACACACCAAAGAAAGTTGAATCTACAGATTTGAATATACATAGATTCAATTAAGAACACAAAGTCTGCACATACTCCGCAAAGCCTGCATTTAATCTTGAAAAAGTTTACATCTCCCATAATAGCCATCCAAATGGATTCTTCATAAAACTAATCTCCCAGTTGACCTTGTGTTGACTACCTAGCCTCAACAACAAGTTTAATGTCGCCTAATCAATACTAAACGAGAATGTGCATCTTGTTCCCTTCCATGAATCTGATTCGGTGATGAAGGAATTGAAATAAAAGCAGAGATATATAAGGAAATACTAACAAGCATTGGTCCAAAGAGCAACATCGATCAGCTTTTTCAACTACTTTCAATTCCATCAATATGAAGCATTATTTACATCTTCTGTTCAACATGGCCTTCTGCTAAGCCCAATGACAATGAGGATGGAATAAGAACATACTATCGCACTGCAATGTTTTCTCCATCACCTTGGAGGAGCACAAGGTCTTCGTTGAGGTAGTCAAGAGTAGAAGCTGCATGAAAATACAACCATTCCCGTCTCCAATCGAAATTTTCAAGGATAGGCATTTCAGAGCCAATTATTTTCTTCAATCGCATTGTTAAGTGCTTTGCCATTGATATATCCAAATTCTTGAAAGTTTCACTTCTTATCAAACTCGACTTAAATAAATGATGACTTACGAAATCTTCATATGTCAGTGTACAGTTGCCCAGAGATCCTGTAATTTCCTACTAAACTTCACTTGATGAACAAAGATAGTCTCATTTTTATATTGTGTAACAAAGGCAGTACACCTAGTGTGAAACATGTAAGGGAATGTACCTTGAAGCTCTTCATCTTCTAGTGTGACCCTATTATTAAACCTTGCTCTTCTAAAAGCTAGGAAGCATTCTCTAGTGATGAAGAAATTGGTACTATTAATAGGAATTGATTTGGGCAGGTAATTGAGTTCATCAGAAGTTAAACCCACTCCAACACTTTTCAACCATCCAAACAATCGATACGTTTCTCCTCGAAGTATCGGCTTGAATATATTCAAAACCAACAAGGCCATCTTGGAGTGCAAAGATTGCCACCAATCCATGACCATGAATATGATATTTGGCAAGGTGAGGCCTAAAGCCTATTTCTTTTCAAAAAATTACTAACAATAATAATTCACTCTTTATAATTACATAATTAGCTTGAAAATGAATTTATAATCCCAAGTCCTTGACAAACTATTGTGGAGTTACTTACCCATGTTGGTGATTGTGGGTTGTAGAGAGGATTTCTTCTAAGGATTGGGAAATTCCGGACACTTCATCAATATAAAGAACTAAGGTGAGTACACCCAAAATTGCACCCTACTTAAAACCATCACCATCTCTTTGTGTACATATCCCAAATCAATATGTACATATGTTGAATAAATGATTTGAGAACATCTACCAAAAAGAACTTTGACCCTCCATAACTTATGCATATGGTATCCAAGTGTCATGTTTTTTAGTACACTAGAACTTCCTTTCACTTGCCAATAGGAAAATATGAAAATTTGACTAGTCTAACAATAATAACTAGACACAATTCATAAAAGTGTCGATTTTTGGGGTACCTGCCTTAACACCATATTTCATTTTATTAATTTAGTTACCGGTTCATTTAATTAGTTTGCTGAGTGAGCCAACCTAATTGTTTGTTCTCTCTGTGTTTTCATGAAAGCACCGTCATTTTCCAAAGAAAAAAACACTTTGTTTCAATTCCGACTACGTCTTGCTGAGCGTATTCACTTTCCACTTGAAATGCGAAAAAAATTCAATAAATCTTTAATTAAAATTTACAAAAATCTTTGTATAATTTCCTGTACAAGTAAACATATATTGAAATGTACAATAGGAATTTATGGAATGATGAATGAAATATATGCAATAGTAAATACTATGAGGGATACACGTATATTAGAATGCATTAGAAATTTGACTCAATTTTTTACAAAGAATGGCACCTCAAATTGAAGAATTGAAAAGAAAAACTTATAAATATCAAAAACTTTGTAAATAGCTTAATTGTTGTGAAATTCAAAATTGCTTGAATTGAATAAATTTCTCAAAATCATTTGATAATAGCAATTGAAAATGGAAATCATGAAAGCTCAAAACTCACAAAAGCACAAAATCATAGAAATGTAAGCCAAGAGAAGCAATGGAATTGCTACCTCTATAATATCACCCTACAAATCTTCTTTAATATCACCTTAATTGCAACAACTATATTATTTCTATAATATCACTCTTTGTAATAAGTGATATTACAAAGGTGATGCAAATTGCTACTGTATTTTTGAAATATCACATTGTGAAAAAATATGATATCTACATATGCATAATTGAAAGTACTTTTACCAAAAATTTAAAATAATTATTTTAAAGACTTATTGAAATCATTATCATGCATTCTATTGAAATGTATCATAATTTTACCAATGTGATACAATGAATGCGTAGCATAACAAGCAGTAGTCCTTAGTATTAATGGTAGCATTTGCAATATTACAATGGGAGTTATGATTTTAGTAGTATAATTGTTATATTGTTATATTGTTATTTTTTTACATTGTTATTTTATTATATTGTTAATTTAAAATTTTAAAATTTTGAATTTTAATTTTAATTTTAAATTTTAAATTTTAAAATTTAAAATTTAAAATTCAAATTTTTTTTTATTTTTAGTATTTATTTGAGTAATACTTGTTTTTTTAATTTTTTAATTTTGTCATATTGTTATTTTGTTATTTATGTTATTTTTTTATTTTGTTATATTGTAACGAAATATCAAAAATAACGAAAATAATAAAAATGCATCTTTTTCTTTAGATGAATGATTTTTGAGCCCCCTACTTTAAGTGTGTAGCTGTTGGGAAGTATTGTTTCATGGTATGTCAGCCCTTCATAAATTCATCAAATATCATCCAAAGAATGTGAATAAATATATACACTATTAATAAACATTATAATGTTGGCAAATCTGTTGTTGATTCCATACTAAAGGCGCCGCACTCCAATGGTGTAAACCTGACAAGGAATGTGCTAACATTGCTCAAAGCGTTAAGTGATGTCAGAGAAGTTGTACGCCGATGTGGAATGATGTTGAGGAATTTGAGGGAAATACAAAAATCCAGAACATTTTGCTCAAGTATTTCCGCGCCTACTCTCTAGAAGCTCTGTCTACCTTCTCCGGAACCTCCATCTTCTGTGCCAATTTCACATCAAAATTAATCAGTCTTTCTGTAGCTGACTTGTTCATTTTCCTTTGTTGAGCTTTCTTGTACTCTTACGGACTGCGGCGTATTGTATTCCAACATCTTCTGGCCCAAGTTTGACAGTTTCAGTGGCGAGCGTGGACGTTGCTATGAGTTTCGAGTAAGTGCCATTATCCTCAAATAGGTTGTAGCATTACCAATGTGTTGCCGTTGTTGTTTGTTTTGAAACATAGAAGCATCTGCATACATGTAGCCATTGCTCTTAAGAAATTGGTGTGGAAGTAGTTCATATTGAATCTGTGAGGAGACGCATTTAGGTTTTCAATGTTGTAATCACAAGTGTCACAACTGCTTTTCTCATTTCCGCCGAGAGAAATGCAATCTTCGGTCATACAACCCTATATACATGTTATTTTGAAGTTGGTATGTCTTGAATTCATGTTGGGTGTATGAGGAAAGGTGGTGTCTTTGTATTGTTGTAATCGCGAAGTATGCTTCCAATTATTGTTTGGAGAAAATTGTAGTCTTCGGTCATGCAACTCCATGTAGATGTTGCTCTTAAGAAATTGGTATGAACGGAATTTATGATGAGTCCATGAGAGCGCAGTGTATTTTGCATTGTTGTAATTGGAGTACGCTTCATATTTTCTACGGAGGAAATTTTAGTCCTTCATCATGCAACTCCATGTAGATGCCGCTCTTATGAAATTGATATAGGAAGAATTCATTTTTAGTGTATGAAGAACATAGTGTCTTTTGCGTTGTTGCAATTGCAAAATTCCCTTTTCAATTATTGTGCGGAGAATATTGTAGTTTTTGGTCATGCAACCCCCTGTAGATATTCCTCTTAAGAAATTAGTATTCAGATTTTATGTTGGGTCCATGAGGAAGCGTGGTGTATTTTGCATTGTTGTAAGTGCGAAGTACACTTCGTATTTTTTGTAGATCACATTGTAGTCTTCGATCATGCAACCCCATGTGGATGTCGCTCCAACAAAATCAGTATGAAAGGAATTCATGTTAGGAAGTGCGGTGTCCATTGTATTGTTCCAATTGCAAAATACGCTTCCTCATATTTTCTCAACCGGAAAAGAGTCTTTGGTCATGTAGCCCCATGTAGATGTTGTTGAAGCAAAATTTATGTGAAAAGAACCCATGTTAGGTCCATCTCGAAGTGCATTGTGTTTTTGAATGTTATAATCGCGAGGTATATTGCTTTGTATTAGTTATAATCAACTGTCGTGAACTATATCCAAAGTTATCATTGAGTCAACAATAACTTTTGGTAGAATCCAAAGGTGCGTTCATTTCACAATAATCAACTATTGTGAACTATATCCAAAGTTATCATTGAGTCAACGATAACTTTTGGTAGATTCCAGAGGTGCGTTCATTTCGCAATAATCCATTGTCAAGAAATATATGCAAAGTTATCGTTGAGTCAACGATAACTTTTAATAGAATTCAAAGGTGCGTTCATTTTACAATAGTCAACTGTTGTGAACTATATCCAAAGTTATCATTGAGTCAACGATAACTTTTGGTAGATTCCAGAGGTGCGTTCATTTCACAATAATCCATTGTCAAGAAATATATGCAAAGTTATCGTTGAGTCAACGATAACTTTTATTCAAATCCGAAGATGCGTTCATTTCACAATAATCAACTTTTGTGAAATATATGCCAAGTTATCGTTGAGTCAATGATAACTTTTATTCAAATCCGAGGGTGCATTCGTTTCACAATAATCAACTACCGAGAAATATATGCAAAGTTATCGTTGAGTCAATGATAACTTTTGGTAGAATCCAAAGGTGCATTCATTTCACAATAATCAACTTTTGTGAAATATATACAAAGTTATCGTTGAGTCAATGATGACTTTTACTCAAATCTGAGGGTGTGTTCATTTCACAATAATCAATTGTAATTGCTAGCCTGAAATATATAAATGATCACTTTGTATGTTATTTTCTATCATCAAAGTTATCGTCAACTCACCGATAACTAAACAATTCTAGAAATTTAGAATATGAATCTCAGTATATTGATGTGATATAGAGTTGATCATATTAGAAGACTGTTTATGAAGCATTTAGAAAGTGCCAATGGCTTTTTTTACCTTAGACCTATTGCAAGCTTATAGTATTTATCATTGACTCAACGATAAACTATTCAAAATCAGATTACATTACTTTTGACATTAGATGAAAGTTGACACGATACATTTTTAAATTCTTTAGAGTCAGTCCATCTATATCTTATCTATTCTTACTTTTCATCAAGTTGATGATACATTTCTAATACTCTAGCATCATCAGTTGTTTAAGGGATGTGTATTTAAATTAATATTTTGGGTACTTTTTCTTGCAGAACATTTCATACACCTGAAGAGTTTACAACTTCTGTACCTACACTACCTGAAGGAGTTTTTCAGTGTGATGGAATTCCTCGAGCAAAATGGAATACGATGCCAGTCACTATCAGAAACGATGCTGGGGATGATGTCGCAAATGCAATTTGTTATAATGTGGATCCCGAGCTTGTCATCGATACAAATGGAGAGCCTTTGGGTGATGATCGAGTGGCCATTCAAATTGCAAAGTCTTTATGTGAAGAGGAAGTTCCGTCCTCTTGGATGTGGTCAATGCGATCTTGGCACATTAAACAAGTATTTCTGAATGGTGCCAGTTTGTATGACCATGACCAAACGTACATTTACAATATAGCTGTGTCTACCGCGAACAGAAGAGTTCGTAAAGGACTTCGACGGTATGAAAGCATGCGTGAAAGGCTTGAGCCTAATCTTCCTCCAAAAAAGGAATCCCTCCTTACAGTGCAGTCTATTGTTGAAGTATCAACTATAACATGTTGTGTGAAAAAGTGCTTACAGCCTTTCCCACGTGGACAAATTCAAGCCATCCGATGCCAACTTCATGTGAATGACGGAGTGTATGCCCGCAAGAAGTGTCTTCTTGAGGTACATCAGCAAATCCACAAAGACAACGACGGCAAGGATTGTATCACCTTGAAAGGAAGGGAAGTGTGTCATCTAGCTTGGTACACCATCCACGGTATATCAAAAGCAACTTTCTATAGGTACAAGGAAATGGCTAGAGCTGGGAAGCAAGCAGAGGGGCACGGGAATTCGGGGTCCAAGAAACCCCGTACACATACCTTGCAAGCAACTGCCACGCTTCGGACATTGCTTGTGTCAAATGCAGACAAAATGCCACATAAAACTAGGACAATGGAGTCTGGAGAGAAAGTGACCGCAATGGTTTTGCCATCACCATTTCGTTGGCGTGACCAATTGCCAATCCTCAATGAGGCCAATGCAATGTTGAATTTACAGCCAATATCATCTAGTGGCTTGAGCAACATTCGGTGTGCTTCTTTTCCAGAGTATGCACCAAAGGCTCGAGGAGATACTTTTGCGCGTTGTGGCTTGTGTGATCGATACAAGCAACTCAGATGTGCATGCACTCCATTTTCGGTTGCACAAGAAAAGTGGTCTACACTTTTAAATATTCACCTTGTAGGCCAAAGGGCACATAGAGAATTGTACTATGCAAATCGTTATATATCTGAAAAATACCATAACAAAATGCTCACTATCATTCATGACAAAATGGATCACTCCAAGACGGCTTTGCCACACTTCTCTCACAAGACCAAGTCGATAGATCCTTTTATGAAGATGCCCATTGCTGTGACGGGTATGATAGCACATGGTCATGGTGATGTCCAATATGCACACTATGGCCTCAACATATTTCCAACAGACTCAAACCATACTGTTGGATCTATTGCAAAATTATTGCGTGATTTAGAAACACCTCCAAAGAATTCTTCCCACAATTTATTTTCAGTAGAAGAAGGGCAATCCTTGTTAACAAAGGCGCTTTTGAGTGGTTCGGAAGCTTGCTTGGATTCACTACTTCCCCCTTTTGATGAATCACTTTTGGCTCATCCTCTTCCACCAATATTAACTTTGCAGCTTGATAATTGCTCTGGAGACAACAAGAACCGATGGGTTTTTGCCTATTGCTCTTTGCTAGTGTACAAAAGCATTTTCAAGGAGGTATACATAAATTTCCTTATTGTTGGGCATACTCACGAAGACATCGATGCTCTTTTTGGTCGATGGAGCACGAAGTTGAAAATGAATGACTACCCAACACTTCCGAAGTTGATGAAATCATTTATGGATTGTGAATCACACCCCGTAATTCCTCATCTTATAGAGGAGGTTCCGGACTTCAAGACATTTGTGCATGGATATTTGGGCATAGGTGGAAATTTTTTAGAAGGTCATTCTTTTTCCCAACAGTTCAAGTTTTCTATGAATTTTGATGGATGGCCCATAATGGAGTATAAGGACCTTTGCATTGACAAGGACTGGTTGCCGGAAAATGGCAAAGGAATTCGGTTGTGGAATGAGACTGAAGATGGGCGTCCTAAAGTACCCAATGGTAGTCCACTACCTCTAAAACCGGAGCAGATTAAAGCCTTTGTTGAGGTAAAGAAAGGATTAAATGGTTTCATTGCTTATTGGAACCAAATGGCCAACGACGATGCCTCTGGAGAATTTAGACGAAAAAACGATCCCATCAAGAAGTATTGGGTGGGTGTTAGAGCTGCATTTGATGCACCTCTACAAGTGCGAGAGAGGCTATTAGATGCTTTTTGGCCTACTTCTAGAGTCACTCATGACGACGTTGACTGAAGGCAAAGAGATGGCACAATGAATGAAGAAGAAGCAGAGGATCGCCCCTTTGTTGGACATAGGCGTGATCGTCCTCCACCTTCATTTCGTATTGTACGTGATACGCATGCAGGTTCATTTGTTGTAGTGCGCCCTACAGATGGTGACCCAAAGCTATTTTGGCTTGCAAGGGCGATTACAAAGCCGAATCCAGATCCATCGCACATAAAATAAATCCAAATTCAGTATTGGACACCAGCTTCAGATCGAAACATTGACATGGAGACTTATGGTGGGTGGGACACAAATGGAGGGATTCAATGGCGTGAAGACACAATAATATCTCCAACATGGTCGAATACAGATTGTATTATGACAGCATGGAAGCCTAGTTTTAGAAACGGAACAGCAAACCTGCGAGCATCAATTTCGAAAAAGAAAATTGAGATCATCAAAGCATCATTGGCAGCTTTTATGGTTGAAGAAGAGACTAGTTAGAATCTTCAATCCACGGATGAAGAATTCGTACTTAATAAGTGAAGTGTTGTTTATATAGTTGAAAATATTATTTTTAGTTTTTGCATATTTTGAGCTCTACACATGGATATATGAATGTATTAAGTTTGTTATAATACAAAAGCAATCTAGCGCCGGATGACTACTAATTTCTATCAATGAAGTCATTTTTCTTATTATGATGTTTTTGAATTCTCTGCAAATGTATTGTACAATCATAAGGGATAGAAATAATTATGTTTCTTTTTATTACAATATGGAATAAAGAGTCTTTAGACCCTAAATCTAAACACATGCAAGTCTCAATTTAATGGATTGTCTCACTTTACTGTCTTATTAATTGCAGTATTTCTATATTCATAATAAAATTTAAATGTTCAATAAGCACTTGCCACTTTCCAAAACAATAAGAAAATTATTACACATGGAAATTGACATTTGAAAGTCTCAATATTCCCCTAATGTCTCAATTTAAGTAGAGCTTTTTCTACATTTTCAAGTTGTATGAAAATGAGACCTCACTTTGTCTCAAATTAATGAACATGGCCTTGCAAGGGAAAGGAGATGATGAAGTTGTTCAAGCGATGGTAGATCGTGTGGAGAGCAACTTGAGAACCTTGAAGGCAGACGAAGTCGATTTATCACCGAAAAGAAAACAAAAAAGGAAGCGTGAAGAGGACGATGACTTCTCTCCGGAAACCAAAAAACAATTTCATAAGGTGGACATTGAAGTTCAATCTGGAGGGCGAATAGTCCGTGCAAGTCAACAACGGTCAACTCGTCAATCATCTGTTAAACTCCTCAGTACAACAAATTTTCCTTTTGTTTTGGGAGAAGGTAGTGGTCCATCCAATGAAAAAGTGGATTTGAGGAGAATTTTGTTTTTAAAAAACAATGGTCCTTTCATTGTTTCAAAACAAAAAAGAATGTGAAAGATTTAGATCTTGAAAAGATCGTATAGGATTCAATAGCAATATTGGAACTATGTTTTGATGTATTTTGTTTATACCTATATATTTATATATAAAGATGCTATATTTTCATTTGCGTATAAAAATATTTTTATATGTACATCTTATTTTACGTGGATGCATTCATTTTTGATTGTGTAACATTCAAATTACATAACAATATAAAATTTTCTAATGACTAATGGCAATGCGAAGTCCGCCCTGTCCGCCCTGTCTGTCCACCCCGTCTGGTCTGTCCGCCCGTCTGCTTCAGCCTCGTGCGCGCCGTTGGTTGTTTTTGAATGTAAACCCTAAAAAATGAACCTTAAATTTTCTGGAGGGGATTATAAATGTTAGAAGAGAAGCTTTTATATTCACTCTCAAAAAACTAAACGCTAAGATTTCCAAGGGCTATGAGCTTGAATTTATTGTGTCTCTTGCTTGGTAATGCATAGTTCGGTGGACGGAGGAGGCTTTGATTTTCAAAGCTTTGTGTGACTAATTTCATTGATATTGTATACATTGTCACATTGTGGGTTTCAAATTTAAAACATTCTATTAGTTTCTTTTGAAATTGAGGTAAAACATACACTTGTCAGTATGGAAGCTAAACCGACGGGGGATTTTTCTCCTTGGTATAGTGTGCCACAAGATGGTAAAGTAGAATGTAGGCTTTGCAAGGCGGTCATGGCAAGGAAGCTCGGCCGTATGTTGAGCCACTTAGGCTATCCTGGGCCTGAATGTATACGTGATAAAGGAATGAGCCTTTGTCTACGATTACCAATGGCAGTTCGAGATTTATTCCGGCATTGCGAAGGAGTTTTTCCAAAACACGTTGTAATGGACAATGTGGATGGCAACCCTGGCCCTTCAGATGTCCAAGAGTTTTCAGCCGGAAAGGCTGTGTCGCATTCTGACCACGAAGACTCTTGTCCAGCATCCAAAGAATTGGTATCAATGGTATGTGCCACAACTGAAGTGACTTTGAGTACAAAAGCTTCTGGTGAACGTGAAACCCCGAGGGCATCAAGTTCTAGACCTCAGAGGCAAGGCAGCTTAGTGAATGGGTTTGAAGCAGGTTATAGACGCAAATTACATTCAGTGTGGGCAAATTTTTTTTATTCGGCAAATATACCATTTTTCGTGACTCGAAATCCAGCTTTTAAAAAAGCAGTGAAGAAAATGACTGCGTTCGATAGGCCATACATTCCTCCCTCATACCACAACCTTCGGTACAAATTGTTGAATGAGGTGAAGACCAACATTCAAACATAGTTGAATGCACGGACCGAAGATAGCATTCGAAAATTTGGAGCAACATTGTCCATTGATGGATGGAGCTCAGTGACTAATGGACCTCTCATCAATGTCATGCTTGTATCATCCGCAGGTGAAGAATTTCTTGGATCTGTGGATACAAGTGGTTGTAAAAAAAATGCGGAGTACTTAGCAGTTGTATTAGAAAAGTTCATTGAACAAGTGGGGTCTTAGAACGTCGTGTTAATAACTACGGATAATGCTCCTGTGAATCCGTCCGCATGGGATGTAATATCTGCAAAATATCCTCATATTTTTTACCAAGGGTGCGTGGTACATGCATTGAATTTGTTGTTGAAGGATTAGGCTGCACAGAAATGGATTGCTTCTAAATTGGATAAAGGAGTTCTTGTAGCTAAATTTATCAAGAAGAGACATATGCCACTAGCTCTATTGCAAAAGTATTCCCCAAATCTTGGTCTCTTGATGCTTGGGGATACAAGGTTCGCCTCTAAATTTATCATGATGAAACATTTGACAAAATTGAAAGGAGCATTGGAACAAACGGTGGTAGATCCGCAATGGGTTGAGTATGTACATACTCTCAAGAAGAAACGTGGAGCCAAAGTCCAACCAAAAGACTTGGCCTTAGCGGTGAAGAAAATTGTTTTTGATGACCATTTCTAGAATTGGTTCATCAATTATGTAGAGATGGTTGAACCAATCATATGTGCACTCTGCGATTTGGATTCAAAATCACCATGCATGGGGAAGGTGTTACATATCATGAGGAAGTTAGAGAAGCACGTGAACGGATTATAAAGTCCACCATTTTGTTTGCTAGAAGAACTTGCAATTCCATTGGTACAGTCTTTTTATGCCCAAAGAAGAATGGTGGACAACGATCTCCAATCAGCCGCAGCTCTTTTGAATCCATACCTTCTTCATGACAAAGAGCTAGCGGATGATGCAGATGCAATGTCAGGATGTAAGAAAGTTTTGAAGAGAATATGTCAACTGGATGAATATGCAGCAGTGGTGAAGGAATTTGTGGCTTTTCGACACAAGGAACCTCCATTCCACAATATGTTGAATCCGGAAGATCAAATGTTGTCCGCATATGCTTGGTGGGATTTTGAAGGTGCATGTAGCAAGTTTATAGCTCCATTAGCGAAGAGGATATTGGCTCAACCGGTGTCATCATCTTCATGTGAACGGAATTGGAGCAACTATTCTTTTGTTCACAACAAATTTCGAAATAAATTGAAGCCGGAGAGAGCAGCGGATTTGGTGTACGTGTATACCAATTCCAAAGTATTAAATGCATCGAAGGAAAAAGATGAAAAAAAATGGTACAATGATAATGTGGATCCGATAGAATCAAAGGATTCAGATAGGCCGACGTTAGAAGACGATGATGACAATGATGACAAGGATTTGGAAAGGACCCTTTCAGTTGTAGATGGCGGGAATGACTTCAATCGTGCGACAGCGGGGGAGATGAAGATGTTATGGAAGACTTTCCCAATTTGGTGAATGATACGCATGATTATCATCTAAACCGCAAGGATGTTGTTTCCGACAATGCAAACAATGCATATACCTTTTATGAAGATGAGAACAATGTAGAGGTACAAGAGAATCTACCTTCTTTAACTGCATATTGCAATGGAATGGAATTCTTGAATAGCAAAAACATTCTATCAGAAAAGGCAAACGCTATTGCCAAAGAGGTGAAAATCAATGAGAATGCTATTGGTGATGAGGGGAGAAATGAAGAAGTTCTAATTTCTCAATCTCCATCTGTGGCATTAAATGTAGTGCAAGAAAACGACAGAAGAGAAGATGCGGTCATGGAGGTGGACGTTCCAAAAAATGTGGGCAACACTAGTGGTGATGAGGGGGAACCAAATATTGCGGTACAGAAAAATAGTGATTCACTTGGGATGGCAGTCACAAATTCAGCAATTGTGAAGAGTGATAAAGGAAAAGAGCCAATGAAGTCAATTTTTGAAGTACCAAGATCTAGTGCTCTTCCACCAATACCGTTGAAGTCTGTTAGCACACGATTGAATGATTCTCAAAGCTTTGGATATGGAAAATGCCTAATGAACATTTCCAAAGAAATTTCTACAGGCGGTAATCTACGGAAAGTAGCGTCATCACCTACAAGCCTAAGTGATACGAATAGTGATCGGATGCCATTGACATCTTTGCGTGATCGCATTTTAAGAAAAGGAATGGCGCAAGAATCCATCAAATCAACAAACGGCACTCTATTACTTCAAAAGAAAGCCAAAGTGGAGATAACCGTTCATGGACATGTCGACTCTACATCGAGATTGATGGTTCAAGAATCGAGTAACGTGAAAGCGAAAAGAGAAATGCAACCTTTTGCTATCTCTCCAGTGAAGAATAGAACCCCTCTTGATGAAAATGTTGTTACTTTGTCAAATAGAAAGAAAAGAAAGGTTCCTATTCAAAAAGCCTTTAATCGTTCTGTCAAAGTAAAAAAAGAAAAATTAAATTCGAAAGAAGGGAGTAAACCTACTTTGAGAGAAGACTTGAAGGAGACAACGATACTTGATTCCAACAATGAAGATGACTCCGATAATGAAGATTTTGAACGGAGAGCTGCAAGAGAGAGTAGTAGGGCTGAGGTTAAAGGAGATGTGGATTGGCGTCCATAGGAATTGTGGAGATGTGAATTTAGATGTTTGATTGTTTAGTTGCTCATGATATATGGAGCTCATATTGACAAATGACAATGGTTTCTTCAATCATTAATATATAAAAAATTTTATTTATTGATGATATACATCTCGTTGGATTTTAAAGTGATTTTGTTTCTAAGTCAAAATGAAATTCAACAAAAAAATTAAAAATATATTTCATATTTTAGCTTTTACATAAATAGTGATATACAACTCTATTGAATCGCAATTGCAATATAAGAAAAATCAAAATCCAAATGACTTCACTCTCAATCTCTCATTGGTGAAAACAATCAAAACAAAAAACCCAAAACGGGTTTTCTAAGCCACCCCGTCCGTCCACCCCGTCCGTCCGCCTTCCGACGGCGGGAGGGACGCTGCGTCCACTGGCGTCCGGACGTCCGGGTTACGAACGCTATTTTGGGGCGAACGTAGAAATTCATCAACCCTGCATTTGGCAGACCTCTCTCTTCAAGAATATATATTTCATTTCACACTAAAAGTCCTCTAAAACCAAAGACGTTTAGTACATATGGAGATAGTAATGTGTACATGCTTGAAAAATTCACATCTTCAGCTCTCCAACATGGCTTCATACAGTAGCTCGTACAACTAGTTTTCAAAGTCCAATTCCCATTGGTCGAAAGAATAGCAATCATTATAAAACTAGAACACGTAGAACATGTGCTTGTCATAGATGTTGTCTAAAGAACTTGCTAGAAAATCGTTGCCACCTACTATATCCAGTTCATAGAAGTACATATGTTCTATATAATGATGAATTATATCTGCCAAGTAAGTAAATTTTCCTTCCTCATACTCCTCTATAAGGTAGTGTTTATATGTTGTTTTGCATTCACCTATAGATTTGCCGTCCATGGCTTCAGCAACTTCCAAAGTGGCCTCTGCACTTGACATGAAGTGTCCCACAAAATGCCTACTCAAGAGTGATGCCGCCTTCTTTGAAACATCCTTGTAGCAATGCATACCTCCTATTATTCATCAACTATGTATACCTTCCCTACAAACACACAAAGCTATTATCATTTGAGCTAGTGCAAAAATCATGTTCAAAAAGACCGCATGAATCACATGTGGCCATCCACGAAATCAACACATGACAATAGCTCTCCTTCATTGACAAACTCATCCTTTCCTTGCTACACTCTTGCTTCTGTACTTGAGCCAACAGATTTTTCTTGCTCCCCTACTAGTGCATGTGAAGTATGCACTTTCAAAAAGCACGTCATGTCTTTCTTTCCAAGTTATCTCTTTATTACAATAATTTGTATCTATTATTGGATTCTCTATATGTACTTTCTCCTTTTTCATGTTTGGTCCTAATCTCTTAGGTGACATAGTCAACACAATTTTTTGAATTCTCCCTTCACTTCTACTAAAAATTTCAAGATTTGGCAATTTTGTTTAGCCTTTGTTGTTCTTATAGCTATAAAGATATTTTATGAGCAATGTCTTTTTTCATCCAATACATATGAAATATGATTTGACAACCTAGTATTAACTAGTAGGAACTTGTGTTTTTTCTTATATTTCAATGTGATGAGCATGTTCTAGAGAACATAAAAGTGATGATGTTGTTTTGGCTAGGGGAGGCTAAATTGAAGAATACATATCAAAAAATGTAATGATGTTGCAGTTAGAACAAGGTGATGTTATTTGTTGCAGGAATGTTGAAAGGAACATGATGGAGAATATGGTTGCATATTTTGAAACATCCACAAAAATGTAGCATTGCCACGTTGGCAATGAGGGGCTTTTCCAATGTGGGTAACTTTGAAAGAAAGCGAGTGGAATCATATTAAACGGTACCTTGAAATGGAAAACAGAAGCAAAGGCAAGTCCTTCCTATACATTTCATGAATACATATATAGAGGGATGTTGAAGTTCCACTTCTATAGCATTTCCATAATTAATACATATATATAACAAATAGCTTAAAGAATAATGAAGGAGTCTTGTAATATAAAGTACTTGAATGTAATTTTACTTTTGGACATGAGTTAGTTGTCATACAAAACTCATGGAAGGAAACTAGCTTTTTGTTCAAATTAAGTAGATTTGGTTGAGGAGAACGTTTCCAGTGGATAATTTTTTTAAGTTTTATATCACTAAATTTGAGATGACTATTGTAATTGGTAGTTTAAACGTTGAAGGGCTATTGTCCCTCACGGAGACAAATTGAATCTTGATTAAGTACCCATGGGATCTTTTTTTTCCATGATATGCAAACCTATTTTCTTAACATTGATAATTTCATTATGAATGGGGGAAATTTTTTTTCTTTTGGATTGGTGCTCAAGATCAAAAGTGATGCCCAAATAAGTTGAAAACAAAGGATGGGTGGTAGCTACTTCATATTCTAAAATATAAATTTATTTTTTTCTAAAATTTTTAGCTCACAAATTAAATTTTTGTGTATATGCAAAGCTTAGATTCATTTCATTTGGATTTTCTATGAAGAAGTTTTGGTTCATCTAGCTCTTTGGGCAATTAGACCATGATTTTCAAAAAATAAATTGTGGAATGTATATGTGAATGCAATTTCTACAATTTTCCCAATAATATATTTTAGTCTGGTTTATCTCATGAACTAAAACAATCTCCCCATTGGATTGACTGCATTTTAACCTTAAAAGGACAAAAGTCTTTTATTTGCCGAAAAACACTCTAAACTTCCATTTCTAAAGTGAAAGGTAAAAGATTCTGAAAATTGTTTTTTGCCCACATGTAACTAGAGAATCGTACACCTAACTAGTATGAGAATGTGTGGAAAAAATTTCATAAGTTGTGACCACCCAGATTGCATAATATGTGCGTTTCAAGTAGAAAAAACAAATTATTCAACACATTGTGGGACAAGATTTTTTGGCTTTGAACATTTTTAAGTTTGATGTTTTGCACTATGGAGTTCTATGCTTTGAAACTTTATTGTATAAATTAGAGTAGAGAGTTTAGTAAAAATCTAGAATATTCAAAAAAACTTAATTATTATGCTTTAAAAAGTTATTACATATAAATTAGAAGCAGAAGGAAGATCTCAATTATTAATAGCTTAAGAATGAAATTAAAAATGCACTAATCCGAATGGTGAGAGTATTCTAGCAAGCAAGATAAACCATATGGACCTTTTTCTTAAATTGTAAAAATTGCATTTAGAAATGAATCCTACAAGTTATTTTTTGAAGAAAATGTTCTAATTGCTCAAAAAACAAGATTGTCCATAACTTTTACATAAAAAATCCAAATTGAATGAACCACAACTATACATGTACACAAAAATATTATGTATAAGGGAATTTTTTTTTAAATTTTAAATTTAAATTTTTAAATTTCTTTTTTGTTGCCTCCCATCCTCTATTATTAGCTTATTTGGACATAATTTTTTCTCCATAAAGCTAATGCATTTTTGTATGTTAAAAAAAATTTCAGAAAAAAAAGAAAAAATTTGAGCTTGTAGGTTCTTGCCCAAAATCCTATATGTCTCCTTAAGAGATAGTGGTCCTTTAGAGGTTAATTCCATTTTAAACATACTATTAATTTGGATTAAATTTCTACCTCATACCTACTTCTATTGAATAATGTTCAAATGCACAAAAATTTAATGTTTTTGAATTAATTTTTTTCTTTTAAGATTCTCAATTGAATTCTATACCATAAAGACTAATAACTCAAAACTCAATATTGCACAAAATTAAAATTACAAATGTTCAAAGTCAAACAAGTTAATCCCGTAATGTGTAGAGAAAATTGTTTTCCCTACAGCAAATGTAGATATTTTGCTGAATGAGCAATTAAAAATTCTGAAATTTTATCTATGCATTCACATCATGGTTGTCATAGTGGACGGACGTCCAATTCGCCCGTCCGTTAGAGGTCCCACCCGTCCAATATAGTCAACACATAGTTGACTTTCTGATACGAAAGAATAGGCCACGTAGATGCCATGTAGATTAAGGAACATGCTGGGCGCAGATGAGATCGTCAGGGCGCCCTGACCTAAACCCTAAAGGCATCCGTGCCCTGGATTTCGCATTCCGAGGTGACGTGTCATTCTGCAAAATTGCACAAGTTACAAAATTAAAGCCGTCCGGACCGTCCGATGACCCTAACTCGCCCGTTATGACAACCATGATTCACATATTAATTAGGTGTGAGGTCCAACGGTTGTATGTGGAAAAAAAACAAATTTTTTTTGTTACATTTTAAAGTAAAAGAAATCCTAAAGTACTTACTATTTTAATTAGTTATTTTTAAGAGTGATGTCTTCTTGAAGTGTTGCTTCAACATTGAACATTTGATTTTGATGATGAATGATTATGATTTTTCAATTCAACATTTTGTGCAAGGGTGTCTACTTCAAATCTTCATTGTCTATTGTTGAAGGCTCTTTTAAATTAGCGTGATGTGAAATACATCTTGTAAGGAAAATCACAATAGATCTTTAATTTCACAAGATATATAATACATTTAAAGGAATTGAGAGAATTCTTAGAGCTTAGGGTTTTTGTTGGGACCAACATTTTGGATTTGACTTAGGACAAGAAGAATGATAGAAAGACTACAAATGACTTGCACACATTAGCAAGGGCTTTAGATTTGACTACAAGTAAATTTCTAGAAATTCTTGGGGCTAAGGTAAAACGGTGACCACATGTGAAAAAATAGGTGAAAGCAAACCACATAACATTTTTTCCAAAAAAGATCACTTGCATTGGTATTTGAGTAATATGACATTCAAAGAGGATGAAGTGGCATGCCACGTCAGCATGCTTTAATGCCATCTTAGAATTTTAACATTGTCATAGTAGACGTTAGCTAAGATGTCTTCTGTTGCATGTAGATGTTTTTTGTAATGTCTATAGAGACGTCCATTGTGATATTGAGATGTTTTTTACAATACCAACTAAGACGTCCTCTGTAATGTCCGGATGTTTTTTTTGAGACAACATCATATTCATAATTCATCATAATATTTAAATTTGAAATTCTATTTTTAATAATAGAAAATTATGTTTTAGATGTCTCGTATAGTTTGTCTTCCCTCCTACCACCCCTCTTGCATAAATAACTTGCCTTCTCATGTCCATATACTTACAATAAGGCTTTTCAAGTCATTCAATATTATTGCTAGTACAATGTATGATGTATTTTGTATAATATATGGCATATTGTATATGGAGTATTGTGTATGATGTATAATATATTGTGTATAGTATATAATGTATATTGTACAATATATAATGTATTGTATACAGCATACATCTCAACTAACATCAAAATTAATGTCTCAAGAAACATCTCAAAAAATGTCAAGAGGTCAAAATTGATGTTGCTAAAAACAATATTCAAATTCTTATAGATGTCTAAATTAATGTCACTAAAAACAATATGAAAATTTTCAAAAAACATGACGTCAACTGCAATGTCAACTACCATGTCCTTGGCAATTTGTACACTAAACATTGGTTTGAGTGTTAGTTGGCTTACCCCTTTTTACTAGTGCGTTAGTAATTTGAACCCTTAAATCGGCCATTTCTTCTACTAATTTATTTTATAAATCTATTTTTGTATCTTTAACCTCAAGTATATATGGTGTCACTACCATAGGTTGGGCAACATAATTTCTCATATGTGGGGGTTAATATATAGGTAATTATGTTTCTATTTGTGAATATAATATATTTGACAAATATAAACTAAAGTCAATAATACCCATTTGATCTTCACCTATTCCAGCCTCTTTATATTATTTGGCATAATGTGTAGCGGTGGTTAAGTCTTCATGATTCTTTTTTGAAATTGCAATTTTAAATTCTAAAGGATATAATCCTCTTATAGAAATTTCAGTTAAATATGCATCTAAAGTCCCATGACTTGTCCACCATTGCAAAATGTATTCCATTTAACCATAGTAATTATTTACACTTTCTCCTACTACCATTTTTATTGTTCTTAATCTCTTTTGTAAACTTCGCCTAAAGGCTAATGGTCTAAATCTTTTTTAAAAAGCATCCCTCAATGCATTCCAGCTTCTTAACAAACTCTTAAAGCTTTGTATTGCCATCCAACAAACCTCCAAAGAAAACATTAACAAACACTTAGAAGATAGTGGAATTGGCACCATCAACATTCACATCGAAGCATATGGATAAATATTGGCTACACCGAAAAGATATGCAAACCAATGAAGTAGATGAGTAGGAACTACTATGTGATCACATGGAAGAAAATGACATGGAAGTTGCAAAGATGAAGGCTATTTCAATTTAGATAGAAATAAGCTACAACCAATATGTAGCTTACAAGTTATGATAGGCAAGTTAAAAATCATAAATATGGCTTAGGCCATGACTCCAAGCAAAAATAGAAGCAATATATTGTTGGTACTAGTTTCACCACCCTTTTGGTGCACTTGGAAGTATCAAGTCACAATCCCATCACTAGCTTTGGCTTCAATGGTTTTGCCATCTGAAAATTTTTGAAGACAAATCAAAACAATTGTTGCATAGTAAGGAATTGCAAGATTGTAGTAGGGAGGTAGGAGTTGGACAAAATCACTAGTAGGAGCCCGTGTTATTTTTGATGTGTTATTGTGACGAGCATGTTTTGAAGAACATGAAGGCCATGATTTTGTTTCGGTAGTTGCAGTTGAAATTGAGGACATAGCAAAAAACATGTTGAAGTAGCAATGATAACATCCTGAAGTTGCCTGCAACGGAGATGTTCAATGCGACATGACAGAGGACATGTCTACGTTATTTAAGACATCTTCAATAACGCAGTGCTGCCAAGCTAGCAATCAAGACCATTTTCACTGTGGATAACTCCAGTAAAAAGGAACTAAGGCTAGGTAAAACGATGCCTCCAACTAGAAAACATAAACGAAGGGCAGGTACTACCTATAATATTCCATAACACATGCATGGAGGAATGTATTTTGAAATAGCTTCAAGAAGATAAGAAGACTTTGGTAAAAGTGAGGAATGTATTATTATTTTTGTTTTAAACATAAATTAGTTTCTATGGAGAGCATGTGCAAGGAAAAGTATTTTGTGTTTGTATGAGGCAATAACAATTGAGGTCTACAAGAAAACATTATTTGCAAACTAGGACCAAAGTTCAAAATCATTGGAATTCAAATCACTTTACTAATTGATAGTGCTATTAAGTCATATTAAGTAGAGACAATGTTTGCAGGTGGTATTGTTCCAATAGTACCATATCTAATACGAGCGCTACATATGAGGTGGCAATTTTTTTAACATGAATGAGTCTAGGAGTTTTTTTTAATAACAGAAGATATGGGTGAAATTGCCCACTTACGTACTTTAAGAACTACAAGATGTTGATTTTAGAATATATAGGGAAAATTTTTATATCTTTGGGAATTGCACAACATATAGGAAAATACAAGTACGTAGAAAGAAGTTGAGAATCATTTTAAATACTAAGTTTTTACGAATTTAATTATAAAATTGAAAAATTTAAATCCCAACAGTGGTTATGTAGTCATAAGCAATCAACATTAGATGTCTTCATTTTTCCCAAATAATACTAAAAATTGAATTAACCCCTAAAGGACTGAGGCCATTTTTTTGCCAAAAAACACTCAAAACTACCATTTTTATAGCAAAAGGTACAAATTTTTTTTCTAAATTCTATTTTTGGATCTAACCATAGGATCTTACACCAAACTAGTATGAATATTTGTAGAAGAAATTTTAGGGTTTTTGACTGCACAGATTGCAAGATATCTGAGTTTAAAGTGGAAAAAACAAGTTTTTCAGCACATTGCGAGACTAGATTTTTTGTCTTTGAACATTTTTAACTTTAATTTTTTGTACTATACAATTTTGCGCTATAAATCTTTATGGTATAAAATAGAGTTGAGAGTTTGGAAAAAATCTAGAATATTAAAAAAAAAATTATTTAATATAAAATTTATTTTTATTTATTTTTAAATTGTTAAGTAGAAGTAAGAGACAGAAGGAAAATCTCAATTATTAATAGCTCAAGAATGGAATTAAAATGCATTAATTCCAATGGTGAGAGTGTTTTAGCAAGCAAGATAAACCATGTCGACCTTTTCTTTTGAAAAATTGTAAAAATTGCATTTAGAAATGAATCCTACAAGTTATGTTTTGAAGGAAATGCTCTAATTGCTCAAGAAACAAGATTGTCTGTAACTTTCACATAAAAAATCCAAATTAAATGAACCAAAGCTATACATGTACACAAAAATATTATATATGAGGGTTTTTTTTTTAAAATTTAAAATTTAAATCTTTAAATTTTTTTGCTGCCTCTCGTCCTCTATTATGAGCTTATTTGGGCATAACTTTTTTTCCCACTAAGCTAATGCATTTTTGAATCTTCAAAAAAAGTTTTAGAAAAGAAGGAAAAAATTTGAGCTCATAGGTACCTACCCAAAATCCCATTTGTCTCCTTAAGAGATAGTGGTCTTTCAGAGGTCAATTCCATTTTAAACATACTATTAATTTGGATTAAATTTTTACCTCGTACCTTCTTCTATTGAATAATGTCAAATGCATAAAATTTTAATGTTTTTGAATTAATTTTTTTATTCCAAGACTCTCAACTGAATTCTATACCATAAAGATTAATAACTCAAAACTTAGTACTACACATGTGCGGGATTAGCTTTAAAATTACAAATGTTCTAAGTCAAACAAGCTAATCCCGCACTATGTAGAGAAAATTGTTTTCCCTATAGCAAACACAGATATTTTGTAGAATGAGCACTCATGAATTATAGATATATTATCCATGCATTCACATATTAATTAGGTGTAAGGTCCAACATTGCATGTGGGAAAAAACAAATATTTTTTTGTTACATTTTAAAGTAAAAGAAATTCTAAAATACTCACTATTTTAACTAATTACTTTAAGAGTGATGTGTTTTTAAAGTGTTGCTTTAACATTGAACATTTGATTTTGATGATGAATGATTATGATTTTTCAATTCAACATTTTATGCAAAGGTGTCCACTGCAAATTTTTATTTTCTATTGTTGAGCTTGTCTCTTTTAAATTAGCGTGATGTAAAATACATCTTGCAGAAAAAATCACAATAGATATTTGATTTTTAATGTATTACAAGATATATAATACATTTAAAGAAATTGAGAAAATTCTTAGAGCTTACAATTTTAGTTGGTACCAACATTTTGGATTTGACCTAGGATAGATGAACGATAGAAAGACTACAAATGACTTGCACACATGAATAAGAGGGTAAGATTTGACTACAAGTGAATTTCTAGAAATTCTTGGGGGCTAAGGTAAAATAGTGACCACATGTAAAAAAAATAGGTGAAAGCAAACCACATAGCTTTTTTTTTTTCAAAAAAGGGCACTTGCATTGGCATTTGAGTAATATGGCGCCAAAAGACAATGAAGTGGCATGCCACATTAGCATACTTTAATGCCATTTTAGAACTTTAACTTTATCATAGTAGATGTTAGCTAAGATGTCATGTGTCACAAGTAGATGTTTTTTGTGATGTCAATAGAGATGGCCTTTGTGACGTTGAGATGTTTTTCATGATGTCAACTAAGACATCCTTTGTAATGTTCAAATGTTTTTTGCAAGACAACATCATGTTCAACATAATACTTAGATCTGAAATTTGGTTTTTAATAATAAGAAATTACATTTTGGATGTCCTATATAGTTAGTCTTCCCTCCTACCACCTCTCTTGGATAAATAACTTGCCTTTTCATGTCAAAATACTTATAATAAAGCTTTTCAAGTCATTCAATATTATTGCCAATACAATGTATTGTATATAATATATGGCATATTGTGTGTGGTATATAATGTATGGTGTATTTTGTATGGTGTATAATGTATTGTGTACAATGTATAATATATTGTATATGGCACACATCTAAGCTAACATCAAAATTCATGTCTCAAGAAACATCTCAAAAAACATTTGGAGGTCAAAATTGATGTTACCTAAAACAATATTCAAATTCTTAAGAACATCTAAATTGATGTCACTGAAAACAATGTGAATTTTTTTTTAAATGTGACATCAACTACCACTTCATTTTCAAGTTAGATGAAAAAAAATCCTATGTGGCATTGCATGCTTGCATTGCACTTATGTAGTTGCCACATGGCACACTTTGAGCATTTTTTTTAACCATGTTTATTGTGACTTTTCTCTAAAAACATTAGGTATGTTTTTTCAGATATTCTTGTGTTTTTTTCACGTTGATCTTGACGGATTTTTTTGCACATCCAGAATCCACATGCCTAATGTTTCACTAGACATTTGCACATGTTACTATAGATGTCTAAAAAAACACACTTTTTTTCTAGTGAAATCAACATGGTCATGACCATTGTTGATAAAAAATAAAACCTAAAATAGATTAAAATCATAGCAAGAGCCACAAAGGCACAGTGGACATATAGACACTATACAATTGAAAGCTCTAGATATGTTTTAACATGGAAAAAGTTCAGTATATAATTCAAGCAATCTTGCAAGACATACCAGCACAAAAGTTATGAAGCTAAGTGATCTAAAGCTTGCAGACAACAAGAAAGGAAATGGTTTTGGTTTGAAATCTTCAAAAATGGAAAATGAAATATATCAAATTGTGTCTTTGTACCACACAAAAGGCTTCAAAAAACAAAGAGTACAAGAACATTTGGCAATAATAGACATTACAGTCTCATAGAAAAAAAGAAGGTCAAATAGAGGTACCTTGAGCAAGTACTTTGGACATTTCCATCGTTGTACTTATAAACCCAAACACATTCATCCTTATTCTTAATGATATTATTTATTGCCAAATAGCAAATCATTCTCTTTGTTTTCTTTTTTTCTCTTTACAAGTTGCAAGTAAACAATTTATAGAAGACCTAAGTTCATAAATAGGTGCTTACAACAAAACTTGTTTGAAAATTCATAATTAATTCAATAATGCTTTGGAAAATATGAAATCATTGGTATTACATTTTGCATTTATTCTATTTGTCTAAAAACTAAGCTAAAAATAATTTCCATCTAAACATGGCAAATGTGTACTTTGTTGGATGTTTCCACTAAAACAAATAATATGTCTCCAAACTTTGGGCTCTTACATACCAAAGGACACCACCTGACTATTTCCACTCCTTAGATTACGATAGCGTGCCATTGCCCATAGAGGGAAGAACCGAGGATATCCATGATATCGCAAATAGAAAACACGTGGAAATCCTGTGGCTGTATATCGTTGCTCAGACCATAGGCCATCTTTGCCTTGAGTTTGAGCAAGATATGTGATGCCGTATCCACAAGCCTCATGTTCCACCTCTCCTACCGCCATGAGAGCAAGCAAGGCCCACGCCGTTTGTGACGCTGTACTCGGTGCACGCTCGTAATCCTGATAGTCAAGCTTATAGCTTGTTCCATCCTCACCCCAACCGCCATCTGAGTTTTGGATGGAAAGTAGCCAATTGCAGGCCTTTCTCACCATCAAATCACTTGGATCAATGCCCATAGCATTGAGTGAACACAACACTGACCAAGTGCCATAAATGTAGTTCATGCCCCAACGGCCATACCAACTTCCATCCAATAGTTGATCGTGACGCAACCATTTGAGTGCACGTCACATAGGCTCTGATGTTGTAGGACGTTCGCCAAGTTGTGCAAGCAACGAAAGACAACGTCCAGTCAAATCTGCCGACGGTGGATCAAGTAGTGCACCATGATCTGCAAATGGGATGTTGTTGAGATAGTGATACGTATTATCCGCATCAAATGCAGCGAAGCCCCCATCCTCACTTTGCAATCCAACAATCCATTCTCGTGCACGATCAATTGATTCATCAAATGTCTTGCCGCGCTTGCCGCGCACACGATCCATTGCCATTACAACAACTGCTGTGTCATCAAGATCGGGATAGTGCGCATTGTTGTATTGGAACGCCCAACCACCAGGCCGCACATTTGGGCGCTGCACAATCCAATCACCCTTCACATTGAGAATTTGGAGTGGTTTGAGCCAATCAAGCCCATGGTTTGCTGCTGTGATTGCCTTTTCACCACCAACTTCAAGCAATACATGTGCAACAAGGGCGGTGTCCCACACTGGCGAGACACATGATTGGCAATAGGCTTCATCATCCTTAACAACAAGTAGCTTGTCAAGGGAGGTGCGTGCAATCTTGCGGTCTGGATGATCCGGTGAAAACCCAAGCACCGCATACATCTTTAAGGAATTTTCCATTGCCGGATAGATTGCACCAAGTCCATCAATGCCATTGAGGCGCTCGGTGACCCATGCAACACACTTGTCGATGGAGCGCTTGCGCAAGCTCTTTGGCATATAGGGCTCAAGTGCACGCAACATGATGTCGATAATGCGGAAGCCGATGAACCAAGACCATTTTTGGTGCGGTGCCTTCATCGGAGCGCCAATTGTCTTGGGATCTTCATGGAACAATTCATCAATTGTGACACGACGTGGATTGATTGCCTTGGGCTTAAGCGCCTGAAGTACAAGCATGGGCACAATATAGGTACGTGCCCAATATGACATCTTGTTAATGTGAAATGGGAACCAATGCGGTAGCAACATAATCTCAACTGGCATCACTGGCACACTCTTCCATGGAATCACGTCATAGAGCGACAACAGCAAACGCGTGAACACATTTGATTTGACTGCACCACCTCGTACAAGAATCGCTTCACGTGCTAGCTTCATATGTGGTGCATCGATGTTGTCACCAATCATCTTGAGTGCAAAGTAAGCTTGCACACTTGCACTCATGTTGAAATCACCTTCGTAGAACAATGGCCATCCACCATGCACGCCTTGGATGCGACGTAGGTAGACACCAATCTTGCGCTCTAATTCAAGGTCTGGCTCCTCCGCAAAGTAGTGCACCATCAACACATATTCAGCAGGGATGGTGGCATCGGCTTCAAGCTCATAGACCCAATGCCCATCCGGCTTCTGCTCGGCGAGGATGGCGTCAGTCGCGGCACGGATACGTCCCTCAAGCGAACTCTCAATGGCAATGCATGCCGGGGTCGGCATTGTCATAGTATAAGTCATCATATGGTTTCTGTTGCTTAACCCTTGAACACCCTTGTGAATATTTTTTGTCCAATGATTGACAACAAAATAATTCACTAGATGTAGGAAAATGCCTGTAAAGTCCTGCTGCATCATAGAAGGCCAAAATTAGCATTATTGGATACATTCATATTTTCCAAGAGCCCAAATATAGAGAAGACAACAAAGAAATTCACCTAGACGATGTTAGGCCCCATGCTGCCCTCCTTCGAATTTTCAGTAGGCCAGCAAGCAATGGAGGCTTACGTAAATCGGGAGATCATTATTTTAGAGAAAACTTTGCCACAGCACTGTAGAGGGCAATTCCCATGTGTACAGCAGCTGAATGTGACAGTTGCCATTCCTTGCACTATTCACAGCCGTCTTCAAAGGCTGACAGACTTGGAAAAGCACGATTTCCCCTCAGCTTCAATGAATTCTAAGACAGCGAACTAAATTTGGATTTTCATCCTCATGTGCTGAGTTTTGCGGGCCAGCTTCACTAAGCACACGTGTGGAAGCTATTGCCACTTCTCGCCCACCTCAACCTTCTCCTGCTCCCCCACGATTTCAACGGCAATGTACTAGCTACAACACGAACTGATCGCTCAACTGCAAGAATGCGCGCGTGCATTCGATCCATTCATGGATCACGATGTTGCGAAGTGCCCCAAAAGCACGCCGTTTCCTAACCTTGCAGACCGTTTCTTCTAACCAACATGCCTAGGACGAAATTCAGACAGCTCAATCTACCTCCTCCTCGCGTCTGCCCTTCCTGGTGTGCGAGTGATGCCACTGAAATATTCAGCACTTGGTGAAGAAGCAGAGGCAAGTGGAATACATAATAGGCTTCCTTAGCGAGACTGAGTTATCTTCTGACCCTGCCGAGACTTAGAAATGACACCCACGACCAAAGTGATACGAGTCCAAAACGCCTCAGATGGTTGTTAATTCTACTCCTGGACTGCTCGAATCCTACGCTGGACAAAGAGAAGAGAAGAAGGAGATGATGAAGGACTGTCACCTCAATTAAGTGGACCGAGTAATTCGAGAGCTTAATTGTGTACCCTTCTCCAAAGCTGCCGCGTCCAGCGGCAACATTTACTTGCTTCTTCAACGGTGTGCA
Source organism: Pseudoscleropodium purum (assembly GCA_963969395.1). Taxonomy (NCBI): domain Eukaryota; kingdom Viridiplantae; phylum Streptophyta; class Bryopsida; order Hypnales; family Brachytheciaceae; genus Pseudoscleropodium; species Pseudoscleropodium purum. Next base: position 20,440,642 of record OZ017804.1, on the reverse strand, counting down.
TCAAAGAGCCTGTGCACGAGAACGACTCCTCATTAGCATCCACAGCCACAGGTACAAGGTCTTGCCGCAAAACTTTAATTTGCAACACACAAACGTCACTGACCAATGCACTCAGCACTTTCTATACGATGGAGACATACACAGCGGCGGGTTCATTGCGGAAGAACGATTTGAGAAGAAAAAAAAAACGACTTGAAACGAGTGGGTGAAGGTATGGTTCCATACCTTACATATCTTCATTTCCCGTGCTGGCATTTGTAATCGAAGTTCGCTTCGTCATCAGAACTGTGTACTTGAACTTGCTCGCTGTTACTTCACTTCCAAAAATGGGGTCCTGGACGTCACTGCACTTAAACTTCTCTGCCAATACACACTTGAAAATGTCAGGAGGTGGAGCGTTCTCCCATTCCATATTATATAACCACAGAACTCCTTCTCTGACCTCAGAATTGGGAAGCTGAATACATGCTATCGCTGTCGATCAATAACCGATGTCGAACAGCAAGCCACAATCTGACGGGTGGACAGATAATGAAATTCACAAAATTCAGGAAATGAAATCCTACATTACACCAAATCCACCTCAATTCTACTGCACACGTAGTTTACGTTGTCTTCAGCTACAACTGTAACCACATGAGAAACCAACATGAGAGTGGAAAAGAAGAAGTGATCACTTCATTTTCTATTCCGCATCTGCAGCACTGTCGACCTGCAGATCAGCACATCGTGAAGTCCACCAAGTTTTGGTATCACACAGACTTCAGTGGACCAATGTAGGGACATGCACAGCTAGCTCTTCGTTGTGGATTAAGTAAAGGTGCAGTGTGGAAAAGCTAAGTACATGGAAATGAAACGTACGAACTCTGACGGTTTCCTCATGAGAGGTGATGCACGCAGCGCGCACCCTCTGCAGAGCAGCGTCATGACCATGATTGAAGCTCATGCTCGAGATCCAGAGGGTACTGAAAACCCCGAATGCACAGACTGAAGGAATGATCGAAGGGAGACTGAAAACCAGTAAGATAATGAACTTTTTTTCCCTCTCCTTGATTGCAATCCGGTCCCTCCTCACATTCACTGATATCACGAATGTCAAACTTCCACTTGCCTGCATTGCCTCAACGACTGAATGTCCATGTTCACTCCACATGAGCTGAATTCAAAGTTCAGTCTACGAAAGATAGTTGCTGACCTGACTTGGGATATGTTCGCTGTGCAGGAACGTCTTCTGAAGCTCTTCAAACGACGGCCTTCGAACGTGGAATGCAAGCTTCAATTCCTCCTCCTGATAAGTACCGTCGGCGACGTTGTCAAGGGACGCTGAGTCCAGCGCACCGCAACGAGTCCAGCTCCTGAAGTGTCTAAGGTAGGAGGCTCAGAAATGGTGCATCTAAGGGCTGGTCCGCCTTTTTCATGTATTTTTTTGGATGGGAATATTCTTATTTTTCAAAGATTTCGTATTTTTCCAAAGATTTTTGAATTACTTATGAATTTCAAATGAGTTGGGTCATAGGTCCCTATTTGTGACCCTAGGTCTTTCATAAACGATTCACTTGCAATTCCAAATAAAAATGGGGAAAATAAACAATATGATTGGCTCTTGCAATTAATAATTTATTTTTTTTCCTTAATTCATTCAATGACTATACTGGTCAATTTCAGAACCAACTCATGTCCATTTCGCAGCCACTTAGTATCCATTCTTAATGCCATTTCGCACCGTTTTACAGCCTCCTACCTTAGAGGGAAACGAACGCTCCCGCCTTTTGAATTGGATGCTGAGGAGAGAACAGGCAGACACGTGTCACCCTGCCCAGATGTACCTCAGGTGAGCCATCAATCACTGAGAAAAGAAGTAGCTGTGGAAATTAATAGTTCATGTCAGTTTGGGCAATGAGAAAATGACAAAGTGTGATAAAAGAAGTAGTTGTGGAAATCAAATGGCATTATGTCTCAATTTTAGGGATTCCCAAGTTGCTTTGAACACCAAATGGCATTATATCCCAATTTGAGGGGCCCCGAAGTTGCTTCGAACATGGAATGGCATTATATCTCAAATAATCAAATTTAGGTACTTCAATCGGCCTCTGACAAGGGGGAAAGTCCAAAGTTTAAAAAACGTGAAGATGCGTTAAAAAGTGTGATTTAGGGGAATAATTTAGTCATGAAATTTCAAGCCAAAGTTATGAAATAGAACCTATTGATTGTAGATTTCTTTTACGTTCAACTCTAGTTAGTTTCATGTAGTGTGTTATTCTTTCAATGTTTTGTAAATAAGTATATTGAATAATCAATAGAGAAAATCTCAACTCATGTGCTTTCAAAATTTTGTAGAAGTATACCTAACAAGATGTAGTACTTGATGGTGTAGAAGCTCAATTTTGTGTCAAGCAAAACATTGACTTTAAGAAAGTTTGAAGTTTGCTCACCCCGTTTGATAGAAATGAAAAGAAGGTTTTTTTTCTCACTTCAAACATTGTAATCTTTCAAACCATATACCAGTAGTCAAATGGGATGAAACGTCTTCAAGACATTTTTACAATAGTCTAATACACTTTTTTTATAATTGAAGTTCAAAAAAACATTATTTTCAATTTTAGCAAATGCACCTCAAAATGGCAATTTTTGACAATTCCTCTTGAAAAACACTCAACTAAACCAAGGTATTTTGAGTAAATTTTTTAGAATGGATTTGAAACGAGTTTTTTTTCATATGATGATTCTTTGAATTTTTTTTGTTCTATAATTCTATGACCTCATTTTTGCAAATCTGAATTTGAACCAGAGTCAATGCAATTTTGGCTTGGTCAACCACTTAACATACTTCCATATTTTTAATTTTTGAAAAATAATGTATACTTAAAAATCACCAAATCCAACCATTAGATAGCACAACAACTTGATAGTGTATCTCTACAAATTAGGATGACTTTCATCTAGGTAAATAATGAGAAAGAAAAGTGATTTTTAATCTGTTCGTTGTCCAAAAATTGGACGTTGGAGCACTTTACAATTAAGGTCAAAAAAAGATCCATTGCAAAAGCCTAGGAAATGATCCATTTCAAATTCTTTTTCAATAAATGAGATTTGGGCCACAATTAATGTCTTGGGTAAAAGATAATGAAGTAATCAATGACTACAACTAGAGCTTTTAGCTCTTGGGTGTAAATTCATTGTAGGAAGCGCAATTTTTAGACCTTCATGTTGTACCCACGTTGAAGAATATTATGACTACTTTAAATAAGTAACATGACCATCATAGATACATTTTGTATTGGTTGGGAGGTAGTTTGAGCCATGATGGGCAACACACTTCAAAAGTTCATAACATATTCATACTTTGTCAAAAAAAAATTAAAAAAAAAATTAAAAAAAAAATTAAAATTTAAAAATTAAAATTAAAATTTTAAATTTTAAATTTTAAATTTTTTTTTAAAATTTAAAAAAAAAAAAAAAAAAAAAAAAAAAAAAAATATATATATATATATATATATATATATATATATATATATATATATATATATATATTTATTTATTTATTTATTTATTTATTTATTTATTTATTTATTTATTTATTTATTTATTTATTTATTTATTTATTTATTTATTTATTTTTTTATTTTTTTATTTTTTTATTTTTTTATTTTTTTATTTTTTTATTTTTTTTTTTATTTTTTTTTTTATTTTTTTATTTTTTTATTTTTTTATTTTTTTATTTTTTTATTTTTTTATTTTTTTATTTTTTTATTTTTTTATTTTTTTATTTTTTTATTTTTTTATTTTTTTATTTTTTTATTTTTTTATTTTTTTATTTTTTTATTTTTTTATTTTTTTATTTTTTTATTTTTTAATTGCTCTTGCCATTTTGCACATGTCTTCATTTTTACTCAGCAAGTCAGCCTGCATAGCACACAAAGCACCAGGACAGTGATCCAACAAGACACCCAAATTAGAATTTTAAAAACCAATGTGAAAGTACTAGCATGATTCACATTCCTTTGCTGCATGCATTTGTCATTCCTTTCAGTTACTGTGATAGGTTCACACAAAAGATCATCTTGCTTTCAATTGCATGGCCTTTTTCTCTCTTGCCATGAGTGCTTAAGATATTTAAATTTAGAAAGAATGCCATGCTCACTCAGTCTGTGGACGCCCTATCTTAACTTATTTCCAAGTTCAGACTGGCATTTGGATGGCACTCATGAAGAATAGCAGGCAGTGTATTTGAGAGTGATTTTGGCTACTGGTATTGTCAGGCAGGCAGGGAAGAGTGTGTGCTGACGTTCAGGCTCGGAAAGCAACCATCCAAGGGAAAGAAAGAAAAAAAAAAAAAAAAAGACCCTTGAGCAAAAATGGGTGGATCTAAAGATATTTTACATTTTGTTGAAAGAAACAGAATTGAAGAATACACAAGTGGAAACTTTAATTTTAATTTTTTGACTTGAAATGAATACGATATGATTTTTCAAAGTCAAAGGTGCCTAGGTCCCTATTAAATGCTTACAGTGGATTGCAATTGTAATTAATCAAAACATGCCACGGAATGAAGCCAATGAGTTTATGAACCATCCTGAGCATGCCTTTGAATAGAGTCAATGAATTTTTTAAATGATGTAGTGTACATTTCTATTCAATTCAAACTCAATTGTAAAATCAAAATTTATTGCGAGTGCTAAATATCACAGGGTTTCCTCACATAGTTTTAAGTTCAATTCAAAGTGTTGTAGTTTTTGCATTGGATGTCCAAATTCAATAAAACTTGTTGCGAAATTTGCACTCTTGTTTATAGTTTGTGTGGTAAACTTTTTAAACCAATCCAAGATTTACAAATTTTCTGTAAGCCAATTGAAGTTCACAGGTTTAATTTAAGTCGACCAAACTGTATTTGATGATTGCTACTTTGGGGGCTTGTATCTCCTTCATCTAATGTTTGTTTTCAAAATAGATTGTTGGTTTATATTCTCCTTGCAATCTATTTATTGTGGTTTATTTTCATGTCAATCCACATTTTTTTGAGTGTTTGGGAGCGATTCAAAGTTTAAAATCCCCACATTTTGGGATTACAATGAACTTTGGCGGCTTGTTTCTTCTTCATACAATGTCCGTTTCCAATAATTTTGTTTGGAAAAGTTGCGCATACTAATCTAGTTTGTGTGGTTAAAATTTCACATCAATTTAAGAAAATAAGAGTGACTGAGAAGCATTTTAGTAGAAGGAGGTTCAACCTCATATGTGTTTTTTTGCAGTTTCTCTTGCTCTTTTCTGACATTTCAAAGTCATTTGGAGACCTCACCAACTTCAGGCCTTTATAATGAGTAAAATTATACATGATGGTGATTGAAGCATGTCGCTTGATTGGTAGCCTAAAATCATACACATGGGGTGGCAGTTTGTCACTACATAAAATCATTTTCATTTCTACATCCCCTGTGCATTGTTATAGACACTTCTATAGGGATGGTTCTTGATGAGCACGAGACTGCCAACATCAGCACCTTCAAGTCTGGAGTGGCTGACAGAGGAGCGTCCATCCGTATTCCGCTGGGAGTGTCGCTGGAGGGTAAGGGTTACTTGGAAGACCGCAGACCAGCTGCCAACGTGGACCCTTATGTGGTAGCACGGATGCTCATCGAAACCACGTTGAAGAGTTAGATTTGTAAACTACCGTCTTTTACATTTGGGACGATTTGTTGAAAAGAAAAATGATCCTCATCATTTTTGGGCCTTTATTGCTGAGGTGTAGCATCTGAGTCTCCCTTCGGATTGTTCACTTAATGCACTAGTACTACATGCTAGTACTCATTTACTAGTACTTGTGGAGCTAATATCTGTTGACCAGTAGTCATTCTATGGGGAGATGCATTCTTACCACACTTCTTACCATTCAATCTTAATACAAGATTAACTTTCTGAAATTTCAACTCTATTGTCATCCATGTTCCAGCAATTTGTGTGCACATTATTCAGCTCAGAGCATCTTCAATTTTTGTGCTTGTGGATTTGAAGGGTAAGTCACTGGTCTACCCCCCACTTGTGCATCACGTTATTCTCAAATAATTTTGCATCTCGAGTGTGGAAAGTGAGCTACGCACATCACTGCCGTATGGTAACTTGTCAATTATAGTGGATGAATATTAGTCACATGTATTCTCTACTTGACGTGTGGACATTGACCTGTACTTTACTGAAACATCAGTCTGAAAAAATCATTTATTGTTGACCTCTGAATTTCAACCCATGTTTACTAACCAATGTACGCTACCTCTGATGACCAACAAAATTATTTTTAAGCCTCCTCCTATACTAAGTTTCCAAAAATGTTTAGAGACATTGTCTTCATAATTAACTTATAGTTTTTGTTGTTTTTGAAACACACTGCCTACGTTAACTTCTAGTTTGATTGCTGGACTAACTGAAGAGACATTTTGAGAGTAAAGTACGATCACACAACTGGCAATGGTGGGATGTCCCTGCCCTTTGTAAAATTGGCTGTAAAAAGACTACATGAACACTTCATGATATAGGCTCTACACTAAAAAGTCCTATTGCAGAGAGGAGATTGGCAATACCTACAAATATAGTGCTCCCACAAGCGCTTTGACATTCATACTTTGGGGTGATGAATGGAGGGATTGTAGGCATTGTTTAGTCCAACAAACTTCTCATTCATCCAATGTCAAATTTGAATCTTGAAGAGATAATCTTTCTCAATGACCAGTTGCATGGAATTGCAGTAAGTGATATTTTGTATAAGGAGATAAACAAAAATGTGCAGAAATAGAGAAAAGGATTCAGGTGTCAATGGGTTAATCCTATAAGAATGGTCTGGTCTCCTATGAAATCATCATTATTTTTCTAAAACCATGGAAATCAATCGCTTAAAAAAAATGGAAAAGTACTCGTTTAAAGTCAAACTATTGTAGAAGATGTTCCTTTTTTTCAACAAAATTTCAAAGATGAATAGTTGTACTTTTGTCCTATATAGAAGAATTCTTTGTCATCCATCGGGCACAATATCCGTGGCATCCTTACAAGGTTAAACCTCCATCCATACAAATTTGAATGACCCAACAGAATTACAAGTTTACACTGATTCAAATTAATGCTCCTTTTGTAAACTACTATTACTAAGGTGAAAACACCCATTCCCGTCCATGACCCTATTCTTTGTTTAGTAGAGTGCCATTAAAGCATCCCTCCATTTACATGAATGTGTCCTCCAAATGTTTGATTCTTATTGGCTAACGTATTCAAAAGACATGTCATGAATTTCTGATTTGTTAAGAGCTGATTTTTGTAGGATTTAGATTTGGATGGACCTACAGGACAGATCTAGTAGTCTAGAGACTGGCAACTCTAAAAAATCACAGAAATTACATATCATATCCCAAAAGTCTAATTTTTTTTTGTGAATATCCATGATTTTCACTCGCTTATACTACAAAAATATTATTTTAAAGAAAAAGTTCCTCCAAGTATGCTGAATTCCTTAAACGGACAGTTTTGGGTGTGTTTAGCTTATAGATGCACTCTCGTGGCAAATCAGTGAATACAGACAGGTCACTTGTACAAGACTGCGAGGCTGACCGTGGAGTCAGATTGCCGTGGATTTGGGATCCCAGATCATCAATTCCACCAAGTGGTTACAGACTGCTGTAAGTTCGTAACTAAAAAGACTGTGAGCTTACATGAAACAACCCAGAATTTATTACTTAAATGAACTTATTGGTTTCAGTGTGAGCAGAATGGATGTCAGACCACGTCACTCAGGCTGCACTGAAGAGAAAAAGGGCGTACCGGGTTGCCAGGCCAGCGTCACCACTCGCCAGTCAAACCATCTATCCAAGCTTCCAGAGGCTTGATGGCTTTCCATACAAGGGGGTCTCGTTTATGGAGCTCTGCAAGATCCACAGGATGATAGTAAGAAGGAACATTAAACAACACCCCCAGAGCATGTGCAACCTTGATGTACTTGACACAAAAGTCTACCCTGTAAGGAGAAGGTCAAGGTTGCAGCACCCATAACCTTTTGTGTATCCATAAGTGTGACCTTGAAAAAATCTTTGGAAAATCTTTGGAAGTGAATAGATGTGATTACAAGGATTCACTACATCTGAATATCTCACATGCAAGTGTCGGTATTAGATGCATTTGTGGTTGGCTGACTTGGCTCTTTCAAAATTGGCTCTCATTGTCGTAATAATTCATTGGAAAATGCAGGGGAATTACTTTGCACTTGCTAATAGGGTCCCAATATTTTGTTGGATGTCTATCAATAGGGAATCATGTTCCAAAACCATTCATTCACTGTTACCAGTACTGCTGCCTTATACACTGATGAAAGTAGTCTTCCAAAAGGATAGGCTTGCAATTTCAAACAGAAACACTTGGGGTTAAAATCTTCAAAAAAAACCATTTCAACTTTCCATGGCAAATATGAAGTGCACAACAATACACTATGCTCAAACTGTCAACTGTCTATAACCAAGTTCTTACAGACTGGAAACCCCAAGGACTGTACATGAAACAACCCAGAATTTATTCCTTAGATGAACTTATTGGATTCAGTGTAGGCAGGATGTCAGCACATGTAAGATACACCCCTCAGGCTGCATTTAAGAGAAAGGGCATATCGAGTTGCAACTTGCAAGGCACCCAGGCAACCATGATGAGTCAAAGAATCCATCCAAGCTTCCACAGGCTCCACTCCATACAAATGGGACTCATTTATGCAGCTCTGCAGGGTCTGCAAGATAATGAAATTAGAAGAAATGTTGAAAAACACCCACAGCATGTGCAACCTTGATGTGCTAGACACGTGCCAGCCTAGCTTGTAAGGAAAGGCTATATGCTAGAACCACCCCTTTCGCAACCCAGGAGCCACACCCAACCTGTAGGGTGCAACTAAAGTCGGTACCCCCAAATGTGTCATTAATTGCTAACTTGTAAGGTAATTGCTAGCTTGTAAGGAAAGGCTGAGGTGGAACTACCCATTAGCATACAGATTTGAAATCTAGGTACTTTGGAGAAGTTATTTATGAGCTTTCATATTTTTCAGAGATTGAGTTGTTTGAGAGAAGTCAATTGTAAAAAGAATGAAGACGTTTCGACAAGAATTGAATTTTTTGTGATTTTTCAAAGCTAAAATGTAAAACTATAAGTAGACCCTTGTTGAAGCATGATTAGACCATTATTGAAGCATGGGTTGATGTGTCCGCTCTCCAATGTTTTTGCCCTCATGATAATGGATTAGTAAGATTGTGGTAATAGATGGGGCCAGTGACGGAAATGGGAGGAACTTGTAGGTGGCAAAATTGGGTAAATCATGGGGGTATTGGGTAGTTCTACCTTATATGGTAGAGACATCCTTTTGCAATTGAGGAATCACATCCAAATGCATCATTAATTACTATTGCACCTAATTACTATTATTAGACTGATCAAATGTTTATATGTTCAAAATGGCAAATGAAAGGAGGTTCTAATGCACCAAAGAACACAACAATTGGATGCTATATGCAAAAGTTATTGACCCCTAAATGTCCAAGGCCTATTTCGAGCTTCTTGGAATTTGCTCTAAATTGAACAAAATGTCAACATTTTGATAAGTTGTATCAATTTTTTTTTGAATTGTAACCATATAAAATCAAACTAGACATGCTAGAGATCTCATATGAAAAGAAAACACAACAATATCGTTTATAAAGTGAAAGATTATAATGTTTGACCATGAAGGTGTTAAAATTGCAAAAGTGATGTGAAGCCTTGCAATCCTCTTTTCACAAGTCAAATCTAAAAAGTTGAGGACCAAAAAAATATGAGGTAAAAGTACCTAACTTGTATAACCCCAATCAATTTATGGCTTTTAAAAATCTATTCTATAATTTTTTTAAATTGAATTTTGAATGTGATTTTTTCTTCAAGATCTAGGATATTTGAAGCTCATTTCCGAGAGCTCTCAACACTACAAGAAATCAAGATTGCAATGGATACCCTTGCACAAAATCTTGAATAGAAAAATCACTATCATTTATTTTCAAGATTGGATTTTTGATACTAAAACAAGACTTCAAAAAGAACTTTCCAAAAATATCATACTACTAAAATCATAATTCCCTCTATAATATCACAAATGCTACCATTAATACTAGGGGTTGGTGCTTACTATGCTACACATTCATTGTATCACATATTGGTAAAATTTTGATATATTTGAATACAATGCATGATAATGATTTCAATAAGTCTATAAAATAATTATTTTAAATGTTTTGTAAAAATATTTTTAATCATGCATATATAGAAATTGTATTTTCATACAATGTAATATTACAGAAATAGAGTAGAAGTTCACATCACCTCTGTAATATAACTTCTTACAAAGGATAATAACATAGAAATGATGTAGTTGTTGCAATTAAGGTTATATTAAAGAGGATCCATAGGGTGATATTATAGAGGTAGCAATTCTATTGCTTCTCTTGGCTTCACTTCTACGATTTTGTGCTTTTGTAAGCTTTAAACTTTCATGATTTCAATTTTCTATTGCTACTACCAAGTAATTTTGAGAAATTTATTCAATTGAAGTGATTTTGGATTTCACAACAATTAAATTGTTCACAAAGTTTTTGTAAATTTACAAGTTTTGCTTTTCAATTTTTCAATTTGGCTTGCTATTGTTTATAACAATTGAGTCAAATTTCTAATGCATTCTAATGTATGTGTATCTTTTACAATATTCACTTTCACATACATTTCATTCATCATTCAATAAATTTCTATTGTACATTTCAATATATGCTTACTTATTAAAAAAATTATATAAAAATTTTCGTAATTTTTATTTGAAGATTTATTGAAATTTTTGTTCAAAATTCTATCTAATATATAAAAATTCTTATAAAATTCTAATGATAAATGCATAGCATAGCAAGCACCAACTGCTAGTAAACTACTAAAATGGCAACTTGGTCATGTTTTATTCAACTTCAAAGTTCTGCAAACACCAAATTTTGGTGCTGTGGGTAGTTAGGGGTTAAGAAATAATACTTGATTCTATAAGCATTTCTTCCACATAAGTAGATAATTGGTTTTAGAGATGTACACAGAGTGAAGATGGTAGTTTAAGGTCAATGGCACATTCACAAGTATCTTCTGTAATTTCCAATTCAAGATGGAACAAATTTTTGACCACACCTTAGGATGTGTTTTTCCTCCTTTTCAAAGTTGGAACTAATCCAATCATGACATATGTCCCAAAGTGGTGAGCAGGAAAGTAGTTTTTGAATGATCAGAATTTAAAGACTCTATTGTTAGAACCATGCTTGGAACCCGGCGTGGATCTAGGGGTAGTTAGTGATAACTGGCCGGCGGTTGGGCTAACTGCCAGTTATATGTGCATAAAAGGCCAATGAAGGAGTCTCCTCCTTCACTGGACATTTCGTCTTTTGCAATGTATACCTGTTTGTTCATGCTGGTCTGCCTCTGTCTGACATAATGTCCAGTCAAAGTTCAAGATTTGCATGAGTTTCGTCTAGTATTCTTGGTATCGAGTAGGGGTGGAGAAGCAAATGGCGTAATGGACCTGGCTACAAAATTGGCATGGATCGGATGATATCGGAGTCCCCAGGGTCGGTGATGCTCAACGTGCAGACGCGAAAGTACTTGCTGCACGCGATGCCCAAATCCGCGTTGTTGCCGTTGTAAAGGTGTACACCCGTCTTGGACAGCCTGGCGTAGTACGCAATCTCGGATTTGCGGAGGAGCGGGTGGCTGTTGGCGATGATAACGAGCTTGCCCTTGCCGCCTCAGAGTGACTTCAGGGTGGTCGTGTAGCCGAGGGTGTACTTCCCGGACTGAACTTCCTCTGCCTTCTTCGTCTTCTTGGTGGCCACCATGGTGACGGACTAAGAGGGGTTGTAGACTAGTCATGCACTAGTCAGAAGATTAATCAGCATCGTTGAAAGGATTATTCTCAGGTGTTGTAAGGATGAAGCCCAACCCTCATTGGTCATTTATAACGGTTGTCCCGCATTCATGTGAATGGACTTGAATCTGATGTTCTCAAACAGGCAGAAACTTACAGACGCTGCATACAATTAATGCAGGAGATGAACTGTAGGTGTGGTTTGAAAAATATACTGAAGCGAGTGTGGAAAGTACCCGAGAGGGAGACCTGGTTGGATTTGATACTGTCTGGTGCATGCATCAGAAGTTGATGGATGCAATGGAAAATTGTCCGCACATCATCTGCACAAATCCTACTAGGGTCTGGCTTAACCATCCGCAAGCACAATTTTTTGGTCAACGGACATGGTAGTTTTGGTAAACCTGAACAAAGAATAGACTAGTTTTCATTCTGCTCTGAACATAAGGTTTGGTCATAGCTCTGCAAAAGAGACTGTTTTTTTGTTTTTTGTTTTTGTCTACAAAACAGCTGTAGGGTATGCAAACTTCGCTATCCAAAGCAGCAAAAGTCAGGAAGCTCTCGAGAAGCCCTGGTCAATCCTTGTGAGCAACGTGCTGCATGGGTGAACCTGGAATGGATCATTCCAACGTCTACTGAAGAAGTACAAGCATCGTCAGGCGTGCGGCCCTGGGCGCCGAAGTTCGGGGAGGGGATGCTAGGAAGGAGGCTCAGCACGTACCATTTGCAACTGGAGTTCCGGGCAACTCTAATACGGGCCACCATCTGCAATGCCGAGGGGAAGATGAGCAAATACTGGTGTGACAACTCGGACGTGTGCTTAGCGAGATCGATTCGAGGTGCTAACCGATTGGCGGACCTGCACATGTTTGTGGAACAACTCGAGTGAATCACTGAAGAAAGGACTATCGATTTTAACTTCTCTGACAAATTTGGCTCCGACATTGAATATGAAGCTTCTCTGTTCGATCATTTCACAGAAACCATGCTGGAGTTGGTGGCGGAGCGGATTACAACCATAAGGTGTTCCACGACAAGCGCTGCTACCCCTAGCAATTGAAGAGCCGGAAGGTGCGATAGGGCGCTCGAGGTGACTACAGTGGAGGAAAGAACCGCCCACCAACCGACCGCACCGTCGACACCGTTCAGGGAGCACCGTCGGTAGGGACCGGCCCAGCACCGCAGCACAAAAAAACAAAACAAAAAAACAACAACACGAGAAAGCCACTCCATGGAGCTTAATGAAGCATTTCCTCCGGACCCGACGCCACCGGGGGGTGGAATAGCGGACCTAACGGAATTTATTCAACAACAAACCCAGGCATTACAGGTTGTCCAGCAACAAGTTCAGGGGTTGCACACGGCGATCTCCCATATTGTCCAAGAATACATAACCCATAGCGGGGTGGCACAGGGATCCTCGGTCGCACCTGCATTTGTAGCCACCTAGCCCAGTCACGAAGGGCCGATGAGTAGAGGGGTGACAAAGATTGCTCGACTGGAGTTCACCGGGAAGAAGGGTGGGGACGTTTACCGTTGGCTCGCCTACCTTTGGCTCCAATTCGATAACAATCCCCAGGGATATGGAACGGATAGGCAAAAGATAACTTGTGTGCTATCATATATGACGGGGACTGTTGAAGGTTGGGTGATGCTTTTGCTGCAGGCCTTTGACGAAAAGAGGGGTCATCCACTCTTGGCCTCGTACGAGGAGTTCCGGGCGGGGGTGATTTCGGTATTCGGAGAGGTCGACCGCAAGGGCCACGCGCAGGATCGGCTTATGGCACTCCACTAAACCGCTGGCATGGCTCCTTACATAGCGGCTTTCAATGAGTTGGCAGTCTAGGTGGGGTGGTGCGAAGAAGCACTAATCACCCATTTCCGACAAGGCCTCAAGACCGAAGTTCATTATACGATAGCCACATCGGAGGAGCCGCCGTCGACCCTGCAGGGGTGGATGTCAAGGGCCTCTCGGATTGATGAGCGGCTTTGGGCCATGCGACCAAGAAGTGGGTGTTTTCCGAATACCCCAAACCCCCATCTGGGACAACGGTTCCCACCATCGTTGCCCACGGCGGGTCCAGTACCAATGGAACTCGACGCTGTTGCGCAGGTCCCTCGGAAATCAACGGCCCTGGCAAAAACACCCGTGGAGCGGCAGGAGTTCCAGCGGCAGGGACGGTGTTGGGGGTGCGGGTAGCAAGGCCACACGCGGTCACGATGCCCAACCAACCCCTCGAAGCCGCTAACGTTTTCTGCCACATGGGAGGGAGATGCCAGCTACTCGGGAAAAGAGGAGGCCCGGGATTGACGCCCTCGGCTCAGTACCCAGGCTAGCGCCAAACGGCCATGAACACGATGTATAAGCAGGCATTGCTCGACGTAGCCGTTCCAAAGGGGGAGCCCCTCTTCCTACGCGCAACCACCGACCCCGGTACACACTTGATGCTAGCAGGGAAGGCCAATGGACGACCGGCTACATTATTAGTGGACTCTAGGGCAACAGGAGTGTTCATACATTCGACATTTGCCGCCACCAACCGCGCCACTATTACAACAAAGTCAATTCCTCGCGAGGTCCGTGTCATTGACGGCCGTGTTATCAACACAGGGTTGGTGACCCATGAGGCAACTTTTCAGCTGGTGGTTGGGGGTCATGTGGAAACTCTCACGGAGGACATTACGAACACTGGTTGCTACGACTGCGTCCTAGACATTCCTTGGTTGTGGCGACATGATCCTAACATCCGGTGGTCGACAGGAGAGGTCCTTTTCGCTTCCTCTTTCTGCAGGGAGCATTGTTTACCAACCTCCCTACCATCTCGGGTGACAAACGTCTAGCCCACTTTGTCTTCTCCACTAAAGTTTTGCCAGGCAACCAAAGGAGTGGAGATCTATTCACTGGAGGTTTTCGAACTATCCACGGTACCACCGTCGACTAGTGCACCACTTCTTGCGGATTACGTTGACTTGGAGGGAGCGTTCAGCGAGGAGGCCTCCAATGAACTTCCCCAACACGGACCTTCGGACATGAAGATAGAGTTCAAGGAGGGGCAGGAGCCTCGCAACATGGGGCTACGGCCCATGTCCCCGGCGGAACTGGAAGAATTACGCAGGTACCTCGATGAACACCTTGGAAAGGGGTGGATTTGACGATCTCAGTCTCCAGTGTCGGCACCGATCGTGTTTGCGAATAAGAAGGATGGAACCCTTCGTGTTTGCATTGACTACCGGAACCTCAACAAAGTCACTATCAGAAATCGGTACCCGTTGCCGTTGGTTCCTGAGCTGACGGATCGCCTTGTAGGGGCCAAAGTGTTTAGCAAACTCGATGTCCGTCAAGCGTATCATCGAGTCCGAATGGCAACGGGACACGAGTACAAGACGGCTTTCAAGACCCGTTATGGTCTCTATGAGTATTTGATCATGCTGTTTGGGCTTACTAATGCCCCGGCGCAGTTCCAAGCTCACATGCAGACCATATTCGGAGACCTCCTCGACATCTCGGTGGTGATTTACCTTGATGACATACTCATTTTCTCCAAGACATTGGAAGAGCATCGATCAGTGGTTCGCGAGGTTTTGTGGCGCCTCCAACAGCATGGGCTTTATGCCAAGTTATCTAAATGTGAGTTCCACAAGGAGTCCGTGGAGTTCCTAGGGATGGTGGTCTAGGGCCGCGGGCTTGAGATGTGTCAAGACAAGGTGGTTGCCCTTAAGGATTGGCCTACCCCGAAGAACCTGAGGGAAGTACAGGCTTTCCTAGGGTTTGCAAATTTCTATCGGAGGTTCATCGCTGATTATTTGCGGATAGTGGTTCCTCTTACTCGGCTAACCAGGAAGGACTAACCGTTTGCGTGGACCCCAGCAATGCAGGCGGCTTTCAGCGAGCTCCGTCAACGATTCACAGAAGCGCCAGTATTACTCCATCCACAATTCGACAAGCCTTTTATTTTGGAGATAGATGCCTCCGGTACTGCAACCGGTGGGGTATTGTCTCAGTACGGTTCTGACGGGCTTCTGCATCCGTGTGCATATCGTAGCTCGAAGATGTTTGCAGCTGAAGAGAACTACGACATCTACGACAAGGAACTCCTGAGCATTGTCTTGGTTTTTCAAGATTGGCAGGTATATCTTGAGGGCTCACCCCATCAGGTCCGAGTGATCTCTGACCACAAGAACTTGGAACAATTTTTGACAACTAAGGTCCTGAACCGCCGATAGGCGCGTTGGTCGGAACTACTTTCGATGTACAATTTTGTTATTGAATATCGTCCTGGGGCATTCAATGGACGAGCTGACATGCTCTCCCGGAGATTTGAAACTCCTACTGCAAATGACAACAATACAAGACCACTGTTACGGTTGGCAATGTTAGAGGCAGTGAAACCGGTTTGGACTGAGGACCGAATTTTTCAAATGATCAAGGAAACCGCTCCGTTAGATCCCACACTGGGCCCCATCCAGAGATTCCTGACAACGGGCCTTAGAGAAACCCCAGCACAATTACGCCATCAACTCCAGGACTATGCTCTCCGTGACGGGGTTCTCTTCTTCCGGGAGGCGATAATGGTTCCAGACAACGAGGAGTTGCAACGACAGGTACTTCGCTCTTGCCACGACGCACCCGCGGCTGGGCATCTAGGGCGTGCAAAGACCGTGGACCTGGTGGCTCGCACATATTATTGGCCATCACTGACCAAATATGTTCACCGTTATGTCGACGGCTGTGATACTTGCCAGAGATCCAAGTCCACCCGACATCCTCGCTACGGACTCCTCCAGCCTATTCCAGCAGCGGACGCCCCGTGGAAGAGAGTTACAACGGATTTCATTGTCAAGCTTCCCCAAAGCGCAGGATATGATGCAATCATGGTGGTGGTCGACAAAAATACGAAACTGGCGCACTTCATCCCCACCACAGAAGCTTTGGACTCAGCTGGTACCGCCAAACTCTATTTACAACATGTCTAGAAGCATCATGGCACCCCTACTGAGCTGATCTCTGACCGCGGCGCGATTTTCGTCTCAAAGTTCATGTGACGCCTCCATGAACTCCTATGCATTCAACCGGCGCCGACAATGGTGTTTCACCCTCAATCAGATGGCCAGACATGACGTGTGAACCAGTGCTTGGAACAGATCCTTCGCATGTTCACAACTAAACGTCAAGACGACTGGGCTGACCTTCTCCCTGTAGTAGAGTTTGCATATAACAACTCCGCACACTCTGCAACCGGCTTCTCTCCCTTCTATGCAACTTATGGCTATCACCCGACTATGTCGTTCAACAAACCTACAACCTCGACAGTCCCGGCTGAGGAAGATAGAGTTCGGTTATTACACCAAGTCCACGAGGAAATCAAGACGATGATCCACATTGTAGGGGAGCATGCCAAGAGGCACTACGACCGCCACGTCCAGGACGCACCAAAGTACCGTGTGGGCGATAGGGTGTTGCTCCACAATGAACATATTGCGACAACATCTCCATCTAAGAAGTTGGGCCCCAAGTTCCTGGGACCATTTCCAATTACTGCCAAAGTCTCTGATTTGGTTTATCGTCTAAGGCTAATGCACACCCTCCGCATTCATGATGTATTCCATGTAGCAGTTTTGGAGCCCTATCGCCCCGACACCATTCCAGGCCGGCAGCAGTGACCACCTCCCCTTGTCATCACCCCGGAAGGCAATATGGAGTGGGAGGTTCGTCAAGTACTGGATTCCTGAGTTATTGGACAAGGTCATCGTTTGCAATACCTAGTGTCATGGATGGGATATGGCCCTCAACAAGACTCGTGGGAGCCTGCGGGTCATTTACGCAACGCTCCGCTCATGGTCAAGGCATTTCACAGATTACATCCGCATGCCCCCCACCCACCAATTAAACTTAGAAAGGGGGGTAATGTTAGAACCATGCTTGGAACCCGACGTGGATCCAGAGGTAGTTAGTGATAACTGGCCGACGGTTGGACTAATTGCCAATTGTATGTGCATAAAAGGCCAGTGAAGGAGTCTCCTCCTTCACTAGACATTTCGTCTTTTGCAATGTATACCTATTTGTTCATGCTGGTCTGCCTTTGTCTGACAACTATGTATTGGATATGGATTTGAACTAGCTGTCCACTTCCAAAATTCATAGTAATTTCAATTCAAAGCATAAAATTACCAAAAAATTGCAATCCCAATGAATTCTATTTTCCTACTTGGTAGAAAATTTACTTTGCTTTGGGGGACTCTTTTCATCAATGTATGGTAGAACCACCCATTGTCAACCACTTTAGCAATTTCAAACAGAAACCCTTGGGTTAAAATCTTCAAAAATCATTTCAACTCTCCATGACAAATATGAAGTGCACAACGTTGATCAACAATAGAATATGCTCAAATTGCGAACCAGATCTGTCAACGACAGCTCGAAAGCAAATGGGTCTACAAGATGAATTTTGCACTGCCATGCCAACCAAGGGTGACAAGAACAAAGTAAACAAACATCAAATTCATTCCTTGAAGTCCACAATTTCCAAATGAATAGGAATAACCTAAACAGGAAAAGCACTGTCCTATCAATTGAAACAGTTACGAAGAAGAAATCATTACAACTTCAGTTTTGATGTTGCTCACAACTTGGATTGCAGCTCCTCTGCAACAGCGTCGATGAACTCTTCGGTGTTCACATAAGCCTTTCTGCTGACCCTGCAGACGAGTGCAAAACAGTCAGGAACTTGCACACTCAATCAACGCAAATGCACGACGGACACCGCAACTTCGCTCAAGGAAAGGAAAAAATCGACTTCATGGAGCCGAGCCGCAGACGGCATAAAGGAGACTTTCGATCGACTGCCGACACAGGACCCTCTCGCCATCTCGGCATAACTGCCTTTGAGAACTTACTTGGGACCATGGGTCAAAATAGCAAGATCTTTGGTCATCGTTCCACCCTCCACAACACCAACACAAGCGGCTTCCAGCTTCTCAGCGAACTCTTGAAGCTTCGCATTGCCATCCAACAAACCTCTGAAGAAAACACGCGCGAACACTTAGAAGGCGGTGGAATCGGTACCATCAAGAGTCGCATCCAAGAATCGGAACAAATACTGACTACGCCGAGAAGACATGCAAACCGATGAAGTAGACGAGCAGGAACTGCTATGATGTGATCACATAGAAGAGAATTACATGGAACTCACAGAGATGAAGGCTGCTTCAACTCAGATAGAAATAAGCTACGACCAATATGCAGCTCACAGGCTACGATAGGCAAGTCAAAAATCATACCTGTGGCCCAGCCCACGACTCCAAGCGAAAATAGAAGCAATACTGTTCGTGCTGGTTTCACCACCCTTCTCGTGCACTCGGAAGTGCCTGGTCACAGTCCCATGAGCAGCTTCGGCTTCAATGGTTTTGCCATCTGGACAAATCTGAAGACAATCGCAACAATTGCTGCACAGTAAAGAATTGCAACTTCGGAGTGGGGAGGCAGGAGGAGTTGGACAAAATCGTTGTGGTCACGACCATCGCAGACCCAGAGTGGAACCCGTATAGGATAAAATCATAGAAAGAGCTGCAAGGGCACGGTGGACGCACAGACACTGCACAGTGGAAAGCTTTACATATGTTTTCACATGGAAAAAGTCCAGCACACGGTTCAAGCAGCCATGCAAGACGTACCAGCACAGAAGTCATGAGGCCAAGCGATCCAAAACCTGCACACAACAAGAAAGGAGACGTTTAGGGTTTGAGATCTTCGAAAATGGAAACTGAAACATACCAAACCGTCTCTTTGTGCCACGAAAGAAGGCCTCAAGAAACAAGCAGGATACGGGAACATCTGGAAGCGAAAGACATTGAAGTCTCATGAAAAAAGAAACTAAAGGGGGTCGGACCGAGGTACCTTGAGCAAGCATGTCACTTTGGACATCCCCATCGTAGTTCTTACAGGCCCAGACGTATTCACCCTCGCTCTTGAGGGCATATGCCACCATGTCATCGATGAGCCGGTGCTCATACCTGTGATAATCAAGGTCCTCGACTCAGAATCAGAAAGGACGAATTCACAACAAATAAACACGCAAGTGGAGATCCAAAAAAACCTGAGGTGGATCAGAATCCAACAGGAGGAGGGCAATGAACCGCTGCATTCAAGGAAGAGCCCAAGGCGGTAGACAAGTACCAGATTCCAGCGTCTTTGAACTTGGCCTCCCATCCCTCATTCTGGTAGATTTCCAGAAAGATATCCTTGAACCTGAACCAAATGCGCACCACGTTAGGAAGCTCACGATGTGGATAAGCATATCACAATTCAACACGGTCAAGAAATGTGTAAAAGGGCTAGCAAGTTTAGATACCGCCAAGACTATCCGAATAACATCGCAGTAGTGGACATAACAAAAACAAAGAAACGAACTGGCGCGCCAACATACGGTAGGCATAACTTACTTTCCTATCCAAACAGCAGCTCAAACATGGCTTCACCAGAAAAGGCACCACTACCAAAATCATCCCATTACCTGCCATCATACTTCTTCAAAATAGTGTTCTTTGTGCTCAAGTATAGGGGCCATTTCTTTTGCAACGCCATAGTGAAAGATGCCTTTGCAAATCCCCGGATAGACTGCAGACGACCACACACATCAGATCGCTCAAGAAAAATTTTAGGAAGGACGGACGGCAACATCAGCTTTGGCAGACAACATGAAATAGGATGAGATAAACTCCAATTATGTAACACTTCAGCTTTCAGTACACAGATCCCAAGGAGAAAACACACCTCATCGGTGTTATACATAGAAAGGGCAACTCCACCAGCACCATCATAGTGGTAAACATCCAAGTCGACAATCTCTCCACCGTTGTCGGGTTCTGCAAACCCAGAAACAAATCAATAGTTTCGGAATCAAGGCTTCACGAATTCAAGGTCAATAATAGGTTCTTCACCACCAACAAAGCAACAAAACGTTTTGCACCTCGACCTGCAGAGAACTTAAACAGAAACTTTGACAACACGAAAGAGGTGGAACGGATTCAATGCAAAATAGGTGGAACAACGAAACTCGAATCCCCACCTGGACTTGACAACGACATGGGAATAAGGACAAACGGGCAGAGAGAGACAGAGACAGAGGGTTACCAAAAACCATCTTCAGCTTGCCCGGCCCTTTGAACACAGCGTCGGTGGCCTTGTACTGGTCGCCAAAGGCATGCCTGCCGATGCAAATGGGCTTCGTCCAGCCTGCAAACCATCTTCTATAAGGGCACCGACAGATACAAACACCTCTCAGCAGAAAAAGCAAACCCATCAGTCTCCAAGCACGAACCAAAAAGAGGACCACAGGGTTTCGGTGCATACCAGGGACAAGGCGGGGAATGTTCTTGCACAAAATCGGCTCACGAAACACAGTTCCTGCCAGTTGAAAAGCAACACTTCAAGACAGTCACGATAAAGTACTCCAACGTGTATGAGACTCTGCTCGTACTTATCAATGGTGTCCTCATATCCCCTGCTTGGATTCACTTGAGCGGGATCGTCCGCTCTCGAGCTTCACTTCCAAAGATTAATGTGCACAACCACAAAAGATCTCAAACCAAAGATCAGACCATGCAATTGCTTTCTCATGGGAAGTAGAGGAAACCCAAAAGAAAACGCTACAGAAGTATGCATTTTAGCCCGCCAAACATGGACAAGCAGTACCGTTGAGAACGTTTCTGATGGTCCCGTTTGGACTCTTCCACATCTGCTTTAGTCCAAATTCCTTCACACGATCTTCATCTGTAGACAACAAAAACACGTTCATTTATTGACACAAAAGGAGCAACCAAAGCTGCCAGGGTCGAAAATAGATCCTGTGCAAACATTATTGCGGAACACATTTTGTCTGCAACCTTAACCTTCATTGAGGCAGCGGTTAGACGGGCTGCTTACCAACGATAGCATTTCCCAACAAAAAATGTTATACGAGTACGAAGATATGACAATCTCGTGCAAGGTTTATCTATCCGAAGAAATGCCAGGTTCGAAACGAACCAGGAGTGATAGTTGCACACTTGACAGCGACATTGTATCTGCATCAGAGGGGCACAACAAATTGGACAAAAGAACTCGGTGGAGGTCAATCACTCGAGTCTATTTTTCCTTGGGAATCGAATGGCTCTCCTATTATCAAGCAGAGAGAAGGGGACTGACATCAAGGAACAAAGCGAAAAAGCTACACAAGCATCTCGATGGAGGACAACATTGCATTCAAAGGGAAATTCAGGAAGAGGATCGTTCGTACTTGAGCGTAGCTTCGGCACTCTCATGCGTCACCTTGTCATCAGTAGCATCTCGGTTGAGAATTCCCAGGTCGTAGTATTTCAAATCAACGTCCAGAAATGGAAAGATCAGCTGCAACAAATTCCCATCACAACTTATCAGAAAACGCGCTTCTCAAAACTGCACTATTTGCTCCCAATTAATGGGTGCAAACCCTGGTCCTAATTTAATCGTCGCTCTTAAGACAAAGGCCAAACATGGATCAGGACTCCACAAATGAGAAAGTCAAAATCAAGCTTGCAACTACTTTCGAGAAAGACAGTTCCACTATTGCACGTCACGGACACTGGAAATAGGGGGAAATAGGGATCATGGCCAGCTCTCAACCATGCACGTTTCCCACAGCAAGCAGATAGGAAATAACAAGGAGGTAAGTTCACACTCACCTTATCTTTGATCATTTGCCAAATTACCCTCGTCATTTCATCACCTGTTCCGTGGTGACCACACAGATCAGAACATGCACAGACTCCAATCAATATCACAAGTCTTGGAGATTACTTATAATACAAAAAAGGAGGAAGACTCCTCGAGCAATAAAAATCCAAAGTCGAGAGAGCATCGGACAGAATTACATATCTTGAAATTAGAATTGGGCTCACACACTGGTGCAATGGAACTCCATACCAAACAAACGGAGACCGATGGACATAGTAGACCAATCAGACGACGTTAAATAGTTTCAACAACCTTGGAGTTGCCATAAGTAACAAAACACATGGACAAGGAAGATACACAAAAAACAGAAGCTGCTTCCAATAATCAAGCGCACAATTAGATCCAAAATAAATAAATTTAGTCACACAACTTGTACTGACGGTCATCATGCCAAGGATTCCAATATTGTTCCATATGTGCAGGATACACGAGTAAAAGAACTGTCCATATTACGACGATACAGTCCAAAAGCCATATGTAGGTCAGCTGTGGCTCCATGGATTGGAAATACAAGTCAAAAATGGTTTGTGCAACTACTCCATCTGAGCAAGGAATCCACGCTACTAAGATACAAACAAAGAAAATTACATGTTCTAGCTGTCATTCCTTTCATTTCGTACTGAAAATACCGATTCCCCTACATATCGGGCTCAAGAACAAAGAATTCGCTCATGGTCCCAAACATTCACTCTCGATCCAAGAACCGAACCATAAAAGAGCTTTTTCGACTTTAAAAGTAAAGACATGCTAGCTGAAGTTCCCTCGATTTCGGATTGCGTATACGGATTCCCCATGTACGGAGCTCAAAAACAACAAACTCACTCTTCGTCCCAAACGAACACTCTCAATTCCCGAGTTAAACCACATGAAAGTCAAACCACACGAAAGTCAAACCGTCCATGTCGACGACCTCAATACATACACGAATGCAGTGGGTTCAATTCTAGCACTAGGTCAATTCTTCTTGGATCGTCAACACCGATTCCCTAATTATTGAGATCAAGAACAACAAACTCCTGAATCAAACAAGCACACTCCAGTCCTGAATCAAACCAATCGAAAATCGCAGTCCATCTCCTCAACAGGACTGTCGAACGACATAAAAACATATACAACAGCTATTATCCCATACTTCTAGGATTCCAAATCCCGATTCCCCAATGAAGGAGCTCACAAGAACAACAATCCCCGTGCAAACGCTCTCCAATTCCCGAATCAAACCAGTCGAAACTCATAATCTCCATGTCCACGACAGTATTTTCAACCTCAACGCGTACGGACATACTAGCTGCAATTGATTCCATTCTTTCTGGAATCCAAACACCGATCCCCTACAAGAGCAACAACCTCCGTCCTCCCAATTACAATTCCCTCCTCAAACCACACGAACGCCATACCGTCCATCTCGACGATCGGATTGTCGACTTTGATTTTCTGGAACGCCATGGCTGCAAAGGAGGAGCGAGGGATGATGGCGCGGGGGCGAAATGGGAGGAGTGGAAAACCCTTGCAAACCCCAGGCACTTGACTCCTCGAGGCGAGGAACAGACTGGAGACGACGGAGAGGGAGAGGGAGACGGAGACGGAGACTATGATGCACTGCAGTGCAGGGTGTTATAGCATCTGATGTACGAGCATCTTCAGTCGTCCCGGTTTAATCGCGCTCCAACGGTACTCTGCCCAGACGGGCTCTTGCAGCATCGGGTACAGGCTGACGCCATCCTGACCGTCATCGTCCTCGGTACTGTTGAGGGAGTTATGGGCTCGCACGTCACATGTGCTAGAGTTGTATAAGGTGAAATAACCAAATCAATACTCAAGGGCAATGCCCAAGAGGAGGGGATTTTGGGAAAAAAAAAGGTTTGATGAGGAGGTGCTATTTTTTGCAAAATATACAACAACAAGGGGCATTATCCAACATTAATCTTGGAGGAAATGAAAAAAATGGCATAATGAATAGAGTATGATTGGATGAAAAAGACTCATAATGTCTAATTATGTGGACAAAATTGCAATCAAGTAATAAACCCTAATTATAACACCAAACTTGCATGGAGAATGAATGGCACATTTTTGGCACTAGTGGTTTATATTTTCTTGTGTTGTTGGTTGTTATTGAAAGATATTGTAGACTCTTGCCAAGAGTGAAGACATTTGATTTGGGCATTGTATAAAGTTTAAACTCTAGATCTTTGTATTCATTTATGATCCATTTATCACTAGCATTTTGAAAATTCATAACTAATTCTTAGTGGTTGTTCAAATAATTCATTGTAAATTGTGTTGGAATTTGTCTTGATTTACCAATTCCAACTAACAAAAATAAAAATCTTGTCATTTAATAGTATCATTGTTTATGTGCAATTTGTATCAATTAAAAGTATGCAAATGGCCATCCTTGATTGATGCTTCATATGCTTATAAGTTGTTATTTCTTTTGTTCTAATCCTTTTGCTTTCTTCTATCTTTAATTTATGATTATTTAGATTGATTGCATAGTAATTGGAGTTCCTTCACAATGATGTTGTAGCATTGTTGTTTTGAATTTGTTCCAACATTTCTAGCATATTCTAGAAAAACAATGAGGTTGTTTGGTAGTTTTATGCCATTGATTTTTAGAGAGTAAAGAATTGGATTGAAGAGGATTGCAAACACAATGGTGTTAAAATGTGAGCATAAAAATGTAAGCATGTGAGCTTTGAGCATATATATTAGGGGCGCTTCACGCATGGGCCGACCAAGTCAAGAGGCTGTGGGAGTTCATGGCCAAACTTTGGGCGAGAGTCCAAAGAAATGGGCAAGAAATGGGCAAGAAATGGGCAATTTTGACAGACTCTCGACTAAAGTTTGGGTCACCACAAAGTGGCAACCCAAACTTTGGTCGAGAGTCCGTCGTGAGGCCATTGCCACATAGGAGCTTGGGCTTCCATGTAGGCACTTTGGAGGGCAACGGACTTTGGATTGTGCCGCCTTGTGTGAAGGGTCGAGAAGCCGAAGTCAAGGTTTTTTTTAATTTGATTGGTGGAGGCCGATAGATTCTCAACCTTGGGCCCATGTGTGAAGCGGCCCTCGGTATATCTACTACAATCATTGAAGGTATTTATAATATAAACACCTGTAAAATATGTATCTATATTATAATTACACCATAATCATAGAAATTTTCTATAATATAGACACCTACAATATAAATGTATAGTCTTCTAAGTTCATTTGCTCATATTCCTAGGCTCACATAATAGCAACCTTCAGTATCCAAAACTACTATATGCTAAATAAATATTAAAGCACTTCAAATTATTTTTTGGAGAAGTAACCCTTGTATAAGATCCAATATCTTATAAACTAAGGTGATTTTTAAAGATTTAATGACAATTATAACCCAACAACATAAGTTAACCCCTAAAGGACCAGACTACATTATTATGGGCAGGCAATTGTGACCAGATATTTGCATATTTAAGGCTGAAATTGTACTTGAAGTTGTAGATAAGTAATATCTTTCATATACAACAAATTTCATGACATTTGGAAATAGGATTCAAAAGTTATAGCCTAAAATGTAGTTTGTTTCTCAACTCATGCAATCTGGGCATCTCTGAAAATATCATTTTTTTCAACAATCGAAATTTGAAATTTGTTTTTCAGACTTATATATACAAGGAAAGCTTTCGATCATTCTATTTTGATCAGTGAGTCAAATGTTATGAAGGTTTTTGGTTTTTGGGTAGTTATGGATTCCCTACTCTAAAATAAACTTTGAAATCCTTTATCTTATCCAATTTTCAATATTTTTGAAAAAAAATAAAATCCTAGGATGTAAATTGTTTAATACAACATTTCGACCATTGGGATTGAAAATTTTAAATTCTATATTTAAATTCTTAATAATTTAGTATTTTGAATCATTTTCTACTACTACCTACTTACTATTTTTTTCCTATAT
Organism: Pseudoscleropodium purum; assembly: GCA_963969395.1. Taxonomy (NCBI): domain Eukaryota; kingdom Viridiplantae; phylum Streptophyta; class Bryopsida; order Hypnales; family Brachytheciaceae; genus Pseudoscleropodium; species Pseudoscleropodium purum. Next base: position 20,414,017 of record OZ017804.1, on the reverse strand, counting down.
GTTGTGCAATTATAAATGATCTGAAATTTTTCAAGCATGTATCCAACATGCCTTGAAGAATGAATCCAAAGAATTGCAATCATTTTGAACATTTTTTTATACAAATTTGACCTTGTGAAGTTCTATTGCCCAATTTTTTGCAGGGAAAAAAAATAATTTTTGTCACTTCAAATGCTAATATCTTGCAATCTACATGGTGGAAATTTTTCAAATTTTTCACATCTTCTCAAACCAGTTTACTACAAGATCCTATAGTTACAAGTGTCCAAATATGTTTTTTTTCTAAATTTTGAAACTTGTCCAAGAAATGGCAATTTTGGAGCCTTTTTGGCGAAAATATAGTCAAGGAACTTTAAGGGGTTAAAGCAAGGTATGAATCTTACGAGTCTTAATTAGAGCATCTTCATTCATCTTGAGAATGTGTGTTCATATTTTTTTGTTGGAATATTCCATAACATTTTTTGATAAGGCAAAAGTTCCCTCATAATTTAAAGAGGAGACAAATTTTTTTGCAATGGTAAAGCTCAAAATTTCAACAAATATGTGAATTGGAGAAGGTATGCAAGAATCATACGTATAATCAAGGAGTTTGTCACACAATTTTTAGTTTACAATGAAGAACATTGACACTCCATTGAGAAATTGTCTTAGTGAAGGTGAGATAGTAGTATTACTATAAGTTATTAGGTTTTGTGAAACTTAGAACAATATAGTAATGTTTCATTCTCCACTGCATTAAAAACAAGTGACTTAGGAAATTTAATGTCACACATATTGATAAGATAAATTGTCATAGTGCAAATGGTCTTCTTCCTTAGTTAATTCATCCATTTTAGTATTAATTATCTAATGTTGGTTTAAATACAAATTCCCCCAAAAGACCCTTTACTACCATTGTTGAGTAGTAAAATGTCTTCAAATAATTGACATAATTGTTTACCTCTTCTATATTTACCAACCTACTCAATCTTCTTAAATGAACAATCCACTTGCAAGAAGAAGACAACTAAAATGTACTAATGATTTCTTCAAACATATAATACTTATACATTACTACATTTTAGAGAGCTTAGTCATTGCTTGAATATTGTTTTTCATACTACAAAGGTGTCAAGACTAAGCTCAAGAAATGTTGTTTTAAGTCACAAAGTCCCAAGGCCTTTTCCCATCAAATCCTTCTCTAAATTGCCATTACACAATGAAAAGACTTAAGAATTTTTTATTTTTGCAAATCTAACTATAGGATCTTGAACAAGAGTAGTATAAAAATGTTTGAAAGAAATTTCAAAAACTTTGACATTGTGGATTGCATTTGAAGTAAAACCTTTTGTTTGGCACCTTACTTGCTTAGATTTTAAGGCTTTGAATCTTCTTAGCTTAAAATTTTTGCATTACTAATATTGAATTAAAAAGATTTATAATGAAGAATTGAGTTGAAAGTCTAGAGGTGACTAATTGTTCTAACAAACAAACTAAACCTTGTCAAAAAAATTTTGAATTTTTTTAAAATTGCATTAAAAAATGAATCTTATAAGTTTGTTTTTTCAAGGAAGATACTCACATTGCCTATAAAACAAGATTGTCCATAACTTTCTCATCACTAGTCCAAATAGCCAATGAATCAAATATTTCTATATAGACAAAGTCCTTTCTATGAAAAATAAAATTTTCAAAATTTTATTTTAATCTTTTGTGATATTTTTTTGCTATCCAATGAATCTCATTTTGATCTTAGTGTGACATCAATTTTGCTCATGGTCATTGGTTGAAATAAAAATGATATTCCTAGAAACTTGATGTATTTTCCTATCTTCAAAAAGAATTAAAAAAATCATAGAAAAAATTGAGACTTTAGGAACCTACCCCAAATCCCTTCTATTCTCCAAAGGGACAATACAAGGACTTTAGGGATTAAAACATTGCTTCCACGTTGCTACCAATTTAGCCATGTCTAGGGCTTTGCTTTTGCAATGTTTGCATATTCCATTGGTAACATTTGTTCCAATATTATATAGAATGTTTACAATAAAGATCAAGCCCTATAATTGAAACTTTGTTTATGCAATAGATAATTATATTCAAACAAGAATAGCAATTCATTAATATATAAATGACCATATTGTATGTAACATTTAGTATACTATACTATATATCAATATGATATTTTGATATGCATTATGTTCAATGCATAGAAAACTACTCCCTCTATTCTACTAATAACCTCCAAAAACCTTCTCCACAAAGGATTAACTTAAATTTCAATCTTTTTGTTGGCGATACATGCATTCAAAAAACAATAATTCTTCCTTTAGATCTATGCAAAAGTTCCAACTTAGGCACCCAAAATCCATGCACAAAGTATCATTTTTTAGCATAATTTGTAAATGTTACTAGCTCCATCATTCTTGATGATTTAAAGGTTGGTGTCAACAATGGGATTTTAAAAATATGCGCCCCAATCTAAATATCCACAATAAAGAAATCTAGACCACTTCATAAACAAATCTTCATAGCACCTAAATAGTCACTAGATAAATTGTCAATACTACTATCTTAGGAAGCATAGCAAGTACAAGGGGCTTCATATGAGCAAGGAGAAGATTTGTAGTAGAAAATGCTCCCTAATTGCTTGACTTGCCCCCTACAAAGGTTACAAAATCCAGCCAAAACTTACTCAACAATCAAAATCAAGAAACGGAGCTTTTTAGTGGGACAAGAATTTAGCTTGATTTGGAGGGTTTTAGTGGGATAAAGGGAGTACAAGCCGAACTTAATACAATGTCCTCACTTGGGAACAAATATGAGAACAACACTGAGACCATTGAAGCAACTTTTAATTCTTGATCTTTTTTTCTGTGAGACGTTGCTTATGAATTTTTTTTATTAAAACATGGTTTAGGAGAGAAATCGTGGCTTGACAAACAATGTTTAACCCTGAAAATTCTTGTGAATTCTTGTGCAGACCAACAAATCTTTTATTGATCAATATTCCGTACAACGTGACTTACTGTACAGTACATCCTATTAACATCTGTATTTCGCCAGCCTTTATGCTCAAATACGCTATTGTGAAAAAGTGGCCGGTAGGAGTCGTAGCCTTATCTACAAATGAGATTGCTTATGGTACCGGTATTCACAGATCGAAGCTGAGCGAGTGGAAGTAGAATGGAGATACCGATGAGTTCATGTAGTGAGACTTGCATTCGGCAGCAACACTCTGTTGCAAACTCTCTGGACCACATACGAGTACTCCTACATCTTTGCCTCGGTAACACTCTGCTGCGGTATTGAAGTATTCTGCATTCAATCACAATTCAACCACAATAGCGGAACATGTCAAATAGGGTTAAGAACGGTTCTGAAGCTTTCAAAAGGTGTACAGTACGTTGCAGACAAACTAGACCTGTACTGATAATTAAGAGCTTCCTTGAGTTTAACCCGTAAAGGACCAAGAAGCCCAAATTGGACTCATTGTTATTATCAGTCTAAATTCGAGAAGGTCATATGGGACTCTTTTTTTTTCAATTTTATTGGGTAGTCCATACGGAAGAGGCCTTGCATCGACAACAGCTACATGTACAGGGAACTTGAGGATGATTAAGCATGACTGTCCTTATTTGGAGAGTGAACTATTGCTACACTGCAAAAGTCCCTCATAGTGTAGGTGCTTGTTTATGAGCTCACTGACACAAGCAATGTTCTTCAATGGTTCTAATGATATATACTTGAACCCCATTTGAATTATATTTTCACAATTTGATCAACCGAATTCGCCTCTACAAAACCATGAATACTTGTTCCTTTAGAGGTTAAATACCATCACTGAAACCAAAGCACGATTGAGAGGAGCTAGCAAGGAGTGATTACTTGGCAAGTTTGGCCGTCCTCTCATGATGCTGGTGTTTTCGAGCAGATTGCTTTCCCAAATATTTTCTCCATCTGGCAAGGGGAAACCTGCAGCTGGCGTAGAATCCTGTTCATAAACGCTCGTCTTCTTGCAATTCCCACTATAATCCATATTTCTCAACAAGCTCCAAGCCACCATGATGACACCACCGAAGCCACTTATTCCCACAACCATGCTTCCAAGATAAAGGAAGGCGATATGTTGACCTGACATTGGCCTGCTACCTTCATGTGAGTGCAGGGTGGTGGATCTGTCGACAACATACATAACCAGAATCGTTGCAGAGGACGCAACAGCGACAAGACTAGCAACCCAGAGGCCATTTCCAGTAGCAGCAACAGGGGAGAGGGATCCCTCGCGGCCTGAAACGTTAGGGAAATTCATGGTTATCTCGTTTTTAGCATCATATCTATCTATCAACGTCCCCTCCCCTGTGTCGTACGGATTGTCTCTTCCTGTCAAGAAAGTGTGACACTCGAAATGCGGCATGGCATTGGAGAATCTCTTCGCGGGGAAGATGTCCGTGAGTAGAACAAACTCGGATCCTGTCTTCATAGTCCAAATGAGCTGAATGGACTTTGGTAGTCCGCGTTCTCTCTCTTGGAAACGGTAGAAGAGGTCCCGCAGAATCGCGATGAAAGGGGTAATGCCGATTCCTCCCGCAACGAGGAATAATGCGTCGTACCTAAGGAAAAAATCCGAGGTGTGTCCGTAGGGACCTTCCGCGAAAAGCAGATTTGAGAAGGGGTAGCTGGATGTTGGAGCACCTGCATCTGATGCAGTAAGAGTACGATGCAGTTTCTTTGTCCACTCCCCGAGTGGCTTGATACAGATAGTCACTGTTGGAGAGTCCTCAAGAGGACTGGAAGTGACGCTGAAGGGATGCCATTGCAGTCGTGACACACATGGAATATTGATGAAGACAAAGCTCAGCGCGTTGTATACGACTCCTGTTATGGACAATCATCTGTGATTGTAAGTAACCTTCTTGAAATTAGATTTGCAAATTCTCGTGAAACGATCACTCGCAATCTATTCGTGAAACAATTGCTACTGTTGATTGGTGACTTTACCTGGTGCCTTTCGTAATTTTAGCTCCATCGCTCCACTGGGATAGACCTTGGTAGCTGCAAGACTTAGGCCATGGCGTGACTGCACCACTCGAATGAAACGATCCACGAAGAAGAGAAACATGCCACCTGCTGTGTATGATGACATCTTCGTGCCAACATGGAAAACCAAAAATGTGGACAAAACCAGGTAAAGATGGTGGATTACATAGAACAGTTCAAACCATCGCCTGCGGATGGGAGCTATAGCTGTGAGCCACATTATGAGCCCAGCAGCGAAAGCAATGATCCCTGCTAGAAACGAAATTCCCGTGTGTGGCCACCTGAGCAGCTGTTTCATCATAACACATAAGTTTACATAAGTTCACGACAGGAAACATTACTGATACTGCTGATAGATTAAGCTTGTAAAACTGCACATGTTGCAAATATGAGGAACGAATGGGAAAACACGTGGGGATGGATTGGATAAAACTTTGCACACCTTGGAAGAAGCGTGCTCAGAGGCGAAGACGCAAATATTAATAACAGCATGCGCGCTGAAGAGAGTCAAGGTTAAGTGGCCGAGCCATCTGTGGTACTTGACAGCATGCTCAAAGGGTATATCAACCGTCCTCAACACAGGTGAGCCTCTTGACACTGGGAAGAACAAGAGGGTCAATGGTAGCAACGCTGCTCGTGACAAAGCTCCTGCACATCGTACCATGCGTTTTTGATACCTGCAGGTAGTTCGGGTCATACTCTTTCTGACACAAGTATTAAGTTGTAGATTTCCGTATTTAGGGAAAGAGGATTAGACTGACCATGGTGCAACTTACTTATGGATTTCTTCCAGAGGTGCTGCTTGAGGGCTTGCATTAATGAGACGCAGTTCGGGAATAAGTGTCTTCAAGAATATCCAAGCTACTGCAACGAGAACAACAGTGACGGCAAGGATGTCGAACCCTGTTGCCACACCTAGAGGGCCTCTTGTCACAAGTGGCTGTGTCCACATCAGGTTTTGGAATCGTTTCCATAGCCCTTTTGAGCCAGGTTCAGCCCTCGTTCTTGACCTTGGGGATCTGTCAAGATGCAAACACAAGCTTTGATGATCACCGACTGATCATGCAGTTAATGAATCGGGTCATACCAAGATTCTTGAGCTTCATTCCCGCATGATGAAATGATTTACATATTATATTTGGCTTCAAAGACATTCAGAGAGATTCCTTGCCTGTGTTCCGGATATGCTCTCTTCAGATGCAAAAGCAGAAGGCCGAAAATGGAGGAAAGGATGACCGGAGATGAGTAAACGATGAGAGTCGCACCTGCACACAAGGAAGCAATTTATTGCGTTATGATTGGTCATGTCGTCACTCACAGTTCAGAAGCTCAAACAGGGCACGACCAATTCAGCAGCAGCAGAAATTGCTTAAAATTGTATTGCAGAAACTGATAACTTGCATCTCTCAAGTGTGACGTCAAATTTAATATGACTTCGAAATAGGAAGGAAAAAACGAGACGAATCGATTACCAGACATACTGTATCTCTCTCTATTGGCCAGGCACTTACTATAGTCGCCGGCAAAACTCGGGGTCTTCTGTTTAGCTCGAGCGACCAGCTTCTCGCCAGTGGCTGTGGGCCAAAGAATCCACAAAAACATCCAGAACAAAAATGCACTCCAAAACAAGAGCGAAAAAAGTTTCTTTGAGTCCTTCACTAGCAGATCAGTAGCCATCACAAAGGATCTGAGCGGCAGTGCACTGTAAAATTCCAGAATCGTCAAGAGCGGTTTGAAGGCGAGAAGATCAACTGGAGAACTTTCATTTTCAACGTAGAAGTGTAGCTTTGAGTGGAAAGCTACCGGCATCTCCCCTACCTTCAAATTAATTCCAGTAAGTAACAAATCTAGTTAGACTAGGATGATGAAAATTTTACTTGGTCAAAACAGTAGCAGAAATTAATATGACGGTAATATAGCGATAAGACGGTTCATCACGTGTTATACGTCATCTCCCTCTTCCTTTGAAGGAGCTGGACGTTTGAAAGGTAAATTGCGGATTCAAATTCGTGACATTGGCCCGATTCAGGGCACCAGAGTTATGACACTAAACCGTACCGCAGAACTCTCTAAAAATAGGGTATCCAGAATATCCTCCAACTTAACGAAATACGACTCGCTGCCTTGAATGTTAATTTCAATCAAGAAAGGTGTGGGGAATGAAGTCTGTCAACACTCAAAGAAACTCTAGCTCTATGATCAAGGCTGTCTCACGACAATTGTGTTACTAGCCCGTTACTAGTTGTCATCAAAGCCATGAGACTGAAACTGTTCTTTACTAAAGCTTCTCGAGTCACATCTAACAGAAACCTTAGAGAGGCCCGAGTACACGCTCTACATTGGTGTAAAGTAACATCCGTGAGGTAAGGACAGCGACTTGGATAGGCGACAAATGTGTGTTGAAGCTGCATTTTCTGAATGTCAAAGATTCAGTGCATAATCGCACTCTAAAGAAAGGTACGAGGCTGTGGCCTACGATGAAAAGAAATTTTTCGCACGCGCGCTAATTGATTCACGCTTGATCTGACTAACTCCGATACGCCATTGCTTGAACTTTTACGGTGATCTCCTCGAGTTTAATTTTGCTGTGAATCGAACTTTCCATGCATCAACAAGAATGTGACCACAAACTTTATACAAAATTAATCAAAGCAACGCTAACTAATCTTGGAAAGCATTCCTAAGGAAAACGTGCGAAGTCGAGAATGGACAATTGATGAGTTGAAGATAGACTCGAGTAGACCTTGAAACGGAAGTAAATTGCACTCGAATTGATTCGCGCGTGCTTCCGATCTGTAATTCCGATCACAGTTAGCCTCAGCCAAGCATTTTATCTGCTATCCTTGAGTTTAATGATGCTGTTCTGACTTCCCATCAACAACAGTGAGAACTTCGAGTATTCAAAAAGAACTCGAGTCTTTGAAGAGCATTCAATTCAAATGAGGAAACGTTCGAAATTAATTAACCCGATCGCTTATGAACTTCAAATGCCCCCGCCGAAATATAAATGAGAGGCTGCTTCAACACGAATCTTGAATCTACTGACCTTAAATTGTTAAGTTGTCCGCGAAACGCTCAATTGCAAACATAATCATGCCTGCGTCACTCAACTCTGCAACAGTACAGTCACGGTTTCCAGGAGGTGGTCAACTATCTTGCCAGGCTGCTCGTATAAAATTTATAGGTACAAACCTTCCGCTACTGGAACTCGATCCATAGCCGAATTCTTTCATACAAAAGTACGGGAGAATCGATTTGCAAGCTTACGAAGAATCATCGTGTTTTGAAACTTACATAATGATCTCGGCGATGAATCGGAGCGATGGCTCAATACCCCTTGAATTCAATCAAAAGAAGAGCAGACGGCATCTTCAAAGCCAAAGAATCCGTTTACACCCGTCCCTCTTTAACCCCTAAAATTCCTTGCAACCACATTGTGGTTTTTGAGTTTTCAGTCAGCTGTTATGGTTTGACTTTGGACTTGTTTGTGGGCACAATTTATAATTTTGGATGCAATTTTTTTTTAAAGTCTCCAAAAATATAATTTGCTCGTACATGTGAGTTTAGATGTACTTTTCATGAATTTTTGAGTGATTCAGCCTCAAAAATTCAATTTCACAATTATTCAGACTTGTGAGGAACTACAACTTGGTAGCTTTTTTGACCCATGAGAATCTTCTTCTTCAAGGTAATGACATGCAAATCATGTTTTATTGTGTTTTCAAACGTTCTTTCAATTTTTTTTCTTCTCACTTTTTATTATCACAATGCAACACTCCATTTGGATTGTAGAAACAAACATTTTTTAATTTTTGATGAATTTATTGATGTTTTATAACATTTTATTCTTTTCAAAGGTATCATAGTAATGCAAGGTCCATAAGTTTTTTATAAAGTAGATTCAAGTTTTGATTATTAGAGTACTAGCTTTAAACTCTAGCATTTACATCATATCCAAAGATGCAAACTAAATTCAACATTGTTTAATTCTCATTGAATTTTGAAGTTGAGATACCTCCATAGAAATACAATGAAAAAAAATGTTTTCTACTTTGAGCTAGTAGGTCTCACAAATGTTGATGAATTTGAGTTTGATTTTTTAATATATTTGTTCTTTATGAAATTGAGATTAAGATCTTCTAATTCTAATTGTCATAGTTTAAATGATTTCTCATTGAAAATTTTTGATACAAATTGACCATCTTCAATGTTTGGGGGGCTTAAAATGCCAAAGGAATTTTAGGGGTAAATGCCTGGGTGAAAGTTGCCCCAAATGCTCTTGATTTTATGAAGCCTTATAATTACATAGTAATAATACATTGTTGCATATTATAGTAATCTTGGAAGGAGGTTGAGGCAAAAAAGTAGATGACTTTCAAGATTATTGTAGTGAAATGAAAAATGCCTCTATTAGCCTGTAAATCAAATGAATTTTGGTGAAATAACTTGGTGATAGGTCTCATTTTTTCATTTAAAAAAAATACTTCGACTTCCAAGATTCAACAAAGTGGTTTAATTAGAATACTTTCTAGACTTGTTATCACATTTGTATTCAAATTCTTGTGACATAATATAATACATTGAATGAATTTGAATTGATCTAAGAATACAATAGTATCCTTTGTCTAATATCTCTTATTAAATTCAATCATCTTAAAGCATGTAGTGGGATCCTAGATGAACAAACCTCAAAGAGTGCACTAGTAGTATTTTCAAAGGATATTTAGAGAGTAGGGGTTTGAAATAATACAAATATTCTTTAAAAATATTATACAAATTTTGGATATCTATAGGATATTCCAAGAATATGAATATCCTCTAAATATTTTTTAAATAAGGGAGGCTATTTTCAAACTATTAGTCTTTGTAAATGGTTCATTATTTATATATTCTAGAATTAAAAAAAAAACATCTTCACTTTCATGTGGTTTTTAAAACCAAGTGCCTTCTCCAAAGAACAATTGTTCATTCACATCTATTTCAAAAAGAGATTGGAAACTTTTCTTTCCTACATATCATGAAAGCAAAGATGTGATATTGCAAAATATGATACAATAGAGGTCTTGGTGTATAGAACAATCATCTTCAATAAGTTTACACACTTTCTTGCATGCATCCCTCTTGCAACTACAAACTTCACTTAATCATATCAATTAGAGTATTGAAGCTCTTTCCTTGAAACTACTTACAATTAAGAGATTCTAATCTTGGTATGAGAGTGCACAATGCTCACTTGTTATGAAGAACTTAACATAACCAACAAATTTCTTAAACCCATAGAAAAGCTATAAAAAAAATTGAAAGACCATATTTAAAATGAGTTTATGCATAAAAAATAGGAAAGAGCTTCTTGAATCGATGCAAAAAAAATAGAATTGAGGAATATCTATGGATATGTCTAAAGTTCTCATTTCTCCAATGTCCCATAGAATGATTGGTGTAATTTGTGTCAAAGGTGAAAATATTAGATGGTAGACATTTAGCAATTGGCATATCCAAATTCTTGTATTCTTTCAAAATTTTCAAGATGCAAATGTTTTATATCTTGAAAATAGACTACTTGGTCTTTCCATTACACTTCATGGTTTGTGATTTGATAGAATTTTGAGCTAGGAGCAACACTTTCAAATCTTTGGTCTACACGAGTTTCAACTTTGAAATAGTTTATTTCAAAGTGTATAAACTTATTATTGAAGGTCACTATTCTCTAGTACATCACAAGAACGTTTTCAAGAGAGAAATATAAAATTTTTTTACTCCCAAAACCGCCACTTTTTGCCACTGAGCCTATTTGCTATTTTTAGACTGATGAGATTTCCATATGTTCTTGCTACCAAGTGAAAGAGGGTTCCAACACCAGAGAATGTGGCATTTGGATACTATATGCAAAAGTTATTAAGGAACAAAGTCTGTTTCTGAAAGTGTTTCTTCCAAATAGGTACATAACTGACTTTGGAGATTTACACATAGTATAGATGGCGGTTTAAGGTCAGTGGCACATTTGAGTGTACGTGCCTTAGGTGTAATGCTCTATTCACACAGGACACTTGACTGCACATGTGACTGGACACTACAGTACAGTACTGTAGTACTCCAGTTACTAACTGAAAATGAATGAACGTAACTGAACCCCTAAAACTTTGTCATTCATCGATAGGATTTCCATCGTCACCGCTGTTTCTTATCACTCCCCTGAATCTCCACTGGATATGGCTTCCTCCGTCGTCGTCGTCGTCGTCGCAACCACAATCAGAATTGCTAAGTGACAATCCGGCGGAGTGAGAGGATTCAGGGCGACAGGCCGCCGTAGCCATCGCCATGGCCATGCCTTCTGCCGTCTTCACGCCTTTGCCCGTTTCTTCTTCTCCTTCTATGCGATGCTCGGCAGCTGAGCCTAGTGGCACCAATGCCAGCAACGCCAAATCCGTCGTGAGGCTGCCGCAGTTGTCGCTGAGCAATGGGGAGAATCCTTCGGCCATGTCAGTGGTGCACCCCGGCATGGAGTTTGTTAATGTGATGTACTTCAAGGGGAGCTACAATACTCAGGTATGGGAGGCGTGGTTATTCGGAAGTTGAATTTGAAATGCGAGAGAACGCATTCCCGTGGCTTCTGTGGTATCCATTATCAGAAGGGAATTTAATTTGGTAGGTCTTTTGAAGAGGATTCCAATGTACTAAAATATGAAGTATTTGGATACTGTATGAGGAAGTTATGAGGAAATTGAAGTTTGAAGTAGTAGGATTTTAATCACACTCAGGTCTGGTCGGCGTGGTTATTTGGAAGTTGAATTTTGAAATGGGAGAGAACGCATTCCCGTGGCTTTCTGTGGTTTCAATTATCAGAAGGGAATTTATTTTGGTAGGCCTTTTGAAGAGGATTCAATGCACTAAAATATGAAGTATTTGGATACTGTATGGGAAAGTTTTGAGGAAATTGAATTTTGAAATGGGAGGGAACGCATTCCCGTGGCTTTCTGTGGTTTCAATTATCAGAAGGGAATTTATTTTGGTAGGTCTTTTCAAGAGGATTTCAATGCACTGAAATGTGAATTATTTGGATACAGTATGAGGAAGTTCTAAGTTTTCTTGAAGTTTGAAGTCGTAGGGTGCCAATCATTTTCTTGAACCGTGTATTTCATGGAAGCTGCTTTGAATCCAACCCTAAACCTAGAAGTTGGCCGGCCTCATTTCTTATAAATCACGTGTTTGAATGACAGTTGCATTTTAAATGGTGACTTGAATCATCTCTCGCAAAAATGGAAACGGTTCCCTACCTTGGCCTGCTGCTTGCTGCTTGTGGAGATTCAGGACCGTGGCATTTTGTCCTTATCATGGTTTTGATTCTGTTGGTAATGATTGTGGTTCTTTGGTCAGGTTTTTGTGGGAGAGGATGAACCAGCTGATTCCGTGGTGAGGAGGTTCAGGAAAGCGGTCATGCAAGCAGGAGTGATTCCTGAGTGCAGGCGCAGGAGGTTCCATGAGACGCCCCAGGACATTGTGAAGCGCAAGCAGCAGAATGCCCGCCGCAATAAAACTAGGTATTTAGTGTCTTCTGTCTTTCTTTAGATCTCTCGCCCTTGGTAACCTTTATTGAATCGAAGAATCTCTGGTCCTCGTTCATGTGAAGTCTAGAGTATTTTCGGTTCAACTCAATGCCAAGTTTAGAATTTCCGTAACATTGTCTGTGAAGATCTCTTGTGAATTACCTGAATTCGCTCTTGCCAGATGGACATTTCAATGTGGGTCTGCTTCCTGATTTCGCTGTAGAGTTCAGAATAATCAATTTTTTCTTTCCTGGCGCTCAATATAATCACAAGTACACCGTTGCCCCTATTTACTCCTTCCACTTACAGAGACCCGCAATGCCATAGCTTTATTAATTCAACATGCTAAATTTCCTAAGTTTTTGTATGTTTTACAATGTGCATACTCTGAGCCCATACTTGGTTTTTATAAATAAGATGCTGAGTAAGACATTCATATTGCTCAACTCTGTGTCATTAGAAAGATTAAATAAGGACTACTTTTCTCTTAGGTCATTTTCAACGCTTGTGTGGCGGAAAAGTTGTATCTAAAATGCAGACTGTACAAAATGCCATTTTATAGTTTTTATAATTTTGAAAAATTCACCTATTTCGGGAGTTTAGCAGTTCACGAAGAGTTGAAAACATATAAATAAATTTCTGACCATTACGATGGGTATGGTGTATCATATATCTCAATGTCGGAGGTGCAAAGGTAGAATTGACTTTAAAGAACGAGAAAAATGATGAATTTCTGACTGCCAAAACCTAATCGCTTCGGTCCCTTTTTCGTTTTCATGATATCTCATCTTCAGTCTCCTTGATCGGCTGTGAGATCATTTTCTTTTGTCATGTCTAAATGAACTAACCGTTTTTTTTGCATACGAATGGGAACGAGATATTCTTGCCTTAGTTGTCTAAATTTTAGATGGAGTCAATTGTTCATGGTTTGTAGTGTCAATGATAAACCCTGAACTGTGTTCTTTGACAGTAACCGAAGGTTCAATGGACCACGACCTGAGGGAGGTTTTGGTGAGAAGAAGGAAACTACTACCAGCAAAGCAGATGACGATGATGACTTCTGGGGTTACGCCGAAGAGGGAGCAGATGCCCATTTGTAGAAGAAACCAACTTTGATTGTTGTGAACAATTCCTGAGTGCTTCAAGTCGAGCTCGCAATTCTTGATTGCTTTTAGTCAATTCTTACCACTTCGTAAATGCAAAATACCTACAAATTCTGGAACACTGAATCACGATTCTTTTTCAAGCTCTCTGGTCTTGAGCGTTCTTATTCGTGGTTTGACTTGTTGCAAGGTTACTGTACTGGGCTGATGGTTTGAAATCCCCAAGTGGAGCCAATCCATTTGTGTATTGTTCCTGCAGTTTCCCAACCTTGTTCTTTGGCAATTAACTCCTTCGAGAGTTCCCGAATCTAACATGCGGTAGCACAATTTGCCTATTGTCAGCATGGTAGTAGTTCAGATAACGCAGGTCAGATTCATTATACTAGTAAATAATCATTAAAGGTAATACATGTCATCATGTGATTGGTTGTAACGTTGTAACCTATTGAAATGTCCTACGGAAATTGAATTTTGAATCTGATCTGTGTGTATAGTAAATCCAATAATATTGCAATGTTGTCTCATAAGGGCTGGCGTGAACGTCACTTGCTGAAGGTTGGGGGGTAGGGTGAGGAGAAAATGTTTCGAGACCATGAGTGTGGATGTACAGTACAACTTACTGTAAACTCGGAAATGAGGAGATGAACTAACATTGTGAGCAGGGCTGCTTTCAGGCGTACCTACCTCGCTACATATTTCCTTAGGAGTAGCAGCCCTGTTTACAGTTTGCAGTAGAAGATCTTAGTACAATGGACACATCATAACTTCACACCATCCACAACTGCACTTAAGAAACGCAATCCGCATTAAAATGACAACTGCTCAACACGATCTCATGCTTCGAGTCTTCGACAGAGGGTCTCATTCAAAAATACAGAGAGACAGACTCTTACTGACATGAAAATACAGGATTCAATGCATAAAGGCTTCAAAATGTACAGTTGTTTTCAGTACATGAAATACAGGATTCAATAGATGAAGGTTTCAAAATGTACAGTTAGTACATGAAATAAAGGATCCAATACATAAAACGTTTCAAACTGTACAGTTGATCTATAACACTCTTTCCTCTTCAAGTGGGAGACGGTTTTAGAGTCTGCTTTGCTGCTGCTTTGGCTTGCGTACAAGATCGGCAAGGTCAAGAGCCCCGATCTTCGCTGCCACAATGAAGTCATTCTCCGTCAACCCACCTGCACCACGGACATAAAAAATATTTATACCAATCTGATTGGGATGCACTAACAGAAACTTAAATGAAGTGAAGTACAATATCAACTTGCCACTATGTTTTCAAGTACTTCGGAGTAATATGGCTTCTTGAGAAATACCAAAAAGGTCGTGCTTCCTTTTTAAAAACTTGAAAAGTAGAATACTGGTTGTGTTCCTATTCTCAGTTTCTGAAACTGTTGAGAGATTGAATGAGGTCGACAAAGGCGTACCTACTGCATGGGTCGAAATGTTGATGCTCAATTGATTCCAATTCACTAAGTGAAGGTCTGGATGATGCCCTGCAAATACAATCACTCTCATAATTTGAGAACACCAGTAGCAAAGAAAGAAACAAACGCGAGAAATGCAAAAACAGAATTTTTGTCAAGAAACTAAACTTTCAGATAAGTCATAAAAAAAATCTTCATAGAGAGGTCACCCTATGATCTTCCCATGAAGGTCTCGGAAAAGATTCTCTTCATGATGGAGTCTAAAATTCCTCAAACAATCTAATTTTACTAAAAAATTGGGCATGATTTTATAAGGACAAACCCTGCACTTTACAAACGAGAGCGACCCGATGCAGTGGAAACAGAATGAAGAAATAGAGGAGCTCATTAATGACATGCTTGAAATGAACATACCTTCTGCTTCAGCAACGTCAGCAACCCTTTTCATGATCTCCAAACCTTTTACAAAACTCTTCGCTTTCCAGTTTCTTTGTAGTTGCAGCACCCCATCAATTTCCTTGAGCTCCCATCCTGAAACCTTTCATATATGTGGGAAGGTATGTCAGAACCGCTGCACGTTAAGACATGTAGCCACAGTTTCACGAGAAAATTCATCGTTAGTCTCGCCACCATTCCATTTGTTGTTCAATAAACCCTAAAGACCAAGGATTCACGGTATACTTTGACAAATTCACTTGATCACACTCCGAAAACTATAATTCATGTGGGGCCAAATTTTATATCACCAGGGTCAGTGAAGAACATTGCATTGGGTTTGTCAATAAAGAAATAAAATTGGACAAAAGAAAGTCCTCATCACCTCCTCAAAACTGCTAAAAAAAAACATGAGGCACAATATGGGCACAATAGAAGAGTGGAATGGCATTGAAAGCTCATGCGCATGATTTGGCCCTGTTTACGCAGATTGCATCAGTTTCAAACAGAGACTCAAGCACGCCAGAAGGCAAGAGGAAAAGAACCTCTGGGAGTAACGACTGAGCTTTCTCTTCAGACATGGGCTGAAGCTTGCCGGTCTCACAAGGAACACATTTCTTCTTCTCTAGCGCCAATTCACTGGAGGCTTCTGCATCCATTACCTTGCTTTCGTCAATTGCCACTCTATTACAAGCCATTCCAGATTTCACATAACTCTAAATCAACATAATCGACTCTACATGTAACAACCACTAGAGAAGACAGAAGAGGTTTCGGAACATGATTCATTAACCCGAATCTGCCCCATAGGATGTCAAGTAAGAAAGACCATCATCTGGTCGATTAGGTAATTAGCGCGACGTGCATCAGTCAAGGTTGTCCAATCTTGTTTTTAAGATTTGCCAGTGCCCTAAGAAACGATACTTTCTCTATTAGTCCAGAAATTTTTTACTCATTTCTGATACAAAAACGAAATTCGAACAAAGTTTTAGGTCCCAAAAAAAAGCATAATATTACAAAATGTCTTCCAAAATCCAAATTTCTGTTGGGAGACGTGTAATTCGCAACGAGGAATTGTACCAGATACTTATCCATGCAAACATTACATCTAATTTCAGAAAATTCGCAAGTGAACATTCTCTAAATAGCTCTTTGGCATACGCCGTGCAAAAGCAATAAAACGCTCAGAATCATAAAATTCTAGGATCCGAAAGCTAAGCACACACCAACTAAGCATGATAAACTTCTTCCTTATCACTCGAATTTGCACTCATCAAAAGTGGCCAAATTGGCCCAAACTCGTCAAGAAATTTCCAGGAAAATCGAAACCAAGCACGCGAAGTCAACTGACCCGCACGGCGTACAAAAGCAATAAAATGCTCTGAATCATAAAATTCTAAGATCCGAAAGCTTAGCGCGTGCGCGCGCGCACACACACACACACACACTACCTGAACGTGATCAACTCCTTCTTCACTCGGTGTTGAACGAAACAAAATTCATCAAAGATTGGTCAAATTGGCCAAAACACATCAAGAATTTCCAAGACAATCCAAACCCAAAGCACTCAAACCCGAAAACAGGAAGAATTCACATCACATCACCTTGATTACTAGCAGCACGAATTGGACCCCAAGAATGAAACCCTAACCCTACTACCCCCGGCCCTTCTTCCCTCCTCCACCTCACCCTCCCGCCTGGGGAGGAGCTGGGCTTCGTCGCTGCTGCTGGTGCTCCAAGACATCCGCGATTTGCCTGCAAAACGGGTACAGAAACGAGGTGACCATCCAGATCAAGATGAACGTCGCCCACATTTCGATAATCCACAAAGTCATGATCGTTCTCGAGAAAGAGGAAAAAGAAAGAAAGAAACGAGCAATTGAAGATGCATGCGCGAGAATTCAAAAGGCTCAATTGATCTGGAACCTTCCTGGTTTGATAACATAGGAAGGGGCATGGTTGGATGGATAATAACGCTTGATTGCTTACTGTCTTGACCTGAAAGACGACGGTTGTGGGGATGGAGATCCGGAAGCTCCATGCGCGTTCTAGTGTTGCTAAAGCTTGCTGCATCCTGACCATGGGGAGGTTTTCTAGAGCTTGTTGTTGACAGATTTGAGCAGAGGGGAAACAGAGCAGGGAAGCTGCAAGCTTAAGTATAGTTAAAAAGTGAAGGTTTGGCTTCTGTGGAAGGCCGTATTGGGAAACGTGAATGTCGAGGTGGCGCCAAGTCATCTCTGCCTTGGTGGCGGCCGCACAAGAGATCCTGGGATTTTGGTACAAATCTTTGGAGGGTGGACTTCCATGAGGAGTCAAAATTGGAAAATAATTTTGAAGTTTTTCGGATGGGGATTGCTTGCGATGGTTTCCATGGTCTTCAAGGGTAGTCACACTTTCTTTGCTCCCGGTCCAATATTTGAAGAATGGGGATGTGGCGGTTTAGAGTTGGTTTGTTGTTGGCCAAATATATTGTAATTGCAAAGTTTTTGATCTGGTCCCTAGAATTTCACCCCAGTGATGTTCTACACTTTCACCCCAATTTCTTTTTATCCAATGTTGTGGCACAAGTTATGCGCTTCACTTGTAGTGCAAATATCAACTTGTCTTTCTAGATCCCATCGGAATGGGTTCTAAAATCTTGTATCTTGTCTTATAGGTAAATTGATTCTACAATTTTTATTCTCAATGTATGATGTACCAAAATGGGATGTCACACCTTCTTCAACTGGGATTGTGTCTGATTGGCTCCTATTTCCCCTCACCAACTTCTATTGCAAAATCTACTTGGTAAAGAAGATTTGACTAACCCCAAAGTTTAACCCCTTGACTTCTATAACTATGTTTTCATTGAAAAAGCTCAAAAATTGCCATTTTTAGTACAAATAGCAAATTTTTGAAAATAAACTTTTTTTGACATATGTAACCTTAGGATCTTGTACTATGTAGTATCAAAAACATGTGGTAAAAATTTCAGACATTTCCACCACGTGGATTGCAAGATATAAGCATTCAAATTCACTAAAATCATTTTTTTTGCCCTACGAAAAGTTGGGCAGCTGCACTCCACAAGCTCACTTTTCTATGAAAAAATGACTAAAATGATGGTGCTTCTTTGGAATCTTTTTCCTAGAAAAATTTTCCACATGCTTGAAAATTTTCAAATCATTTGGAATTGTACAACATATAGAAAAAAATAGTAAGTAAATAATAGTAGACAATGATTCAAAATACTAAATTACTAGGAATTAAAATATGGAATTGAAAAATGACAATCCTAATGGTTGAAATGTTGTAATAAAAAATTTACATCCTAGGATTTATCTTTTTTCAAAAACATTGAAAATTGGGTAAGATAAAGGATTTCAAAGTTTATTTTAGAATAGGGAATCCAAAACTACCTACTAAGAGCATCCCCACTCGGGGGCTGCTGTATCCCTATCCGGATGTATTTCATCCGGATAGGGAAGGGACCCCCCCCCACTGGAGTGCTGTATCCGTAAAATTTTGGAGAGAGGGGGTCCCAATCCTGTAAACTGGCTCACGTTTGGGGAAGAGGGTACTGGTAACCTGTATTCTGAAAATAGAAAAAATTGGCGTCCTTTTACCCTGATAGCTCAGTCCCCCACTAGCCATGTCCAGAGAGAGCATCCCCACTCCAGAGTGATCAATAACTTCGAGGTTAATATTATACAGAAAGTGGGAATTTTAGGGAATGCCCAGTGCGAGTGGGGTTCCCTACTACAAGCAACACGGATGGAAAAAGATGTATAGGGATACAGATAGGGAAGCTGGAGTGGGGATGCTCTAATCAAAAATCCTAATAACATTTGACTTGTTGATCAAAATGGAATGATTCAAAGCTTTCTTTGTATATATAAGTTCAGAAAACCAATTTCAAATTTTGGTTTCTGGAAAAAGAGATTTTTTCTAATCTACCCAAATTGCCTAATTATAGAAAAAAAGTAACATATTAGGCTATAACTTTTGATTCCTATTTCCAAATGTCATAAAATTTGTTGCATATGAAAGATATTCCTCGTCCACAACTTCTATTAAAATTTCAGTCTAAAATATGGAAATTTCTAGTCACAAGTACTTGCCCAAAATTTCTATACTAACAAAAATTGAAGGCTGGTTCTTTAGAGGTTAATATACACTTCCTCATGGGTAGGGAGAAACAACATTGTAGGAGTAGCTTTGTCTTGTTGGCAAACTAAAAGCAATGAAAAAACTTCAATTCCAATGTTAAAATTAGTTTTCTAAATGTTAGAAACTTGCTTCTCCCACTTTTCATGAACCTCTCCCTATAATCTTATCAACCAAGAATTCTAGTTCTCTTTTGCAAATGTTGCACACTTTCATTTAGAATTCTAGGGAAAAAATTATCTTTTTTTGCAAAATCTGTTTTCTAATGGTAGGATTTTGTTTTAAAAAATCGGCCCAACTTTTCAATAAAGACAATTTTTTCCTAGAATTCAGTATGGAAGTCTATAATGTTTGCAAGAAAAGAATCAAAATTGTTGGCCAATAAAATTACAAAGAAGATCCCATGAAAAATGAAGGATGTAAGTTTTCAACATCCAAAAATCTAATTTGAACATTAGACTTGAATATTTTGGTTGCTTTTAGTTTGACAAGAAAACTAAGCTACTAACAAAAATGTACTTTCCTACTCAAATAGAACTATAAGCAAGAAAAGTTAGAAGTTAGCAAAAGCAATTCCTATTTTAGAAAATTAGAAAATTGTTCTCCAATTTTGACTTTGCATTGAAGTCCATTGTCTAAGTGATGATTAGTGATATTATGGCAAGTGTATCAATACAAAAAAATGGATGCTAAAATTTTAGGAAAACTATTTTTCAAAGACTCCATAACTATCCATAAACTAAAACTTTCCATAACTTTCATCTTATTCATCAAAATGGATTGATTCAAAAGCCTTCTATATACATATAAATCTGGAGAACCAATTTCAAATTTTTATTTTTCAAAAAAGTTATTTTTAAAGAAGTTTTTTGAGCTACTCATGTCACCTGTTGAAAGTTGAAAATTACATATCATGCAATAACATTTTAACCATGTTGTCAAAAGTTATGAAAATTATTGAACCTTAAAGCTACTCCTTGGGCACATATTGAGTGAAAGTTTTAGTGAAAAAAAATAAAAAATCCATTTGTAGTGAGCTACCCAAATTTGCCATGTTGCTAAAAAATTCAATTTTGACCTTTAGGGATTAAATATAATAATACATAACATCAAAGTATGAATGCATAATTGTATGGAATATATTGTCATATGCCAACAAAAATGGCATCATCTAATTAGGTGTTGGGATTGACAACCATAAGTCCTAAATAGTGATAAGGCTCACTTGAGCCTTGAATTGCTTACACCCTACTTTTATTTGATCACATACAATTTTTTGAGAGAAATGACAAATTGACCTCACTAATTACATTGAATGAGTTATTTCTCCCTAAATTAAGGTTCCATCCTTGCACCTCTTTGGAAGGAATCAAAGGTTTTTTGGTACCTCAAATAATGTTGAAAATATATTATTTCAATGTGGCTAATTAAATGCATGCAATCATGACTTGTTGTGGTTCCAAAAAAGTTGAATTAAAATTCAATTGCAATCTAGAATAAGAAATGAAAGAAAAGTCAAAGAAAGGGCTACATTTCATAACTTGTAAGATAACTCTAATTCTTAAATTTAAAAAATATATTATTTTTATAAAATTTCAAGTATTTTTGGATGGTCAAAAAATTGTTTGGATGGAATGTCTCCTCGAATTATTTTGTTCATCATCAAGAAATCAGAATTTGAGATAAGCTTACTTTGAGGTTAACTTTTAAAAAAAATTTGAAGCCAAAAAGGAAGTTATGAATGGGTAATAAATTCTTATTTATAGAAAAAATAGATAATGACTACATCAATTTCTTTTGTATCAAGCTTTGTTATAGGTATTTTCAAATCATTAAATTAGCTTTGCAATATTATGCACAACCATCAACAAGATAAGAAAATATTAAGTATGATGTGACTGAAAATATGGAAATTTGAAAAATATTATAAATGTGTACAATATTACGATTTTTCCATTAAGGAAGATTTTCAGTGTTTTGACTAAAAGATGACCCTTTTTTTATTTATTTTCCTAAGTGAGGGATATTGTGAAGAAGTGTACTCAAAAAAATATTTTAGCTCAAATATTTTTTTAACTATAAATGATAATTTCCTATATTCATATTTAGTTAATATATCACATATTTAGTGGTATTTCAAGTTTAATGCAAGATCTTTTACAAATTTTTCAAAAACTTCAAAAAATTTAGGGCACCAATAGTAGAAGTATTTTCTTAAATTTCATCTTCTTTATTAGAAAATTTAAAATACCAAAACTTTAATGATTTTAAGAATATCGTGTATATAGTTCCATATCATTCTGTTTATCATATTCTTTTTAGACATTATCTGGGAAAAATTTATATGAGTCATATACTATATCATATTGTAATTTTATCCAAAGTCAATAAACCACTAGAAAGAGGTATCACATTGTTGCAATATAGTGTTGCATGTAAAAAAAACATCAAAAAAATATATGAGATCACATGAGCCAAAGACTGGATTCCAAAAGTTCTTCTACATATATCAAATTCTTTAATATCATATTTAGGCCTGGTTTGTATTTGGGGTTGGATAGAAGGCTAGCCCAAACTCTCCAAGTTTGAACCAGTAGGATCACATAATTCCTTCAAATCTAACCCAAGGGCTTTGTACTAGGATTGGGCAAGAACTACAACTCATCCTATGTGTTGCTTTAGGTAGCATAGTTTTGGTGCCAAATCTTCTAGTCCCAAGGATGAAATTAAAATGAGGTTTGGGGTGGCTCAAAGTTCCTTATAAGACCAAATTAGGCTTCTTCATTGAATCATACAAATCTCTTATTCGATGAAGAGAGATTAAAAAAAAAATTTACAAACTCCTTCATCTCTTTGGTTTTGGTATTTACTCAGTGAAATTCCATTGCATTTTATAAAAAATAAGGATTGCTCTTTCTTACATTCCAATTTGATTTGGAGTTGAATTTTAATTCTATAGTCATATATACTGCATTGACTTCAATGACCTCGTTACTTTGTCGCATAAATTTGTTTGTTTGTTAATTTGTAATTTATAATTTTTTGGGTCACATAGGGTTGTTTCTACAACTGTGCCTAATTGCTCTGAGTTACTATTAGTGGATTCTTCAAAATTCCAAATTTTATTGTTGGCTTGTGAAAGGAAGTTTCAACGCACCAAAGAACACAGCATTTAGATATAGTATGCAACTTACTGTGACATAACAGAGTGAGTAGCAACGGGGTGGCTTCATGGTTGCGCCTTGAGAGAGAAGAGCATGTGACATTATAGAAGGTGATATTAAAGAAGTCAGTCTGCAGTCGAGGTGCGATTGAGGGAACTTTGCAGGAAGTCAATCGAGGTGTGAACGTGTAAACTTTGTAGAGGATGTGATATTAGTATGTGATATTAGAGAAATCTGTAGTTCAGGCTTTGAACTTCGCAACACCAATTCAAGCTTGTGCTCTTCATTTGAAACACTTCTGCAAATGCCGATCGCAAGAATCTTCATGTTTTCGTGCAATTTTCGTGAAACTGTGCTTTTGAGACCTAAGATTTGATTCTTCTCTCACGGTTCTTTGCCAATTTCTCTACACAATTGCATCGGACCTGGAGTTGCTGCTGCCTCCTCGCTAGCCTGCAAGAGAGAATAAATTTCTGTGCTATGCTGTGCAAGGAGCTTGGGAGTGGAGCTGTCGTAGAGAATTCGGCAAGTTTCAGCTGAGGTTTATTTAGGTGAGCGCATTGTGGTCCTCTGTTCGGCAATTTCGAGATACCCCTCGATGGCGTTCGAGTGTTTTGTTAATAATTTAGGGTTTAGTAAATAGGTTTGTGTTAATTGTGCAGCATTATAGGATCAATGTGATCGCGTGCTTAACATCTCAGGTGAATGACTTGGTTCAATGGTTGAATCTTTTTATTTTTTTGGTCTGAAATGCGGATGGCTATTTTGCAGCCATGGTTGGATTTCCCTGTTTTCGGTGAATTTTTGTGTCCTTTGTTCCATGTTTTGATATGAATTGCGCTGTGAGAAGAACTTGGGCGTGGAGCTGTCGGAGTGAATTCGGCAAGTTCTAGCTGAGGTTGAGAGAGAGAGAGAGAGAGAGAGAGAGAGAGAGAGAGAGAGAGAGAGAGTTGTGGTCCTTTACTCGGCAATGTCGAGATACTATTGGATGGCGTTCGAGAGTTTTGGCAATGATTTAGGGTTTTTTGGATAGGTTTGTGTTCATTGTGCAGTATTATCCGATCAATGTGACCCGTAGTTAACATCTCAAGTGAATGGTTTGATTCTATGGTTCGATCTTTTACTTTTGTTTGTTTGAAATGCGGACCCTCGCTTTTTTGTCTTTACATGCAGCTGTCAATGGCCTTTATGTTTTTTCGGTGAACATGAAACATTTTTAAGCTCGATTTTAGTTTCTTCGAACGAACTTAACCCCTAATTGCCTTGAAGGACTAAAAGAACCAAATTGGGACACATATTTTCTTTGCAGTTTGGATTAGGTCATGTATGGACTATCTTTTGTCCAAATTAATTTAATTTTTTACTTACCCTTGCAATGTTCTTCTCTGACTCAGATGAGATAAGCTTGAACTCCATCTGAATTGAATTCCTCATATTATGATAAATTGAATTGGTCATTTTCAAACCATGAATCCTTGGTCCTTTAGGAATTTTGGATCTGTTTAGACTCTTGATAGTGATGGCCAAGTCTGTGTAATAAGGGCTAATAATAAATCAGAGACGGACTTAGGTGTGTTGAAGACGACTTCGTAGATCAGTTAAAGAATCTCAGACTCTTGCACTGTAGTGAAACTAATCTGTATCGTATCTGCATGTTTGTGGCAGTACCTGTGGGGGAGAGCAATGGCGGCAGCAAGGTTTTGCATGTCTAGGTTAAGAGCAGGAGTAGGGCCGGCAATTTCAAGGTGGGGTGATAAGAGTTTGAGGGCAACCGGGAGGATTCAACGTGGATGGGCAGGAGGGGCATTTACAGCTGGTATTGCTATCACTGCAGCTCACTCTGATTCCTGGACGGCAGCTACTGCTCCAGCTCCTGCAGATCCCGTTGTAGCTTCTGACCAAAAGTATGCAAATCCTGTTTGTTGGTCCTTCATCTTACAAGTTGCACACATAGTCCTTTACTTATTTCTATGAGATTAGGTTATCGGCAACTGTAACAGAGCACTGGGTGTCTAATTGTTGGCCTGTCAGCCTACTCGAACGATATGAGAGTCTCTTGTTCATGGTCTGCGTTTGTGTTGGCGCAGACCAATAGATAATTTTCATGTAGGTGGCTGCAAAACTGGCGAGTGGTATCAAGTGCCTGAATTATCACTACGAGATCACTATTTTGTTGTGCCTTTGGATCATGGGAGTCCCGATGGTTCTTCGATCACGATTTTTGTGCGAGAAGTTGTTGGAGGTACATCTCTTCGATCATTTTTGCGTATCCCAAGAGTGAATACCTAGTAATTAGTGTGGTTCCTTTTTCGGTTTAGTCTATATATTGTATGATCCTTTTAATCTGTTAGTAACATGGAGATGATGAATTGGTACTGATATTGTTACTCTTCACGACTTGCAGTTGGCAAAGAAGATAAGTTGTTGCCGTGTTTGCTATTTCTACAAGGAGGCCCAGGTTTTGAGTGTGCTCGCCCTACAGAGGCAGGAGGCTGGGTGAAAAAAGCTTGCGAGGAGTATCGTGTTATCCTCTTTGATCAGGCACTGATAAATAAGTTTCTCTTACATGAGGTTGCGTTGTTCACAATGCCATTGTGCAAAAACAACAAGGAGATGGCGAACAATTTTTCAAATTTCACTTTCAAATTTTCACTAGACATGCATCCCTTACACCGAACATACAAACTGAACATATTTGTAGTAGACCGGGAAGTGCATCTGTCCAAAGATACTGCAAGGTCTCACTGTTCGATTTGAGTTTATGCTGGATGCTTGAGCATCACAAAGTGTTTAGTAATTACCCCGCTGTTTCTGCAATGTGTTTTAAAAGTTCAAGTTGTCCTCATCTTTGTTTAGCTGACTATGTGTTTTATTTACAGCGGGGTACAGGACTCTCAACACCCCTGACTACAACTGCTCTTGCCCAGTTTGCTTCGCCAAAGCAACAGGCAGCGTACCTTCGGAATTTCCGCGCTGATAGTATTGTTAAAGATGCTGAAATCGTCCGAAGCTATCTAGTTTCAGACGGCGAGCCCTGGTCTGTCCTTGGGCAGGTTAGTAATCTGACCTCTAAACTTGACTTATCACTCTGTTTCTTGGTTCTCTTTTTGCGGACTTCATTTGCAGGTGACCAGTAGTCTATTGTGCTTGTCATTTCGGACATCTGGAAACGTGAATGTATAGGCAGAGTGGTCTGATACAATGAAGCGTGGGCCCTTTTCAGAGTTATGGGGGGTTTTGTGCAGTGACATACTTGAGCATGGCTCCTCATGGTCTACACCATGTGTTACTTACTGGTGGACTTCCACCAATAGATGATGGCTGTACGGCGGAGGCAGTGTACCGTGCATGTTACAAGAGAGTCGCATTGCAGAATGCTAAGTATTACAAGCGGTTTCCTGGGGATGCGGAAATTGTGCGATCAGTTGTTCTTCATCTTGCGCAGTCTGAGGGAGGAGGGGTGAGTTCTTGCTCTATAGGTTCTTTTAATGTCAACCTTTTTGTTAATCTTTCATTGAACCAACGTGGATCTTGCGGCACGAATGCATTTGGTCATGCTAGGAAACGTATTTAGTGAGCTCATCGGAACTATTTCGTAACCCTGGCACAGAAGCATAAGTAGATAAGCACTGTGACAATGTGAATTGGATCTTGAAACTGGGAATATATATATATATATATATCAATTTTAGCAATTATCGCACTGCTTTCTGAAGATTGGATTTATGAAAGATATAGGAGTTGAATCCTACAGCTTATCTACTTGCAACCTAGAGACGTTGTCTTTGTAAGATGTTCACTTCCAAGTTTAGTGCTGAAGCCTTCCCCTTTCTGAAATTCTACAATCAATTGTGGCTCTAATATTGCATTCAGTGCAGGTAGTGTTGCCCTCTGGAGGATTCTTGACTCCTCGTGGGCTTCAGCTGCTTGGGTTGACTGGATTGGGGTCATCGGGTGGCCTGGAACGTCTACATTACCTGTGAGCAATGTTCGCTCACCGTGTTGCAACAAGTAGCGAAGGCTTCATTTAAACTATCCTGTGGTTGCCTACGAGACCTGTACATTCTGTATAAAAATTGTTTCCATCTGTCAATTTCTGCTTCTACCCACATATAAGACATTATGAGTTCACGTGTCGTCTTGCTTTAGAGCAGCTTTAGGAACAACCTTTACATCAGTGAGGTCTAGTGTGGTCGAGTGTGGAAGTGATTTATTCCTTGTGCAGAAATCCTTTTCGACTAGGACCACACATTTCAGTTCGAGTGAGACTTAATAATACGAGTGTGACTCTTTTGGTATTTGTCTCTGCTGCAGCTTTGAAAGAGTTTGGGATCCAATTCTTGTGGATGGAGCTAAGAGAGCACTCAGCTACAACTTCCTTCGTGCTGTATGTTTCCCTCCTTTTGAATCGAGCATTGACAAACACTACTCTTTGACTATGACTTTGCTAGTATGAGGAATATAGAAAATTTCAAATCTGAGGGGTGAAAAAGTGTGGTATTTAAACCACGTTTTAAGCATGCATGAGTTTTAAGACTACGACATTTTTAGGATTGACGAAAAGCATTGAATTTATGCAGATTGATAACTGGTTTGACTTTGATACAAACCCGCTATACGCCATCATGCACGAGTCTATTTATTGCCAGGTATCTATGTCCGTTTCTTTTGGGTAGTACAATTCTTTGACTCGTATTTGTTTGCTACATACTAGCACAAGATTGATGTAGAGTCATCCTTCTGTGTAAGATTTTATTAAATTTCATAATAATCATGTTGCTTCGGATTGCAAGTTGACTACGTGATGGGAATCAAATGAAGTTTCGCATATTCTCGTGTCTTACGCTCTATGTGATCCTTATATGTTCGCAACACTTGTGAAATGCTTTTGCTGCATTTGATTCATCAAAGGGTGTCGCTTCAAAATGGGCTGCACACCGTGTACGTGAGGAATTGGGCGAACAATTCGATGCTGTGAAATCTGCGTCAGACGGTATTCAAGTCCTCTTTACTGGGGAGGTAAGTTGAATCGGGCATCACTTGTATTATTCTCGTATTAGTGTCACTTCAGGCTGCACAGGTCGAAGTAACCATATTTAAAAGTGAACCAACATCTTGTCCATATGGGGCCTGAGATAACAAGTTTAGGATAACCCATTGCATTTATGACTTCTAATGACGCATATGATGTAACAAGTGTGCAATCTACCTCAAAGAGGTAGCTTAAAGCTTTACTATCTCAAATAGTTCTTTAGCATGCAACATAGAAGCCATGTAAGCAGCACCTTGTCATGCTCATTCTTGTTACTTGGACTTACGTATGGTTGATGTTGAATATAATAAGGTAGCTCGGATAAAACATGATTTCTACTCTAATCAAAGTGAATAATCAAACAAAGCCCAAGAAGTCTATTTCTTCACATTTATTGCAACTTTTCTAATTGCTGAATTTTTCCAATTTGAACAGATGATCTTCCCATGGATGTTTGATGACATGGCAGCACTGCGTCCATTCAAGGAGGCTGCCAACATCATAGCTGAGACAACTGACTGGCCTCCTCTTTACAACAAGAAGCAACTGAATGACAATAAGGTGCGAGAACAAAATCCAAAGACAACTCTTACAGATTATAAATTAAACGGTTAATTTTTTTCTGCTCTTTTTATTTCATCCTCCGAAGGTCATGCCGTGTGATCAAAATTAATAGCACTAGTCGTGTATTGAGTTTCTCAGTACAGCGTCGCCATAAGTTTTTAACATGAGGCCTCCATCTTTGCCATCTCCGCAGGTACCTGTTGCTGCGGCGGTTTACTATGAGGACTTGTATGTGAACATTGCCCTCTCAGAGGAAACTGCCGCCCAGATTAAAGATATCCGGCTTTGGGTGACAAATCAGTTCCTCCATTCTGGAATTCGCGAGGATGGTGCTCTAGTTCTGGATCAGTTGTTTGGCATGCTCAAAGGCAAGTACCCCATTCGCTAGCTGCGACGGCATGTACTGTACATTAATGCTCCGTACTCTCAGCATGTGGCTCTAAATTATCTCGTGCTTTCTAATTTAGTTCGCTTTCCACGTTGGAAACCGATTATTAGAATAGTTAGAGAAGAAGTCCGTTCTGGTGGTTGTAATTGACAGTTAATCCCAGCAATCAAGCCCATGTTATCTGATCTTGGAAGTTCAGCGACAAATTTTCTTTCTGTTGATTCTGATCATCCTTCTGTTCAAAAATGTGAGTTCAATGGAAGAGCATCACTTTTTGTGTCTACCGCACTAACAGCAGTACCATGGAAGGTTCAATACTAGCCTTGTTGAACCAAATCTTATCTTTGTGCATCATTAACTTTTCCAAATGGTGCAATCCATAGTTGTGTGATGAACATGTGACAAAAATTAATTAATTAGTATCAAAGATGCCAAAGATCCTTGTTTCATCTGGTTGATCTCCGAATGCACACTGTTCTTGCTTTCCATAGGGGGTGTTAACTGGGCCTCAGTACTCGGTCTTTTCAATAACTAGCTACTTGTAATAAGGAAAGAGTATCATCAAAACTTGCTTATGGTGAAAGCCTTCTGAAAATGACTGAATTTTTTGGGCACCTCTTTTTTGTGTTGCTACTTGAAGTTGCTGGCCAACTTTGGAGAATGTTTTTTGGATAGCAATTTTTATTTTATTTTTTTCATTGTTGTTTGAAAATTGTGCTCAAATGGATTACCTTTGCATAAGTATATTGCATTTAGCATTACTACTTTCAGCTCAATTTCTTTACCTTGCTACGTACCAGCTCTATTTCCTATTATGTTATGTGTTCAATTAGTCTTCTTGTTTTTCTTCAATCTTATATTCTAAATAGAGCACATTAGATTGAAAATAATGAAAAAAAATGAAAAATGACTCTTCTTCCTACAACATGTTTGAACATGTGCAAGAAATGACAATCTCATAATGAAAATATTAAACAATATTTTCAATGTATCTTAGAATCTACAAAATCATTAGATGATGGTTTAGTTTTACATCTCCTTTCTCATATTGTTCTAGTTGTCTCAATTTCATCTCAATATTCCTCTTCTCTATTAAATAAGGCTCTCATATACTCTTCATCCTTACACCCTTTCAATGTTGCCTCTTCACCACGTTAAACCTACTCCTTTGAATAAACCATTTTTTCTACTTTCTTTTCAAATCCAGTAGCACCTACTCAATGTGAAGAAGGAAGAGACGTACTTTCAAGTTTGTTTACATTGAACTAAATGAAGCTCTAGAAATCCAATGCAAAATGTAACTAATCTTTTGACTTTACTATGTGTGCGAAGGCTAAAAAGCAACAAACAATAGATTCAGTTTCTTTACTTTGAGAATTGAATTTAGCATTGCATTCCAAATTAGATAATGAATGACTAGTTGCAATTTTGAACTAGAATCTTTATCAATGTTCTATTCTACTCCCATATAGATGTTACTAACTCTATATTATGTACCGAAAAGATGCAAACATCTTTTGGATTTTAATTCTACACAATCATTGTATTGAATGGCAAGAAAGAAAGCTAGGAAATAAAATTTATATAATCATTTTATAAAAATCAAAATGATGAACTTAGATTCTTGAATGCAATAATGAGCCTTCCATTATGTGTAATACAAGTAGGAGTAGGTGATTCCAAAACCACAAATTTGAAGACATCCCAATGTTGTTCTTAAAGATGCTCCCATCACTTATGTGAGGCCAAAGACATCACTAAATGAATTCACATGCTTTGTTCAATATGGCTTCAACAATCTATCCCAATTTGTTGCAATTCCATACCATCAAGCACCGATCTGGCCTCTTTCCACCAATTTCTCATTCCCATTCCTACAAGTTACAACATGTTAAAGCCATCAACCTATCAACTCACAAACCACTACCAAATTTAAGGTTGAGCCCTTTTTTTTGTAGTCAATCTTTGAATGTAGCACCACTTTACAAGGAAAAGTGTTCATTTATCAAGAAGGCTCCCATTGCCAAGGTAGAAGAAAATATAAGTCCAAGCCCACCACATCCTCCAAAGCTCCAAATTGATGTGAAGGCGGGAAATACAGTAGTTCCCTCAAAACTGAAAATTGGGTCCTATTTTGCCATTTGGTGGAGTTTGAATGTGGTATTCAACATTTATAACAAAAAGGTGTTGAATGTTTATCCGTTCCCTTGGTTGACGTCCACCCTCTCCCTTGCTGCTGGGTCAGCCATTATGCTTGTTTTGTGGGCATTCAAGATTGTGGAAGCCCCTCAAGTGGATTGTGGATTTTGGAAGCACCTTGCTCCGGTATAATTGAGCTTTAACTTAATTATTAATTCACTTTTCATACTTTGGATTACCTCTATTTTTAATTATTTTATTTGATGCTCATATATGTGTACTTGTGTTTATTTCCTTATTTCTAAAAAATTATTACCTTGGAGTTTTCAATGGATTGACGATCTTTACAATAGTCAACAATTGTAGATAGATAGCAAATTTAGTTGTGTCTTGTAATATTGAGTCTTTCTTTAGCATTATAGATTAGGTAGATTATGAAACTACAGCTTCAGTACAAGAAATAAGATGTTGAGTCATGGTCCATAAAAGTAACGAGGGACATTCTTTCTATAATGATTTATGTTACTAGACATCACCTCAATAGTTGGGTTAAAGAAAATAGCATACACTTCATTATCCAATGAAAGAATGCTAAAATTGGGACTAGATAATGGTTGAAGAGCAAAGAGACTCAAGGGCATTATTGGATATAACACCAAGCTTAAC
This sequence comes from Pseudoscleropodium purum, assembly GCA_963969395.1. Taxonomy (NCBI): domain Eukaryota; kingdom Viridiplantae; phylum Streptophyta; class Bryopsida; order Hypnales; family Brachytheciaceae; genus Pseudoscleropodium; species Pseudoscleropodium purum. The sequence continues at coordinate 20,382,378 of OZ017804.1, read as the reverse complement.
TACTTAATCACATATGATCTTATCAATATTTTTTGTCTTATATAAAGGCTTACAAAGTGAAGGACTAAGGGTTACAATCCTATTTTGACTTCCTAACAAAGCAATGACACAATTGCCTCAAATCCTTGATTTGGCATAAGGAAGTGTTGATACATCCAACTACTTGTTTGGCATCTCATGCAGGTTGCAATAGCACATACAATTGGTCATGTTGCAGCAACTGTAAGTATGTCGAAGGTGGCTGTATCCTTCACGCATATCATCAAAAGTGCAGAGCCTGCCTTTAGTATATTCATTCAAAGATTGATTTTTGGAGAGCGCTTCCCTTTGATGATATATCTCTCACTCCTACCCATTATTGGAGGTTGTATACTAGCAGCCGCCACCGAACTCCACTTCAATACAATAGGTCTTTCTCCAGCTACAATCATAGATTTTGTAAGATACTTTGGCTATTCAAGAATGGTTTATCTAGGTTGCAAATTCATGGACTACCTTATGGGAGTAAAAGGGCAATGTCAATGTTGCTGGACAGGATTTGTAGGGGCTATGATCTCCAATGTTGCTTTTGTATTCCGCAACATATTTTCCAAGAGAGGCATGTCCGACAAGGGCAAGAATGTTGGAGGTGTGAACTACTACGCATGCCTAAACATGATGTCACTTGCATTCTTAACTCCTTTTGCATTATTTGTTGAAGGCCCAAAAGTTTGGATTGATGGTTGGAAGGTTGCTAACCTTGACCAAGGGAATCAAGTATTATGGTACCCTCTACCCTCTCTAATGACATGTCTTAAGATTATGGAAGTTTAAATGTACTCACATGTGATCCCAATTAACCTTTGGAAAAAAAGGCTCTATTAACAAGGAAGTTATCCAAAAATTTATTAAATTCTAGGATGAATATTTACATTCCTTGTTTCTACAATTTTTTGAAAATCACTTAGTAGACATTTTAGACCTCAACGTCTCTACTAAGTTTTAACCTTGAAACAAAAGGCTCATTATTGTGATCATCAACCACAAAATTAGCTTCTAATAAGATGATTGAATACTTGCTTCTTTATGAAGTCATTCATTGAACATTTAGAGTCTTCTACAAACAATAATGTAACATTGGATAACATGTCACAATTGTACAATCGTATGTATACACAATATGACAAACTTTGAGGATATCATAGAATGTGCAATCACTAAGTATGTTATTTGAGAAGGTTGAGTGTAAACTCAAACCTATTATTGAAATAACTACTTGTAAGATCATAGAACTCAAACTTTCATCAAATAAATAGTTTGACAATGATGTAGATTAGAGTGATCATTTTTTCTCTATTTTGTGTGTTCCATCTACACTGATGGATCAACAATATTAGATGCATTCTATAGATTTGTGGCAACAATTAGCATACAACAAGTCTACTACACTATCAATTATTTTGTAGTTGTTGTTCATTTAACTCACTCAATCAAACAACCTACTTTTGGGTGACTCTCAATTCACAAACTTTCAATTATCACTAAGCCTCTAGTTGACATTTTGCATAGGTACCAATATTGCATACTCTAATACTACCAACATTAAAATAAAATCAATAATTATTGTGTAAAATATGGAATTCTAAGAATGGGGAGTCAATCATGTGCAATGGTAATTATTTTGAGTTATAATTTTGACTTCAAAATAATTGTAATCTACAGGTGGATTGTGGCGCAGAGTGTGTTTTATCACTTGTACAATCAAGTGTCATACATGTCGTTGGATGAAATTTCTCCGCTCACCTTTAGCATTGGAAACACCATAAAGCGTATAATTGTTATTGTCTCTTCCATTCTCATCTTCCACACAAAAATCTTGCCTATCAACGTCCTCGGCACTACTATTGCAATTTTAGGGACCTTCTTGTACTCTCAGGTAGCAATTCATTTCCAGCCACACAAGTAGTGTAATTTCATATCCTTGTGATTGGCTACAAATTAGATGCGTCTAATAGCTGCAGTTGTGTCAATTATGGACACTTGTAGAATGTAGGATAATAGCATGTTATGTTGTGCTAAAAAGCATATAAGGTAAACATGTCTATTACCAAGAGGATTTGCTATCTAGTTACCTTGGAGAAGCTATTTGTTAACTCATGTATTTCTCAAAGATTGAAAGGAGCCATTTACAAGTAGAATCAAGACATTCTGACAAGAAATGAATTTTATGTGATTTTTCAAAGTTTGTTGGGACTAAATTGGTAAGCGTGGGTAGACCCATGCTAAACCACTTGTTGACATGTCCCCTCCCTACAAATGCATTGTCATGATGTTAAAGGGTTGCTAATAAGATTGTGGTAATGGGTAGGTGACTAATGCAAATGGAAGGGTCCAATAGAATTAGGTTATTGACAACATTGGATTGTTCTACCTTAGATGGATTAGGTGATGTGAAAGTAGAGCCTCTTTATGAGAAATACCATGCCAAGTCATGGCAAGAGTGATAAAGGATGTTAAGTTCATAGCAAGCCGCTACACTTTTAGGTTATTAGGCATTACCTCAATGGTTGGATCTTGTTCAATTATGCTCAATTTGAAGAGTCTAAAATGGACAACATAACCAACTAAAGCAACGCCCTTGTTATGGAAACTAACAACATGCATCTCTTCATTCAAAGACTAACTTAAAATTTGAACTCTTTGTGCCAAAGTCTTTCAAGGTTTTGTAGTCCAGTACGTAATTAACACGTTTTCTTTAACAATTTTCTTTCATGGTGTAGATCCAGCAATGAGGTTTTCACAACAGGAAACTCACACATTGAACACCCATCTTTGTTTTTCTTGATAATTTGAAGCCCTCAAGATGAGATGAGATGAGCTCGCTGCAGGAGTGTTATTAACTTAGTGGAAAGATATCTGGTGAAGAAGATGGATACAATCGGGAAGACGACTAGACTGACAGACAGGAATCTGCTCCACTCCATCCTCTGTGTTGAATGACACGGCCTCTCGCTGAGGCGACAATATAATGGGCTTCCACAACCACTCCCTTGTGCTCACCCGTTGACAAGTGGAAGCTCTTGAATCCAATGTGTACCCAACAAGACAAATTGGGAGGACATCAACATGGAATGTGCAATTTCAGAGTTACGCCATTAGAGAGAGAGAAAGAGAAAGAAAGAGAAAGAGAGAGAGAGACCTTCGAGTGTAAATAATTTCTAAAAAGCTGTATTGATGTGGACATTTGTAGCCAGTAACATTATTGGAGAATTTCGCAGTAAGAAGTTAATATTTGTGCAGTCAGACTGCATCCAAAGGAAAGGAAAGTGAAGGATACTTCAAACCCTCACATGCCCTTGACAGAAGATGCAGTTTGTTGTTGCAATAATTCCCAACACCATGTTGGGAGCTTTGCGTTTGGGGAGCGGTAATAAGAGCGAGGGAACCGACCCAGCTTGGAATCGAAGCTCTGCGCACATTCAAGCTTGAATGTTAAGTAAACAAGCTTGTGTGTGCAAGCGTTTCCGTCCGAGCTGAGGTTCGATTCTTGTGCTTCGATTCAAAAAGTTGTTTCGCATGGTTTCTCCTGATCGATTCACTGTTGAATTTCATCTTTTGTTTGTGGGAACAATATCACACTTCCAGAATGATGAAAATTTCAGCAATTGCGTGCTTGCTATGTTCATATTGTTAATAGATGTTCAGTAAATCGGAGACACACAGAAAGAATATACTGTGTAATGTTCGAAGTCTGAAGTCTCTGAAGATGCAGGTGAGCGCTGTCCTCTCCTCATAAAGAGAGCATGTTATGTAATAAACATCTTGAACAGGCTCGGCTGTTGAACATTTCACAGTTCAAAAGTCTGTTACAGCATAAGAGAGAGTTACACATTCAAGTGCAATTTTCAATTAAATTTTGACAAGTTTTTGTTTGCAAAAACGAGGTGTAAAACAGGTAAGTTTGATAACAAGGACAAATATAAATTATATAAGGTTTGCAAAAACTTCGCCCCTTTCAACTGAAAATTGCCTACTTAATGCAAAAGAATTTTGAAATCGAGAATTGTATCATTGATACTCACTCAATGTATCAACCTCTCTCGACCAAATCAAGCTCTATCAACGCGAGAGGAGCCCGTTTGGTGGGATTCTGACACTCGAAACCAACGCAGCAAAAGAGTGTTGCCATTCTAAACCTTCCAAATCCAAATACTTTTGCAACGGCGATGATTTCGACATACCAATAACATTAGTAATAATAAGGTGTCATAAGCATCCATTTTCCAACTCATCCATTTTCCAACTCATCCATTTTCCAACTCATCCATTTTCCTTTTTTAAGTGCAAACCCAGTCTCCAAAGTGCACAACATGATTCGCTTCGAAATTTTCTAAGCTAAGCTAAGCTAATCCCAGGCTGTTAACTACATGATTCGATTTGAGCGGCAGTTAACCTATCTTGCGTTCGGTACGTGCCGTCTTTCAGTTGCGATTAGGTGTAAGCTTATGTGTGTTGCAATGAGGTACTTCCTTTCTTTTTCCCTTCCCTGTCTTTACAGAGCAGTGTGCTGCCAAGGTGCAGTTCTCACTATCATCTGACCTGACAAGCGCTCCCAGTAGTACACATGCATCTTTCGCAACTAAAGAGTGAAACAGACAACTCATCATTCATCACTTGGCCAGCCTCCCCATTCAAGTGATGGGAAATTTCCAAAAATAAGTTACTTGCCTAGGGCAACTGATGACAAACTGCAAAGCCATGGAAACATACTCAAAGCTTGTCGAAGTTTTGGCAGGGAGGGGCCATCGCCGACATTGTTTTTGTCCATTCTACGCAACCAGGAATGGAATGGAATGGAATATACCCATGAAACAGTCCGTCATGCATTCAACCTGAGTGTGAGCTTTTCTTGAATAATAAGAATAAGAATAATGGAGATTTGAGCACAAGCAAAAGGGCAGATGAATAGTGGTCACAATCAAAGCTTCGAGTGACAATAACAGAAAGCGTTTGAGAGCACTACAACTTCTATCTTTTGGGTGTAAATCCGTTCCAAAGAGTGACTATTTTAATTCAATAACAAAGAGTGTCCTTCATAGGATACTGCTACAACCATTTTACATGAGTAACATGATCATTACGGATGCACGTTCCATTAGTTTCAAGGTTTGGTTAGTGACTCTTTTCAAACTACATTGCCCCACTGCTGCTGCACTTCCAAAATTCATGATAAATACACAATTTGTCGGAAAACTACAATTTCAACTGCTCTCGCTTTCTCTTTATCTCTGCCTACAGAGTAGAATTTTCTTTTCTTTTTTTAATTTATTTGTTCATCATCCATTCCACAGGAGCCAGGGCAGAGCCGAAATTCCACCTCAACTAAGTTAGAGCGGTCGCAAGTGAAGAGAGGAGGATGGGGAAGAACTGAAGAATGAGCCCCCCCTGCATCCCGTCAGGCAGGCTTTGCCAGTTCTGACTTGTGTATCATTGTCCAATGCGCTGTGTTATTGAAATTGGGACAACAGACTCCATGTGTGTTCCTGCTGAAGACTCTGACAATCGCCTTGCAACAAACCAGACAGACGGACAGACAGACCGACAGACGGACAGAAGGAAGGAAGGCAGGCCATGTTCCACAGGGACTGATCGAATGAGGGGAAGGGAGGCTCCACACTCCACAGGGACGGACGGAGACTCCGTCTGGAGTCCATAAGCGAAGAGTCGACGGAACTCTGGCACCACTCACAACGAAAAGGCCTCCGACTGGGCACTCACTGGCTTCACTTCGGCCACACTGCCTGAGTGGAATTCTTTTTACATCCATCCATCTGTTTTTTACTTCAGTTCTTACAGGGGGATTTTTATACTCAGACAAATGGATGAAGAAAAATTGATAGATGAACTTAGATTGTGTCGTTGAATTTTAAGCCGATAACGTTGTGAAGTGTGTGATGGATGATAAAGAGAATCCATCTTTCCATATAAGATAGAAGTGCAAATGTTTGTTCGCCCTCGAAATTTTGTGCAGAAACTCTAGAAGTCTTGCATTGTAGATTGACCTCCAATGAGTGCTTGGGTGTTTTTTTATTGAGTAGATGATTCACATTGTATTAAAGAGGATGATTTCCACAATGACCAACCTGTCTTTATAGGATTAAATTGGTTTTGTGTGATGTTCTTCATACAAACATGCAATGAAATGCATATATAAATTTTTTTAGGACTTATTTGGAGTAGTTTGGACCATTGTAATTGCACAGTTTGGAGGAAAATCATTTATATTGATTTTGGGTAGAAAATGGATTGAAATTTATGGCCCAATTATACCCATGAATGGCAGTTTCAATAGGAAAGATTTGAATTGGTTTATTGGCTTTGAACCAAAGGAGAAGAGGGTTTCTATGGATAAGCTTCATGTGAAGAGGACCTTCTTTGAATAGAAAGCCACTACTATAAAGAGTAGTTCTAAAGACTTTCATAGCATTGTTGTTTGTTCTAGTTATAGGATGGGACACCATTTCTACTAACACATGGGAAAAAGGGAGTTAGACTAATACATTAGAATGTGAAATAGACAAAGTATGTTCCTTCAAATTTATCCCCTAATTGTATACCAATAGTATAGAAGTTGAAACCATTTAAAATTTATGGCTATTACATGAAAAAAATGATTTAAAATTTCTTTTAGGATGATTGCATGAAACGCTTGTACTATTTTTTGTGTTTTGAATTTTTCATTAGCCAATACTATGGGTACTACCAATATTGTGATTACATAGTGAGAGAATGTCAATTTCAAGGAATACCACAAATGCTTTTCCAATGGGATCTACATGGCATTTTTTCATTTATTGTTAAACTTTTTCAAAAAACCTAGAATGGATACACATGTCATTCTCTCATTCATTGAGACTAGTACTTCTATTTGACCCCCCTCCCACCCACATTTGTATTTGTGTGACATCAATGTGGTTGACAAACAATATGGGATATTTCAAATATGTTTGACATATTTTGTATTTGTAATTTCTTTTTTGTACTTTTGTATCTTTTTTTAATTTTAATTTTGTATCTATATGCTATATCTGTATGTTGTATCTATATTTTATATATGTATTTTGTATTTGTATTTTGTATGTGTATTCTATATTTGACTTGGAAAGTTGAGATTGGCTTGATCGAATACCTTACATTAATATTTGCCCACCCACATCAATGGTGCTAGAGGTGATTTAATTTTTTTCTAAAATGATTAGACAACCCAAGTTTTTGGCAATTGGAGGAATAAGTTTTTTACAAAATCTAAGCTCTGTTGCATCTCTTTGGTACCTAGTATCAATGGCATGGAACACGAAATGTGGATTATTGACATAATTGTAGACCTATTGCCCCAACAACATGTGTACAATTATTATTAGATGACATGGATCCATGACAAAATTTGTTCATCAATTTTTGATGGAAAAATTTCATCTACCTTTGTATTTTGTCCCCCACTAATACTATTTAGTGCTACAAAGTCCCTTGAATTATTATTCTAAGATAGAAACTACCATTTTAATTGAAAATAGAGACTTTAACATCTTCATTTTTTTAAATTTATGGAATCCACTTTGAAAATTTAGGACATAAGTGCCATTGTTGCCAACTCACTAGAAAAAAGTAATTCCTAAGACACTACAAAATTATAATTTGTAATTGTTCAAAAGTTTATATTGAAGCAGACTTTAGGGTAGTGCTCAAGAGACCTAGAACATTTTTTTCAAAATCTCTCTTTCCTAAGAAAGTGTGCAAGCTCACTAGATTTGAGCTCCAAATTCTTCACAATGGGTACCCAATTGCATTAAATCCCCAACAATTGCATGTGAGACATATATTCAAAGTCCACTTTAACCTACTAAATTAAATTTGAAAAAATAGGAAAATTTTAAATATGTTGACAATTGCTATATGAAATTTCATTATGAATTTTATGTTCATTGGGTCATTTTGGCAATATTTTATAAATAATTACTTCTATATTCAATATTATAGTAATGGAAAATCATTAGAAGAGTTTGGGGGGGTCCAGAAGCCTATTTTGGGCCTGTTCCCCTGCAGTTGTTCTCCGCAACGAGGGGAATGGCCCATTATCAAAAAAAAATTCATAAATTTTTAAAAAAAAATTGGTCAATGACGTGGCAAGGTCTCGGCCATGTCAGACCACTACGCCGAACTTGTTTCCTGCGTTTGCAGGCTATGATAACTCGCAGGCATCCAGAGGCCCCAAAAATCTTCTAATGAGTATAAGTGTTTTTTACAATCATCCTTATAAACAAAGGAAATATTATGATATTTGTTGGCTTTGAATTTTTGGAATAGAATTAGTCAATTTAGTGATTTGGACTATTACATGTAGTGTAATTTGAATTGCTATATATTCTTTTCTATAAGTTTTTTATATAAACATTGTTTCAAGGGTAATTGATGTCAATTTTTATTCTTTTTGAAAGTCAAGGTACCACATTATAAGGGAAAAAATGGGACAAAAGATTACATCTTAATTAAGCTTTCATTGAAAAGTTGATTCAAGGAGATTTAGAGTTAGTTTCTATTTGAAATCATGTAAATCATCATAGCAAAACAAGTCATTTTTATCCTAAATGAAGGTGAATTCTACAACAATATTATTTTGATATTAGTCACCACACTTAATATAAGAAATGAGGATATTATTTTACTTTTCCATACTTGCAAATATTGTGTCTACTCCAAGAGTTAGAATGCTAACTTGACTAGCACCTAGCTACATCACAAAGTTCCCTTGTCATGAATTGTCAATAGTAATTGTACGATTATTGTCGGGCATTGTTTTCATGTTACATTTGTTCATTTAGAAATATTATTACCGCATGATATTAACATTCACTAGCAGTATGCAATTTGCGCATGTTATTGATATTTGAATATGAAGTGCTAAAGTTGCACGATAACTATGCTTAACAAAATATGCATGACTTCCGTAGTTTAGCGATAGATGACTAACTTCGTGCAACATTAGTGCTAATTTAAGACACATGAAGTTAGTGCAATAATCACACTACATCATGTCCATGCATAGTTCTTGCACTAACATTGCATTTAAAAATTTTTTTTACAACTTTCGTAGTAAGTCAATTGAAAAGCTAACTTTGTAAAATCAGCATACTTTAGACCTCATTGAGGCATAGTAAATCAACTTTTTCTTAAATACTTTGAACTAAGAAAAGTTGTCTAATGAAACTAAATTTCACCTCCCAAAATCTGTTTGTGATTTAGAGATTTTATAAAAAGTTATGGACAGAATTCAAAAACAAGTTGGAATGGACAATTTTTTTTACATTTATAAACCTGTCCCTGAATTTTGTCCATAAATTTTTATAAAAATCTCTAAATCACAAACGGATTTTTGTAAGTGAAATTTAGTTTCATTATACAACTTTTATTAGTTCAAAATTTTTAAGAAAAGTTGATTTACTATGCCTAAATGAGGCCTGAACATCTACTTTGAATACAATTTCTACACTGACCAACTACAATAAGTTGACAATGAGCTTGAAGCTCTCATGTTCAAGTTATCCCATATCCTTTGCCATGACAAAGAATGGATTTCTGTATATAGAAGACCTCTCCAAACATCAATTTCATCAAAGTTTAGTGGACATATCTTTTCAATGTCATCAGATTTCGTGAAGGCCTATTGAGGGATTTAATTTCTTTTCTATGTCATCAAGTTTCTTGTTGGCTTATTGATGGAGTTTGTCCAAGCTAAAATTTGATGGCCTATAATAAAGATGGGTTTAGTTAAATTAGGTTTTTAAAAATAGAATGTAAGGAATTTGATTAAGAAAAAAATTACTAATAATTAAAATGATATTTGTTTTTGGAACATTGATACAATTTAATAAGAATATTATAGTACAAATAGCAATGACATTATTGTCATGTATTTTTTGAGTATTTCAACATACATAAAATGCACAACAAAGATAATAAATTTTTCTGTATAATTTGTGTCTTTTATGCACTTGTGATTAACAATTAAAAGTCACATGGTTAATACATATTACAAAGTAGTGCCAATTCTTTACAGTAATCATGTGCATTGTAACAATGCACAAACATGCAAGTTAATATACGCACCCATGAAAAAATAATAACTACATGATAATTTCTAACAATTTGTTAGTCCTAAACTTTGTGATGTATCTTATCATTGTAAAAAATAAATCAATTACAAACTAGCCAAATCTACTACATAATAGATGTATTTTAAAAGCCATGATGTATTTTGGATTGTTAATCCCTCCTTCTACCCTAGCTTTGGCTTACATTGAATGCATGTGAATTCTTTTTTTTATGCTTATGATTTGAAATTTAGTTGGGAATTCAAGTCTAGAATAACATCTTATAGTTGATGTAGTCTAGATGACAACTTTTCCAAATTGAAATACTGTACAAAAAGATCAAATTCAGCATAAATTATATAATTTTTGTCAAAAAGTGTCACATTTCATCTTGTTTTTTTTATTTAAGGTGACCTAGACCCTTCAAAATCTAAAGTAGAAATTAATATTTGACATTTATTTATAGATTTTGTACACCTTCCTACCAATTATTGATGCTTTATTATAAAGAACTCATGTAGGAAATAATATCTTTCTAGTTGTAGGCCATAATTTTGTACTTTCAAAAGCCTTCTCTTTTAATTGCTAAAAAACACACATCCTTCCTTCATCCAAATTCTTGTCAATTTGTTGTTGGATTGAAATTAAGTGATATAATAGTTGCACATACCTTAGTTGCACACAATCTAACTATCTCTTCCTTCAAATTGGAATATCAATCATATGCATATATAATGTAATTTTTTGATATATGTTCTTAAACTTTTTCTTGGACAATAAGTACATATTGATGTAGAAGATGTACATAGTGAGGACATCTATTCAAGTGATGCTTTTAGACACCTCATCCAATTGAATGTTCCTACATCAATCCCTTAGTGATCTAATGTCCCAATTGTATATGATGAACGAAGAGATTCTAAAGGCTTTTTAGACCATATAAGTTCTCATTCATCACAACCCATGCTTGAATTCATTTTTTTTCTTTTTTCATTTTTTGCATGAGGAATTTGAAGAATTTTATGTAAATAATATATATATCTATAAAAATATAAGCAAAAATATGCAAAAATTCAAAAAAGGACTCATGTATTAAGGGATTTATCATTTAATGTTGCACCAACCAAAAAATTGTGGATGAATGACTTTTCATATCATTGTACAAATGAGTATTATACCTATTGGTCCATAAATGAGATCATTTTTTGCAAAGTACCTCAATGATAGGTCTTGTTATTTGAAAATTAACCTTGGAACATTGGTTGGTCATTGTGGAAATCATCCTTTTGAACACTATGTGAATTGTTTGATTATAACCCCTCCAAAAAAAGTATTCATTGGAGGTCAAACTTTTGTACAAGACCTCCTCTTTCCGCACAAAGTTCTTGAAGGATGAATACTTGCACTTCTTTCTTATATAGATGGATTCTCTCTCATCCATCATTTTCTTATGTAGATAAAACCCTAAACCCTAAACCTCTATCATCCATCAAATACTTTAAAACCATCGTATTATTATAGGGTTAACTCTAAAATGACGTTGAGGCCCCCAAAGTGTTTGATAGATGACCCCATTGTTCAATGTAAAAATAGAAAATGCACCTACTGATTGGTCCAATTATCATGGAAGCATCTTCGTGACTACCTTAGTTACAGAAGGGCTACATCCTTTCAAGGTTAAGTTTCCTTCCAACAATAAATGCCAAGGTGCAACTTCGACCCATGGGCTTTGACCACCGAACTCCATTAAGGCTTCCTTCCACGTGGAGGCAAGGGGCTAACGAAGCGCACCACCGATCAATGGTGGAGTGGGCGAAGTTCTAAGAAAAAACCCAAACTCCCATTCCCATGCTGAAGCGCACCACCGATCAACGGTGGAAAGGGCGAAGTTCTAAGAAAAAACCCAAACTCCCATTCCCATCCTGATCGGTGGGGCTTCACACACACCGACTCCACATGGAAGCCTACCCTAACATCGTCCCTAACCTCCAAAGTTTTCCCCTCCCAAACCAGTGAGTAATGAGTCTACCTTAAGCCTACCTCACCTTATTAGATTCTGGCCTGACTTCAGCTTACGCCCCCGCCTCCCCACCGTGACAACTTCCTGAGGGACGACTGCCTGCAGGCGGCCCCTTGAGTTTCGAATGCTGTGCAAGCAGGTCAACCCCCCTCCCCAGGTGCTCCGAGGTCCAGCAAATAGACGAAAACTTAACCCTAATAAAATCCAAAACCCAGGACCCAGGCTGATGAGGCATGCATGGGCTGACCCTACCCTGCAAGGCCCTACCCTAAACCCTACCCTACCCTACCCTAAGCAGGGGTCTTTCTTAAGTAGCCTCCCAACCAGGGCTAAGTAAACCCTTTCCTCCCCCAATGAATGGAATTAGGAGCCGTGTCTCCGCACACTAACTCAACAGTCTAACTCAACCCCGGTCAGTTCCCAGGAGGTCAGCAGTCCTCCCTCCCAGCCACTCCAAGGCCGCGGGGGTCCGTTTTCCACTGGGATTCAGTGGAACTGGTCTACTAAGGAGAGCTTCCAATTGCCCATGTGCAAGGGGACTGTTCACACTGCGGAAACGAGCTCCCGGGGGAACACCACACGAGACCCACAGACGACCTAAACCTCATCTCAGACGGAGAGACCTCGCTCGAGAGACCCTCTTGAAGCCATTATGTACACAAAGGGGAAATAAACATCATAGGATTGGTGTATAGGGTAGATTCTCCACACATGGGGGCGGTTGGATATGAGTTGGGGGGTGGGGCTGGGGGTTGGGGGGTGGAGACCGGTAATGGCAAGAATTAGTTAGTTCAATAGTTCACGGATTGACCTTGGTTTGAGATGGGATGGGATGGGATCGGGAAGAGGGGTTTATTTTCATGGGGAATGGCAAGTTGATAGACCATTTGGTGTGTTTTGGATGGACCGCTTTGATATCCGGTCAATATACTGGTTGTTGTGTTGTGAGTGTGGTGAAGCAATGGGATTAATTAAAAGTATTGAGGTTTGCAAGGGGAGTCAGGTGTCTTTGGTGTGGGGAAGATCAATGGTTTGAATAGAGGCCAACAAACTTGTGGGAGGTTTTTTTTTCCTATTGTTGTATGTTTTTATGAGAGTCAAGTAGAGTTGCTCTCAACCTTTTAGAATTCTTGGTTGGTTTATACAAAAGATACCTAGAAGGAGGGGGCATGGAGGCTTATATAATTCCAACATTTTTGGCCACACAAAAAATTCATAAAAAATTAAAAAAAAACTTTGGAATTTGACTTCTCATGTGATTTGGGTTTCAATTATAAGATATAATATTGGTGATATATTCCTAACTAAGGATTATTCTAGTAATTCCCCAAGTTGTCATGGCATAAAAAAAACCTTGTTTTAAGAAAGAACTAGAACAAAACAAGTAACTTCACCACAAGAGACTTCATCTATAATAGAGTTGATTGTAAAGTCAGTGTACAATGTAGAACCAAGAGCTGGATTTTGAAAAAAAAAAAAAGACGGGACTCTTTGGTGTACCATAATTGGGGTTTGACGGAGTTCGGTGTCGTGTTTCTTCTGTGCTACTTTTAGTTCAAACTCCTTCCTCCAACACCACGGCTTTACAACTAGGGACAACCTTTCCAATGACCTCTAATCTCTTGAGAAAGGATAGTTTTTTGTTTACGATGTCAACGTGCCAATGGGTTTCCAAGATCTTTTCCAGTTGGAAAATCCTTTATTCTCCAATAGTGTTTAGCTTTGAAAATGTTGCCCTTCCCAACCCAAAGGGCCCTTTTCAAACAGTTGATGGATTCCAGAACACTGGATTACGTCTCTCTACGCCAGAGTTCCCTGGAATGTGCCAGCTGCCCCCGAGTCCCCCAAGACCACTGCACTTGACTCAACCACAGTTAAATTTCCCGCAGTTGACTATTGTCCAATCTGGGCTGTGAGACGGATTCTGGGAAGCTTCACCCGAGAAATCTAGGTTTCCAGCGGATTTCCTCTCACACGGCTTCAAAGGAAGTGGCCTGGAACGGACCCAGAAGTCAGACGGTTAACCCCACTTCTACACACTTCTGCACACGCTTACCGAAATGCTACACAATCAGCTCATTAAACATTAAACATGGGTTGCTTCATTGTGGAAAGGCCGCTTTACACCTGGAGGCTTGGCCAATTTCAACGAATTCAGTTTGTTGAAAAATTATTATTATTATTATTTCAAAAAAGTTTTTTTCATTGAAATTTGACATTGGTCCTGAGGTTAAGAATTGGTCTCCCATTTTATTTTTTTTGACAAAAATGAAATGGAATTTCATTGTAAAAGTTAGAATACAATACCCCCAACCATAAGTAGCCTAGTGGGATAGGACAAAACAAAACAAACCCCACCCAATACAACACATAGGGATGGACAAACAATGGGCAAGGGATAGTGAGGGGTCGTGAGATGACTTATGGCTTGCCACTATACGCCAAGATGCATTCCATAGGCAATGCCTAAAGCCTTTAGAGTGGCTAGAAGACGAATCTATCTCTTGGCCCAAAAGCTATCCAACTTGGTCGTCCATCCAGAAGTTGAGCGAAGAAAATGAATTTGCATTGGCCTCCCATTTTTGGTGCACCTAATTCAGCAAGCTTAGGCCATGGTAGATCATGTTTTTTTTAAATAAAAAATTCATTCTACGAAATTGGCTTGGACATTTGGTGTTAAAGGACTTGGGACTAATTTTAGCGTTTTGTCCAATTACAATTGAGGATTTTTGGCCTCTAACACAACAAATTTGAAAGAGTTACAAACCAAACCTTGAAACCAATACAAATTGCATCAATGTTACTCGTCTAAAATGGTTGTAGTATCATTCTAAAACGGATATTCTTTATTGAATTAAAATAGTCACTTTATATATAATGTATTTACACCCAAAAGATAGAAGTTCTAGTTGTGGTCTCAAATGCACTTTGTTGTTGTTACTCAAAGCTTTGATGGTGATTACAATTATTCCTTTCACTTGTGGACCTATGCTAAAGTCCTATGTTATAGAAATAAAAATGCCTCTCCTCATCGAATGTGAATGTAGTCTGTACTCAAATGGGGTCCATTAAGGTAATGATAACTTGTTTGATCCATTAGAATACATGTAATTGCTACGTGGTCATTGGGTGGTTGAAAAGTGACTTAAAAGTACATCCATTTGGAAATGGGATGTGAAGTATGAAGTTCAAATATGGTTGAATTTTGTAGGCACATTTGGTACTCATAAAATCATGGTTTGCATTTACAGAATGCTCAAATTACATTATTGTACAATTTATTGTTTATCGAGGTCCTCAAAACACACACACACATGAAAAAATAAAAAATAAAAAATAAAAAAACTTTTGAAACAAACTTTTCTATACAGATTATGTCCTATAGAAGCTGCTGCATTAAAATCTTGAAAATAAATTAAAATATGAAATTACTAGGAGGTACTCAAAAGACATAAACAATCTTGAAAAATTCTAAGTTCTCTATCTCTCTTAATTTGAATCTAGTGCCTTTGGGCACTTGCTTATGTTGCTCTTTTTGTTTTGAATTGAATTTCTATTTGTTTAAAATTAAAATTAAACTTTAAATTAACCTATAAGAATCCCTAGCAAGAAGGCAAATGTAGAATTTGAGTTTTTATGCAAACTAAATCATAGTATCAGAAGAATCCAAGTATTATATCTTCATTCTTAAAAGTTTTTCTTTTCATTCCATCCCTAAATTAATCTATAAGTAGCATTCACTTGCTTAAAGGGCAAACCAAAGGGAATTCAAAAATCTCTTTGAAGTAAGGTATGGATCTTGTTGCTTGTACTGTACAAAGTTTGTGTGGTTTAAGGCATGCAAAAATGATTAGTGATTTGACTTTGCAATCTACAAGTGGTACTCACCATTGAAGTGCATTCAATAGGTTAAACATTCTCCCCAAAATACACAACTAAATATTTGTTGTCAATGATTCTCTCAAACTAAGCTTGAAGCACTCAACTTCTTGTTCTAAGGGTTAATTATTCATCCAAAACTTTACACAACAATTATGAAATACCAAGTCACTATGCTAGTTGAATTGTTGAAATAATAGACTAAAATTATTTTTTTCAACAAACTTGAATACACTTCATGGGGTTCATGTAAGTCATACAATAAGCTCTTGAAAACAATCATAACCCACCCAAAGGATGCTAGTTCTTGTAGAATAAGTACAACTCTATACTATGATATGCAACAAATACTGGACATAGCTTCATTGTCATTACAAATAAACACTTCAGTCATGCCAGTCTTCTATGAAGACCAGAGTTTTTATCTATCTATCTGCAACAAATACAAAATAATACAAAATCATGTTTAAAAAAAAAATTATAAACAAATGAATATAGTCTTATTTTTCAGTACGTATGTGGTGGGATTTCTATGGGGGTTTATACAGAGTATGCATATACAGGTCCCAACTCCCAGTGGACCTTTAAGGTAAAGGGTAATTCAATCATAGAATCTTGGTGATTGGTGTTTAATTACCTCCAGAAGTTTCTTGCCAAATTAAGAAATTCAAAGTCAATTGATGGTTCATAGTTGCATCTTTACTGCCCTCAAAAAGAATGGACAGACGGAGTTCTGCTTCCTGAAAAAAAAACATAAGTTACAGTAACTGCCTCTTATTAATTCACTTTCCTTTCCTTTTCTTCTTCTTTTTCCCCTTTTTCTTTTAACCAACTCCACTAAAAGAACATTTATTCCAATGGAAAGAAACACCTCCCAGCCAGCCATTAATTTTTATTTATTTTTCTCTCTTTTTGAATTCGGTTTTCAGTTCCCTCCCGGATTCATTAATGAGAGTCTTTGTCAGTACATTTTAGGTGAAGGTTCTGATAATTGGATTCAATGCCCACCCAACTAACTTCTCCAGCACACTATTTGTCACAACCCAGGTTCAATACATAGCACACTATTTGTCCTACTTTATCTTAATAAGACTATGGGTATAGGTTCCTCAACTCAAGCATTCCACTGGCTGAGTTTGTGATAATGGGACAATGGGAGTATGGGACTGGTTTGGAAGGATTGCATGGGAAGGGGGCATTAACCCTAATTTGCATTAACATAGGAACGGTGAGTGAGCGGCAACATGGGATCAATGCCCCATGAAAAAGCTTAAATTGAGCAAATGGGGTATTCAAATTCCCATGTGGGAATTGTGGACATAATTAAAGATCAGAAAGCAAACCATCTTTTTCCCTTCCTTTCAGGGTCTTCGGATCAGGGGCCTATAACCGTGCTAGAGGACGGACCTCCATGGCTTCTGATTCCAAGAGGAAGGATGTTCTTATTGGAAAGGGGAATTATCTTATTATTAGTGTCAAAGTCAAAGAGGACCGGACTGGTGATTTTTTCTTACCAGATGTGGGTTATTAGAAAAGCCAAAAACGCATTGAAACATGAAATGAAAAAGGACAAGAAAAAATTTAAGACGGTTTGTAGTATAAATAAAAACAAAAAAAAATAAAATTTAAGATGGTTTGAGCTTTTGGCACGACGATTTGGGTCCTTGGAAAATGGACGTGGTTGTGGTGTACAACATTTAGTTCAGGGGCCATTGAAAGAAGTACCGATGTTTCCTCTCATGCAAAATGTCCCTCTTGGAGGACCCGATTGCCCCTGCTGTAGATGTGCCCTGGGGGCTGCTACTCTCTGGCAAATTTATTTATTTGTTTCTTTTTTGAACAAATGGAATAACCATTGCATTGAAAAAAAACTCTCTTGCAAATATGGTGAGCCCGTAATCGGGTCATTTTTCAGAAATAAGGATAACATTGAGGCAGGCATGGCCAGGCAAAATCATCTTTGATCTGCAAGGCGGATACGAGAATAAGGTACGAGGTACATAAAGTGTCTGGGCTGTAAAAGCATCCTCTAATGTAGGGGTACATTTTGCTTTCTCAGTGCACCAGCACTGTACAAACTGTATACATTTAAGGAGGTGGAAGCTTTTCAGCAACTGTTGTGTTTCAACTTCAAAAATTTGTAACTAATTTCATGAAGTTCCAAAAAAATGAAACAACTTGGGGGTAAACTTGTCAATTCCATTTGTCTTTCAAGGAAACTTTTACTGAAAAAATATTTCAAAATTTTTAACCTCTCCAAATTACTTTTCAGCTCTTTTAACCTCTAAAGGACCAAATTGCATTTTCTTGGCAACATAGCAATTTTGGGTAGCTCACTACAAACAAAATTTTTATTTTTTTTCTTTGAATTTTTTCACAAAACATGTGCCCAAGGAGTAGCTTTAAGATGCAATATTTTTCATAATTTTTGACCACATGGTTAAAAAGTTATTGCATGGTAGGTAATTTTCATTGCTTGGTCGGTAGGCCAATTAAAAAAAATTTAAATCATTATTTTAAGAAATACAAATTTGAAATTGGTTGTCTAGATTTATATATTTGTAGAAAGATTTTAATCATTCGATTTTAATCAATGAGATGAAGTTTATGAGGATTTCCAATTTGTGGGCACTTATAGAATCTCTATTCTAAAATATACCTTGAAATCCTTTATTTAATTCAATTTTCAATAATTTTTGAAAAAATAAGATCATATGATGTAGATTCTTTATTATAACATTATAGCTGTTGGGATTGGCATTTTTCAATTCCATAACTAAATTCCAATTTAGTATTTTGAAAACAAATTTTTGTCAAAATCAACAAAAAAAATGACCAAATCAATGTGACCAAAACAAAAGAAAATGTGAAATTTCTAATAGTGATTTGTTTTATTTGAAAATTTCTGAAATTGAGTTCAAAAAACAAATTTATATGTTTTTTCCTATCTTCATTGCCAACAAAATAAAACTCCTTGTAACTTTTATCTTGCTATTTGGAATTGAATGGTTCAAATGTTTTTGTGTAGGTATCAATTTAAATAATCAAATGTAATTAATCCTTTTTTAGAATATATTTTTAGATGTCCAAGTTGCCATTGAAAAGCAAAAAAAGACTTATAACTTTTACAATATTTATTGAAATGACATGAAACAAAGCTTCACTTGTAGATTAGGATGATTAGCATAGATTTCATACAAACTTTCTATAAAGTCAATATAGTCTATCTCAATTCTCAAAACAACCAAAATAGTCATGTTAGTCTTTTAAATGGGGGGCTAAAATTGCTTTCCCTTGATGAAAAAAATATTCATAAATCAATTAAATGGACAATATTGACTATTCTTGTAAGTGGATAGAATAAATCCTAAATCCTAAAATAAATTTTGACTTCTGAAGCGTCCATTTCTGAAGTGTACACCATTTGTACATTTTTCTTTCTCATTGTACCATAAAGTTACAAATATACATATATACAAACAG
Source organism: Pseudoscleropodium purum (assembly GCA_963969395.1). NCBI lineage: Eukaryota > Viridiplantae > Streptophyta > Bryopsida > Hypnales > Brachytheciaceae > Pseudoscleropodium > Pseudoscleropodium purum. The sequence goes on along the minus strand of OZ017804.1, from coordinate 20,362,869 downwards.
TGTACACTTCAAGAGGTTGATGCTTTCAGTGCTCAGTGCATTTCAACTTCAAAAATTCATATAATAATTATCTTGTATTATTTGTTAATACACACTATTTGCTTCTATAAATCCAATGTATACCTTCAACAATAGGTATCCTATGTGAAGGTCAAATTCAACAAAAATTAAGTCATTTTTGAAGGAAAAAAATTGTCATGTGTCATCTTGTGAATGGTACGAGGTGACACAACCACCTTAGACTATTGATATTGACTAACATGATCTAGCAAATAAAATGAATCATACCTTCAATCTACTCATTTTCTCACAATGACAATGATCATGAACTAGCAATTCATACTTTTTATTTTTTACACAATTGTCACATCCTTGTAATATAAAAAAAAAGGCATTAATTAAACAAAATTTAAGTATGATAGACAACAATTTGCCCATGTGTCACTGATTCATTGGACCTCACTTGCCCCGAATCACAGCAGTAATGTAAGTGAAATTTGCTCTGATATAGGTCGTCAAATCTTAGGCCTCCTACACCGACTTGCCAAGGGCACAGTAAGACAAAATTTGTCAGAATCTTCTTTTGAATTGTATGGAATATCTCATTCCCAGTTCCCTCCAGAAGTCCCCAAACTTGAACACCCCCCCCTTGATTTCATGCTAAAATCTCTCCTCACTAATCAATGCCCAAGTTGAATTAGTGGCCAGTCTAATTTAAATTAGTGGTTCCATGGCGTGTGACTATTACGGAAATATCAAAAGAAAAAAAAGAAGAAAAAAAAGAATTTTTTTGAAGAAAATTAATGGGAATGAAATCAATCACTAAAATGCATTGTTACCATATGTAAATTAGGCATAAGTTAAGTCCTTCTTTTTTGGTAAAAGAGTACCACATGTCATGTTGTGAATGTTGTGAGGTGATGTGGCTCTTTGAGAATTTGATGTGAAAATCTAATTTCAGCACATTAGTGCCAAATTAGGGCTTCATGTATGGTATTCAAAATTTATTTTGAAAATTACAAGAGATGGTATGGGAATTACTTTTAGATTGTAGATGGGTAGCCTAGAAGAAAGCATATCTTGTAATGTGATATTTATTAGTCACCCCATGGTGCAACCAATATTATAACAAAATTTCATGCTAAGTAGATATTTGGGGTTCTTTGAAGATGAGAAGGTGACTTGGAACCATCAAAAGTCATTTTATAGGTTTGTTAGTGTAGTTTCATTCTTTTTATGAATGAAAACAATTGAAATTTTGAAATTTACTTTGCTACTTTGCTTGGTTAGTAGACTTGCTTTGCTTGATAGTTGTACCTTTTGTTCATAGTGATTATAAAACCATTTACTTGGATTGGGTAAAAAAAACATTATGAAGAAATTCACTTCTAAGTTAACTTCACCAATCCAATTCATGTTGGTAATTATGGAAGTAAGACATTAAATCATGCATTCAAAGGTAGGCTTGGCCAAAGTGGCCAAACATGGTTCCTAGCCTAAACTATAGGACTTGGCTATGCACACAAGTCACGTGACCATAATTGAGACAAAGTTGAGGATGACGACCACAACCACCTACATCCTTCACAGGGCAACAATTTTAGGGTTTACGGTGTCCGGTTAGGGTTTTGGGGTCTTCTTTCAACTAATTGAACTAATTTACATATTCCATATTGTTTGTTTTACCTTCTACTACCCTATATGTATATAAAGAATTGTTTTTTCCAATTCAAAATACAAATCATGAATGGTTTTTGAAGCAAAGTGAGGTAGATGTGACGTCATGCCACATTAACATAGGCTCATTTCATATGGAGTCTCCAATAAGATGTATAAACAAACAACCACATTTGTCTCCTATTATTGTACTTCACAACAATTTCATTGTTCTATGGGTCATACAGAAAATGAACACTTTGTACCACTAACCCATAGATACTTAGGGCCTCTCACACATGGTCTGAAGGTCAAGAGTGCATTGGCTTTCACCAATCAGATTTAAGAAAACCCTAACTTTGGCCTCTCGATCCTTCACACAAGGCGGCACAATCCAAAATTCGTCGCCCTCCAAATTGCCTACATGGCAACCCAAGTTCCTACATGGCAATGGCCTTGTGACAGACTCTTGACCAAATTTTGGGTCGCCACTTTATGGCAACCCAAACTCTAGTCAAGAGTCCATCGAATTTACCATTTATTGCCCATTTCATTAGACTCTCGCCCAAAATTTGGCCGTGAACTCCCACAACCTTTCGACTTGGTCGGCCCATGTGTGAAGCACCTCTTATTGTTTTCTTCAATCTACTAACAATGTTTGGTCAAGGAGGTGATCACTTTTGGTGATCATTGCGTTTCAACTCAAAAAAATTGTAACTAATTCCATGAAGGTCCGAAAAATAAGAAAATACTGGTGTTTGCTGCGAATTCCATTTTTCTTCCTCAGAAAATTGAATGAATTTTTTTTCAAGGAGTTAAGCTCCCCGGCCCCCCTCCCAGAAAAGCAAAACAAAAACGAACCCAACCCGATCAGCTCTTCATAAGGTCGTTCCAAGAAAGGTCTAAACTCTAAACCGACCTCCAGTCCAGTCCAGTCCAGTCCTGAGGAAATCTTGGTAACAGTAGTACCTGAGTAAAATTGGCAAGTCGCCGGTCCCCATGATGCCATGCCGCGAGTTCACGTTCCCCGGCCGAGCCGGAGTTCAAGAATGCCACTGAAATCACGTCGGCCTTAACTTAAGCTGAACTTACTCTCAGTCGCTGCGTTCCCACTCAGCCTTTCTTTATTGAGGGGGCCTGCCACGTCTGTTTATAGGCGCCGGAGCCAATTGGGAACACCGCGTGGGGTCCGTCCGTCGTGTGCTCCCCGATCCCCTCCGTCGGTCACTCTTGCTATTTCCCATCCCGACGGAGACGGAGACGGACGGACGAAAGGACAGACGGACGGACGGAATCCCTCAACCTGCCCGAGTGAGTGAGTGAGTCCGTCCGTGGCACCAACCGAAAATCATTCGTTTGGCGGCGCTCCCAATGGGGGCCGGGAGAGTTCCCCATGGATTCGTTCGTGGCGAGTGTTCCCATGGGGTTCTCGTTGGCTTCCCAAGGGTTCCAAGCGAGTTCCCATGGGGTTTCTCAGTGTGTTCGCGAGGCTCCCCCCGGCTTTCCTGGGCTCAGGGGCTTTTGAGGGTTGGTTCCCCTGTCACGTTCCCCTTTGCGTTCCCGACACTGGGTTGTGGGAGTGGTGTTTTTTTTGTTCTTTCCGGAATTGGGAAATGTCCTTCTGCCTGCCAGTTGGTGCCACCGGATCCTTTTTTTTTTTTATAAGTAACGAACTAAATTTTGTTTGGGCACTTTTCTAAAATGAAACGGGAATCTTTCTTTGGCCCTGGAATTAGAAGGGACGACGTTCCCATGGCATTCTGTTTTTCGGTTGGCTTGCTGGTCGTGAAGTGCTGGAGGTTCGGGGCTTTCTGGGATTTAGGGTCCGTCTGGCACAGATGCAATTTGGGGCTTCAACCCGTCTGTAAGTAAGTAAGTGGCCTGCTTTTGTAATAAGGAAAAGCGGGCTGTTGCCTTTCAGCAGTCACCGTGCAATTAGGGAGACGAGGAGGAACTACAAAGAAAGAGGGAGACCATGGCGGAAACAGAAACCGGCTGTTGACTTTTCAACACTGACGTGGTAATATCCCATTGGCAACAACCCGCCACCGTTGCCATTACAAGTTGGAACTCATAACTTTCTTTCCCTTCAACTTGCTTCCGCTACAGCCTTAGGATCATGAAAATCAAAGGTTGTGATTGAAAAATGTACAACCGGTTATTTTATTTTCATACGTAGTAATCTATAAGCGACATCTCTTTGCCTAGCGGGTAGTCCAAGGGAGAATTTTGAAAACAAATTAAAAAAAACTTTTTGAAGGTGTGGTATGGGGCTTGCTTCCAACTTTTAAAGTCTATTTTCTTCTTGGTAGAGTAACTTGCACCTTGAACCTCAGGTTAGTAAGAATGATCATAATCTTTTGGCATCCATTCATTTAATATGTACCTCCATCCATACTATTATCTCAAATATTAGTAGACATCATCCAAATCTTAGTAAATCTAATACTTCTTGGAGATGTTTGGGATGATTTCATCCCTCAAAAATTGGTTGCCACTACCAAATCTAGGTAAGATATTGGGGAAAACTTGCCAAAATTTGAAATGTTGTTTTTTCCTTGTCCAAGGTTTGTGTAATCATT